>OX463808.1:15455523-16696398 GCA_949825045.1 Argyresthia goedartella | reverse complement strand
ATTTTATTGTTACTTTTGTTTTTTATTTTATTTAGAGATAAGGAAACTTTGTGTCACCATTTCAGGATGCATAATACTTTACTTCATTTACACCACCACCTGTAACCCCCATGAACATATTTACAAATAAAATGAATATGAAATGAACATACCTATCTATATTTTTTTACTTGCTTAGCAACGGAGCCTAGAGTACCTAAGCAAAGAGTTTCGTTCATCTGGGAGTAAACCCTAGAGATGTCACACACGGGTATGATATCACCGACATTTAAAAACATCAGCTACTTGAAAGTCCGAACGAATATTTAGAATTAATTACTTAACAAAATAATTTCAGCCAGTACCAACCCTACCACTGGTAAACCCGGTTATAACAATATGTAGGCTGATAACTGCTTTACTCTAAAGAATCGAAGCGTGCTATTCATAGGATGTGTAGAGGAGCTACTAAGTTATACTTTAGTGTAAAAATCAGCTACAAAAATTATAGTTTAGAAAAGTAAATAGATAATTAAGAAAATTTCAAAATGCTTCATAAAATTTTAACTAATCACCACAAGAACTGTTCCGATTGCTAAAATGGACCTTCGATAAGACATAAGAAGAAGAATTTTGAAAACTCAGCAGAGTTTCTTGAATGGGGCTAAATATATGTGTGCATCACGTGTGCATGCATGTATCAAGTCGGAAACGTAAAAGAAGCATTCAGAGGTATTGCAAAAACGCTCAATGATGAATTCACCATACGTACGTCATCACGCCCGTGTTAGAGGTTTCATTCTCAGGTCCATTCTAACCCGGGCGTGATGACGTATCGTGAATTAGTCCTTGAGCTTCTTTGCTATACCTGTATACATAGTTGTATAATGGTATGTATTCTGTATTTATAATTTTCAATGTTTACCAATATTTGAACGCCCTATATCAGATCACCTGTATGAAACCATGGTGAATACCTCCCTATGTATTATCAAATAATAAATCTTCATCTTTATGTTTAACTTACCGGCTCGATCATCTTCATGAACCGCAGCCGCACCCCGCACTTGGCGACCGCCTCTTCGTAGCTGCGCGGCTGCAGTTTGGTCGCCAGCGCGCTAACCTCCTTGGCGAGCCTCTTCTTTGCCAGCGGTACCATCTCGATGGCCACGAAGTTCTGTTCGAGGGTTGTAAGGGTCAATGTTTGCGAATAATCAGGGGTGGTTATTTACACGACACACTGAAGAAAAAATATATCAGTTAAGTATGACCTTACTTCTACGCTTGCTACCACGACCGCAATATCGTGCACTCGGAGCGCGGCTCGCTCGTGGACCGGCCGGGCGTGTCCGCACGTTGCGGTTTCAGGACAAATTGAACAGGGAATTTGTGAATCAAAATTATGCGAGGGAAAAACAAAACTAATTTTTTGTTACGAGCGATACGTAGGTTTTTGTCCCTGAGTCGGGCGTAACTTTACGAAACAAAACCATGTGTATTCACTCTACTGTGTTATAGTGTGCCTCTGCGACCTCGTCCGGGACAAGGCAGGTTAAGATAGGCCTTTGTCACCCCTATTGGGAAAATGAGTGTTTATTTTATAGTTTAACGCCCTCTTCGGTTAAAAAAAGCCAGGGGGTAAGCACAATCTTTTTCCGATTCAAATTAGGTTCAAAACAAGAACATCACCATGGCAACCATTTCTATACCAATTCGCCATAGTGGGCTTTATTTACCTAATAGTACGAGAGCCCACGACCAAAACCATGTATCTTAGCAATACGGTCGAAACTGTATAAAATCGTCAAATTATATGATTCTGAACCCGACTAGGTGGATAATAACATTGAGAAGCGTAGCAACTGCGTGGGAGGCCATTGCGAAGTAAATATATTGCGGAAGTATGGAGCAACGCTCATACGAAGAGTCCAACCGATCTCAACCCAGCACATTCCGGTTGGTATGAAAACGAGGAACGATTCGCGTGTTCGTGGTTCTCCGGCAATCAATTACCAGACTTGAGCGACGTTATTTTGGACAACAAATCACCATCCGCAACAGGTATAGTTAACGTGGCTTTTGCTGTTGCAATTTTATAAAGAAGTTTGGGTTGGATTTTTGACTTATTTTTACTAATGATATTTATTTCACAGGAGAAGACGTCGAAGATCTCATAAGCGACCTGGAAAGCGATTTCGAAGACGATTCCGCGTCCGAGAATGATTAAATTCACATTTACGTTTTGTGCATGATGCCAAATAAACATTTTTTTTTCTCACCTTTATCCAATTCCCTTTTGTGACATTGATCCAAGTTCTTCACCTTCAATTTTACGGTTTCAGGTAAACTCTTTGTTAATTATCATGTAATGATTTGAGGATCGAAAACATAGACTCCAATATGCCTGAATACGATTTTATAATGATTTCGGAGTATCGAAAAGTTTTTTGATAACGAAGGTGCTACACTAAATTTTTCTGATATATTTTTTTTTTAAATCCAGACAAGTTATTTCATCGCGTGCAACAATTTTCAGACAGATTGCTATGTTACCGATCGGCAAAATTTTTTAACACTGGCAAAACAGTCTATAATTTTAATGAGTTAATTTTTTTCTCTGAAAAATATTTTTTTCGCATCAACTAGTCCAAATCGACTCGTAAAAAAGATTTTCAGACGGATTGCTATGACGATTTTTTTAAATCCCATTTCTAATTTTTCAAAGTAATTGTCCGGATTTGTGCTACACTACTGACTTCTGAAAAACATGTTTTCGGTATCTTACAGCTATCATCCAACTACAGTCCAAAAATCAGACAGTTTGCTATGATACGGGCCGGTAATTTTTTTAACATTTTTGAAAATTCGGCCGGATCAAACGCTACGCGAAAAATTTCTGATACTGGTATTTTCGAGTTCACGATAATCGAATCTATCAATTTGATGCGGTTAAGGCCAAATTGCTATGGGAAAAAAATTTGGTCGTGGGCTCTCGTACTATAATACCAAGTCTTGTTTTAAGACGGTCATGGTAATTTTGCGGATTAGGTTCCTAATCTGAATCGCCATAAGACATTGTGGGAACCCCCCAGGTCTCTGTGTCTGGTTCCCACGACACAGGGTATGATATGGTATCCTAGTGTTTGAGTCAGAAGTATCTGCCTATATGTAAAAGTTTATGTGAGTGACGTACCTACGTGGCGGCTTGGTGATGCTATAAATAGACGTAGTACTTTTTTACTACTAATATTTTTTTAAATCACAAAATGTTTCTTAGTTTTAAATTATAGTCCTTAGAAGACAAAAAAATTTTTATGGAAAGGTGGCATGAAAAAAAAAACTGTCATTCATTTAAAAGAAACTTAACAATGCCTTGTACTACAACTAGCCCAGCTAGTTTTTTGTTTGAACAGCATTTCACAGTTTTACAGAACAGCCAAGTTAATGGCGAAGGAAATTTGAGAAATTAGTTTCTCTGTAGGCTGTACAAGACACAAGATTTTTTACTAAAATTTCAGTAATCCTGTATAATATTATTTATGGGAAAACCACCATTTATAAGCCTTTTTCAGATTGATGCCCTTGAAATTATTTGACATATGATGTGATCATAGTGCAAGTCTAGATACCTTCTTCTTAAGATCCGCATATGCCGGGTGCGGGCTGGTGAGGCGTATGATCGGCGGCAGCACGCACGCTGCCTGCCCGCAGCGAGCGCATGCGCACGACAACCGGAAGTGACCGAGACGCCGTATGCTGCCGAACCACTCCAACTCGCTTTGCGCTGAGGGACAAAAGAGCTGGTCAGCAATAAATCAGCAATTGTACTGTTATATAGAAAATAAGATTTCAATGACATCCGCGGAAACTAAACATGATAAGTTCACTATTTCATAGCTCAATTTCTTCATAAAGCGTAACACATAATAATAAAACATAAAACACTATGTTTATTGACTATAAGAAGGCCTTTGACTCTGTACCGCACACATGGCTTATCTACGTATTACAACACTATAAAGTTCACCCTACTATCATCTCATATTTATCAACAACCATGCAGACCTGGAACACTATTCTTAAGTTATACAATGATAACAATACAATACAGACTGACAAAATCATCATTCGCAGAGGAATCTTCCAGGGCGATTCACTGAGTCCCCTCTGGTTTTGCCTGGCACTCAATCCACTATCAAATCTACTCAATAACACAAAAAAAGGATTCCAAATAAAGTTTGATGACACACACCACACATTATCACATTTACTATATATGGACGATATAAAACTTTATGGAAGTAACTTAACAGAAATACATAAACTTGCAGATCTAACACAACAGTTTTCTAATGACATACAGATGGAGTTCGGAATAGATAAGTGCAAAATACAATCAGTTCATAGAGGAAAAGTTGAGAGCAATACATACATATTAGAGAACGGAGATCAAATAGATCCAGTTGATAACGAGATAGGATATAAATACTTAGGTTACTATCAAACGCAACAGATACATCAAAGGGAGACAAAAAAAACAATCACACAGAAGTTTAGGAAACGGATACATAGCATACTTAAAACACAGTTGAACGCTCGAAATACCGTCAAAGCATTAAACACATACGCCATCCCAATCCTCACATATTCATTCGGTATAATCAACTGGTCCCAATCAGACTTAATAAAACACCAACGCACCATCAACACACTTATGACTAAATACAGAAAACACCATCCACGCTCTTGCATACAAAGACTCACACTACCTAAAATTGAAGGAGGAAGGGGAATAATAGACTTAAAAAAATTACACAACAAACAAATCACCACACTAAGAAGGTTCTTTCACGCTAAATCATCGCACTCAACCCTGCACAATGCCGTCGCTCAGTCCGACTTTAAACATACTCCACTTAACCTACAAGACCATCAAGCTCAGATAAATAAAACTATCATCAAACCGCAACAGAAAATCGACATCTGGACACGAAAATCCCTCCACGGCAGACACCGCTTAGACTTAGCCAACCCTAACGTCGACAAAACTGCGTCGAACGCGTGGCTTAAGAAAGGCGAGCTGTTCCCGGAAACGGAGGGATTTATGTTAGCCATACAGGACCAGGTTATAGATACTCGTAACTACAGAAAACATATCATACACGACCGCACAATGGCAAGCGACATGTGCAGACAGTGCCAAAATAGTTCAGAAACAATACAGCATATCACAGGAGCCTGCAGATCACTCGCACAATCAGATTATAAACATCGCCACGACCAAGTTGCAGCCATCATACACCAACACCTCGCATTCAGATACAAATTGATTGCACAAAAAACAGCCTACTATAAATACACACCTCAAACAGTTTTAGAATCAACAGACTTTAAACTCTACTGGGACAGAACTATAATTACAGACAAAACTATTCATTTCAACAGGCCTGACATAACTCTCCACGTTAAACAAAACAAAACAGTATTTCTCATAGATATAGCCATACCAAATACACACAACCTTACCACAACGTTTACAGAAAAAAACACAAAATACACAGACCTTGCCATTGAAATTAAAACACAATGGCAGGTACAATCTGTCAAAACCATCCCAATAGTCATCTCATCCACAGGAGTCATCCCATACACATTACACACTAGTCTCAAAACACTAAATATACCCAGATCCACACACATACTTCTTCAAAAAGCAACAATACTAAATTCATGTAGAATTGTACGGAAATTCATGGGCAAGGACCGCGATCTTTAGTAGATAAGCACTTGGCGTAAGCCCGTGTATCAGAACCTCTTTATTACAAGAGTGAAATGAAAAATTCATAAAAATATAATAATAATAATAATAATAATAATACCTTGGACACTATTTACACACATTGATCTAGCCCCAAACTAGGATTCCCTGTATCTTGGGTGCTAGACAACGATACACATACTTATATAGATAAATATTATACTTAGATAGATAAACAACCATGACTAGGGTACAAGTATCCGTTATAATCAAACAAATATTTGCCCCCACCGGGACTCGAACCCGGGACCCTTGGTTTCGTAGGCAGGGTCACTGCCGACTCGGCCATTCGGGTCGTCTGTTGTGCTGAATTATGGTCATTTGTGGGAAAATGGTTTCACTCCTAATTAAGGCACACTTTGAAAATTATCTTTAAATTAAACCACCTAAAATTTTAATACTGAAAATATACAGTCGATTATCAGCCCCCAATGCCCCCGAACCTATAAACCCAAGAATGATGAATTTATCGCAAAAAATGTAGATGCAAATTATTCAAATCTCTTCACTTTACCGTTATTTTCAGTAGCTTTTAATGATCTTGTGATGATGTGATGTCATGATGGCTTACGAAGTAATTTTCTTCGGTGAAGTTACATTGTACTGGCTGTACCCAAAGTCGGCGTGTACACCAACACTCCGTTTAACTTTCAATAACTATGTGCTGGATCTAGCGTCTAGGAGGCAGACCACGTGGCCAGATGGACGGACGATATCATCGCCATAGCTGGCAGGCAGTAGCTGCGGCAGGCTCAGGACGGGAGGGAGGTGATGGCGTGGTAAAGAGGAGGCTTATACCCAGCAGTGGGTGATTAATGATTGATAAACAGATAAACATAAACCATTAATTAACATCAACGTTTGAGTTCAGTACGTACGGCTCAGGTCATCCGCCCCCAGCATGGCGGAGGGCCAGAGCGGCGAGAAGGCCACAGCGCCGGCGCCCGTGCCGCCACTCGCGCGCGCCGCCCCCGCCCCGCCGCGAGCACGCAGGTCGCTGTTGGTGGCGCACGCCGCCGCCACGGCGCCCGTGTCGTCGTACGCGTTCAGGCTGGGGTACGTCGCCACGCCTGCGGACGGAGGCTCGTGGTCACACAAAATCAGACCTTGTTGGAATATTGCAGCAGCAGATTCATTCTTGGATTTTTAATTAATTTAGCTGTTAGAACACATTTACATGAACGCGCCGCCCTTGGGCCCAGGCCTCCTACTGCAGTGCGATGTTGTCTTTGCGATGCGGCGCCGCAACGCAGTGATGTGGGCTAGGGCTTAGGCCTCTTCCAGTGTCATGCGTGTTTCATCAGGCTCGCGGGATTTACTGCCTTTTTAGTGTCATATGGGATTTTCTATGGGATTGACCCTGCGTGCGGGTGCTGTCAGCATGGCGCCCGCATGATAAATACGCCCGACACTGAAAGAGCGCTTAGAGTGTCATAATAACTCATGTCAGAACCAGGTGCACGGGGATATTGTGACCGATGGCACGAGACAACGCGCGACGTATAGCGCCATATGTGAGCGACTAGCTTTACTACAAATTGGTATATGGTATGAGCGAAAAAGAAAGAAATGAAATAAACTTCGTTCTTACTTAATACCTTGGACACTATTGACACACATTGATCTAGCCCCAAACTAGAATTCCCTGTATCTTGGGTACTAGACAACGATACACATACTTATATAGATAAATATTATATTTAGATAGTGTCGTGTAGCGACAAGAACCTAAACAGAACCTAACAAGAAACAACAACCAGGATAAAATTTAGAAATGATAGTTTATTATGCGTACATACAGTGACTATTTTTACAAAAATGAAAGGAAGATGAGGATGAATGAGGTGAGACAGGTTTTTAAAAAAATACAGGTATCAAAATAAAAAAAAGGAAGCGGAGGACACGGAGAGTAGGAGGCAGAAGAAGTAGCAGCCATCTGGCGAACCGGTCAGTAGAGGCAGGCAACACGGTAAGTAGCTGCAGTAGGCAGGAGGCGTAGCAGCCTTACTCCAGTAGAGGCAGTAGGCAGGTGAAGTACCAGCCGTCTGGCGAGCCGGTCAGTAGAGGCAGGCAACACGGTAGGCAACAGTAGGCAGGAGGCGTAGCAACCGTCTGGCGAGCCGTTCAGTCGAGGCAGGCCACACAATAAGTAGGCAGCAGTAGGCAGGAGACGTAGCAACAGAGGCTCGCAGGATCCCGGGGCAGTGCGGCCCTGGGATAAGGCCTTTAGGTGATGCTTCTTGTTCAAAAGCTGAAGTGAGACTCCCGAATTTCAGAAATGTTCCGCTCTTATACCCTTTTTGGAGAGTTCTAAAAATTATTTAAATTAAAAGCAATTTTTGTGAATGGCCAAGAGGGAAAAAGTATTTTTGTAAAAGTATTGAAGTAAACATATCAGACCGCTAACGAGTTTGAATGGACATTGCCATGACAACCAGATAAACAACAACATCGCAATATGTCAGATTTTGGTTTCAGGCTCGTAATAGAGAAAACAACAAGATCACATAGCCAAAACTACATAACAGCGATAGATAAAAAGGTAGCGCACCAGCGCGCACGAAGCCCGAGATTGCAGAGTTTCGGAGAAAGCCAAATACAAGGTCACCAAAGGTAAACCCCGTCGACATCGATTTAGAAGTGCTGATAGTATGAAAATACGAAGTGAAAATGATTTGTTATTGTGTTCTTATGGTTTAAAACGTTACAGGGTCCTATGAAAATAAAGGTGATACGAAATATCCAGAGATATATGAGATGAATGCAGCCCATCAACGCAGACTGGAAAATGGCATGTAAGTAGCATAACACTACAATAGATAAACAACCATGACTTGGGTACAAACATCCGTTCTCGTCAAACAAATATTTGCCACCACCGGGAATTGAACCCGGGACCCTTGGCTTCGTAGGCAGGGTCACTGCCGACTCGGCCATTCGGGTCGTCAACTACTGAGACTACTTCGAAAACACAATATAGCTCATGTCCTCCCCGACTAACCTCGAGCGATCGAATATGGTAAGAGCCAACTAAGGAAATAGACACCCTTCGTCTGCGAGAGCGACCGGAATCCGGTTATATTTTTTCATAGGTGTTGAACTTTATTACCAAGCAATAAGGTTCAAAATCGCGGGCCAATTTGTATGGCCCCACAGATGATTGGTTACGAGTTCCATCCGTCGACGACCCTAAACTCGAATTAATAATCTCGTAAAAAAGGTAAACAACAGCCAGTACAAAAATTATAATATCGTAGCAAAAAGGTAAAGGTAAGGTTTTTATCTACACGTCGACGTTTAAAATGATGTCGCATAACTGACCTGTGATGCAAGTCTTGTGCAGCCTCTCGTCGTGGTAGGGGTATATGATGGTGACGCCGTCTCGCTCGCTCCTGCCCAGCGGAGACTCGCAGCTCAGGTCGTAGAGTGCGACAGTCCCGTCGGAGTAGCCAACTGTGATAACAGCGTGGCCTTTTTGCTGCAAACACACGTTACTTTGCAAGGTGCTTCTAATCTAATTGGTTATGGAATTTGAAACAAAGTATAGACGATGGACTTGAATGGAGCTCGGAGATTTGAGGTCAGATTGAGGTTTATAAAATTTCGCAACAACACATCAGATACCGCACCAACTAAAGGTGCCTCAGTAGGGTGTACTTCTTCTTCTTTGAATTTGGAGTGCTAACCTCTTTTGAGATTATTTTTGTATTCAAGTGTATTCAAGACCACAATTTGGCCAGAGAATAACTTGTTGATCCTTAGCACAACCCGGGAGCACGGCAAGTAGGAACCAATTATTTCCTTCACTCGTGAGCGTTACCTATTATATTACCCTACAGGCAGGGAGGCTGCCTGTAGGGTAATGTGGTAAAGGGTAGGGGTCATTAGCATCATAATGCTTGCACCAGTTTACAAAGTTCCATGGAATTAAATGAATACAATAATTTCATTATTTTTTTAATCGATTGATAGATCGATTTTGTGTGTGTTTAATTAAAGTGTTTCATTATTAATATTAACTTAAAAATAAAAAGAGTTCACCGACGTGGTACCTTGAAACCTTGTAACAATGTTAAGTTTTATAGAGCGAAAATGTTTATTACGTTTAGAATGGTTTTTTAATCACAGTAAATTGTAAAATTGCCTTTTTTGTCTTTATTAATTAAATACAATTTTTTAACTTAAAAAAGTTAAGCAATGGTTCAGTTCCAATTTGAAAAAATAAGTACGTTGTAGAATTTTGATGAAATGTCAAATATGGTCGCAGCCTGTACCTAGCGGGTGAATGAAACAGCGAGCGAATCATGTAGCTACCGCTGTCACGCTCTCACCTCAAAACTAAGCTCGCTGTCTCGCTCACACGACACATCGTCTGCAGTTGCGGTCGCAAATAAAAATAACTAAAGCAGCAAGCCATGCGACAAAATTATATAACAGCCTATACACTCTATTCATTCCTTTATTTATTTATCTTTGACTTTTCCTTATTGCGTATGGGTTAACTTTTACAGCTCAAATCCCATTAATTTTTGTTAAGTCCAATGAAGAATATTGCATATTATGTATCTAATAGGCAATATTCTTCATTGCACTTGACAAAAATTTATGGGATTTGGGCTGTAAAAGTTAAGCCATTCACTGAATAGACTGTAGGCACTACGCTACAAAGTTAACTTGGCACCCGCGAGGAATGAGTTTCCCCTCCATCTCTCGCTCGCTCTCGCCCTCGACGCGACAGTATGAGTGATGACGTCATCAGAGCGAGATACCAAATTAACTTTGGCGTGAAAAATACTCTTTTTAAAACCGAGTCCACAGAATGGCAGTGTTACCACTTTTTTGTCGTCTATAAATAGTGATGTGAAATAATAGACTTTATTTTAGATTGTTTATTTTTTTAGACTTAAATTTACTTGTTGTTGGCTAATATTATTGTTCAATCACTTTAAGTAAGATTGTCTAATCTTTTTATTTGAATCGATTAATGTCTATGGTATATACTTTGGCTGTATGGACGAAAATCCTTTGCCTGTTCCGCATCGGAAAAGTGAGAAACTAACCTGGGAAAAAAATAATCTATGGTACAGATGCCCTAGACCATTGACTTTTTTACACATAGATGAAAAAAACAGTTGACTATTTCATTAGTTATTTTTTCAGCCTTCGGGAGTGTCCGAGTGTTTTCTAGCGTTTCTGCGATAACTTGTTATTTGTTGTAGTTTTGCATTAGTATTGTTACGTTTTTTTTTTCATCCATATTTTTGTTGTGGTTACCTTCAGTTTTGTTGAACTTTTGTTATGTTGTAACTTTTGTTATTCGGTATGGATCCCCAACCATCCACATCAAGAGACGATTCTCTTTCTCCCAAGAGAAAGCGACAACGTCGTTCATGTGGAGTCTGTGAGAAGCAAATGATTCTGAATGCATACAAGTATGTGTGCAAACAGAAGCCTGTATCACCAATTGATGCTCCAAGCCAAAAGGAATATGTGGAGCCTACTGCAGACATTTTGGGGATTTCAACCAAATCTGTGTATTACCGGATATTGAAAGAGTCCAAGGAGAACGTTGAATTAACAAGTCCTAAAAACCCTGTTCCAAAACACAGTTTCAAAGAAAAAGGAGGATGGGCGGAACTGCCCCCCCCCCCCCCATCAACAGAAATGAAATGGTGTTTGAGTGGTTCATCTTAGGGAGTACTTAATTTTTTAGTATGGCGACATCGACCAAATCAATGGGGTTCTCATGGTATTTAGTGATTTATTTTCGTTTATAGACGTATTTAGGAATATACGTCGTTATTATAACAATTTTATGTATAATGTGGTGCACAGCGATGGCGCAAATAAAAGCCCCGCGCCGCCCGCACCCTGCGCCCTCCGCACCCCGCGCCCCTTGCACCCCGCGCCCTTGCGCTTATGTCAGTCACAGTCAGTTCTGTCGTGTGCGTCACGTGTTTGATTTATCTGTGTTTGACCGGCTTTACAATTGCAACCTCCGCTTGTTACCTGGACTGATTGATAGCTTTCGTTTGACCCTGGCGCCATAAAGGACTTTGTGATAACTCTACTGGATCGGATATAATGGAAACTGGTCGCCGCTGTGTTATGTGTCCGCGTTCTGTCTTGCGACAAAGGCGGCACATTTTACAAGATACATTAATTCAAACCGATCCTGAATTAGTGAACTATATTTCAGAAAATGCATTGATACAGGTAAATATAAAATATTTTATAAGTATTATTAATATAAAGCTTTAAAGCATTCAAAGTAATTAAAACAAAAACCTGTGTGCTTAAAATGATTTAAAGTCCATTCGCTTAGATAGTATCGCGACATCCTTTGTTTATGCGGCGGCATCCTTTGATATCCTTTGGCAACGCGATAAAAAGGCGACACTATCTAAGCGAATGGTATGCGCAATATACATCAGCATTGTTCTGAATAGTGAGGGAGCGAGACAGAAAGATGTCTATCTTTCTTTTCGTCGCTTTGTCAAACGAAGAGTAATAAATAATTACCTCTTAGCGTGTACCTTATCTTTGGTACCTATTATTACTTTGGTATTTGTTATTTCTTGACTGCCCCCACCACGTAGGTGTCACAAGTAGGAACGCCAAAACACGAGATTCTCAGAATTGCATAATGATTATATTTTTAAAGACTGTCTATTAAAATGCATGTTTTCTGTTTTCATTTCAACTTATTGTTTTATTTTATTTTTCTAGGTTGCATTCAATAATATTATGGCAGTTTGCCATAGATGCTAGCAATGAGCTATCAATGCCACGCGGCAAGCTCATATTGAAAATGTTGACGCCGCCGTCGCCCCAGTACCAGAACTTCAAATAAATGAAGAAGATATTGATGTACACAATATTGTTCCGGAAGTTCCTCATGTTAAGAAGATCAAGTGTCGAACGACGATGATGAAAGGCGGGAGTTTTACGTTCGAGATTATGTACGAGCACTAAATTCTTCCCGCAGGTGCTGTTACAGACAGTGCAGAAATCAAGTTCTCAGGCGATTCCCTGCTTCAGTGAAAACATACTTAGGTTGTAACTATCGCCTGTATATTCCACCAAATGCACGAATGTGCGATGAACATTCAAATAATATGAATATCCAAGAATTATTAGATAGTATCAACGTCACGAATTATTTCAATTCTTCTTTTTTTTCGGACTTGACGAATATGTTGGTGAACACCATTATCAATGCCCCTAGTTTTGATTTTGAATCAGCTACACTTAATGAACGCGAACTATATTTTTGGACAACTTTGACGTTAGAGCAGTTCAACGCTATCTTGGCAGAAACGCCGAGTCTAGCAGAAAGGTCTCGTACTCCACGTACAGTTCTTGGTGTGTACTTGATAAAACTTAGAACAGGTGAACCAAATGAGAGACTGGCCACACTCTTCAAAAGCTCACGCCGAGAGTTCGAAAGAAAAATAAAAATAGCAAGAGAATGCCTGACACAGGATTTTGTTCCGAGACATCTTGGAATGTCATGTCTCTAGAAGAGAACTGCTTGAAAGAAACCTTACAATACCGAAAGGTATTTTCGGGAACGATGAAAATACTGCTTTGATATTAATCGCAGATGGAACATATATTTATATAGAAAAAAGTTCAAACTTTTTATTTCGAAGAAAAAGTTACAGTCTCCACAAATTCAGGAATTTATTAAAGCAATTTTTAATTGTGAGCAGCGATGGTTACATCATTGATGTTTTAGGGCCAAACAGTGCTGTAACTTCAGATTCGACAATTATGCAGGACATAATGAATCAAGAAGAACATTTAATTCATTGGCTTTTACATAGAGGAGACGTGTTTATATTAGACAGAGGATTCAGGGACAGCGTTCACGACATTGAATCGCTTGGCTATGAGGCTCATATTCCTCCCACAAAAGATAGAAATGCTTCCCAACTGACCACTGAGCAGGCAAATAAGTCGCGTTAAGTTACTATATGCAGATGGGTGGTTGAAGCTGTTAATGGAAAATTCAAGAATAGATTTAAACTATTGAGGCAAACATATTTTAACAGAGCATTACCGAACATGATCGTCGATTTTCGAATCGCCGCAGGCATTATAAATGCACATTTTCGCGTTGCCGCTGATAACAGGCTTGCATTAGAAATTCTAAATAAAATACATGCTGAAATCAACAGGCCTAATCTGTTACATGATTACGTCGAAATGAAAAACTTAAACCGACAAAGAGTGCGGTTTGAGGCCATGGAAGCAGACATGCCGAATTTTGAAGAATTTCCACAATTGAATGAAGACGACCTCATTTTATTAGCGTTGGGAACTTACCATTTAAAACTGGCTAAGTCTTATTGTGCGGCATTTGCGTGACGGATTGTATGTTATCGAATTGTATCGCGAAAATGAACTGGCTGATTTGGCCAGATGTAATATTATTTTACCGAACGCATGGCATTAGATCGCGTATACAATCAAGGCACGTAAAAGCGCGCACCTATTACTGTTATATATTAATAGATCGAAATGCTATTGACAGACGCGCTATTTCACATTATTACTGTACCTGCCTCACAGGGAGTCGCACCATAGGAAGTTGTGCGCATGTAGTTTCAATTATTTGGTACATGGCGATAGGTCGCCATACAGACTTTAATCTGCCAGCAGAGCTGCTAAATAATGTTATAATAGACGAATAATAGTATATTACATAGTTTGTTGTATTTTTTATATAATATAGTTTGTTGTATAGTATATTGTAATAATATATAATATAGTTTGTTGTATTTTTTTTATATAACATAGTTGGTTGTATTTTTGTTTTTCGTAATATTATATAGTTTGTTATTACTAGTAGTGACTTAATACCACTCCAAATACATAAAAAATGTTTTATTTTCCTAATATATCATATATTTATATTATTATTGACGTGTTACACGTTTGTAATAGAACAAACTTCAATGTAAAAATTAAAAAAAAAACATAAAAAAAAATGTTTTTTTTTAGCCTTTTCCCATCGAATTTCCAAAAAAAATATATTAAAGTCTTATAAGGGGCTGTGTACGATCACATTGGCATAATTTTCATGTCTGTTGGTGGGGGGGGGGGGGGGCAGAGCCCATACATTTTTGCCCATCACCCTTTGACGAGTTAGTTTTTGCAGCTATACGTCGCAAAGTCCACCAATTATTTTATGAGAATGAACCTCCAACTATTGCCAAAGGTAAATGTTTTATACTTTATACCTCAAATGTACCTTGGATAAAGAGGTGGGTGGACCTAAGTCCTGCCGCGCCATAATTTAGTTTAGATTATTTTGTCATCATCATCGTCATCGTCATCGTCAGCCTGTCGGGGAACCCACTGCTTTATACTTTTCAGATATTACAATGAAGACCCTGTCCTTCCAAATATGTCGACGAGGACGTCAACTCCGCAGTGGCCTGATTGACCGCCACGACATTATTTAGAAAATGTTACTTGATTGCAATCAAATACTATCGCAGACAAGGAAGAAAATGATATAGATCAAGACGAGACCTGGATTAATGCAGGTTACATACTTTCTTTCTTTTAGTATGTGGGTCAATCGGGATTGAGCTTAATTGTTTATATTTGTTGTTCTTTTTTATTTGTTGCGTGGTAACAAATAGATAAATAACAACATCTTTTTATCAATTTTTAAATCTATTGGAATTGGAACTTTTTGGTACAATCACGACGGTGACCATGTTTCACCTTAAATTGAGATGAAGCCCAAGAGGTACAATTTTTGAACATTGATTTTAAAATTTACGAGACAGGCTTTCCTGGAGGTTCTAACTACAAGACTAAAAGGTCCGTCGGGAAAAGGGCGACGCCTTATTATATAAGTAACTTCGGCAGCGAAGAAGGTTTCGTGGAAGACGGCCTGATAGTTGAATCAAAAAATAATTCCGAAGACTACCACGAAGAGATGATTTAGATGAATGCAGAACATTTTGAAGAGAGGCTGAAAAATATTTTGAACTACAGCGCAACTCTGTCTTGCTCATAGAGAACGCATGGTAACTCTCGTAAACTAGAGAAAACCCCGACATCAAACCGGCGGAAGGATAGCATCCAAGAGTGGTTAGTTGAAGGAGAAAAAAAAACATATGAACCCACTATGGAAAAAGCGTAATTGCTGGAAATTGTTAAATGTAACAAATTAATGTTTAAACGCTGTGCTGTGGAAGAGTTGGCTGCACAATTTGGTACACAGAAACTCTATACTGTACTATTTCAATTATGTACTCAGTTTAAGACTCGACATCATGCCTACATGTCTTACGATAAAGCTATCTAAATTATTTCGTTGGAAGCTGACTTCGTTTTGCGTCATTAAAAAGTTAAGATTACGTATGTAACTAGATCGATTGTTTAACATTACTATTTTAACTGGCCACCCGATTGGCTTTAACTGACAGGAAGCATTCATTCCGCGGACTCGGTTTTTAATTTAGCGTTTAGAGTGACTTGATAGAAAAACGTAAATGATATGATAAGCCAATTTTGCATAAGTTACTTTGGCAAAATCTTACCATAGACCAACTCAAAGAAGTACTTTGACAGCTTCTGGAGTTGTCGATCATGCTCAGACGAAGTTCAGCGACGTGTTTCAACTTATAAAATATATTATTCCTGAAACAGAGGGCAAAAAAGATTAGAATCTAATCTATTACTATTCTCAGAAGATATTGATAATCTCAGAAAGCTAAACTGAACTGTAGCGGTCTCAGAAACAACTTTATTATGAACCGTATCATAATAAAGTTGTTTCTAAGACCGCCACAGTTTCACGAATAGCTTGGTGAATTGATTGTATTTGGATAGGTGGAATGTAAATTATCTAACAAGACTTACTTCTTAACAGCATCCGAGGGGCACGGCACAGGCAGGATGTACACGAGCCCGCTGGAGCACGCCACGGCCAGCAGGCCGAGTCTGCTGCGGAGGGGCGCGGACAGAGCGGCCCGCGCGCCTGACGGACACCACGCCAGCGCCCACACCGTTCCGTAGGTGTGACAGACGCCTAGCGCGAGCTCTGGGGCACTGGGGGAGAGTGACGGAAAACAATAGTAATGAGTCTGCGGCGGAGGGGCGCGGACAGGGCGGCCCGCGCGCCTGACGGACACCACGCCAGCGCCCACACCGTTCCGTAGGTGTGACAGACGCCTAGCGCGAGCTCTGGGGCACTGGGGGAGAGTGACGGAAAACAATAGTAATGAGTCTGCGGCGGAGGGGCGCGGACAGGGCGGCCCGCGCGCCTGACGGACACCACGCCAGCGCCCACACCGTTCCGTAGGTGTGACAGACGCCTAGCGCGAGCTCTGGGGCACTGGGGGAGGGTGACGGAAAACAATAGTAATGAGTCTGCGGCGGAGGGGCGCGGACAGGGCGGCCTGCGAGCCTGACGGGCGCCACGCGAGCGCCCACACATATCGTACAAGTTGCTGTTATGGATATTTTGCTGAACGAACATGCCAGTGTGCCTTGAGCTTTTGCAATCTTGTTTCCTCAAATTAGGGATATAGGCGGAAATAAACCTACTGCTGCCTAAAATTAGAGCCTAAAACGGCCAAAACTAACAGTGAATTTGTTGGTCTGGCATTCCTTGCCATCAAACTACTTCACATGTGTCTCGACGAAACAAAATCACTTACCAATCAAAAACGCCAAAATTCCAGATGGATATAAATCCCGAGTTTGCACGAGTCTCGTCCCAGTTGATTCGTGGCGTGTCGTTACCGTTATGTGTGGCTACTGCGAGATAGTTGTCGTCGTTCTTGACGTCATCGGACAAGTAGCGAGGAGGAGCCCATGCAAGGCATTGTGGGGAAGCGCCGGCGAACAAAACAGTGACTGGAAATATTACAAAAGATTTGGGTAGTGTTAATTAAACGTATGACCGTACATTCAGTTTTTGATTGACAAAAATACTGATATTTCCTGACAAAATTACTGAATTGCGCGACTACAAATCTGAAAACTTGAAAACCTCAACGAATTTTGGATTATATTGTTCTTACGTGTTCAACCTAACACGCTTCGCTCACCCGTATTCCTTCAACTACCCTGACCCACCACTTCACCCAGACAGTCTTTATTCAGCCAATAAGCGTTGGCCAATCCATTCAGTAATTTTGTTGTGCTATTGAGTTATTTTTTGCTCATTTCAGGTAATTCCGCTGTTCATTGGTTATTCGCTTATTAATTTGTTTTGTATTAACTCGTTTTATCATTCCAAAAAAACTAGTTAATTTTCTTATATTACAGTAATCGAAATAAAAGTAACTAATGTACCTTAACTTGAAGAAACAGAAATAGGCGACTTCCTTCGACACCTTCCGTCACTCAGTTCTGTATACCACAAAGAATTCCCTAAAAGTTGCCAGAGAAAATGCAGCCAAAGTAAGTCTCAAAACTTATGATAAAATATGTCCCAAGGCCCAGTTTTGGTGAAACGAACGAAGCTATTCACATCTCAGTTTTCAATTACAAAAGGCATATATTTAAACGCAAAAAAATAAGCCCCGATTTTTTGATCAAAATATCTCAAAACTGCAACAAAAATACTGACTGCACCTCAACATTTACCTACAACACAAAATAAATTTAGCAAATTGTTAAACTTCATGTAAACCTAACAATTATTTTATTAATTACAAAAACATAAACCTAACTTTACTTGAACCGAGCATCTATTATATCTTTGGGGCAAACACAATTTAATCAATCATTATTATCTAATTAATCAACCAAAAATGCAAACATAACAACAGTAAAGAACTATAAATTATATTTTGAAACATATTTTGAGCAATTGCAATATAAAAAAGCAAAATTAAATCCGGTAGTATTTAAACGGACATCAAATATAGTCCTATTTGCGCAGCAAAAATGTTCAACAAAAACACTTGTTTATTATGCTCTTCCGTGTTCAAAATTTTTATGTTTCTTTTGCTCTCACATGTTCAACCTAATATGAAGGATAAAGGGGGCTTTGCTTTGCTCACTCCCTTTACCCTTCACCTAGCTTAGGTGACCTAAGCTACTGCACCACTTCGCCCTGATATTAGCTGTGCAAACCAGTACAATTGATGGGTGAAATAAATTTTGCTATAGTAGTAAGCTTTTTACGTACAAAAATGATAAAATTGTTTAATATAATTTGGTAAAGTAAACATTAATTAGTGTGGTGCAGCAAAAGACACGAATTTTAGAAAATCCGTCATTGATGGAGAATTTTGAGTGTCAGTATTTTAGTTTGACTGAGAATATTGTTGTATTGAAAACGGAATTTGTGTTCGAAAAGCCAGAAATTCGTTTTGAACTGTGTTAGAAAGATTAGCTTGTTTTGATAGGATTAATGGTTTTGTTGGTGGTGCTTGTTTTGTTAATCAAATGTTTTATTTGTAGAGTAGTCAGTTTTACAGTGGTATACATTCTTATTTTCAGCTACAGTTAAATATTCCCCATTACAAAATAGTAGTAGTAGACACTTACTTTTCTCCGTTTCCCGGACTCCGAATCGCTTGATGGTGGACCATCCATCCTCTGTCTTGAATTTACATGACTCTTCTATTGGCGGCAGGTATTGTGCTATTTCGTCCTCTGGAACAGATTCTAACTGCAAGCTTTTCCAGTCAGGAAATAATTCTTCTTTCGCGTAATGATTTTCACAGCTGAAAAATGATTATTAAAATGTAATGACATGATGGGATTATCTTGCATAGTTTAAAATGTTGAATCTGTTGTTATTAGTCGTAGATTACTTACAAGTCTTTGTAGCCTTGGTTGAGATAATTATTGACATCATTAACTTTGAAAGGCAGTTCCACCTTTGGTCGTATTACTACAACTGAAACATAAGAAAATTACATTTGCATACCTTTATGTTGGCGTTAATTTGCATTTACAAGTAGAAATAAATGTACACCATTAACGTCCCTCCGAGGGGCACGGGCCTTGACCCGGATACGAGTAAGATTGAGCCATAATCCACCACGCTGGCTCAATGCGGGTTGCAGGGGTGTCGGGCTAGTGGCCAAACTGACTGTAAGAAGTCATCAAGCTACCCTATTAGGGCCTCTGACACAGCTTTACGACTACTACCACCGAGTAGCGATAGGAGCCGGGACCTATAGCTTAACGTGTCATCGGAAACAGGGAAGCACCTGAAAGAAATGCCACATAGAAATGGACAACCATCCCGTATCCTTCTCGGCCAGATGTTGCTACCCGCACGATCGTTTCCGATGTGCGAATACCGCTAGGCCACGGACGCTTCGATGTACGAAATCAAAATTCATGAATAGGCGTTCCTTTAGAATGTTAAATCGAACACCACAATATCCGTCCTTTGAACACTGAAAAAACTTGGGTCCTTTGAGAAGTTCCATACCCTGTTCCTACCCTGTATGCTTCTAATGACACCTATGCCCGCCTTCGCTCCCGCTTCGTGGCGCTGGCGAACTTGAAGGCAGTTTCATTCATCTGAGTTCAAAAACACGTCAAATGATCTTTCGAATTCACTTGAGACAGGCAAAATTAACCTCAAATGACCTTAGGATGTTAGGATGACATACATTATAAGTAAATAGAATTTGACGACTTTGACAGATAGAGAGCCTCCAAGCACCATCTGCAATGACCTTTTCAGATTAGGTGCCATTAGAATCGACTGGCGCGATCTTTCTTCTACCTCTCTTACGTTCCTTGTCAATCATCCTCATTCCCTATCCTTTCTCTCTCTGTCTCCCTCATTCCTACCTTCCTTATGTCTGATCCTCTTCCTCTTGGGCTTGACCTCCTCCTCCGCCTGCTCGGATACGTCCGAGTCCACGCTCTCCTCCGACTCCGCCTCGTCTTCAGATTCCACCACAGCCTCTTCTTCATCCTTGCATGAGTGCTCCGTGAACTCATTCTTAGTGTCGGTGCCAAAGTCGCATTTCGCGCACTGGTAACGGAACTGGAATAATGGAATTAAATATATAAGTAAATGAAGGTTAAAGTTAACGTTCCGCCGTCGGGTGAGGTAACTCATTCTTAGTGCCGGTGCCAAAGTTGCATTTCGCGCACTGGTAACAGAACTGGAATAATGGAATTAAATATATAAATAAATGAATGTTAAGGTTAACGTTTCCGCCCTGGGGTTAGGGTCTCGAAATGGATGGAAATCTGTCAAGCTCAGTCAGAGTGCTTCCTTGAAGCGGCAAAGACTTTGAATGTGGAGTTGACAATTTACTTACTTGGTTGAGGCTATTGTTGTAATCTTCTATAACGGATCTGGCCCTGCAACAAAATTACGCTAAGATGTAAATTACCGATAGGTACATAAATTAATTTCTGTATTGTACCATGAGGTTACCTTCAACATTCCTCAACAATTCTATTTCAAATTCAAATAATCTTACTTCTGCGCCGCTCTCCTGCCCGTCGTCAACTCGGCCGCCGCTGCATTTGCCTCCAATCTCTTACTCTCCATCTCTTTTTCATGCTCTGCTTGCACCTCTCTCCTCCTCGCTCTGTTCTCAGACTCTCGGTGCACCGCGTAGTGTTGCTGTTTGTATATGCAGATGTACTTCTGGTTGCATATATTGCAGACCTCTTTGAACTGTGCTATTTCCTGTTAACAAAGAACAGAGTCACGGTTACAAGTCATGCCAGACGTTTCACGTAGTTTTCATACGAATATAACCGGCTGCAGTAGCCGGGTGAAATTAAATGCATAATAATCTGTATCAATGAACATACCTCTTCAGTTTTCCCGCAAGTCAATACATGCGCATAGAAACCGATGGCCGATGCTCTACTGATCCCACAGACTCTACAAACAAACGATTTGTGTGAAATCTTGTACTGTTTCAGAAACCTTTCCACGACACAGGGGTTCTTCAAATCCTGAAAAAAAGGCCAACGTCATTGCCAACTTACGGAATTTTATGTTAATTACAAACAAGTGAATAAATGTACTAGCGGCCGACATTCTCTCAGATGACACGCCAAGGTGCATGCGGAGAATGACTGTCACTTGTATGAATGTCGGCTTATAGATTAGTTACGTACAATTTCGCGAGCTCCTACTGGCCAAGCGATATTGTAATGGACGTCCGAGGCGTGTTCATTCCACTTTGCCGACGTGACTACTATTGAGCAAACACCGCATTTCACATTACTATTGCTCTTCAGAAATACATCGATAGGCACAGCATTGGCTTGACTAGTATTTAGCGCAGTTGCTGCAATAGTGGATGGTTCTATCATAACACCGCCACATGTATTTATGTGTTTTAAGTATTCTTTTGCCTTTCTTCGATTTAAACCACATTTCGGGCAAACTAGACCATCGATTTTCTTTGATAGGGCATTCATATTTCGATACAATTCCAGTTCATCATTTGTGTCCTGTAAAATAATAGATGTTTACAATTAATTAAAATATGATGTGAATGTTCATCATATTATACTTAATTAAAATATGATGACGGGACCGGATTATATACATTTGCATATTTGCATGTGCATTTGCATATTTAATCTCTCAAAAACCGGGTCGCGATTTTGAAGCTTATGCCAACGTAATAAAATGTAAAACCTATAACTGAAAAGTGGCGTTATATAACGCCGGTGGTATTCAAGAGGGCCATCCTCAGCGGTAATAGCATATTTTACTTAAGATCTAGTTGTGATGCATATGTGATACATATGTGATGCATAGATGATACATTTACAACATTTTTCGAGCGTAGCGCACTCATCAGCCACGCGTCTTTTGTTTGTTGTGTCAAATTGATGGTTTTATTACTGGGACGGCAGTAGTTTTGCCAGAAACTATAAGAGCTAACATAGCACCAAAGTTCAAATTCTGCCCAGTTACCTCAGTGGATGTGGAGCGATCCTTTTCCACTTATAAATATATACTGAATGATCGACGACACAATCTTACTACTGAACATTTGGAACAATATGATTGTTTACGTTTACAAAAATATGAAACATTTGTAATGTAATATAATGCCATGTTACTTCACCTATTGTCGTCTAACAAAAGATAATTTACTAATTGTATGCTGATTTTGATACTTTTTAAATTTCTTGAGTTTCCATGCTTATTTAAAGCACTTTGCATGCATATTTGCATGGATATAACAAGCTTTTTATGTTGCATATAATCCGGTCCTTAATGATAAACATTCACAGAACCATTACCTATAGGTGTAGTGAGTAGTAGCGAGCTTACTTACAATCGGTTTCTCCCCCACCCTCCAGGCGATATATTTGTGCTTATTTTGTATGTGAGGGACCCACTCTTCGTGGCTCACTACTTCATTACAGACACCACAAGGACTGCAAGCATCACCTAAAATGGTAACCGATGCCTCGCTTGATAAACCAATAACAGTATCTTCTAAATTGGTGTCAGAAACATCATAATGATTACTTGTACTATTTGTACTGGAATTTTTCAGATTCTTTGGTATGTTTTCACTTGTGTCTAGGTCATGTATATTATTTTTAGGCTTTTTAACGTTTTTTGCCCTTTTAACAGGCGTATCGACTTCGTTTACAGGTTTCTCTAATTTATCAACATCATGATTGGTAGCATTTTTCTTTGCTCTACCTCGTTTACCCTTCTGTGGCTTTGTTGTTATTTCTTCAATTAAATTCATTTCGTTAATTGTGATAGAATCATCTAAATTATTGGCCACCTCTATTTCATCTGCGTTGCTAACGTTGGCTATATTCTTTTTTGGTCTACCTCGTTTACCCTTTAATGTTTCTTCGGGTGTTTTTATATGTTTATCGTATTTTTCCTCGTCTGGGTCTATGGCATATTCTTGAGACGAATCAACTACTTCTTTTGTGATGATGGAAGCATCTATACAACTCGTCATAGGTTCTACAAATTCATTATCAGAATTGTCGGAGTCGCTAATAAAGACCTGCTTTTTGCGTTTTCTAGGTAAGCTTTTTCCTGACTTGTGTTTGATAATCTCAGACGTTTTTGTTTTTTCTTGATGATTATCTATTGCGTTAACTGACACAGAATCGTCCAAACCACTCGTGAAGGATTCCGCAAATTCAGCATCAGAATTATCTGAATCGCTAAAGACATATTTTTTGTTTCTCACTCGTTTACTCCTTTCAGGCTTTGTTGAATTTTCATCAGGTTCATTTTTTTCATTGTTTATTATAGAATCATCTAAACAAATCAAATCTATACCTGTAACTTTGGTTTCAATAGTTAAATCATCTTTATCGTTAATAGACACATTTTTGTTAGACTTCCTTGGTCTACCACGTTTTGCCTTTTCTCGCTTTGCTGTGAAATCATTATGGTTGTCAATGTGAGTTGGACAAAATTCAGGATTACTTATACTAGTAATAGAGTTATCGACATTATCCGTTTGCAGTACTGCTGTGTTAATATTGTTTTTTTTACTTAAGGTACCTTCAGGTATTCTTTGATCTTGTGTACATTTTACTATTTCGATGTTTGAGATAGATCCACTATTCTTATTTTTTATCGTCTCAGAGATTTTAGGGTTTATACATGAAGTAATTAAGGCTTCAGCTGGCATGGTTTTTGCAGTTTTAGCCCGGGTCATCCCTTCAGATTTTCGTCTATTTCCTTTAGATTTGCAAGATTCACCTTTTTTGAGTTCATCTAATAAACCTTGACTTGTCTTTTTATGGTCACCGGTTGCTATGTTTGCAGTGTTTGAGTTACGTTTTTTTTGTTCGGTTGTTCCGTCAGACTCTCTTCTATTACCTTTGGATTTGTGTAGTTTATCTATGTTTGTAGAAGGTTCATCTCTGCTGCAACTTGTCAGTTTAAGGTCATACATTTTATTATTTTCACTTACTGCTTCATGCGATTTTTTATCACTACCATGTCGTCTCTTTCGTCCAGCTACTTTGGACTTACTTTTAGATTTGTCTAACATATTACATTCGCTTCCATGAGCAGTACTTTCTTGCTGTAGATTTGGAACTATTCCTTTACTCTGTCCTTTTCTTTTGCTGTCTTTAGGCGCTTGTTTTATACTATTTGATCTAACAAGTAATGTATTTGTTTCACATGCATCTTGCATGTTCAGTTCACTTATCGTATCTTCTTTACATTGATGGATTTCACCTTGTATTTTTTTAGAAGTCTCAGTTATGAAGTCAACGTGCCATCTACTACGTAAGTTTCCTTCTGACTGTCTTCTAGTTTCTCTATTAGCATCTTGTTTGGCAGTATTCTTCGACGATGGTGATTCTCGAGTCAGGTGATCAGATTCAGCAGAAAAAAATGAATTTTGCATGACTCCATCAGACTTTCTTCTGTTACTGTAACGTTTGTGTGAAACTGTACTGCTACCATATGTAGGAGAAGTTAGAGTTTCATCACAGTCAGTAGATGAAACATTTTTGTCTTGTGATATATTCTGTAAGATTCCCTCTGACTTTGCTCTTGTTTGGCTCTTTTCCTCGGGAGACTTTTGTGCTGACTCCTTAGTGTTACGCGTAACGCGTTTTTGTTCTGCTTTTGAATTGATCACATTATCAACATTGTCGCTACTTTTCTGAAAAGTTAACTCGGCATCCGTCTTATTCATACCTGGAACGTCTTCACTCTTCTGCGGACAGGTTGCTGATTTACGACGACTTTTAGCTATGATTTGTTTCTTTTCAAGTTCATCTTTCAAAGTAATGTTGTCATGCTCCTGGAAATACAATCAAATCAATATTACCTCGTAAAATCAAATCTTATCCTCCGGAATTATTTAAAAACTGAGGCAGAAGCTATTGGCATTCTACATTACATATGATCATATATACCTTTTGTGTTTCTATGCATTTTCGGATATGTGATACGAATTCGGAACTTCTTTTACTTTCCATCCGGCAAAAAGTACATTGTAGGGATTCACCGCCTTTGAGTTTAGCGTTTAAATTTCTTAAAAGATCTTTGCTTGTAGTATCCTGAAATATATGAAAGACATCATGTTAAGTTACGAATCTAAACTTTCATAGAGTGTATGTGCACTAACTACTAACCTAGGGCTTCAAAATATTTTAATTAAGTAATTTTTATTATGGGTTCTTACTATAGTTTCATCTTCCTGCCATGCGATGAAGCAATGCTCTTTAGCAACGTGATCGGCCCATTGCCTAGAGCTCAGCAGTTTCTTACAGACTCCACATTTAAAACTCTTCTTATGTCCTGGCGAAACTACTTCGGTATCCTTCAGACCATTGTCTTGGGCAGACTGAACGGCCATAGAATTGTTCGCTACAGATGATGGCTTGCGTTTCTGCAACATATTATACAGTTCGGGTTCTTACAAACAATCAGAAAGTCCTGTTATTGCAACAAATTATCCTTCTGGTTTAGCCTAGCGGGTAGTGATCCTGCCTACGAAGCTGACGGTCCTGGGTTCGAATCCCGGCAAGGGCAAATATTTATGGGGTGAGCATGAGTATTTGTTTCTTAGTCTTGGATGTTTTCTATTTATTTACATAAGTATTTATCTCTATTAAATATATCGTCGTCTAGTACCCATAACACAAGCTTTATTGAGCTTAGTATGGGCCTAGTTCGATTTGTGTAAGATTGTCCTCTAATATTTATTTATTTATTTATAACTGACATAATTGTCTTCTTAGTTAGGTATAAAAAATGTGTAACCTATATTCACTTTTACCAGTATTCGCTTACCTTTACGCATGTTTGTGTTTTTACCGTAGCCTTATTTTCATACTCCGTTGTTGCACTACTTCTCTGTCTTGAGTTGGCTTTGGTTCTGGGCAGAGCATTTATGGTGGTATTTCCAGATGATCCCTAAAAAGATACGAAAATATTAAAGACACAAAATACAATCGTACCAAGATTCGTCTCAGATTAGTGTTAATGTCACTTTTCATACTTACAGCCTCAATTTCTTTAGCTTTCTGCATTTGCGAATTCGTATTTGCCGAGTCGTTATTTTTTTTCAAATTTCGATCGAGATTCGGATCGAGAATTGTAGCTTCTATCACGACCGATTTATTTATACCTACTGAGGTGCTATCGCTGACTGGTGGCTTTACTTTATCATCAATTGAATGGGGTTTTTTTTCAACTTTTTCGCTCGAATTGTGAATTATGTGGTCAGATATAATTTCCTGTAAATAAAAACAAATAATTTATAATAATAATGATTACATGTTTGAATGATTTAAGAAGATAAATTTATCTTAAGTATAACCTAAGGACGTTGCAACGGTGATGGAAAACATCGAGCTATTTTAGGATGTTGCATATTTATTGAGATTAGTAATCCTCAAAACATTATAAGAGCCATCTGAAAATTTAGCCAATTATCCGATTTTAGTGTTGCTAAATGGATAGGCCAGGAACTTAAAATATATCATCATATTCGGCCCATTGCTAGGTATATGCCTCCAACAAAATGATTCAGACCCCCGAAATTTTATTTTAGTCGTGTCATGCTGGTGATATAAAATATTGCAAACAAGATCTAAAGAATTTTCCCTTTTAATTACGCAATAATATTATAGTAAGTAAAAGGTTGATGTTGTAATTAATTAAACTTAATTCTGTCTTAAGCTACAAAAAACCCTTAGTGGCTTTCTTATACGCCATCCCATTGCATGTTTCAAAATTAATGTGGTAGAGACGCCTGGTAAAGACCGCTTCATGGTTCCGAAGTCCTCGTCCAGTGGCTCTTATATTGTTTTGAGGATTATGTTAAAAGTTGGCCGGTTATATTACTCACTTGGCTTGATTTGACTTCAACAACGATTTCAGCTTCAAAGTTAGTTTCATCTTTTACGAGCAAATTTTCTTCTATACTTGGTTCACTAGTAGCCCGCATTTTTGTCTCTGAGTAATTTTCTGTAATTGTATGCATACTAGTTTCTTTAGCATTATCATAATTCTCGAAATTTTGTTCTCTATCGTGTTGTTCCAGTGGTGTCTCTGCAAGTTTTTTCCAGCAAATATAGTCAAAGAGTTCATGCGGTGTTTCTTCTATAGTGTCGGGTTCCTGATTCTTCGTTTTATTTTCTACGTATCCAACGTAGTCAAAACCACTGAACGAGTCTTCAGGTCTACAACTCATGCGTCTGGTTTTCAGAAAGTGAGGATGTTGGTATAAGTCATCAACAACATAATCATCGTAGCTAAAGTGTCCAAAGTCTCCGCAGATACAATATTGTTTCTCGATTTTAGCATAATCAACAGTCTTGGGATCCAATGTTCTGAGATTTTTAGCTTGCTCGGAATTTTGAAACTTATCAGATATATTGTCACAGTAAAGAATCAGAGGTCGAGGTGTTTTAGAAGATCTTTTGTATGTTTTGCCTGTCCTAACATCACAAATTATCCGTGTTGAGCCACCAGTTTTTTCCAGGCATTCATTCGTTTTTGATATTGAGCTACTACTTGTCCGTATTTTCTTCTTAGTTCTGCTTTCGTGAACTTGGATGCTCTTCGCAAATTTCTGTCTTTTTGTAAGAAAATGAGCACACTTTTCTAGATATGAAGCTATTTCATCAACTTTATCACTGGAACATGTTTTCTCTGTCCGGGCAATCGCATTCGTGCTGAATTTCTGGCTGTTCACGTTAACATGATTATCACGGCGAATCATCTTTGCGTTGTCTTCGAGGCATCGCGGAACTTCTTTCTCAGTCTTCTTGCAATTTGATGCATCTACATCACTAGTATCCTTCTGGCGGTTGATTAATTTCACTGGTGACTCTGTAACTGACTCCTGGTTTTCTATATTATCACTCATTATCATTACACATTTAGTGATATTATGGAGTTCCAACAGCTCTTTATCTTGACCACAAGTATTCACCATTTTGTTTTTAGATGTACTTACTGTGTCTTCAATAACAGCCAGAATGTCCATTTCATTAGGTTGTGTGTCATATTTCATTGATATATCGCTTTTCATTTCAGTCGTTTCGATTGAGGGATCAGAAATCATCAATTGTTCAGCAGTTTCTACATTGCTTTTATCGGCATAATCATAATTATGCACGTCTGTTGGACTTTGGTTACATTGGAAAATTGTGTGAGGGTTACTTAATTCCACTGAGCTTTCACTTATTGGTGAATTTAACTTTTGAACATCATCACCAGAAGCGGCCTCAGCTTGATTTAATTCATCAATGAATTCGATTACAAACTTACTATCAGCGATAACATTGCTTGCTTCATATAACATTTCTAACCCATCAACTATATTTACAGTTGTTTTTAGTTCATCTTCGACTCGTTTTGTGTTATCTTCGAGAATATTTGTCATCTCAGCTTGTAAAAATGCATCCATGTCATTAGAAAATGTGGCATTTTGTGTAACTCCAAAATCATCTAGAATTAAAAGAGATGGACCATTGTCCTCTTTCCTGTATTCTGTTGTCTCAAACGGCGCGTGTGTTTTATAATTATGCGTTTCAGTTGTAAAGCGATCGTCGTCCTGGCCTTTTATTTGCATATCCGAAATATCAGATTTATGGTTGAGTGACACCATAGAATTAATGGACACTGGAATCAGTTTTTCACCCCCGGGGTAAAACTTAGTCTCATAGGTAACCTCATCAAGTCTTATAGGTTTGATAATTTCTTCAGACAATATGTTCACCTTGCTCACGGATAATTCTGGTTTCCTCAAAGATGTTTCTGTTGTTACACTGATGCCTAAATTACTGTTACTACAATCAGACATATACGCTTCATCTAGATGATCGTCATACGGCGACTTAATATTAGATTCTTCACGAAAGTCTACACCCAATTTCAAGGAGGCGTTTTTGTCATCGCAATGAGGAGCAATGTATTGATCTAATATAATTCCTCCAATGTCTAAATTTGGTTCAGGAATTATCTCTTCATGAGCAGTATTTGTGTCATGTCCTCTTGGCGGAGAATTGAAACAATTTTCTGATTGTGACAAATATTGGATGGATTTACTGACAACTAAATTATCTATTGCGTCCTTTATTTTTTTCTCTGATTCGTGTCGTGTATATTCTTCATTGTTTGATACACTTGCAAACTCAGTTTCAGCATTACTCATGATTGGATTTGATATTTCAGATATGATACCAGGACTCATTATTTTTGGTTTTTGCAATATTTCAGGCGCAGTAACTATATTTTTAAACTGATCATTGTGTGGGGCATTTTGAAGACAGCCCGATTTATGCTCAACATTTGACAAAACGGAATCGAATGATTTATCTGCAATTGTTGTGTTTTCAATTTCAACTAGTTTGGATGACAAGCTACTCGCAAGCTCACTACAACTGCCTGATTCAAGGCCTGAAAATTTCTCCATGCTATTGTGGGTGGAGTCGAATTCGACACGTAATATCTCCTCTTGGGACAACGTTGATAAGTCTATCTCTGCATTACTTACAGTGGCATTCGTTATTGAAGGTTGAAAAGTAGGGCTCAAAAATACTGATGACTTCATTAAATTAGCAGTTTCCAAAATAGATGTGTCTCCTTTAGGCACTGATGCCATCGGGCTTTGTTCAGTATATTTTTTTGCTTTTTTTGCTTTATCTTTATGTTTTTTGCGACCTGTAATAAAATCAGAAACCATAGGTACTTTAATGTATGCAGCTACAAGTAGTCGTAAGTGACAGTAACGTCTCTCGTTTACTTATTCCGCATTGATTTAAATCTGTTAGAGTCGAGAGTTTTCTAGAAGATCAAATCACGACTGAGCCTAAGTTAAAGATAACTTTCTATAACTTTACTTGTTTTTATGTTAAGTTTATTTCTAGCTAGAAAGTGTCAAGTCATTGGCGGATACAGGGGGTTGGGGGGGCGCTCATGTCCCCCATGACCCCCCACTCCTGGATATTTTCCAATCTCTTTGAATAACATCAAAACGCTCATGTCCCCCATGACACCCCACTCCTGGATATATTTCCAATCTCTTTGAATAACATCAAAACGCTCATGTCCCCCATGACACCCCACTCCTAAATATTTTCCAATCTCTTTGAATAACATCAAAACTTTGTATAATGGCATATGGTCGGACGGGCCTATGTAACAATAAAATAGCTCGCGAGCAACCAAATCTACCCATGCTGCAGGCGTGGGCAAGTCAATCTAAATCTGACATCGCAAACTGGAAAATCAGATTTCATTTAAATGCTTCTTCAGCTTAGAGACGTCACCATGGTGTGTAAATAATGCTAAATTATGATGCAAGTGTGGTGGTGATGGTATTGAATTCACTCATTTGCCATGTAACTTGGCCCTCCCCTCATAAAAGATCCTATTAGGAGCTCACTACTCGACTTGCTGCCTTGTGAGCGGCGCGGCGCTAGCTCATAATCATAACGGATTATATAGCTTATTGCCCGATTTGCTAGTAAAGTGAATCGCCGCCCCTTAAGCAAAAGCTGTTGATTACTCACTGCACGATTGGCTAGCCCTGTGAAATTTCCGGGGCGGCAAAAGTATTGAATAACTGGCAAAATGGGCACAATGGTGCCTCTCCCCGTATCGGAAAAAGCATGACGATGCTATGAATGTTTGTCTGTGTGTGTGTGAGTGTGTGCTATAATGGTATTATAAATACCAATAAATAATTGTTCCTATCGACTATATATAGGTAGTCTTGAAAAGTAAGTACGCAGCAGGTATGCGCGCACGCAGGCATAGATACATGCGTCTTGCTTAAAACCTAAACTTGATGCGTGCTCATATGCCGTGTTTTTTTATTGTTTTAATAAGAGTTCCTATGTATATGTCACCGTAGGATTGTCAAGACCATTAGTTTATAATCGAACGTTATTTTTCTCGTAAGTTTACAAATATATCGATAAATTTTAAACTGTACCATACCGCTTACGATATGGCGCGTTAGTTTATAATAAAACCGTTAAATTGTGAACTGGTTTAAACTTCAATTGCAAACGAAACACCAGGGCAAACACTGCGGTAGTTAGACTAGAGTTGGCGAGCGCAGCGAAGCCCCCGATTAGTATTCGTGTTAAGTTGACATGTAAGAACAAAATAACCGTAAATTCTAAACCCTGTCGGTCTGGTTTACAATTTGTCGATAGTTAACAAACTAACGCGTTAGTTTATAAACTAACCTACAAACTAAAGCGTTAGTTTATAAACTAACGGTTTTGACAACACAAGGGAACAAGATTAAACTTTTTTGTTGCATGGAATTTTATGGTCGCCGATTTCAAATCTACCCTCCTTTTTCCTCTAGCAGCTCCAGTTTTTGCGATTCTTCTGTCAGACATATTTTTGGACCTAGTCACATTTAAACTTCAAATTAATCGGGCTGTTTTAATAAATTGCGTTTTGTTTGACAATGTCCACCTCAAGAAATATCTGTAAAAACGATCCCAACTTTTTTTGTAACGTCTGTAGTAAAAATAAATATGTACATTTAAAAATTGTAGACTAAGTGTATCGGAGTTCATAAAACAGGTGTATTTTGATTTCTTTGGATTGCCTTTAGACACCCGTGACAAGTACTGGGTCCCTCATATGATATGCCAAAACATGTGTGGAGTGTTTGAGATTATGGGCGAATGGGGTCTGCAGTCTAAACCCCATTTTAAGTATCAAACAACAATGATGCGGCTGGAACCTTCAAATCAATATGACGATTGTTATTTTTGATGGTTGATATACACGGGATTAATAAAAGAAACCGGTCGAAATGGTTTTACCCTGACTTGATATATGTTACTCGAACAGTCCTGTACTCCGGCGATGGGCCAGTAGCCCAAGCTTCTTCATCTTCACAAAATAATCACAACTTGGAAGAGAAATGCTCTTCTTCAAGTGATGAAAGTGGGACAACTGGTTTTAAGCCAGATATTTCTTCTTGGCCCCAGCCCTTTAATCAGAAAGACCTAAGTGCATTAGTAAGAGACCTTGGTCTTTCTAAAAAAGCATCGGAGATTCTAGCTTCTCGATTAATGCCCGGTTCCTATATTTAACGGATCGTCATCTGTAAAAGTAACTGTCCGTTTTTCCCTAACCAACTACGAGTCATTAATACCGTTCCACAATTTACTTTCTGTACCTTTTACCTACGGACGTCCGTTGGTCATAGATGTCATTGAAATACCGACGCGCCCTCTTCACTCAGAGATGTGCGTTTCATTATATGCAGGATTGAAATTTGTAATAAGATAAAGTTCAAGCCGATACAAATTAGATTTACATACGAATTGATCTTAGAGTTCTATAAACTTATGATGTTTATTAGAGCTACACGAACGCAGGCATCTTCGTGACATATTTTTTTCCTTATCAAACTTAATAGAATGCATTGAATACATAACAAGGACGGAACGTTCATCGCGCGAAAAAGACATTTGACTGGACATTGACATCCATCAATTGAAATAAGTATACATATATCCTGCAAAAAGTTTGAGCCTTCTTCTAGTCGACAAATTCTTCAAAAAATACAAAGTGTATAATACATTTCAAACGACCAGGTTTGAAATGTATATTACGCCGGTGAGTACCTATCATCTTCCCATTTGATTTATCTACAAATTTGTCTGCCGCCTAGTAGGCATGCAACGTTTTTGCCTCGGTACCTAAATCTTCATTCAGGGCTAAGACTCAGGGATATTTCTGTCGGTTCTTTCGTTCTAGTCGCTCCCTCATGGCTGAGGATCGTGACTGTCATGGTTGTTGGTACGGGGCTTGTTCAGTGATCTCCCATTTGTTCTGTCCTGGGCTGCATATTTTGCCTATTATCTTCTGCTGAGTCAGTCTCGCTGGAGTTCGATATAATTTCGAACACTTCTCTGTCACTATCTGATGAACTGGTCATTTTAAATTCAAAATTACAGCGAAAACAGTGAAATATTAAATTTAACCGACCGAAATTGAGGGGTAACCAAGTGACATTACGAATAGTTATCTGGAAAGTCTACTGACGTTTAAAATATTTATAGGAACTCAACCAAGTGACATCTCCATGCAATACGCTTACGCTCCGTTGCCGGTAACCCTCCCATCCGTTAGTAGCCAGCCGTCGGTTGGTTGCATAACGAGACGTTTGTTATAGGAACGGTTTTAGCTTACGCCTCGTAGAATTAACTACCATTCGTAACTAAATCGGATCGTTTTTTAAATATAGGAACCGGGCATAAAGCAAATCTTTTAACCACTGAAACAAGAATTTCGTACTATCGTAATGGAGAGACAGAATTGCTTTCATTATTTTCTGAAGATTGTTTTTTTGTTTTTCAGATGTTCCTGGTTTATTGAAAGCAATGGGAGTACAAAAGATATAAAATACAACTGCATGAAGACCCTTGTGAGGTCCTCAATCAAAGAGAACTAAGGATTTTCACGGACGGTTCTAAAACAAACTCAGGTTGAGGCGCCGGGGCATTCTCGGAAGATCTAAACATGAGGAAATCAACATAATTAGGTGCCCACAACATCGTCTTCTAAGCCGAGTGCATGGGCTCATAATGGCTACTGCAGCTATTGCTGAAAGAGAGGTAAAGGATTCCCCTATCCGCATACTAACCGACAGCAAAGCAGTTCTGCAAGCCCTACAAAGAAACACCATCGTTCTGGGCTTATATACGAGTGTCACCAAGCCCTGTCAGAGGTCTATAACCACAGTATTGTTACCCTGCAGTGGATAAAGGGACACAGTGGCTCGCGCGGCAACGACGCACTGGCAAGGTTGGGTTCGGAACAGACGATGGAGGGACCAGAACCCATAATACCATTGCCATTCAGCTGGTTGAGAAAAACCATACGACAACACACAAAGGTAACTCACCAACGAACGTTATTGGTAAACCTTGGATACCTGCAAGCAAGCCAGACAGGCCCTACCGATGATCAGGCCCGAGTTATCGCGTAAGCTTCTGAAGCTCAAGAGGCCACAGCTTCGCTTGGTAACCAGAGCGATAACTGGACACGCTTTGCTAAATAAACACATACACACTCTAGGTGTCACGGACAACCCCCTGTGCAGAGCCTGCATGGAGGTCGAGGAGACAGCCACCCACGTCCTGTTGGAATGTTCCGGCGTGACTATCTACCGGGCAACACACCTTTGGACGCCGAGGTCGCTCCAGGAAGTCGTCGGCAACATTAGGGTTCAGCTAGGCTTCCTACAGGAGCTGGGTTGGCAGGAGTAGTGCCCCCAACCCACGTCACGCAAAATAGGCGCAAATTTAAGACGTCGAGTTGCGGAAAACTGGCCCGCGATAAACTATAATTATAACTATATGGGAGTACAGAAGTATGATCCAAATAAATGGCGTTTATTTATTGATTCATCTAAACGTAGTCTAAAATGTGTAGTTATGTATAACGGCAATAAGCTGGGATCGATACCGATAGGTCATTCAACTACTGTCAAAGAACACTGCTACTGTAGCTTCTGTTATGAGTAGAATAAAGTACAACGAAAACAAGTGGCTGATATGTGTAGATCTAAAAATGGTGAATTTTCTTCTTGGACAACAAGGGGGTTATACAAAATATCCATGTTTTATTTGTCTGTGGGACAGCAGAGCTAAGCCTGAGCACTGGGTTAGAAAAGATTGGCCTTGCAGGCAAGATATGGTTCCGGGAAAACTGAATGTGATAAATGAACACCTTGTGCCCAGGGATCGCATAATACTGCCACCTTTGCATATCAAACTAGGACTTATGAAACAATTTTTCAAAGCTCTGAATAAGGATGGTGATTGTTTTAAATACATCTCTAAAAAGTTCCATAACTCGAGCACAGAAAAACTTAGCCGGAATTTTCGATGGTCCACAAATAAGAAGGCTGATGAAGGATGAAAACTTTAAGAATTAAATGACTGATGGAAAAAATGCCTGGAATTAATTCGTTTGGATTGCACAAAATTTTCTGGGAAACAAAAAGGTTAAAGTTATGCGGAGCATATTGAACTGATGTTGTCAAACTTCCAGCAGCGTGGTTGTAATATGAGCATCAAGGTACTCTGCCTCCGTGGCCATTTGGAGCATTTCTCTTAAAATCATGGTGATCTGAGTGAAGAACAAGGGGAATGGTTCCATCAAGACATTCAAACTATGGAGGAACATTACCAGGGTCACTGGAATGCTCACATGACGGCGGTCTATTGTTGGAGCATTAAAAATAGTCCCTGTGAACCAAGACAAGCAAGAAAATCTTATGAAAGGAAATTTTTGCCAAGTAGTTGATGTATTTGTAATGGTTTTCCTGATAAAAAATAGATTTTTCTTTAAAAATGCGTTTTAACAATATCTCAAAAACTAAAGCTGATACGAACAATCTGACTTCAGATCTGAAATCAGCACCCCGAGAAGGTAGTCATAATATCACATATAACAAAAATGCTGTTCCATTGTGCAAATATATCTCTCAAGACAAGATTTAAGCAATGAAACAAATTGAAATCACCTCAGTTTTTATTATTTATCTGTCAGTTTACTATGACTTAAGTGGCGCCCTGATTGCGTTATATATATATATATATATATATTATATATATATATATATATATATATATATATATACTACTCAAAAGAAAATAGGGGCCACTAAGTATTTTGATTGCTACGTGAAAAATATAGTAAACAGTAATGTATATATAAATATTTTAATAATAAAATAACATGTAACAAGGCTTTTGTTTTAACTTATGCTAATAACCATTTAATTGTGTAGTCAATTGTTTCACTTATTTCAATTGACATGAAATTAGTCCATTGTCAACAGCAAAAACTAAACAGAAACTCTTTGCAAAACAAAACAAAAACTGACACAAGCTGTTTTTTTAATGGTTTAGTAACGGGTGTGTCCTCCTCTCCTGTTTTCACACTCCTGGAGCCTTGAATGCATACTCTCGATTAAGTTTCTGATGTTTTCATCAGGTATCTCTTCCCACGCACGTTTCAGAGCATCCATAAGCTGTTGCTGGTTGTGAACCTCTTGCTAATGCTCCCTAACCCTTCGTTTTAATTGGTCCCACATATGCTCTATTGGATTTAAATCCGGACTATACGCTGGCCATGGTAGGACACGAAAATGGGAGTGATCCAGTACAGTCTGAGTGGCCCGAGCTGTGTGTGGGCGGGCATTGTCATGTATTAACCAGAACCCTGGCTCCACTCTCTGTGAGAATGGAATCACATGAGGCCTGATGACTTCATCGATGTACCGTTGTGCAGTTACTGTGCCTTGATTTAAGAAAACCAGCTCAGTTTTGCCTTGTAAGCTAATCCCAGCCCAAACCATCACACTAGGACCTCCAAAGCGGTCAATTTCCTTGATGCAGACATCGGAAAATCTCTCACCCTGTCGTCTCCATACTCTTATCCGCCGATCATCACTACAAAGCTTCACTTTACACTCATCTGGGAAGAGCACCATACCCCATTGATTCATGCTCCAATCTGAATGTTCGCGGCAAAATCTTAAACGATTTCCACGTTGAACCCTAGATAAAGGAATTCGTACTACTCGGCGTCTGGACCTTTGCTGGTCTTCATGCAGTCGATTACGTATCATTTGGTCACTAACACGAGTCCCCGTTGTCAACCGTAGGCGATTTTGTAACTTACGTGCCGTCACAGAGCGCTCTCGACGGGCACTCAATCGGATGTAGCGATCCTCTTGTGCCGTAGTCGCTCGCACCCTGCCCGATCCAAGCCTTTTTGCAACACTGCCAGTCTCTTGGAACCGATCCCACACATTGTGGATGGCTCGGCGAGAGAAACCCAACGAAAAAGCTACAGACCGCTGAGAATGACCTTCAGCAATCAATGTAACGGCTCTGGTGGCAGTAATGGTATCCATATGCCTTCGTTGACGTGGCATTATTAACAAAAGATGTTAAAAGAAGCAAAAGATGGACAGAAATAGTTTTTTAACAGAATAAAATTGTGATTCCATCTGAAAGGAATTTGACCTGAAACTCGTTTTTTTTATTTGCTTCAATTTCTGGCCAGCTGTAAGACTTAAACACCAGCATTAAAGAGGTTGGATACTGAAGGAGGCCGGACATCATTAATTAGTCACTTATTAATTAGTTTACATCTAAAAATTTACTCAAAAACAGAAATACGTAAGTGGCCCTTATTTTCTTTTGAGTAGTAGTATATATATATAAAACAAGATTTATGCAATGTAAAAAATTTAAATCACCTCATATTTAGGGTTCCGTACCCGAAGGGTTCCAAACGGGACCCTATTACTAAGACTTCGCTGTCCGTCCGTCCGTCCGTCCGTCTGTCACCAGGCTGTATCTCAAGAACCTAGCTAGCTAGAGAGTTGAAATTTTCACAGATTATGTATTTCTGTTGCCGCTATAACAACAAATACTAAAAAACAGGATAAAAGAAATATTTAAGGGGGCTCCCATACAACAATTCTTTCAATACCACATACAAACTTATGGATGCACCTGGTTACGTACATGGAGTGTGAAAGTAACCGCACCAATAACTTTGTAAACAATATTTTGCTGTGTAAAATCCAAACTATTCACTCCACACCATCGCTTCCATTGAACGGTGGTACGGAACCCTTCGTGCGCGATTTAGACTCGCACTTGACCGGTTTTTTATTATTTATCTGTCAGTTTACTATGACTTAAGTGGCGCCCTGATTGCGTTTTCATAATTGGGATTTTAAATACTATGTGTTATAATCTGAGTTACATAACATAGTGTCACGCCGTTTCCCATACGGGGTGGCAGAGGCACAATTATGCCCACTTTGAGCTATTTATTCAATACTCCATTTTTCGTGACAAGGGGCTAGCCCATCGCCGCAGCTATGGAGTAATGAAGGTTTCCTCACAGTGTTTCCATCACCGTTAGAACATCCATGTATTGTACTTGAGATAAATTAATTATCTCATTGGAACATGGTCAGGAATCAAACCTGCATCTCCTGTGTGACAAGCAAGCGTGAAACCCATTAGACCATGGAGCACTGATAATCTGTGTAGTTCTTAAATTACCCGATTGGGCATCGCCCCTTTGAATGTAGATCTAACCTTGTCCAACTATTGATTGACCTATCGCCACTTTTATAATTTACTAGCTGGTGCCTGCAACTTCGTCTGCGTGTACCTAGGAATTACCATTAACCGAGAAAACTTTACTCTCCTTCTGGTGGAGTTGGATAAAAAGTATCCTATTTGTTAATCTAGCTCATCATTGTGTGCTAAATTTAATTCAAATCCATTCAGCGGTTTTAGCGTGATTGCACACATCCAATACACATTTATGATATTAGTGTGAAGTAGGCGACTGTACTTAATAGCTTTTGGAGGCGGTGGGAAATTAATGGTTGCCCAGATTTTTTTCTTGGAGGCAATGGGAATCTATGTATGAAGTTTTATTTTTGACAACAATGGATTTTGGAGACCATGGGCACAAACCGACCAGAGTAACGGGATAGGTCTCAATGGAAATCAGTAGAGGAGGCCTATGCCGAGAGGCACAACAAAGTTAGGGACATTATATAATAAAATTAACTACAATGTAAAAAATACTCCCAATATAAGGCTATATTATTATTATAGTCAGGTAGGTACTAAGCCAGCCTTAAATAGTCACATTACACAACAAAAGTTTTTGTAAGACTGTGCTGCCATCTAGTTACATATGAAGTAATAATATCAATGAATTGCAACAGAAGAATAAACAAATAACTCCCAAATTATATTTGCAAAATTGTATTATGTAATTGAAAAAGTTAATAAAATATATATACCTTTCTGTCCACTGTGAACAGTAATTTCTTCTGCCTCTTGACCTTCGGGGGTATGCTGAATACTTTCCAGATTAATTCCTAATTTTTGCAAAAGTTCAGGAGGCAACACAAACACCTCTGACACATCACCATCATTTTTGTTATTTGTTTCGCCTGGTGCCTTGCAACATTTTGAGGATCTTCTCTCGCTCATTGTAGTGGATGGCCAGTGTGTATGAAGTTTTTTTTATAATTGTGAGGTCTGTTTCAATATTATACTGTAATAAATAATACAAATATGATTACAATCAAACAAAAGTAAAATATACAAATGATTTTAGGCTTATTCCAGGTAAAGAAAAATACAAAAATATTAGGCATCGGGATTCGAACCATGATCACGCCATGACACGCGAAGCAACGTCGCACGTGGTAACGACTGAGCCACATCAGGTTCCAGCACATTGAACTAATACTCGATTAGTACCTTGTGTAGTTATATGACTCTGACCAAAATCACTGAAACTTAATTCCGCTATTTGAACTAGAGTAATATTACACATTCAAACCACACCTTCCACACAAAATTCCATTATGTCCCTTCAGTGACACTTATACAATAAAAATACACACAAACTGTGCTCACAAATCAATATGCTCATGTTATAATATTTTTGTTCACAAAAATAATCAAGAATGCACCTTTACAATGCAGCTAAAATACAAACTTGTAAAGTAAAAATCTTTTCAATAAAATCTTGACAAATCCAAATCGGAGTAGATAATTGAGGTTATATTTTTATGTTGCCAGTAACAAATTTAAAACAAATCTAGTTTTTCCTCAGATCATACACACACTCACTTAACCGTAGATAGAGAATCTGTCTACGAGCGAGACAAACAAAACCCACTCCGTGCGTGGTGTATTTTCATTTTTATACACATATTTCAACATTATTGAATCTACATTGTTGTTTTCCAAAGGCGGCTATTCACGTTGGCTAACGCTAACCCATTGGCCAATCCTTATTTTCGTTCACGCATTGGCCAATGTAGATTGTCTTTCACAGACCTATAAAAAAAACGGTGCCAAAAAAGTGTCGCATGAAAAGATTCGCGGAGCAGTCTTCTTTCTGAATTGAGCGATATAAAAATAATTATTTAGTGGTTTTAAGATCAGTATTTACAGGTTTTTTGTACAAATAACAAGGTTTATTTATTTTTATATTTGTACATATAATTTACTCCAGTATTTGGTAAGTTTTTACGCATTCTTTGTCGATGGTGGAGCTGGACCCGGGGGGGGGGGGGGGGGACCCTCCCCCGGAGGTTACTTGCAATGTAACCATTTCCCATGGGTCCAATAAACCTAATAGTAATCGTAGGAAAAATACTAAGAATCACACAATTTGTAAGCCTTGCAACAAAAAGCGCAGACAGAACCCACATCAGGGCAAGGTTTCCTGCTCTTGTGAATCTGATTCTGACAAAGAAAAAAATAAACATAGAACAAAATAAGATAGGTAACGGAGTCAGAGTCGCAGGAAGAAATATCACAAAACAGTAATAGTGATATACAACCTAACCAACCTAACTCATCACCAGCAACAGACTCAGCCGCGCGGATCGGCAGGTCCCTGTACGAACCGACCGACGTGTCACCTTACCTTATTCATGTCCAGAGTGTTGATCCAAATAGTACACTTCATCCAGTCTCCTTTGGAAGATTTCTTATTAAACATGGCTATAAAAATGTTATCTAGGGCTGTGTTAAAATTTTGGGAAGAAACAAAATAGAGCTTGCCTTTTCCAAATATACGCTAATATTTTTTTTACTAATGGCGAATTCAGCAAACAAAAGCTTACAGCGATTTTTCCCACATTCAATGTGACCAGGATGGCAGTGATTCGTGATGTGGCCCCTGAATGGTCATAGCAAGAAGTTATTGACAATATCTCAGTTCCAATTGGTTGTGGAAATGTTATTAAAGTAAGACGCTTTAATTACAAAGTACACGGCCCGTTACCTGAATGGAAGCCTAGTCAAACAGTCGTTCTGACCTTTAATGGGCAAGTACTACCAAAAAGAGTGTTCATGTGCTATAACTCTCTAACTGTTGAATTGTACACGTACCCAACCATACAATGTTATAACTGTTGTCGTTTTGGCCATACCAAGACAAAGTGTCGTTCGAAGCCCCGTTGCTACAGGTGCGGCCAGGAGCATGCTGGTGACACTTGTGACAGGGAGGTAGACAGTGAAAATTGTTTGTCCTGCAAAAGTCATCATTTTGCCACCAGTAAAACATGTCCCGAGTATGAGAGGCAAACTAAGATAAAATCGTATATGGCACACAATTGCGTGTCTTATTCTGAAGCTAGTCGTCTCCACCCTAATGTCTCAAAATCATTTGCCGAAATTGTAGCATCCTCTCCGCCCTCATCTCCAAGCCAGTCTCACCCAATACAGGCTTCCCACTCAACTACAGAATGTCACACAGAAAAACAGTATTTTTAAAACCGCGATCGCCTCCCAAGTTTATTAAAAGCTATGATCGTGAAGCACTCAGGTCTATCACGGAGGATCCATCCTCTTCACAAGCAAATGGGTGTGCTTTACAAGATAATTCTTCTTCCTTCTCGAACGATAATGTTATAGAATTAATAACTGCTTTAATTAAAGCGTTAAGCTCTTCACTCCCTCCTTCTCAAATGCAACCGTACGACGTTGCCCCTCTTATTAATATCATCACTAACATGTTTAAAAATGGATTCCCAAGCCATTCTGCAATGGAATTGCAGAAGTCTTGTAAATAAAAAATCCGATTTAATTTATTTGTTGAATAAACATAAACCTTTTTCTGTTGCTCTCTCTGAAACATGGGTGGTCCCGGGGGCCCTTTTTATGTTGTCTGGTTATTCATGTCTCAGAGAGGACAGAAGTGATGTATATGGCGGGGTCACCATTCTCATCAAACCATCTAACCCATTCATTCCATTTCAACTTCCATCTCATTGTAATGAGATCTCCATGGTCGCAGCCATTGTAAATAACATCTGTATTATTTCTGTTTATTTTAAGATTCCATTTGTAAATATTTTTTCTGAAATCAAAAACATTTTGTCTATTTTACCTAAACCTTTTTTATTTTTAGGCTACTTTAATTCGCATCACCAGTCTTTTGGATGCGGTATTTCTGATTCATACGGATTTAGACTGTTAGATATTGTAAATAGTCATAAATTATGTATATTAAACACAGGATTACCAACCCGTTTGTTGAGTCAGTCTCGCTGGTTGCAACAGAAGAATAAACAAATAACTCCCAAATTATATTTGCAAAATTGTATTATGTAATTGAAAAAGTTAATAAAATATATATACCTTTCTGTCCACTGTGAACAGTAATTTCTTCTGCCTCTTGACCTTCCGGGGTATGCTGAATACTTTCCAGATTAATTCCTAATTTTTGCAAAAGTTCAGGAGGCAACACAGACACCTCTGACACATCACCATCATTTTTGTTATTTGTTTCGCCTGGTGCCTTGCAACATTTTGAGGATCTTCTCTCGCTCATTGTAGTGGATGGCCAGTGTGTATGAAGTTTTTTTTATAATTGTGAGGTCTGTTTCAATATTATACTGTAATAAATAATACAAATATGATTACAATCAAACAAAAGTAAAATATACAAATGATTTTAGGCTTATTCCAGGTAAAGAAAAATACAAAAATATTAGGCATCGGGATTCGAACCATGATCACGCCATGACACGCGAAGCAACGTCGCACGTGGTAACGACTGAGCCACATCAGGTTCCAGCACATTGAACTAATACTCGATTAGTACCTTGTGTAGTTATATGACTCTGACCAAAATCACTGAAACTTAATTCCGCTATTTGAACTAGAGTAATATTACACATTCAAACCACACCTTCCACACAAAATTCCATTATGTCCCTTCAGTGACACTTATACAATAAAAATACACACAAACTGTGCTCACAAATCAATATGCTCATGTTATAATATTTTTGTTCACAAAAATAATCAAGAATGCACCTTTACAATGCAGCTAAAATACAAACTTGTAAAGTAAAAATCTTTTCAATAAAATCTTGACAAATCCAAATCGGAGTAGATAATTGAGGTTATATTTTTATGTTGCCAGTAACAAATTTAAAACAAATCTAGTTTTTCCTCAGATCATACACACACTCACTTAACCGTAGATAGAGAATCTGTCTACGAGCGAGACAAACAAAACCCACTCCGTGCGTGGTGTATTTTCATTTTTATACACATATTTCAACATTATTGAATCTACATTGTTGTTTTCCAAAGGCGGCTATTCACGTTGGCTAACGCTAACCCATTGGCCAATCCTTATTTTCGTTCACGCATTGGCCAATGTAGATTGTCTTTCACAGACCTATAAAAAAAACGGTGCCAAAAAAGTGTCGCATGAAAAGATTCGCGGAGCAGTCTTCTTTCTGAATTGAGCGATATAAAAATAATTATTTAGTGGTTTTAAGATCAGTATTTACAGGTTTTTTGTACAAATAACAAGGTTTATTTATTTTTATATTTGTACATATAATTTACTCCAGTATTTGGTAAGTTTTTACGCATTCTTTGTCGATGGTGGAGCTGGACCCGGGGGGGGGGGGGGGGGACCCTCCCCCGGAGGTTACTTGCAATGTAACCATTTCCCATGGGTCCAATAAACCTAATAGTAATCGTAGGAAAAATACTAAGAATCACACAATTTGTAAGCCTTGCAACAAAAAGCGCAGACAGAACCCACATCAGGGCAAGGTTTCCTGCTCTTGTGAATCTGATTCTGACAAAGAAAAAAATAAACATAGAACAAAATAAGATAGGTAACGGAGTCAGAGTCGCAGGAAGAAATATCACAAAACAGTAATAGTGATATACAACCTAACCAACCTAACTCATCACCAGCAACAGACTCAGCCGCGCGGATCGGCAGGTCCCTGTACGAACCGACCGACGTGTCACCTTACCTTATTCATGTCCAGAGTGTTGATCCAAATAGTACACTTCATCCAGTCTCCTTTGGAAGATTTCTTATTAAACATGGCTATAAAAATGTTATCTAGGGCTGTGTTAAAATTTTGGGAAGAAACAAAATAGAGCTTGCCTTTTCCAAATATACGCTAATATTTTTTTTACTAATGGCGAATTCAGCAAACAAAAGCTTACAGCGATTTTTCCCACATTCAATGTGACCAGGATGGCAGTGATTCGTGATGTGGCCCCTGAATGGTCATAGCAAGAAGTTATTGACAATATCTCAGTTCCAATTGGTTGTGGAAATGTTATTAAAGTAAGACGCTTTAATTACAAAGTACACGGCCCGTTACCTGAATGGAAGCCTAGTCAAACAGTCGTTCTGACCTTTAATGGGCAAGTACTACCAAAAAGAGTGTTCATGTGCTATAACTCTCTAACTGTTGAATTGTACACGTACCCAACCATACAATGTTATAACTGTTGTCGTTTTGGCCATACCAAGACAAAGTGTCGTTCGAAGCCCCGTTGCTACAGGTGCGGCCAGGAGCATGCTGGTGACACTTGTGACAGGGAGGTAGACAGTGAAAATTGTTTGTCCTGCAAAAGTCATCATTTTGCCACCAGTAAAACATGTCCCGAGTATGAGAGGCAAACTAAGATAAAATCGTATATGGCACACAATTGCGTGTCTTATTCTGAAGCTAGTCGTCTCCACCCTAATGTCTCAAAATCATTTGCCGAAATTGTAGCATCCTCTCCGCCCTCATCTCCAAGCCAGTCTCACCCAATACAGGCTTCCCACTCAACTACAGAATGTCACACAGAAAAACAGTATTTTTAAAACCGCGATCGCCTCCCAAGTTTATTAAAAGCTATGATCGTGAAGCACTCAGGTCTATCACGGAGGATCCATCCTCTTCACAAGCAAATGGGTGTGCTTTACAAGATAATTCTTCTTCCTTCTCGAACGATAATGTTATAGAATTAATAACTGCTTTAATTAAAGCGTTAAGCTCTTCACTCCCTCCTTCTCAAATGCAACCGTACGACGTTGCCCCTCTTATTAATATCATCACTAACATGTTTAAAAATGGATTCCCAAGCCATTCTGCAATGGAATTGCAGAAGTCTTGTAAATAAAAAATCCGATTTAATTTATTTGTTGAATAAACATAAACCTTTTTCTGTTGCTCTCTCTGAAACATGGGTGGTCCCGGGGGCCCTTTTTATGTTGTCTGGTTATTCATGTCTCAGAGAGGACAGAAGTGATGTATATGGCGGGGTCACCATTCTCATCAAACCATCTAACCCATTCATTCCATTTCAACTTCCATCTCATTGTAATGAGATCTCCATGGTCGCAGCCATTGTAAATAACATCTGTATTATTTCTGTTTATTTTAAGATTCCATTTGTAAATATTTTTTCTGAAATCAAAAACATTTTGTCTATTTTACCTAAACCTTTTTTATTTTTAGGCTACTTTAATTCGCATCACCAGTCTTTTGGATGCGGTATTTCTGATTCATACGGATTTAGACTGTTAGATATTGTAAATAGTCATAAATTATGTATATTAAACACAGGATTACCAACCCGTTTGACAAAGCCTGGGGAAAATAAAAGTGCAGTAGAATTATCCATTAGTTCTGTTTATTTGGCTTCATCACTTTCTTGGACTACCACGGACAATACATTTTGTAGCGATCATTAACCTATACTGGTTTATTTTCCTTCTAGTCGAACCTCAGATTTGCCTCAAAAACCGCGAATTAGGCATAGAATGGGTGGAGCTGATTGGGATGCTTTAAAAGTTGTGTTGATCATAAACTCACCAATGTGATGTGACTTTATGTGATGTGGAGATTTTCGCCAAAGTTTTGGTGGAAGCTGCGGACATGGCTTTTCCTGTCAAAAATGGTAAAGCTATAAAAGTCCCTTCCCCACCGTGGTAGGATGCGGAATGTTCAAATTCAATAAGAGAGCGAAAAGAAGCTGAACTTATTTACCTTGATAGTATGACAGAGGAAAACTATGATCTATATATAAAGATGGCTAATGCTACCAAAAAACTCCTTAAGAAGAAGAAAAGTGATGGCTGGCATAAGTTTTGTGCTTCCTTATGTCCAGGGGTTTCTTCATCCGTTGTGTGGAAAAATATTAGACGGTTTAGATCTGCTTTCGTTGCGCTATCCACTTTTAAAATGTCTATCGATCTAGCCAATAAATTCATTGATATTTTAGCACGTTCTTTTGTTCCGAAGAGTTTTCTCTTTCTTCATTACATATTATTCAGTGTAATTTCTGGTCTTAATTCTCCTTTCTTGATGGACGAGTTAAAGGGTGTACTCACTCACATAAAGGACTCTTCACCTGTTAAAGATAGTATTATGTACTCCTTTATATCTAATCTTTCAGATACATCCTTGTTGTTGTTCCTAAACATTATAAATACAATTGTTAGTTCAGGTAATATTCCAACCCCTAGGAGATCCCAAACCATTATACCGATTTTAAAATCTGGCAAACCATCTAGTAATCCTTTATCATACAAGGCCTATTGCACTTTCGTCTGTCTTAGCCAAAGTCACCGAATACCTTATTAAAATCCGATTAGAGTGGTTCATCGAAAGTAACAATTTATTATCATCATCTCAATATGGATTTAGAAAGGGAAGAGGTACCATAGATAGTCTCAGTATAATTACCACTGATTGATATCCGTTTGGCTTTTACCAACAATGAGTCTTGTATATGAAAATGAATAAAAAAAAAAGTATTTTTTATTTTTTTACTATCTTCCGACAATTACATTGAAATTATATTTATATATGATAACTACACAACCCACAAAACAACAAAAAATAAATGGACAACTACAAAACTACAACTAATGGTCCAATTTTGCATAATTTTTGTTTATAGACGCAGTGTTGGCTGCATGTTTGGATATCCGGGCGGCATATGATAGTGTAGTAGTAGTGTAGTAGTAGTAGTAGTAGTAGTACTGTTACTTAATGGTGATAAACAATAAAACAAAATATGCTGTATTAATACTAGATAATGTACCATTACTACAAAATATATTTTTTTATCTACACACATATCATAAACCGTCTTTACTGCGTACAAAAACCGCACGTTACGATCAGCATAATGTTAAACTACTTGGTAAAAACTCATTTCTTATCTGAAAAATTACACATTAAGAACATAATGTGTAATTTTTCTACATATTATGACATTCAAATTTCGAACGCCAACGCCCGCCTGCGTGCCGCCCCTAGTTTGTCTGTGAAGTTGGTACTACAGAACAAGCTAAACAACTGCAGAGCCACAATGCCGGTCAAACATGCAGTTCCTGAACACATCAAAGAGAGCTTATGATATGTGTGTAGATAAACTAGTGTATGTAACTGTACATAATTAGACATTAAAACTCTCGAGTGATATTATTAAACCCACTCTCGAGTATTAATGCCCTCCATTATGTAGCAGTCACATAAACTACTATTGGCTTTGGGTATAAAATTTTAAGAGCAATGCTTTATTTTCCATATTTTCAAAATTTATTTCTCTCTTTAGAAACACACTTCGCTTCGCTCACCCTCTTGATCCTTCACCTAAGCTACCACAGTATTCTCGCGAAAATACGGATTATCAAATAATCCTACGACATATATGTCAGCGTAAGTTTGCCAAAACCGTTAGTTGATAAACTAACGTTTTTTTTCTCGTTAGTTAGTCAACTATCGACAGTTAGTAAAATGTAGCGTACTGCTTAATATATGACGCGTTAGTTGATAAAGTAACGGTTAAAACCATTAAATAGTAAACTGGTTTAAACTTGAATTGCAAAGAAAATACCAGGGCAAACACTGTGGTAGCTTAGGTGAAGACTAGAGGTGGCGAGCGCAGCGAAGCCCCCGAATAGTCTTCTTATTAGGTTGACATGTAACAACAAAAGAAACGTAAATTCCATACCCTGTCGGTCTGTTTTCTATCTTTCGATAGTTAATCGATTAACGCGTTTGTTTATCAACTAAACTAACGGTTTTGACTATCTTACGGTCATATACAGTGTGACTTTACGTGGCAGTTTTCAGCCTTTTTGGCAGATTTAGTCCAGTAATTTAACATCTGGCAGATTATGGTGACGTTTTATGAAACTGGCAGTTTTTGGCTGCCGCGGTCGGGATGCGGATGTCGTCTTTCTACAAGAAAAGCCCTCATCAACCCTTATGCTGAAGGGAACCACAAACCAAAATGTCATCTGCGTATCTTTTGATGTGATAACATCTTATAAATCGATGAACGCCGGCTACACGCATGAAAAAGTGCCACGTTCCAGCCGAGCGTGACAGCGAGTGCGCGGAACATGCGATAGAGAGGCACGAGCGGCCAAAGCGTTTCTTATGACGTTATTACGTAAAATTATAGTCCGAAAACCGACTTTACAGACAACCAATTTTTTATTTGATTTTATCAAAAAGCGAAGAATAAATTGTAATATACTTTGTATGAGACTACCTCCGAAGTATGACGTACCGATCAAAAAAAATATCATCCTAATCCATTCATAATTGATGTAACAATCGCGTAACAAACATACAAAAAGAGTGTGCTTTAGACCACACAACTGAAGTAAAACTTCTTCAGCTCTAATGCTTCAAAAATACATCTCCTGCACTGTGACTGGCTATGAGAGGAAGAGAGAAAGAAATAGTGCACGCGCGCTACTCTCGTTCGCCTCGCCCGATCACACTTTTCGTAACGCTCTCGTCACGCATTCGCCAGCTTACTCCCCAAGTCAAGCATGCGTATAGAAGTTTTACTTCAAAAAGAAACAAAAGGCGAATGTGTAAACTCCTCCATTTTTAAATCGGTTCTTTTGTAAATCAAAATCATACCTACCTTTAGATTCTACTCTTTAAAATGTCGGCATTTTTTCGCCATTTTATTCGAAGTGGCAGGCAGGATTTCCATTTTCAAGATGGTCACACTGGTGACCCACCCTGACCCTGGTCAATAGTTGGACAAGGTTAGATCTACATTCAAAGGGGCGATGCAGCTAAAATACAAACTTGTAAAGTAAAAATCTTTTCAATAAAATCTTGACAAATCCAAATCGGAGTAGATAATTGAGGTTATATTTTTATGTTGCCAGTAACAAATTTAAAACAAATCTAGTTTTTCCTCAGATCATACACACACTCACTTAACCGTAGATAGAGAATCTGTCTACGAGCGAGACAAACAAAACCCACTCCGTGCGTGGTGCATTTTCATTTTTATACACATATTTCAACATTATTGGATCCACATTGTTGTTTTCCAATGGCGGCTATTCACGTCTTCTTTCTGAATTGAGCGATATAAAAATAATTATTTAGTGGTTTTAAGATCAGTATTTACAGGTTTTTTGTACAAATAACATAGTTTATTTATTTTTATATTTGTACATATAATTTACTCCAGTATTTGGTAAGTTTTTACGCATTCTTTGTCGATGGTGGAGCTGGACCCGGGGGGGGGGGACCCTCCCCGGGAGGTTACTTGCAATGTAACCATTTCCCATGGGTCCAATAAACCTAATAGTAATCGTAGGAAAAATACTAAGAATCACACAATTTATAAGCCTTGCAACAAAAAGCGCAGACAGAACCCACATCAGGGCAAGGTTTCCTGCTCTTGTGAATCTGATTCTGACAAAGAAAAAAATAAACATAGAACAAAATAAGATAGGTAACGGAGTCAGAGTCGCAGGAAGAAATATCACAAAACAGTAATAGTGATATACAACCTAACCAACCTAACTCATCACCAGCAACAGACTCAGCCGCGCGGATCGGCAGGTCCCTGTACGAACCGACCGACATGTCACCTTACCTTATTCATGTCCAGAGTGTTGATCCAAATAGTACACTTCATCCAGTCTCCTTTGGAAGATTTCTTATTAAACATGGCTATAAAAATGTTATCTAGGGCTGTGTTAAAAGTTTGGGAAGAAATAAAATAGAGCTTGCCTTTTCCAAATATACGCTAATATTTTTTTACTAATGGCGAATTCAGCAAACAAAAGCTTACAGCGATTTTTCCCACATTCAATGTGACCAGGATGGTAGTGATTCGTGATGTGCCTGAATGGTCATAGCAAGAAGTTATTGACAATATCTCAGTTCCAATTGGTTGTAGAAATGTTATTAAAGTAAGACGCTTCAATTACAAAGTACACGGCCCGTTACCTGAATGGAAGCCTAGTCAAACAGTCGTTCTGACCTTTAATGGGCAAGTACTACCAAAAAGAGTGTTCATGTGCTATAACTCTCTAACTGTTGAATTGTACACGTACCCAACCATACAATGTTATAACTGTTGTCGTTTTGGCCATACCAAGACAAAGTGTCGTTCGAAGCCCCGTTGCTACAGGTGCGGCCAGGAGCATGCTGGTGACACTTGTGACAGGGAGGTAGACAGTGAAAATTGTTTGTCCTGCAAAAGTCATCATTTTGCCACCAGTAAAACATGTCCCGAGTATGAGAAGCAAACTAAGATAAAATCGTATATGGCACACAATTGCGTGTCTTATTCTGAAGCTAGTCGTCTCCACCCTAATGTCTCAAAATCATTTGCCGAAATGGTAGCATCCTCTCCGCCCTCATCTCCAAGCCAGTCTCACCCAATACAGGCTTCCCACTCAACTACAGAATGTCACACAGAAAAACAGTATTTTTAAAACCGCGATCGCCTCCCAAGTTTATTAAAAGCTGTGATCGTGAAGCACTCAGGTCTATCACGGAGGATCCATCCTCTTCACAGGCAAATGGGTGTGCTTTACAAGATACTTCTTCTTCCTTCTCGAACGATAATGTTATAGAATTAATAACTGCTTTAATTAAAGCGTTAAGCTCTTCACTCCCTCCTTCTCAAATGCAACCGTACGACGTTGCCCCTCTTATTAATATCATCACTAACATGTTTAAAAATGGCTTCCCAAGCCATTCTGCAATGGAATTGCAGAAGTCTTGTAAATAAAAAATCCGATTTAATTTATTTGTTGAATAAACATAAACCTTTTTCTGTTGCTCTCTCTGAAACATGGATGGTCCCGGGGGCCCTTTTTATGGTGTCAGGTTATTCATGTCTCAGAGAGGACAGACGTGATGGATATGGCGGGGTCACCATTCTCATCAAACCATCTAACCCATTCATTCCATTTCAACTTCCATCTCATTGTAATGAGATCTCCATGGTCGCAGCCATTGTAAATAATATCTGTATTATTTCTGTTTATTTTAAGATTCCATTTGTAAATATTTTTTCTGAAATCAAAAACATTTTGTCTATTTTACCTAAACCTTTTTTATTTTTAGGCTACTTTAATTCGCATCACCAGTCTTTTGGATGCGGTATTTCTGATTCATACGGATTTAGACTGTTAGATATTGTAAATAGTCATAAATTATGTATATTAAACACAGGATTACCAACCCGTTTGACAAAGCCTGGGGAAAATAAAAGTGCAATAGAATTATCCATAAGTTCTGTTTATTTGGCTTCATCACTTTCTTGGACTACCACGGACAATACATTTCGTAGCGATCATTAACCTATACTGATTTATTTTCCTTCTAGTCGAACCTCAGATTTGCCTCAAAAACCGCGAATTAGGCATAGAATGGGTGGAGCTGATTGGGATGCTTTAAAAGTTGTGTTGATCATAAACTCACCAATGTGATGTGACTTTATGTGATGTGGAGATTTTCGCCAAAGTTTTGGTGGAAGCTGCGGACATGGCTTTTCCTGTCAAAAATGGCAAAGCTAGAAAAGTCCCTTCCCCACCGTGGTAGGATGCGGAATGTTCAAATTCAATAAGAGAGCGAAAAGAAGCTGAACTTATTTACCTTGATAGTATGACAGAGGAAAACTATGATCTATATATAAAGGTGGCTAATGCTACCAAAAACTCCTTAAGAAGAAGAAAAGTGATGGCTGGCATAAGTTTTGTGCTTCTTCCTTATGTCCAGGGGTTTCTTCATCCGTTGTGTGAAAAAATATTAGACGGTTTAGATCTGCTTTCGTTGCGCCATCCACTTTTAAAATGTCTATCGATCTAGCCAATAAATTCATTGATATTTTAGCACCTTCTTTTGTTCCGGAAGAGTTTTCTCTTTCTTCATTACATATTATTCAGTGTAATTTCTGGTCTTAATTCTCCTTTCTCGATGGACGAGTTAAAGGGTGTACTCACTCACATAAAGGACTCTTCACCTGTTAAAGATAGTATTATGTACTCCTTTATAGCTAATCTTTCAGATAATTGTATCTGAAAGACAAGCTAGACAAGGATTGCCTTGTTGTTGTTCCTAAACATTATAAATACAATTGTTAGTTCAGGTAATATTCCAACCCCTAGGAGAACCCAAACCATTATACCGATTTTAAAATCTGGCAAACCATCTAGTAATCCTTTATCATATAAGGCCTATTGCACTTTCGTCTGTCTTAGCCAAAGTCACCGAATACCTTATTAAAATCCGATTAGAGTGGTTCATCGAAAGTAACAATTTATTATCATCATCTCAATATGGATTTAGAAAGGGAAGAGGTACCATAGATAGTCTCAGTATAATTACCACTGATTGATATCCGTTTGGCTTTTACCAACAATGAGTCTTGTATATGAAAATGAATAAAAAAAAAAGTATTTTTTATTTTTTTACTATCTTCCGACAATTACATTGATATTATATTTATATATGATAACTACACAACCCACAAAACAACAAAAAATAAATGGACAACTACAAAACTACAACTAATGTTCAAATTTTGCATAATTTTTGTTTATAGACGCAGTGTTGGCTGCATGTTTGGATATCCGGGCGGCATATGATAGTGTAGTAGTAGTGTAGTAGTAGTAGTAGTAGTAGTAGTAGTAGTACTGTTACTTAATGGTAATAAACAATAACTACTTGGTAAAAACTCATTTCTTATCTGAAAAATTACACATTATGAACATAATGTGTAATTTTTCTACATATTATGACATTCAAATTTCGAACGCCAACGCCCGCCTGCGTGCCGCCCCTAGTTTGTCTGTGAAGTTGGTACTACAGAACAAGCTAAACAACTGCAGAGCCACAATGCCGGTCAAACATGCGGTTCCTGAACACATCAAAGAGAGCTTATGATATGTGTGTAGATAAACTAGTGTATGTAACTGTACATAATTAGACATTAAAACTCTCGAGTGATATTATTAAACCCACTCTCGAGTATTAATGCCCTCCATTATGTAGCAGTCACATAAACTACTATCGGCTTTGGGTATAAAATTTTAAGAGCAATGATTTATTTTCCATATTTTCAAAATTTATTTCTCTCTTTAGAAACACACTTCGCTTCGCTCACCCCCTTGATCCTTCACCTAAGCTACCACAGTATTCTCGCGAAAATACGGATTATCAAATAATCCTACGACATATATGTCAGCGTAAGTTTGTCAAAACCGTTAGTTGATAAACTAACGTTTTTTTTCTCGTTAGTTAGTCAACTATCGACAGTTAGTAAAATGTAGCGTACTGCTTAATATATGACGCGTTAGTTGATAAAGTAACGGTTAAAACCATTAAATAGTAAACTGGTTTAAACTTGAATTGCAAAGAAAATACCAGGGCAAACACTGTGGTAGCTTAGGTGAAGACTAGAGGTGGCGAGCGCAGCGAAGCCCCCGAATAGTCTTCTTATTAGGTTGACATGTAACAACAAAAGAAACGTAAATTCCATACCCTGTCGGTCTGGTTTCTATACGGTTTTGACTATCTTACGGTCACATACAGTGTGACCTTACGTGGCAGTTTTCAGCCTTTTTGGCAGATTTAGTCCAGTAATTTAACATCTGGCAGATTATGGTGATGTATTATGAAACTGGCAGTTTTTGGCTGCCGCGGTCGGGATGCGGATGTCGTCTTTCTACAAGAAAAGCCCTCATCAACCCTTATGCTGAAGGGAACCACAAACCAAAATGTCATCTGCGTATCTTTTGATGTGATAACATCTTATAAATCGATGAACGCCGGGTACACGCATGAAAAAGTGCCACGTTTCAGCCGAGCGTGACAGCGAGTGCGCGGAACATGCGATAGAAAGGCACGAGCGGCCAAAGCGTTTCTTATGACGTTATTACGTAAAATTATCGTCTGAAAACCGACTTTACAGACAACCAATTTTTTATTTGATTTTATCAAAAAGCGAAGAATAAATTGTAATATACTTTGTATGAGACTACCTCCGAAGTATGACGTACCGATCAAAAAAAATATCATCCTAATCCATTCATAATTGATGTAACAATCGCGTAACAAACATACAAAAAGAGTGTGCTTTAGACCACACAACTGAAGTAAAACTTCTTCAGCTCTAATGCTTCAAAAATACATCTCCTGCACTGTGACTGGCTATGAGAGGAAGAGAGAAAGAAATAGTGCACGCGCGCTACTCTCGTTCGCCTCGCCCGATCACACTTTTCGTAACGCTCTCGTCACGCATTCGCCAGCTTACTCCCCAAGTCAAGCGTGCGTAAAGAAGTTTTACTTCAAAAAGAAACAAAAGGCGAATGGGTAAACTCCTCCATTTTTAAATCGGTTCTTTTGTAAATCAAAATCATACCTACCTTTAGATTCTACTCTTTAAAATGTCGGCATTTTTTCGCCATTTTATTCGAAGTGGCAGGCAGGATTTCCATTTTCAAGATGGTCACACTGGTGACATGCGTTACGCGAAAGAGAATAGTATAATCACTAGTACTAGGTAGGTGTACCGCAGTGTGACCAGATTCAGTATTTTTATACTTTTTCGGCATATTTTATCGACTTTTCCAAGCATCAGTATTGTTATAGGTATATTGGAGGAAGTAAGTATTTTGGGTATATTTTAGGTAAAAAGTTATCAAAACTGTAGCGGTCGTGCCCCCGAATATTGATGTTCAGATGTTCCCTGATTTACCCTGTAATGGCACTTTTATATACAAAAATATAAATGAAAAATGAAAAATGAAAATCGTTTATTGCCATAAGGAAATACAATTCACAGGTATGCTGACCCTCACACTAGGCATAGCCTGTCTTGTGAGGGAGGAAATAAACATTTGACAATCCTTATTTGCGGCGATAACATGAAAATTGAATAAAATTTAATTTGAATTTAAGTTTAACAATTAATCACTGTTATTATTTAAATTTATATTATATTAAATTATGTTAAAATAATTAATAGATATCTGCATGTGTGTGTATGTATGTATGTGAGAGGGTGTGTGTGTGTGTGTATGTTAAAGTTTTAGACACCAATTGTTGTTTCTGTGGCATCATAATCTATTTTATTCAGCCAGATAAGAACTTTTCGCTTAGCTTCCTTTACAGTACATTCCTTTATTCCTCCTTCACACTCTTTTACCACGACGTTGTATATGTGTGTATGCAAAAATGGTGCGAATCGCTGAGCAAAGGCAGTGTTTACAGAAGGTTTAGAAATTTTAAATACTCTTTTTGACAGTAGTTGTTCGTATTCCGTACTATTAATGATAATTCTATGCTGCATCAACACCACCTTCAAAATGTAGAGTTTTCGTAGACTCAGCACTTTGCTTTCCTCGTACAATAAAGTGGTAGGATACATGCGAGGTTTCTTGTACATTACTTTTAGTACCGAGCGCTGTGCTCGTTCTACTTCTAACATGTAAGATTTCGAAGATCCTCCCCAACACCTGATGCAGTAGGTGAGGACGGATTGGCACAGAGCTAGATATACCAGCTTTAGTGTTTCCTTCGGAGCACCGCGGCGAAGTGATTTCATTATGTGAATAATTTTGCGTACTCGACCTGCGAGTGTGCTCAGGTGTTTTTGAAATGTAAGTTTTTCGTCAAGCACTATACCTAGGTATTTGATGTCACAGACTCTACTAATGTATTCACAGTTACATACTTTAGATGACTGGTTGCAAGTGTGAATATGTAACTTGAAATTAGATTTTGGTTGGGAAGCCTTAGTTTTGTGAAAGCAAATGAATTTTGTTTTAGAGGTATTAAGTGTAAGTAAGTTTTTTGCAAGCCAAATTGCGATTTCTGAGATACCAGCAGTTGCTTGTTTTATCACTGAGTCCCAGGAAGAATCGTTAAAAATTATCGCTGTATCATCAGCATAACATATAGTTTCAGCTTTCAGAGAGGGGGATATAGAAGTGGAAACGTCATTCATATATATAAGGAACAATGTCGGTCCCAGGATGCTGCCTTGTGGAACTCCGAAGTTTATCGGCAGAGGAGAACTTATTAGTTTCCCTATCTTAGTAATAATTTGTCTATTACTGAGGTAGCTCCAAAACCAATGCAAAGCCACGCCCCTAACTCCTAGGTTCTCCAGCTTTTTCAGTAAGATTGGAACGGACACTGTGTCGAATGCTTTTGCTAAATCCAGAAAGACACCAACACAGCACCGTCCCTTATCTAGATTACCCGTCACTGTCTCTAGTAACTTAGCAATTGCATCCTCTGTAGATTTTCCCCGACGAAATCCAAATTGACAAGGAGACAGTAAGTCGTTAGTTTCCAAATATTTGCACAGACGTCTATGTACAGTTTTTTCTAATATTTTTGAGAGGATGCTCAGAAGTGAAATCGGTCGAAAATTACAGGGCGTAGTCTTATCCCCAGATTTATGAATCAGAGTTAGTGAGACAGTTTTCCATATCTGTGGAAAAACTCCCTGTGACAGGCTTAAGTTGCATATATGTGTGAGAGGTTTTATTATCAAAGAACTGATTTCTTTTATGAGAGATGGTTTGAGTCCGTCTGAACCGGGAGCGCTGTCGTTTTTTAATTGAGATATGTAGTCACTGACTTCCCTCTCATCTGTGGGATATATAAAAAACGAGTGTGGTAGAGAATTTTGTGAATTGGTATCAGAGGCTAGAGATGATTCGGATTGGTTGGTTTTAGTTAGGATTTCTTTTGCTAAATTTTCGCCTACAGATGCATAATATTGGTTACAGTCGTGAATAGAGTCGGAAGGTGTGACCTTGGCTGTGAGTAGTGACATGGGGGCATTCGATTTGGATGTGTTTAGATCGCATATGCTTTTAATAGCGCTCCAGAGTTTCTTAGGGTTTTTGTTGTTGTCTGTTAACAGTTTATTTTCATACTGAGCCTTAAGTTTGTGAAGCAAATCGTTGCAGAAGTTGCGATATCTTGTAAATATTAGTTTGGCTGTTTCATCTTTGGGATATTTTCTACACGCAAGATGGAGTTTGTCTCTATGTTTTATGCATCGTATAAGCCCCGGAGTTATCCAAGGCTTGAGGTTAAATTTAGATCTACTAATGCTCTTGAAAGTAGTATTATTTTGTATAGTATCCTGTAGCTTTGTAGATAGGAGCTCTGTAGCTATAGACACGTCCGAACTAAGCATAATATCTGACCAATCAATAGATTGCAGCTCTTGAACGACTGCAGAAAAGTTTACTTTTGATATTTGTCTTTTAGTATTTATTTGGCAATGTTTGGTTTTCAATCCAACAGCTGTAAAATCGTGATCAGTGACTGATGTTTGACATACTATTGAAATTGCCTGATGATTGCTTTTTATAAAGATGTGATCAAGACAAGAAGTGGCCCTAGTAGGTAAGGTAATTGCAGGTATAAGTTTGTGCTCCGCAGTTATACAAAGGTAATCTGAATGCATGTTGTTTGATGATGATGAATCTGAAGACAAAATGTCTATGTTAATGTCACCGGCTAGTATAATTTTAGGGCTGTTTTTGTGTTCTTCTAGTATTTCTTCGAGAAAGGTCGTGAAGTTTGATAAGCTGTTATTTGGGGATCTGTAAATTGCAAAAATTATATAGTTATTGGGCAGTGATATTTTAAGGCAGTTAGTATCTAGATTGTTATCAGGTTCTAAATACTAAATACATTCTAACAAATTTTAGTCAGATGAATGATGTGATGATTAATACATAAAACCTGCTTTGAAAATCAGTATTTTTACTGGTATATTGTGCAAATAAGTATATTTCAGCATTTTTTTGAGGTGCTTCGGTATTTTCGTAAAATTTAATCTGGTCACACTGGTGTACCGTTCAAAGAGAATATAACACAGAGCAATATAAGTAGTAATATGAATAATCACTACCGTTTTACCGTTTGTTACGCGATTTAGAAACTACAATTTAACAAATATCACACCACAGATTTTACGGTCAATCATTTCATTCAGTCTACCTAGATACAAATAAAAAACAACAGTCAGTAAGAAATATGTAATTGTATTTAAGCGTTTTGGCTTTTATTAACATAACATTTGACAGTGCGCTAGTTAAGATTTTATTTTGGGTTAGTTTTTTATTCGTTACGAGGGAACGGTGATTTTATTATCTTTGTGTAGGAGGTTGGCTGTTGGCTGGACTGCGAAAATAATGGGGGCCAAATCATTATCTTTTACTGTTCAAGCCGAATGTAAAAAATCCAGAGCACGCACTGGTATAATGAAATTACCACATTACGATGTGAAGACGCCTGTTTTCATGCCGGTGGGGACTCAGGTGAGAATTTCCAGCTCCTTAATCTTTAACTGAATCCTTTAGTTGCAGACCGCAATGTACAGGTATCCTATCTACAGATGTCTGAATAGATAGAATAATACTTAGTTTTAAAGTGGTTTACTTATATTGATTAATTGACTTTTAGGGTACTATGAAAGGACTCTTACCAGAGCAACTAGAAGATCTTGACTGTGAGATTATACTAGGTAACACTTACCACTTGGGCAACCGTCCAGGCACTGATGTGTTACAAAAAGCTGGGGGTCTCCACAACTTCATGGGCTGGAATCGGGCATTGCTCACTGACTCTGGAGGCTTTCAAATGGTATCTCTGTTAATGTTAGCGGAAATAACAGAAGAGGGAGTGAAATTCAGATCACCATATGATGATTCTGAAATAATGTTGACCCCAGAAAAATCTATTGAAATACAGAATTGCATAGGTGGGTTTCAAGATTATGAGATGACATGGTTGTAGTACAGAATTTATCTAAATACTGTTTATGACTAATTTGATTATCATTTATTACAGGTGCAGACATAATAATGCAATTGGATGATGTTGTCCAAACAACATTCACTGACTATGACCGCATCAAGGAGGCCACAGAAAGAACCAGTCGCTGGCTAGACCGCTGTCTGAAGGCTCATCAAAGGCCAACAGAGCAGAGCATATTCCCTATTGTCCAAGGATTATTAAATGCTCAGCTAAGAGAACAAAGTGCTAGGGACCACATGACTAAAGATGTTAATGGCTTTGCCATTGGAGGTCTAAGGTAATGAACTAAGTAATTATCTGCTGTAAGACTTTTACAAAACAAATAACTACATTCAAGAGCAAAAGTTTTGGGTACACTTCGAATGAATTTCAGTAAAATCTGTACCATTAACTTTTGCTCTTAGAGTGTATTTAGAATTTTAGTCATTCTACCTGAAGTTGTCCAAGTATTACAATATTCCTAAGTGATACAAATAATTAAAAAAACCTTCATATCTATTGTTTTCTAGTGGTGGAGAAGCTAAAGAAGATTTTTGGCCAATGGTCCATTTGAGCACTGGAATATTGGATAGAAATCGGCCAAGATACCTTATGGGTGTGGGTTTGGCTGTTGATCTTGTTGTATGTGTGGCGCTGGGTGTTGATATGTTTGACTGTGTGTTTCCAACTCGCACTGCTGTAAGTTGATCTATATTCTGCCTTACTAAGTTAACCAAAATAATGCTTTGAAAAATTATATTAGTATCTGTGCGAATGATCATATTATTTGATCTATATTAATTAACAGCAAAAAATTAAGAACTTCTATATTTTGTGATCTATATTATAATAATAATCTATGATCTATATTAAATAACAGAATAAAATAAGTACCTTCAGGCTTGTGTAAGGATTATCTAGGCCTGTATTTGATAGACATCATCTAGAAGGGGAAGAAAACATGCTCCATAACAATTTAACAGTCCCCATACATAGCAAATGTCCACCCCAATTTCTACGACTTCCACAAATTAAGCTGTTTCAAGAGTTTTTTGACAACAACATTAACTTTTTTTGAATTTTCTTTGTTTTTCCGAAATATTTACCATGTTAGTGCAATTTTTATTTTTTATTTCATGTGTTTTTTTATCTTTTGCGGTGATCAATAGAAAATAATTGTGTATCTTGCAATTTCTTACGCCATTAGGCGCTTTTATGAGGAAGAGATGTTCTAACAATTATCAAAGATAGTGACACAACACAACACAACAAAATCCGGCATTTTTTCCCCCCCGGTTATTATTCCCTTATTTATAAGCACAATAAATTTCAAGTCCATAGCCGGGAGTCGGGAATTGCTCTTTAAAATCCAATGGGGACAAGGATGTACCACCAAAAAGCTTCACCGTAACACCACATTGAGGGCACTGGACTGTTAATATGTTAATTATTGTCAATTTTTTTCTTTTGTGGCCAGCAGAGTAAAGGATAGGGGTTTATGTAAATATGTTATTACACTTTGTATATCTTTTATTCCAGAGATTTGGATGTGCTCTAGTGAACAAAGGCCAACTGAATTTAAAACAGAAACAGTATGAAACTGATCTGAACCCTATTGACAAACATTGCACTTGTTCAACCTGTAAGAATTACACTAGGGCATACCTTCACTGTATAGTTACTGTAGAAACAGTGGCTTGCCATTTGTTATCTGTGCACAACATTGCATTTCAGGTAAATATTTATTTTATTTATTTTATTTTTATTTTATTAACATTGGAAAACCAACAGCTATCTTTAAATTAACAATAGGAATCTTATATAAAAACAAAAAAGCCAATTATAGGTTTTCGCCGACAAAAAGACACAATAAACAAATAGAACAGTTAAAGCACTCTTAAATAACAGAATTAGTTCGCATTATGCATAGCCCTATACGTTGTAACATGACATGCAGTAACAAGTCACGTTAGAAAAGAAAAAATAATAATAATAAATAACGGAAAGTCGAAATACTTAGCTAATCTAGTCATAGAAAAAGTACCGGTACAGTGATCTCTTCGCTGGATTAACACCAGTGCTAAACAGGTCAAGATCAATATCTCCACGCAGATTGTTGAATCTCTGACAAGCACGCCAGAGGAACGTATTTTGTCTGTAGTTAGTGTTTGACTTATTGTAAACTAATACATAGTACAACTTAGAGCACAGTCATAGGTGTAGTCTAGTCAGAGCTCCTGAATAAGGATTAGATATCCCAACACAAAGCCTCATCAGCAAATTACAAAGAGTTTTTTTTTTTACAAAAAATCTAATCAGAAAATAATTTACAAATCCATTACATGAAGATTTTAGACTTGTTTTATTTACAGATGCGTCTAATGAGAACAATGAGAGAAAACATTACAGCTGGCACATTTCCACAGTTTGTCAAGAGTTTTCTAGTAGAAGCATATCCAGATGGGCCCTACCCCAAATGGATAGTTGATTCTCTAAGTTCTGTAGGAATAAAACTTGATGGTGATGAATGAATATCTGTATTAATTAAATATGTAAGTTATAATAATAAAAACATTTTAATGATGGCAAATGAAATAAGAGAAACTATATGTCATTATTTATTTTATTTCACATGAAATCATCAGAATCATTCCCATTATCATAATTTGTTGTCATGTTCTCAGATTTCATCAGTGTTGAATAACTTCTAAGCTCAGCTTCATCTTTGTTTTTTCTTTCTGTCTCTTTTTCCTTATCCTTCTGATCTCTCAAGACTTTCTTCTTGTCTTCCCTTTCTGCTCGGTCCCTGTCCTCTCTTTCTTGCCTGAGATCAGGGAATGCCTCCCTCTTTGTTTTGTTTAGTCTATTAATGATTTCATTGTTTCTTTTGGACACTTTTACTTTTATCACATCTTTATCTTTGAAAAATGCAACTTGGCCAGCCTGTAAAGAAACAAATCATGTTTTTTTTTACTTAAGATATGGCAGAAGATTAATTAATGATTTTTAATGTACCTACTTCCATAGCGGCAGTCTTTTTAAGATTTGACCACATTGTGTAAACTATATCAATGTCATTCATTTTGTTGCCCATTATGGAGTTAGCTTTGACCAGCTGACATGCATCATCCAAAACTGCACTTGATATGGAATCTATAGTTTGTCCCTGGAAAAAAAAAGGATTTATGATGTGTTGAATGCCTTCCGGCCCATAATGAACCTATCTCAAAATGTACCTCAAGGAATATTTTTTTTTGCAAAATGCACCTATCCCAATACGCACCTTTCGCAAAATGCACCTATCCCAAAATGCACCTATCCCAAAACGCACCTGTTGCAAAATGCACCTATCCCAAAACGCACCTTTCGCAAAATGCCTTACACTGGTCAGAAATCTTTGCATACTATTTATTTTATTTTGTTTATTTGTAGAAAAAACAATGACAGGTGACATAACATAAGAAATGGACTAACAACATAACACAAAACCTGACATCTTAAACATTTCTCACTAGGACATAACACAAGACCAGTTTTTTGTATTTAATTTGTTTACACAATTCAAGATCGAAGTTACAGTTTAGGGAAGGATATAGAATTAGGGATAGTATCTATAAAGATGAGATAACGTGCAGATGATACACAACGCACACTAAATGAGACATAAAACATATCCAAAATAGACACTGACCTATTTTTTGAGAATCATCTGAAATATCAACCCGATCATTAATTATTAATCAACCCACACAGCAAAACTGCACGGCCAGGTCAAAGGCAACAGACCGCGTAGACAAATAAACAAACAGACATTTCACCAACATCCATCTCACATATACACAACTTTGTATTTTTTTATAGACCTCAGGCCTCAATCCCGCTGTCTCCATTTGAGCCCTGTAGAAGTTTACCGAGTTGCACCTTATAAGAACTGAGACTGCAGTTAAACAAGTCTAGATCTGAGAATTTTTTGTTGTAAGTGTCACACATCCTATGAAGGGGCAGTCGGGAACCAGTGACTGTGGTTGACAGGGGGATATGAAATAACCTTCTTGAACGTGTCCTAGCCGGTATAGCATACTGTATTGCTTCTACAAGTTGTGGGCAGTTGTAGTGACTGGAACAGATGTTGCGAAGAATGATAGCATCGGAACGTTCCCTCCTGCGTTGTAACGACATGATGTTATATTCCTTCAACAGATTAGCATACGATAGGTACTCATTACCAAGCCTAATGTTAAGGCCACGCAGGAACTTTTTCTGTAGCATTTCTACCTTTTTGACATACACCGCGTAGTGTGGACTCCAGACAGAAGAAGCGTATTCTAGGTGCGAACGGACAAGTGAGAGATACAGAGAGATTGAGGATGATGCTCTTATGAGTTTGCTTATTGTACGGAATACGAAGCCTAGCATCTGATATGCTTTAGTGCATATGTACTGCACGTGCTTATTGAAGGTAAGCTTACTGTCAAAAATGACCCCGAGATCACGAATGGATTCAACGCTTTGTAGTATGTGGCCACTGATATTATACGGGTATCTGACTATCACCCTCTTTTTGGTAAAGGTAATGACAGAGCACTTGTCATATGCAAGAAGTAGTTTGTTTGAAGTACAGTAATTGGTGAGTCTGTCAATGTCGGATTGCAGTAGCAGACAGTCAGAAGGATTCGAGATAACACGGTACAATTTTAAATCATCTGCGTAGAGAATAAAATTACTATATCTAAAGCATTTGTTGATGTCATTAATGAAAATTACAAAGAGCAACGGCCCAAGTATGGAGCCCTGTGGTACGCCGGATGTAACGGGTGCTGGGGAAGAAGTGAAGCCGTTTAGTGCAGCAGCCTGGCTACGATTGTCTAGATATGATGCGAGCCATCTTAGCAGGTTACCTTTTATATCATTGTAAGCCAGTTTTTTGAGTAGAATACAGTGATTAACCTTATCGAATGCCTTTCGAAAATCGGTATAGACTGCGTCTATTTGCTGTCGCTTACCCAGGCCTCCGAAAAGATCATTGGTATATAATATCAGATTGGTCACCGTAGATCTACCCTTCACAAAACCATGCTGATCATTTATGATAAGTTTGTCCAGATGTGGATAGATATTGTTATGTAGCAATCTTTCAAAAAGTTTCGGTATGCAAGAGAGGATGGAAATAGGACGATAGTTTCCTACATTTTTTTTGTTTCCTGATTTGTGTATCGGAATGATAAACGCATGTTTCCACGCTTCAGGGAAAACACCCTCCTTTAGTCATTTGTTAAACAGTGCAGTGAGGGGCATGGCTAGTGCATGTCTAGCCATTTTCAAGAAAACAGGAGGTAAGTTGTCGGGTCCGGCACCCTTATTTAAGTTAACGTCAAAGAGGGCCTTTTCCACTTCAGACTTCGCCAGTGTTATGTTGCAAAGCTGTGAGGAACATGGGTGAGAATCAATTTTATCAAACATATCAGGGTCTATGCTCGTTTTGGGCTCGAATACGGAAGCAAAATACTGTGTAAATAGTTCGCATATTTTTTTAGGGTCAGAGGTGGAGTCAGCGCCCCAGAACATTGTGCTGGGGTAGCTGGAGCCACTTGTCTGTAGGGATGCAACGTAGCGCCAGAAGTAATTAATGTTACCATTATTCTTACCCACCAGTGAATCTTCTACATTTTTAATATGTTTTTTATAGACTTCTGCCAAAAGTAGCTTGGAGCGGGCACGAAGTAAAGAAAACTCCTGGTAGGCAGAGAGTGACCCATATTTTTTCCATTTTCGCCACACCCTTTCTTTTCTGTTTAGAGTAAGTGCCAGACCGCGGGAGAACCATACTGGGTGCTTCACACGTTTTGTTTTTTTCAGTGGTATGTGCTCCTTAATAATGTTATGGACAAGAGAATAGAAGCGATCGACCGCCCCTGCTGCACAGGTATTACTCAATTCAATGTCCCAGGATATGGCGTTAATATCAGAACATATAACGTTATAGTCAGCCTTGCGAAAGTCAAATTTTGGCGCGGAAGATCTAGGAAGTGATGACTCAACCTGTAAGTTCATGATAATTTCAAGCGGGGGGTGATTGTCGGTCCGGGCGAACTAAGGGTAGCGGCGACTCAGTCACATTGAGGTCGGTTCCATTGGACAACAGCAAATCAAGAAATCTCCCATTCGCGTTAGGTACACAGTTGAATTGACGTAGGCCGACAAGATAATATGTGACCAAAAGTTTATCAGCTACCTCAGAAGTAGACGGTAACGGTGTGCCAAAAGTGACGTCACTGTTGAAAGACCACCCCAACTCTGGGATATTATAATCGCCTGCTAACAAAAACACTGTTTCGGAGGATTGAGTGTAAAATTGCTGTACCCGTGATAGGTGTATGTCGTAGATAGATTCAGTCGAATTAGGCGGTATATAGACTGCACACACCACAAGATTCATATTTTTATTTTTACGGAGCGGGATACTTACAAAAATGTCTTCGACATGGGGGTTATCACAGTGAGTAAGGCGCGTGGCGGCTATGTCACTACGGACGGCAATCAGAACCCCACCTCCGTCTTTTTTATTAGTCGCAGATAGGTCACGGTCACGCCTGAAAATCACATACCGATCGTCAAACAATTCGCTATCTCTTACACCAGGCAAAAGCCAGGTCTCGCATAAAACAATGACGTCATAATTGCAGCACAAAACATTCAGACGAAAGTCTGCCACCTTTGACCTTAAACCGTTACAGTTTTGATAATAAACTTGAACTTTGCCAAAGGCGACCACACAGTCCTGTATGAGCTCATGTGTAGCGTATCGTGGGACGATGTTGTCGTAGCTCGCGATGTGGAGACGGCAGTTGGCCGCTTTTACGATGCCATTTACGGGGTTTTGAATAAATCGATCCCCAAGAAGACCAGGCCTAACCAACCTTCCAGGCGGTATCCAGTGTGGTTTACTGGTGATATTATTAGGGATCTTGCCACTAAGGCAAAGCTCCATCGTAAATGGAAATCGTCGGAGAGGCCAGCTGACTACTCAGCATTCAGTGAGCTGAGAGCCAACATAAAGTCCCGCGTAGCTACAGCATACACGAACCATATGCTAAATATTGAAGGTAATATTAGATCTAACCCGCGTGCGTTTTGGAAACATGTGAGTGGCCTCAGATCAAAGGGTGGTTTTGATCTCGGGTCACGCATCAGGGGCAAGAGTGTGTCGGAGAGGAAGCAGCCGCCGCTTTTGCAGACTACTTCTCCGACGTTTTCCTCACCGACGTTCCGGCGCTTGCACCGGGCCTGGTAAACAGTTCCGATGCCTCGCGCACGGCTAACTACGTCCAAATTTCACATGTTTCCCATAGGGATGTAGAGCAGGGACTGAGGCAGCTTAGGCCAAGGAGCGCAATTGGACCGGACAACGTCCCTCCTTACTTTTTAAAGGCCTACAGTAATCAGCTAGTTATACCGTTGGGTCACATCTTCAACTTAGCTCTCGAGCAAGGGAAGTACCCTACCAGCTGGAAGCTCTCTCGAGTCAGTCCTATGCCCAAGTCTAGTGACACTGCCTCTGTAAATCAATATCGACCGATTGTGATCCTGAATTCATTGGCAAAATTGTTCGAGTCAATCATATACGGTAAAATCTGGCCCCAGATTGCGCCGTTTTTATGTGACTCGCAACACGGATTCAGGAGTCGTCGCTCAGTAACCACCAACTTACTGACGTTAGTCGAGTTGGTCTCAGAGAGCATGGATCGGGGATGACAGGTGGACGTCGCCTATCTGGACTTCCGCAAGGCGTTCGATAGAGTCGATAACGACGTCCTAATGAAGAAATTGTGTGCCATTGGATTTGCCCCAAGGCTTTTGGTTCTCTTCGCTGACTACCTGAAGAACCGCCAACAATACGTGCGACATGGCTGTTATGAGTCCCAGCCGTACCACACACGGTCAGGTGTTAGCCAAGGCTCGATCCTTGGTCCGTTGTTATTTATCATCATGATAAATGACCTGGAATCTGAACTGAAACACGCCAATTGCCTTTTGTACGCGGACGATCTGAAACTGGTACTTCCCGTGAAGTCAGAGAATGATTGTAGGCTACTACAGGAAGATTTAGACGCGGTTCATAGTTGGAGTGTGAACAACAAGCTTCTATTCAATACTGAAAAGTGCTGTATAATGTCCTTCACGCGCTCTCCACGGCCTATTAGCGCGACGTATACACTCGGCACTGAGTCTCTGACTCGAGTGTATTCGATGAAGGATCTCGGTGTTACGTTCGACCCTAAACTTACATTCCATGAGCATGTGAGCACTTTAGCCAAGGAATGCTTCAGAAGATTAGGGTTTGTGATACGGAATAGTAAGGGATTCCATAACTTGGGTATGGTCCAGCTTCTATACACGGCCCTAGTGAGAACCAAACTTGAATCTAGCTCGGTTGTTTGGAATCCGCACGAAAGCTCATACGTCCTTATGCTCGAGAAGGTACACAAAGCTTTTCTTAGATACCTATATAAGAGGAAATTTGGATACTACCCTTACCTTTATCCATCCGATTTTATTTTAGGTATGCTTGGATTTAACTCACTAGAGGTGAGACATAACACCGAACAGCTTCTGACTGTGTGTCGATTATTGCGAGGCGACAGTGACTGCGCAGCGCTTGTCAGTGCCGTATGCGCGCTTTACGTGCCTGACAACTACCTACGCGCTCGTAGGCACCAGCTGCTAGCGGGCGGCTCGCACCGCACGGTGGCGCGCCTGCAGTCTCCGCTGGTCCGGGCACGGAATAGCCTCAATGCACTGTTGGCCGCAGCACCATTGAATGATCTGTTTGGTGATGCATGGAGGGATATTGTGCGAGAATGTGGAAGGTTCTGTGAGAAGATTGCATGATAGTGTAGTCTTGTAATTATTTTCTCGAATGTTTATGGATATAATGATAATATGGTAACTGCATTTATACGATTGAATTGAACTTATTATATTTGACATAATTATGGTAAATTAATTTGTAATAATTGAATTGTATTGTATTTTCTAATTTTGTATATTTGTGTCGACTTGGCTTTGCTGTAATGGCACAAATAGATTATGTAAATAAATAAATAAATAATAAATAAATAAAGGCTAAGTTTATTTATAACTAGCTCTGTAGTAAATAAATACCGATGCACAGGTAACTGGACACTTTAGTTTTAATTTTAATACATTGTTGTGACGTAATAAACAGTTGGCGGCAGTATTGCTTGTATACATTACTATGGTGGGTTAACATGACAAGTGATGAGTAGACAGTTGGTTCAGATGTGGGATAATACAAAATAATTTTAGAGTGCGTGTGTAATAGACATAGAAGTACAAGTACAGGCATACCGATACCGATATGAGTCATACTATTTTAACGAGATCACTCTCCTGACGAATGACGAGTGCTCGGGCACCGTCCACCTTACGAAGCATTACAGTTCCGTTTTCACCCAAACATACTTGTACTCGCAGGCCTTACCGGCCGCACGAGCCTTGCTGAACAGTGCTTTGTTTTTCAAAGTAAGATGCTCTTTGACGTAAATATCACAGGGCGGTCCGGCGATAGCTAGCTGGTCCGAAGTAATCGAACGGAGCTCGCGGGCAGCTGCGATGACGTCATCACGCAGAGATCGGCTGTTCAACTGCAGGATTATATTCTTGGGCCGGTCTGCCGCCTCTTTGTTATGCGGGACACGGTGGACGGCACAGATATTATTCGGCAAGATCTGGACATTTATGACTGTGCTCAGAGCTTGGACAATGTCTCGCAGATTCTCATTTTTCTTTTCCGGAACATTTTGGACTTCGACATTGGATAGACGGGAACGCTGCTCGTTGTCCTCCCATTTATTTTTGAGTATTTCGACTTCGGAGCGCAGGTAGGAATTTTCATCTGACAGTTTCTTGAATTCATCTGCCTTGCCCCTCATAGTATCCTCTATATCAGATATACGCTGCTCTTCCGTTCCAAGTCGGGTGGTAAAGAGTGTCAATTTGGCCTCAATACCGTCCATCATGGTCCTGACGTCAGCACCGATGTCAGCGCGTAGCAGGTCCATTTTGGTGGAGATGCGTTCCATCAGCGCTTCGATGTCGACGTTTATTATAGATGCAGGAGAACGGGGCTGCAGCTGAATTCGGTCAACAGGTTTCTTACATGAGAGGCACTTCCACTTGCTCTTGTTCATCGGCAGTATTTTTTTAAATTCTTGGTCTGTCAGCGACACACAGGAGTAGTGATAGCACAGCCGGCAAGAGGCACACTTTAAGCGGCTGGATTCATCAGTAGCGACATGGCACAGCTCGCAGTCCATGTTTACATACAACTGGCGACCTCTATGCTCAAACTCGATGAACGTCGCAGTACGTTACAGGGGCCCGATCGATCGTCCGATCACTGATCGATATATTGACAGTATTGTATACGCTTTGACGACACCAGATGGCGCTGCACGGTATGTGGCGTATGATTTATTTATCAACCACCCTCAGGTCGATTATAACACTGCACTGAATAGGATAGTCTAAAACACTAAATGATCTAAATAAGCACTTATTATGCACTGTGCAGATAGCACAGGGGAAATCCTGCTTCACCAGGCTTCAGCCTGTGTAGAAAACACACAGCTTCGACGACTTTGAACTGGGTAAACAGATAATAAAACTGGAGCGATAGGCTAAGCGTCTGCTCGCAATGATGGCCGCGGTCGAAAAGACTACCTTTTTCAAACAGGAAACATGTTCATGGATAATATTTTTAATATCAACCGTTTAACATGTGTGCTTTGTTTGCCGTGTTATAGTATTTCCTGTTTCTTCCAGTGATAGTGAGGCAATACATTCATCACGACACACACATCGCTATAAGGTACTACCAGTTTTATTAGTCCGATGCTTATAATATCTATATGCACCACAAATAAGTGTACATTTTCCTTTCTAATTAGTAGAAAAAGAAAAATCTTGTTCCATAGTTGTGAATTGCAAAAAATCTCGGCACACATCACACACCTTTGCGAAGCAAAGACATATTGCAACTTTTCAAAGTACAGATAAACACACTTTTTTGTGAAATGACAGAAGTCAAAACTACGACCGCCAACCGACCAGTATGGCAAAAGTACAAAAGAGGTTAGTTATCAATTCAATCCTAACATATTAATTTAAATGTTTATTGATGAATTTGTACTCTAACCGTCTTATAAATGCAATGAAATGCGTCTTTAGCAATGCACGCACAATGCCAGAAAAGCGAAATGCCAGAAAAGACTTAGAATAATTTGTGCAGGATTCTGTATGGGACATGGACTTGTAAAAGAAGATGGCTAAATCAATGCATGGATGTCTGCCCCAGACATATACAAAGACTTCTCAACAGCCAATAGCAATTAAATATTCATTCATAAATTACTGCGTCTTTAGTAAGTTTGAAGAACTTGAAGGAAATGATTACATAATTAAAGAGTTATCACGAGTAAGATTAACCCCCGGTTTCTCGTACATTTAATCCGTTGTTGACAGTCCTTAACCAATTTCAGCTGTCAAAATTGTATACAAAAAAAAATTGACGGCCATTTGACGGTTGACTAATGGCTTGTTTTTGTACGAAAAACCGGGTATAAGCCATTCTCCAACACGCCAAAAATATATCATTATGATGTGTTATACGTAATATGTAGGTAATATTACTTATAACACATCATAACTTCATTTGCCGTCAAGTGTGAGTCCAGGAGGACGGTAAGAAAATTAAAATTCCTCGTGGTCCCTCCAGGAGGACAACCCGGGGGGCCACGAGTAAGTTGGGCATTTTGCGATAGGTGCATTTTGCGATAGGTGCGTTTTGGGATAGGTGCATTTTGCAACAGGTGCGTTTAGGGATAGGTGCATTTTGCAATAGATGCATTTTGCAATGGGTGCATTTTGCGAAAGGTGCGTTTTGGGATAGGTGCATTTTGCGAAAGGTGCGTTTTGGGATAGGTGCATCTTGAGAAAGGTGCATTCTGCCACGTCTTTCGCATGGGGTGCATTTTGGGATAGGTAAGTTTTCAGACTGAGCCGTTGAATGTAGTGTTATGCTGAATAACTTGAAAAAGAAAGACCTATACAAACATATTCTGATTAATTGGTTTAGTCACATAATGTTTCATGGGAACTACATATAACATTATGTACAAAGATAACTAATGATGACCCAAGGAAATGTATTCCTTTTTCCTCAGCTGGGATTCACAAGCCTCTGCAGTTTAAACAAAGCTCTTATAGGTTATCTGGTAGGAATGGGCATTGCTATCATTCAACTCACCGGTGCAAGTCGTAAGTAGACATGGGCAGATGAAACTTTATCTACGTGAAACCAGACATCTTCAGGCCATCCCCATTTTATTAGGTCTTCATCTGAAAATAATAACAAATACGGGTTGGAGTGTAGATAAGGGGGCGCCAAGGAAAAAAAAACTTATTTTTTCAAATACGTGCATAGAGCTACTGCTACTATGATGATTGGAGGAAATGGCGGGAGATATAATGTACATTTCTATTCTAGTGTAGCGAGAAATTATGTCTATCGGTGGACTAAATGAGTAACATGAAGAGAGGAAGAGTTAGATAGCAGTAACAGGTGAGCAGAAAATGCGAACTGAGCTGGCATAAGTACTCACTTTCGTATTTGTCTGCTCCCATGAATAATGTAACTGGGGGAGAAACCTCGTTGCTCGTAAAATACAACACCATGATTAATACTCTTTAATTTCGTTAATAAAAGAAATATGTCGAATTTTATTCTTCTCTTTCTTGTCTTGAAAACATAACATAACCATCAGTATCCCTAGTCTGTGTAACCCTCCCCACAGTTTTTTTTTTTACTTTTACGGCTCTGGGGACAAGCCCTCAGCCACAGATCAGAGTTGCCATGCCAACTCCTGAAGTATTTTCCCCTAACCAAAGTCAAAATGCCTAAAATTCATTGTAAAAACACTCAAAATTTCAAAAAGTCTATTCATACAATTATCTTTTAGATAGTTATTATTATGTATTTATTAATTATTGTACAATTTTAAGTTTGTCGAAAAAACAATCTGTTTCCTCAGAAGTACTTTTAATGTCGTACATTTGTTTTAGCATACTTGCATTTAATTTATTTCTCAACTCATACACTGCAGGAGCCGGAAGTTCGTTATTTGTTGTTGTGCGAGCAAGAAATAACGAACTCCCTCCCGAAAAATATACTTCACTATACTCTGTAAAATATAGCATGATAGCTGTCATCAAAATCACGCTTATCATATACCTTATTTTGCGATGGTAAAATGTATAAGAGACAAATATCATACTTTATACGCGAATAGTATGACGTCCTAGGGTCATCGTACAACAATACAAGTTATCGATCTTGAAAAAGTAAATTGATAATATAATAGCGTGAGAAAATATATTGATATTAGAATTTGATAAAGATGATTGATGATGATTTGGGCTGTCAAACTTTATTAAAAGAATAGAAACGTGTTACAAGTTCTTTTTCTTTGATATAATTAAAACATTCAGTTACATATATTCGAAATATCGATAATTACATCGACCTATTCTCAGTTCTAGTCATGTCATCCTGACACCTGTCACAGCTATCATGCTATATTTTACAAAGTCTAAATAACGTAATACTCGAGGTCATGAGCACAAAGAGAAAATAGAATGTGTTTATTTTTGCATCTTGCGGTGTGGAATTTATGCGTGTTTTCGAAAACAACGATTCAACCGTAATTTGTAATCAACAAGTAATTTGAAAAGCGCCATCTACTAGCTGTCCCTGTCAAACATAAATTTCAAGATATTTCACTAGATGTCACTTTTTTCTACCAATCAAAAAATGGTATTAAAAAAATAGAAATATTCTCAATACCCCTAAAAATATAAGGCCCGTAAAAAAACCCATTTCATATCTTTTCCCCCTAAATTTAGAGGGAAAACCCCTAAGCTGGGAACCCTACCACAGATTAATTCCACAATTTCCACAACCATCCATTTCAGTCCATTCCACTTTTTTCAGATTATACGGCAGGCTTTTTCACTACCGTTTTCTTAAATACATATAATAATATGGCATTTTGTGTTTTTTTTTTATAAAATCGGCAATTAGAAACTTTAGATACGGCAATTCAAAATTTGTTATTTTGAATTTGGCGAGCTTGTGATGGAGGACCTACACTCGCGCGCGACGTCCGCGAAACGTGAGTGTGGATGCCGTTCGCGTGTTATTGTCGAAGTCGCGGCTGTTTCCGCAAGTTGTCGGTTTTTTGTCCCGCGACAAAGGAGTCCGCGACGAGCGCGACCTAGACTGTGAACGGCTGCGAGTGTGGAAAGGGCACTTAAGGGCAGTATGTCGCGCCGTGACGTCGCGGCGCGAACCACGTACGACGTCGCGCGCGATGTGTGGAGCTCGCATGTCGCTTGCACATAAGCTAGCACGGATCTGAAAACGTAGCTACGCAGAATTTTGTTAAACTTCACTTTATTTTAAATGGGGAACCAAGTCAATAAATCAAAAGAGAGAATGGTTGGCGCAAAAATAAAGCTAAAAGCTTGCATGAGGAAATTAAGTAAGTATAACTCGTATACCTACCTACTTATTTACGATTTGCCTGACTAGGTGTTACGTTATTTTCAAATGGGATATTTTTTAAATAATTTGGGAAAGTGCGAGTCACGATCGCGCACAAAGGGTTCCGTACCACCACACAATATGGGTACGGAACCCTTAAAATATTGTGGTAAATAACAACAATTATATTGTGTAAAGCAAGGGTTGGGTCTTAAATAAGTATAAGACACTTTGAAATTTGAAGATTGGAGTACTTAGGTGGTTAGGGGGGGTCCTTAGCTATCCTCTGATAGCATTTTCTGATTTAGGAAACATCATTTTAGCACTTTAAATAAAATATATGTTTACGCGATTTTTACAACTTGGCTCATCTCGGAACGACAAATGTCAAACACAAAAGCTCCAACGTTGGATATTGGTACATGATTTTAGTACAAATTACAAGATTTTGTTGTAAAGGTAGAAATTTGCGTCAGCCATTTTGTATTTTCTGACATAATGACTTGCTCATTTCATTCCGTTTCCTTCCGTGTTTCGTGAATGTTCTGTTGCGCTCTCGTTTTATTCGTGATTCTCTCGACAACTTTGGCTTTGTTTACTTAGTAACTACTTTATGGAGTTTATCAGAACCAAATTGGTTGCTTTAGGTCACTTCCTGTATAAAAACTAAAGATAGGTTTGTTAGGATCACACGTTACGGCAGACCCGGGAGCCGGAGCGAAGCGGAGCGGAGCGGGGCGACCCCCTACTAAAAAATGTAGGCATTTTCTTCAATCTTTGGACCTCCATAACATAAAAACTAATGGTTTCCTAAAAGGGGGGGTAGGTGGGGGGAACTCCCCTCCCCCACCTCTCCCCCCCCCCCCTCCCCACCCTCCTACCCCAAATTCAATGTGTCTTATACAAGTACTTACCCTAAAGTAACATGAGACGCTGAAGCTGTAGACCCCTGTGACTGACGGACAGAAAAACAGCGGAGGCTTATTAATAGGGTCCCGTTTGGCACCCTTCGGGCACGGACCCCTAAAAATCAATTTAAAATGTATCCTTCTAGAGCACGACGACGCCTACAGGCTGTGAATTTTTAAGACAACGAGAATATTTCATGTTGCTTCGTAAGTATACTCGGTACCCACCTTCTAATAATAATATAGCAAAATATTTATTTATACGATATTATTATTTTTATATTATTTATTTATATTTACGATAATGCAGCAATAATTCATTACCTAGAATGGGCTTGTATAATTGACTAAATTAATTCCGATATGAATGTAATCATTCTCTCTCACATTCTCAGATTTTTTTCTATTTATAGGGTAAATGTACCAGTAGTTGACATTTCACTGCAAAACAAATTTGAATCATCTGCTGACGCGATGAGAGATAGTCATGTAGACAATTTTAAAGGCAAAGATAATAATTTGGCTGCGTAAGTATTATCCCCCTACCTATTAAACCTACTCATTAGAAGTAGTTTGCACCTACCTACCTACTTTACATAGTTCGACAAATAGTACACTAGAAAATTATTTATCTTTTTCTATTTATACTAGTTGCTGACATTTCACTGCAAAATAAATTTGATACATCTGCTGACGCGATAAGAGAAAGACAGAGATAATACTGTGGCTTCGTAAGCATAATCCTCCTACCTACCTTTTATACCTACTTGTTAAAAGTAGTTTGCATTTCGTCACATCAGTTCACGATTTTTTCTTTTTCTTTTGGTAAATCATAGCCCGTCCCTCAAGGTTCTATCTGCTTTAAAGACTATCAAAAAATTGTGTATGGTTCGCAAGATATTGACGAAACAATAAAGTTCTATGTATCATTTAAAAAAATGATGCATCAAGGTTCCAAGTGAAATTTGTATGACTGATAGAGCTATGTTTTTCAAATATTCTCAATATTGATAACCTGTCACCAGACTGTATCTCATGAACTGTGATAGTTAGACAGTAGAAATTTTCACAGATGATTTATTTTTATAGCCGCTATAACAACAAATAATAAAAAACAGAATAAAATAAATATCGAAGGGGGCTTCCATACAACAAACGTGTTGTTTTTTCTCGTTTTTGCTCTATCTTGATAACGGCAACAGGTAGACGCTTGAAATATACAAAGAATATTTGGTTAAATATTCACTTTAAAAAGAGATAATTAAAATAAAATGAAACAAACAAATATGGCAATTTGTCAGTTAGAACTTTGAAGTTTTAATTTTTGTGGGATTTCTTATTCATCAAGGTAAATAAAAGTAACGTTATGCATGATTTTATATACTTTTTAGGGTTCCGTACCCGAAGGGTTCCAAACGGGACCCTATTACTAAGACTCCGCTGTCCGTCCGTCCGTCCGTCCGTCTGTCACCAGGCTGTATCTCAAGAACCTAGCTAGCTAGAGAGTTGAAATTTTCACAGATTATGTATTTCTGTTGCCGCTGTAACAACAAATACTAAAAAACAGGATCAAAGAAATATTTAAGGGGGCTCCCATACAACAATTCTTTCAATACCACATACAAACTTATGGATGCACCTGGTTACATACATGGAGTGTGAAAGTAACCGCACCAATAATTTTGTAAACAATATTTTGCTGTGTAAAATCCAAACTATTCACTCCACACCATCGCTTCCATTGAACGGTGGTACGGAACCCTTCGTGCGCGATTTAGCCTCGCACTTGACCGGTTTTTATATTAATCATTACATGACAATATGGTAAAATTAAAATCATAAAGCAAATCATAGCGAAACGCCGATATCAGCCTGTCAAAGTTTAAAATCGAATTAGCGCAAAACAGTTACTGCCCCATATAAACTGGCGGTTATTTCTCAGATTGCTTCTGCTTTCAATGGCTAACGGCATTTAGTGAAACTTTTTGACACCGGTTTTTTTATATTAATTAGACCCCACTGAACAGGATTCTGCTCGGTGTCAACCCCTCCTCCCCTCCCTTTTCCCCCAAAACATGTCCTAATCTGCGTTTTTTCCAATGTTTCTCCGAATTTATCGGAGATAAAAGAAAACTGTCCATGACAAAAATAAACAACAATAAATTATCTACAACATTTGCATATAAATTATTAGTCAGGCTCAGTAACTCAGTTAATAACGTCTGCCCAAACTGCATGTTTTTTTTTTAAATGTTTGCATTCGCAGTTATACCTAGTCCAACATAGGATGATCTCTGACAGCTTGTCACTGTGACTTTACTAGGCATGGGGATAATGTCGAAATAAATTATCGATATTCTAACCAAAGTTTCTGAATGTTTCAAGCAAATCAAACAAAAGGATGTTGTAACATGTTTTTATTCTTGTTAAATCGGTTCACAGCCCAAATCACTATCATCAAAGTCTGATTCTGACTCGCTGGAGCAGTCTTGTAGATTTATAATCAGTTCCTGGGTAGATTGGTCGAATCGTACGTCACGCTCCCAATCATCTTCCATAATTTTTCTTGTTCTGTCTATTTCTTTCTTCCAATTGTCCGATGTGACACTGTCACATGCATCCTTCAGTAACTTCAGCATTTTATTTGCTGTAAAAGGCGGTGTTGTATTATGTCTGGCTGCGTAACCTGTAACAAAGAAATAAAATACATATAAAACACACCATGGCTTGTTGGAAGAGATGTCTTAATAGCTAATCGATGTTTTATTAGCTAATTGATGTTTTATGAGATATTTTTACATTCTTATCTTCCTATGCTATCAAAATATATTTGATTATAATTTTATGTGAGTACAATAAATTACAAATATTAATCTAATTGACTTTTTTTAAGCAAACGAGAGAAATGCGAGCGATGGTGAAAGAAACACATAAGCACGTTTACCTTTGACTTGAGCCCAGATCAGCTCTATCGGGTTGTACTGGCAGTGGTATGGAGGTAGCCGAATTACAGTATGGCCCTTTTCTTTTGCTATTTCATCCAAGATGTATGTTGGAGTACGGGGTTTGTGTATACGGACCAATCGTAGTAATTCAGTTTTCAACATCTTTTCGTTGGCCTCTATACCTTTGCTTTGCAGCCACGAAATTAAATCCAATTTCCGGTTGCTTGACGTTGGTGCTTTATCTCTTTGTACGGAGTGGTACGATGCATTGTCCATCACGATGGTATGCGGTTCTTTCAGGTTTTCCAAAAGAGTTAAAAACCACTTTTTGAATCTTTCGAAATCCATTTCTTCATGATATTCGGTGGTCTTTACTGATTTAAACGCCAGCAAACAATTCGGCACAAAGCCAGACGACGTCCCAGCATGTGTTATAATTAATCTTTGCCCTTTGCCTTCGGGCACTTTTGTAGTTGACTCAGCTGTGTCATCCGTCCAAGATCTTGAAACTGTGTGATTTGCGTTTAGCCACGTTTCGTCCAGAAAAACCACTTTGTCCCAGTTTGAGATCTCTTTAATTTTTCGGAGAAAATCAATTCTCTTGAGCGCAACATCTGTCCGCTCCATTAGTATTTTTCTTTTGTCACTTTTTTTGTAGCGGAACCCGATGCTTTTTAGTGTTTTGGCTAACGACGAGTGGCCACCTTTAAATAATTCAGCGTCTTCAAAAGATGTTTGTAGTTTTCTGAGTGTTGGTAACTCTCCACGCGTGTAGTACCCATAAATATGGTTCCGGATTGCTGCGGCATCAAAATCGTCAATTTTTGATATTGGACACGTCCTCTTCCTTTTTTTATTTGGCGTCGACAGTTTTTGCTCTTCGTTTTCCTCTGTCGTCGTTGTCGCAGATGATTGCTCACCATACTTTTCTCTGCTGACACGAATCACTGTAGCAATCCCGATTCCCAGAGCATCAGCAACTCTGTTGCACGCTTGTGTTAATGGCAACAACGGTCCGCCATTTTGACTCTCGCGTTCAAAGTATTCGCGCAAGCGAATCACAAACTCCCGGCTTTCACTATTTAAAACAGTTTTCTTTGTTCTTTTTGGCATACTGTATCCAAAAACAGAACAAACTTAACAAACAAATAACAGCAAAACTCAACAAATTAATAACAATAACGATAACCGAATGGAGACTGAATGAAAACACGTGGCGTATACAAGGCGTTGGCACTCGTACTGAACAAGATGGCAGAATGGCAGATGCAATGCAATCAAACAAGATGGCGGCATGGCGCGGTGAAGCCCACTCTACACACTCACGCGCAAAGCCCGCGAAACATGCATGAATGAATGAATGGGATTTCATTATTGTTTCACGCGCGAGTGTGGAGCGCCCATGAAGCGCCACTCGTTAAAAATTCAGTTTGCTTTTAACAAAAATAAAACTATTTTTTATCGTTGTTTTAATAGTATTTCTATTTCATTTACCTTGTTGTTTGCAATCTATTTTATTTACAAAATATCATCAATATTCTATTATATGTTTCGAGTCAAGATCGATAACTTGTCTTACGATAAGTGGAGCACGTCACTATTTGCCAATAAAGTATTTAAATTGTCTCTATACATTTTACCGTCGAAAAATACGATACTTCATAGGCGTGTTTTGACACTGACAGCTGTCAGAGATCATCCTATGTTGGACTAGGTATAATTAATCGAAAACGGTCGAAGAAGCTATGCTAAAATATCCAAGAAGTGAATTGATGTCCATACATTTACCTACAAAACAAGGCCTAATTTACTGTCGTACGAGTATTCGTTCACGACCTTCAGGTCGCAGCGCAGACGCCGCCGCTGCGCCGCACCGTGCTGCCCGCGAATCTCAATTACGCTCGATACACCACCCACAAATTAACAAACATACGCATTTATCTTGTTAAAATAACCACTTTTCAGAGTTTCGTTCCCCCAAAGGGTGTCAAACGGGACCCTATTACTAAGCCTCCGCTGTCCGACAGTCTACCCGTCTGTCTGTCTATCCGTCAGCGGGCTACATCTCATCACCCGTAATGGGTAGTCGAAATTTTCACAGAATGTGCATTTCTGTTGCAACAATTAATGTATTTTTAAAATTAAAGGATTAGTTTTTTTGCCATTTTTCATGCACCGCATTTTTCATCGCATTTGACCGGATTTATAAACATTAAGTATATCCCTATCCACGCGGTTGCAATCAATGTTATTGAACAGGAAAAAGCAAATATCCCCGCACTGCACGCTTCGACAGGTTCGGACGTAACATCCTTTAAAAGCGGAATAAGTAAACCAGAGGCACTAAAGGTTTATGCACTCTACTCTCTGTTAGGAGTATCCCCCTCGACAGAAGAAACGCTCGCGGACGTAAAGAGTTTCATGGTTAGTCTTTACAAAATAAAATCTCCTGTAAACACAACAGATGAAGCAAGGCACGTCCTCTTCTCCAGAGTTACCACACCTGAAGCTCTGCCAACAACTTCAGATGCAGCACCTTTCACCTGGGGAAACGCAAACATTGGAGAAATCGAACGGCTTTCTCCAACAGAACTACACAATAGTCTACGGTGATAAAGCCGCATATGGTTTAGGGTTACCTTTGCTAAATCCAGTTCTTTCCTATTTTGATCGTAATGGGGTTATGGGTGGAGAGCAGAGCGTCACCTTGCCTCTACCGGGCTGTTGTCTGCATTCTTCCCCGTTTGGACAGATTACGGGTGGCGTCAGGATGGCAATAAGCTGATATCAGTGCTTAAGTATTAGAATTAATGTCTGTTAGACCTCACAGCCACATGTAATTTTTTAAATAAAAAAGTCATATTTCCTAAAATACAACACCTCATTGGAACTCCATTCAATAGGTCCCAGTCAGAATCACAGTCGGAAACATTGGTCCTTCAGAGCCGGATAAGATTGGATCAGGACTCGACCAGAAGATTGCGTGATCCATCACCACCATCATTGCGAGACTTAAGAGTCTGTCCTATCCCCTATATGTATATCGTTCCATATCCCCTGGTTTTAATTCTGTGCTAAAACGTGTGTTGTTAACCGTGTTCAGGTCTCGAGTTGAGGAGCCAACGTGTCGCTGCGCATTATTATCGTGATTGCTGTGCTGTTTGCAGGAAACCGTGAGAACCTTGTCTTTCTATAGACTGCCAAAATCAGTCAGGATAAAAATGTAGATGAAAATGCCTCAACGGCACCTCAGCGTGCAGACACGACTGATTCAGACCATTAGTTTCGTGAACTCACTAAGAAAAGAGGAACCGTGAAGGGTAGACTAAGACTTTTTGTAAAGTTCATAGCCTCCCTCGACTCGTCTGATATCTCTGATAGGCAATTGTTAGAATTGAGGTTACTTTCCACGAGTGCTAAATCACTAATGACCGAGTTTAATGTTAAAGTTTAAAGTTTAAGTTTAAACCAATAAATCCTTGAAATCCACCATGAAAGGCAGATCGTTAATATATACGGAATAAGTCTACTACCAACATTAAAAAATCTGCAGAGAAATGCGTCCACCGATTTAACGGATATTCCTTGTTAAGTTGATTCAAATTCAAATTCAAAAAGAATTTATTTCCATAAGAAACACATAGGTAACATTTGGAGAATGTCAAATATTAAACTAACACATGTATAAGGTACAGGGAAATATAGAACTCAATTTGAATTCCGTCACCTCAATGTTTTAGATGCTGGAGGCAAAGAGGCGACTAGAATCCTGGAGGATTCTAGTCGCCTCCAACTTTATACGTTATTTTTTACAGAATTGGAGCAAACACCTTCCCAAGCTTTCTTGTCTTCTACATAATCTGATATTTTGTAGTAACCTTTTTTACATAAGTGATTTTTAACAACATTTTTAAATTTATTTACAGACAATTCTTGTAACTCAGTCGGTATTTTGTTGTAAAAGCGAATACATTGCCCTTTAAAAGATACATTAACCTTATGGAGCCTAGTAGTAGGTATAGCTAGTTTATTCCTATTTCTAGTGTTGACATTGTGCCTGTCGCTATTCTTAGGAAATTTATCAATATTTTTGTGGACGTACATTAGGTTTTCATAAATATACTGTCACGGCACTGTCATAATGTTAATTTCCTTAAATTTACAAAGCAATGACTTTCTGGGACCCACATTGTAGATTGCACGAACAGCCCTCTTTTGCAGCACAAATATGTTAATGTCTGCAGCGTTCCCCCACAGCAGTATGCCGTAAGACATAATGCTATGGAAGTAGCTGAAGTAAACTAGTCTAGCTGTTTCCATGTCCGTAAAAAGACGGATTTTTTTAACTGCATAAACTGCGGAACTGAGTTTTTTTAATAGCTTATCTATGTGTGGGCCCCACTGAAGCTTATTAACTAAGGTGATTCCTAGGAATACCGTGCTATCTACAATTTCTAAATTTTCACCTTTAACATTAACATTAGCCGAGACTTGTTTAACATTGGGGGTATAAACCGAATACATTTAGTTTTGTTGTTGTTCAGTAAAAGATTATTAGCACTAAACCAATTGACTACCTTTGAGATTGCATTATTCACATTGTCAAAGTTCAAACTCCGTCGTTTCATTTTAAACAAAAGTGAAGTGTCATCTTCAAACAGTACAATCTCATGATTATCTCTGACAAGATGTGGCAGGTCATTAATATAAACCAAAAACAGGAATGGCCCGAGTATGCCTGCGGTACACCCATAGTAACAACAGACCCTGGAGATCGTTTTCCATTAATGTCAACTCTCTGTATCCTGTTATTTAGATAAGAAGAGAGAAGATCTAAAGAGTTATCCCTAATTCCATAGTGATGTAATTTCCTGATCAATGTCCCATGGTCAACGCAATCAAAAGCCTTAGACAAATCGCAAAATACTCCTAGAGCATCATGCGACTCCTCCCAGGCATCATATATTTGTGATATTAACTCAATACCGGCATCAGTAGTTGATTTGCCTTGTGTAAAACCAAATTGTTTACAGTGGAGCATGTTGTTGGTGTTGAAATGTGTAAGAAGTTGATTTAAAATTACTTTTTCAAATACTTTACTAAATGTAGGCAATACCGATATCGGTCTGAAGTTAGAAGGGTCAGATGTACTACCCGATTTAAACAAAGGTACTATTTAACTGTGTTTCATTAAATCAGGAAACACGCCAGATTCAATAGATGCATTAAATATGAAAGCTAAATCAAGTCCAATAACATTTATTAGGGGCTTCACAACATGAACAGAAATATCCCAGAGGTCTGCAGTTTTCTTAACATTTATTGATTTAAAGGCTTTAATAATATCTTTATCATCTACATAATTAAACGAGAATTGATTTTCACATCTAGGTACATAGTTTTTTAGCAAAGATTCAGCGACTACTTTGGAAGAGTCTAAAGACTTTGTAGTAGAGATTGGGATGTCAGTAAAAAAAAAAAAAACAAACGCTTTAGCTACATCAATATCATTTTTGAAAGAAATATCATTAATTTTTAATTCATATTCATTGTTTTTAATACTGACCTTTCCAGTCTCACTTTTAATTATATCCCAAGTTGATTTAATTTTGTTATCACTTTTTCTTATTTTAGATCTGATATAATTTGATTTTGCAATTTGACAAACTTTTTTAAAGATTTTCGAGTACTTTTTTACTTTATCCATTTACTTCACTATGATTCCATTGTTTTTCACTATATAATTCATATAAATTTTGTCTACTTTTAAGTATACCTACTGTGGCCCACTTACTAAAGTTAAGTTTGTCTGAGACCACAATCGATCTGGTAGTAAATACTGCATTGAACGCATTGCTGAATTTGTAAAAAAAATTACAATATGACTCATTAGGGTTATTATTAGAGTAATTGATAGGTAGTTTGCTATCCAAATTCAATTTAAACCATTCAAACCAGGTATGTTTTGTATCTTTCTTGTAGAACTTTTTTTAAGTTGAATTTCTAGTCTAATGACTTAAATGGTCTGACTTTAAATTACTTATAATTTTTTTTAAGTACATTTTTTTCATTTGGATAAGCAAATATATTGTCTATACAATTTTCTGAGGTTTCAGTTATTCGAGTAGGTTCCATGAAAAGTGGCTTTAAGTTGTGAGAATTAAATAAGTTAGTTAGTCTCGTACTAAGGGAGTAAGTTTCTAATAAATTTACATTGAAGTCTCCACATATCATAAGAGTTTTATTAGATTTTGATACTTTAAATAATATGTCATCCATGACTTTTTCAAAAACATCAAATGAACCTGATGGTGGGCTGTAAACGCTTATTACAATTATGCGCTCCAATTCAACACATGCTACTTCAATGTGGCTTTCAACTGATAAACATACTGTGTCATTACGATTTTTGAACTTTATGTGTTTATTTAGAAATATTAGAGAGCCTCCACGAACAGCATGTGATCTGCAAAAAGAACTACCAACCTGGTGGTTACTGAAATTGAACATGAGCTCATGGCTTTTTAGTCAATGTTCTGTTAGACATAAAATATCAATATTAAAAGAGTTCATGTACAATTCCAACTCTAATAATTTACTGCTAATACCTTGAATATTTTGGTGGACCAGATTAGTAAACTTTGCATTTATTTTACAATATTGAATTTTTCTGTTTTTATTATGTACTTTATTAATATTATTTGACGGGCTAGAGACTTCCTCTATTGTCGTTGTATCTAATTTAAATGACCTGGAAAAGCTTCCAAGGTTTTGTTTGAAACATCAGTATAATGCTCAATAGAGGCATTATATGTAGCCAAATTTTTGGCTGTTATATTAAAATAATAGGACAGCGAATTTGCTACTTGTCTTTTATAAACTAGGAAGGTAATATTTACCTTTAGTCAAATAATATTTATTTCTACTAACAAAATTGTTAGTATCCATTACATGTATATTATTATTGCATGATATAGTATGCAAGGTCATATTCAGCTTATATCTAAGGTTGTTTTCTGATTGTGGCAGGCTGTCGCTGTAAGGGAATGTGAACATAACAATTTGTTTTACTTTTAAAGAACAGAGCTTGTCTAAATATTTAGTTAAGTCAGACTTGTTCACATTACCCCTATTACCGAGGCATATGATTAAATAACAGTCATCACTATATGTAGTATTATCTACTTTTTGCATAATATCATGCAGATTAGAGTTGGTCAAACAATTATTTACTACCGTATGCTCCATATACATATTTAATAATTGGCCCATTTTTTTTTCCAAGTTCATCACTGTACATAATTGTTTTTATTCCTGGATATGAAGTGCTAACATCCAGAAGGGAAGTAGCTGTAGTAGATAACTTTCTAACTGCTGAACCGATGTAAAATTTTGATTTAACGTTAATATTCCGACTTTCTTTAGTTTGTACCTATTTCGCACGTTGACCCTATGAACGTTCCATGGTTCCATGTATAAAAAATGTATGAAAACGTCCATAGGGTCGTTTGGCTGTTTGGCACCCCCGGGTACGGAGCCCTACAAAACGGTGTTATCTGTGAAGATAAAAAGTGACAGAGAGAATTCGCCACAGAGTAACCATTATTTAGGTAAGACAGACAGAACAGACAGCTGATTTGGTGGTTTTTGTTTGCTTGGTTTGCTTTTCTATTGTAAAATAAACAAAGGAGAAGAAAAACGTTTTCGTGCAGATAAGATTGGTAACCATGGGGAGTCCCGAGCGTGAACTATGTCCTCCTCCAAATGAAGAAGATGAACTGACTCTGCCTAGAGCTAGTATCAACAAAATGATCAAGGAGTTGGTGCCATCTGTGCGAGTTGCCTTTGAATCCAGAGAGTTGATACTAAACTGCTGCACAGAATTCATTCACTTGCTAAGTTCCGAAGCCAATGAAGTTTGCAACCAGAGTAATAAGAAGACTATAAATGCAGAGCATGTGCTCACAGGTAATGGAACATTTAAATGAAGGCTTTTCAAAAGGAGATCTCTAACTCTAGAACTTATTTGAGTTAATCCAGCTCTACAAGCTAAGCAGTATCATCAAAGGTTTTGAACCCTGACTCATGATAATAACTATTTTTTAGGTTCCGTACCAAAAAAAGAAATACGGCACCATTCACTTGTGTGATTGCAAATCTATCCTAGGTGTGCAAAAGTAATATTTAAGCAATTGAATTCTGAACCGATTTGAAATTTGATATTAACTCATTCAATGGAGAAATGAATCCAACATGTCCATCATCATGCTTTCTCAATTGCACACTATCACTCTTTACTCATACATGGCCATACTGCCCGCAAAAAAAATATTGGCCTGTCTGGATTTGCAAAATTTTGTTACTTCATTCTTGTTCTTGTTTTAATTGTTGTTCTTAATTTTGAGATTATCATCATCATAATAATGTACTATAACCACAATCACTTGTTTTGTTGACCCTATTGGCTGTCACTGCAAGTACGAAATGACATTATAGATTCCTTTCTCCAATGAAAGACACAATGTGCTGATCTATTTATGTAACCCAAACACATATGTGTTAAGTAAGCAAATACATTTTGAATATGGGGAGAATTTTGGGGGCAAATCAGAAAATAAAAAATTAAGTTTTCCAAAATGTAAGTTATGCTTAATTTTTATTCAGGCATTGTGTAGTGTTGCTCTTTATATAATAATTTTAGTCATATACATTTTAATCATGCAACTCACCCTTCTCGAGATATTAATTGTGTTTGTTCATTCATTCAATGTTTTTGTTAGCAATATATCTCTGTAAATAATGGTCCTAGAGAAAACACACATATGACATAAAATGATGGCTGCAAGGCACTCTACATGTTGCGCAAGTTAAAATATCAAAATGAAATAAAAAATTGACAATATTTTTAAAGTCCAGGGTTTCAGCCTTGTGCCTCGATTTATGACTGGACTTAAAAGAAAAACAACCAAGTAAAAAAAAAGTCTGCTTCATAAAAAAAATATAGAAAGACATGGTATTCAAACGTCTTGGACTAATCAAGCTGAAATATAAAATGTTTCTATCATAGACAATCATAGAATGAAAATGTCTAATTACAACCTATTCATTTATACAGGGTGTCCAGTAAGTAGTACGACAGACTTGAAGGGGTGATAGTTGGGCAGATCACCTATAAAATGTGTAAAAATAACTTTTGTAAAAGTCTCACCGTTTTCGATAAATTTAGATTTTTATTATTTTTTGAAAAGTGTACACCTACTAAGTTTTTGAATTGTTCATTGCTGCTAATTTTTAGAAGACATAAACTTAAACATTTACATACAGGCACATTCATTGCTTCTGGCCCCACTAGGATACCCTGTGTCGTGGGTACCAGAAACAGCAAAGTGACACACATATAAAAATACAAGACCTGGGGTTTTTTTCTGTATCCCCAGCCGTGGATCGACCCCGGGTCCTTTCGCATGGTAGGCAGAGCCACAACCGCAGCGCCACGTCTTTCGACTTCTGAGTTGAATGCATTCTGATACTGCTGGCGGATCAAGTTAGCTTGGCTGGTAGTACTGGCTCAACGAGATTTGTGCTTTATGCTCTCTTGAGTATGTTTTTTTAATTTATGTTTTAATGATAGATTATTTATCATTTTGAATGTCTATTAAATGAGCATCTTTTAACCTAATAAGTTTACTGACGGCTATTATTATTTTTTGACTAGAAGAGAGGTCAAAGCTTGACTAAAACTGAGCAGATGTAAAATATAAAAAAAAAAATGTAAAAACTACAATGGTTGTTTTTTAACAGTTTTTATGCGTCTGAAAACACAACTGTTCAAAATTGTTTTGCGATAAAAATCAATGTAAAAATTTAAAATATCCGAATACTACCACTCAAAAACATAGTTCATTTTGAGAAAGTAAGAAAAATATAAATATATCTAAAATGCGGGCCTTATACTTAGCTTATTTTTACATATTTATCTCCCCTTTAAGTTTGTCATACTAAATACGGGACCTGTTTATTCTTGATTTACTTAGTTATTTGAAGTATGACATACAACCAACGACGTTACATAGAGCAAAAACTGAATTGTATGTATACCTAATACTTGATATGGATATATAAAATTAAAAAATAAACTGAAAACCATAATTATTTATTTATTTTATTATATTCTTGAATCTCTGTTTACACTTAACAAAAAAAACACAGTATTTCCAAAAACATACAGGGTGTGGTAGACCGATGCAAAGACTTAAAGCGAAGCCAGAACAGACCATTTCGAACCATTTGAGCCAAATTTGCCTATGGCGAAGTCTTACCGTTTATTTGGTCGAAAATTCCCAGATTTTCACAGTTCATCTTTGCAGCGATCTACCAAACAGCCTGTATTACATAAACTTATTTCTAATACTTTTTTGAACGTAACATTGTATTTTATTTTCACTTGCTTACTTACTTATTGTATTTCAATCAGAAGAAAACTACTTTTTTAATTAGTTCTTATGGATCTTCAATGATCACTTGCATCAAATACTTTTCATAAGTTTTGTTTTATCGAAAGGAATCTCCAAAGTCCATGTTGCGTCCTTAGATTATACAAACACTAGATACCGCGTCAGTACTGAATGACAGCGGTGAAAATAGGCCAACTTTAGCAGGCTAGTGTGCGTGTCGACATGTTGGAATGCTCGCGACCTGTTAATCTGTGTGCGTGTCAAATGTTGCCACAAAAGCAATACTACCGGAAAAAATTGGGAAACTGTACTAGTTGGTGGATTACCTTCGATCATTTATTCTACAGTATAACCTAAATAAATAAACTTGGTAAATAAACTAAACTCATTTTAACCATATTATGTTAGCTGAATTTCGGTTAAGTATGCAACTATATATTTTTTATCTTCACAGATTTAACTTAAATATCTTTCTTTCGTATAGTTAATGGTATGATATGACTAATTTGGTACTACATAATGTATAAAATTCATAGGCACTACATAATGTATAATATTCTCAAGTAATAAACTAATTCATATAGCGACTGGTAAACAAATTAGACTGGAAAGAAAATGACTGAGTATTTATTCAATAATTTTTCAATAGGTAGCGTCAAAAAAGACCCCGACTTACATGCGCAGGGTTTTTCAGGCCCATCTTTTAATTGGAAATGCAGTAAGAGATGTGAAATCAAACTTAAAAATAATAAAAATGGCTAGTCTTAAGATTAATTTCGAGCCTCGGCTAATGTCCGAAGTCATGTTCGTTTGTGATAGCGGATGTCATCTTTAATCTGCTAGATTGCACATTAGCCGATGCGTTTCGGTTAATGTTGGTCATTAGTTAGCTAATGTTAAAACCGGTCAAGTGCGAGTCTAAATCGCGCACGAAGGGTTCCGTACCACCGTTCAATGGAAGCGATGGTGTGGAGTGAATAGTTTGGATTTTACACAGCAAAATATTGTTTACAAAGTTATTGGTGCGGTTACTTTCACACTCCATGTACGTAACCAGGTGCATCCATAAGTTTGTATGTGGTATTGAAAGAATTGTTGTATGGGAGCCCCCTTAAATATTTCTTTTATCCTGTTTTTTAGTATTTGTTGTTATAGCGGCAACATAAATACATCATCTGTGAAAATTTCAATTGTCTAACTATCACGGTTCGTGAGATACAGCCTGGTGACAGACGGACGGACGGACAGCGGAGTCTTAGTAATAGGGTCCCGTTTGGAACCCTTCGGGTACGGAACCCTAAAAACGAAGTATTCGTGCGACTGCGGGGAGCGGGGCGGGGTAATTTTATTCAGATGAGAAAGCTATTTCTAATATCAGGGCAAAACACTGCGGTAGCTTAGGTGAAGAGTAAAGAAAAACTTTAATAAGACGAGTATAAGTATTTTTTTTTGTTGTTCTTACATGTTCAACCTAACACGAAGGATAAAGGGGGCTTCGCTTCGCTCACCCCCTTTATCTTTCACCTAACCTACCGCAGTGTTTACGGTCACATCTCACATCATCACTTATTCCAGATTAAGACGGTAATTTTTCAACGTTAGCCTAGGTATACTGAAAAATAAACTTAAGTTTAGTCGGCTAATGTCAACCATATTTTCTCACCCATCTTTAGCCTCATCAGCGTCGAGGCTAAACTGCAGTTTAGCCGACTAATATTGAAATCATTATCGCAAAGAACATTATTTCGGACATTAGCCGACGCTCGAAATTAATCTTAAGACTAGCCGGCTAAACTTAAGTTTAGTTTCACACCTAGCTTTAGCTGTAACATATACATCATTTATTACATTATTATGTTTTAGTTGTACTTTTGTGTTGACTCCAACCGGATTCCCAGATAAAGATTTTGAAGCAAATCGGACTAGTAACTACAATGTATGACTGAGTTTGGTCACAACTGTGATTTTGCCACCCCGTATGGAAAAAGGCGATGCTAGTTTATCACCTCAGGTTCAAAAGCACTGGTTCAAACATAGTTGTAATTTGTGGGGAAAATTTGCATTGAAAAACTGGCAACACTAATAAATCGTAAAGTGTGAATCATGTGAAATCAACAAGAAATTTACTTAATGTTTTACGAAATACAACGAATTTAGGTTGACTTCCCGATGAAATGATAGCTTGTGATTTGCTTTTATTCGTCCTTTGTAATTTCTACACACTTTAATCGCACAGCAAGGCATTTTTATCAAATTTTGATGACCTGTGAAACTTTACAACGCGTGCGTCTCCAACGACAGCTCAAGGCAGAGTCTGCCTGGCAGACTGTTTGAATGACGGCCCACTGTTGTGCTCCTTATTTTTCGACGCAATCGCGAAAGTGACACTCCGTCTATAGAGTAAATAGTCTAAGGTTGCGTCTATTTTCTCTCGGCAAATGAAACACCTACCTTATTTATATTATATTACCTATTTCTTTTAATATAATCGAAATGGATGGCGTCATTTTGAGTTTGCAAACAAATTCCAGACCGTCGTTATTAGATTCAAGTCTCCTGTTCTGAGCCACCCTTCTAGCATTGTTCGGTGTTTAAATTCATCGAACAACATAGATTCTCCGCTGGGTATTTGTGTAGCCAATACTTAAAAAATGTTGCCTAAATTTGGTAATTTTATCACTGCATGGGGGCTATTTCTAATATTGATCTCCATCTCTCGTATCATTTCGGCTGGTACCTACTAAGGGCAGATTGGCTAACCAGTCTGATTATGCCCCTTCCATCTTTCCTTCGTATGGTCCTTTTGGAAATGAAAAAAACATCTAAAAATCTCTGCTTCAGAAGATACTTCCTTCATCGCGGTCATCGTTGATACTTCGTTATCACTTTTATATTATTTTTTTTCAGTAGTTCGAAAAATCTGACATGCGTATTTTATTTTTGTTCGGCAACAAAACACATGCTATTGGGACAACGTCGTTTGTGTCGACGTTTGATCTCAAACTCACCTGCACAGTTTATAGCTGGTAAAATTGAACGGGGCTTATGTTGAATGTTCCGTCACCCTAGAAGAATTCTTCTTCGTAAAATGAAATCTGAATATTTCCTTCAACAGTTGTCCAAGACTATTTATTGGACAACTGCTGAAGAAAATATTAGGATTCTTTCACGGCTACCATCATCTGACACCAAAAAATTACGTGCCTTAAGAACGTTAACATCAGCTAAATTGTTGTATGTAATTTTTTCGGATCCCAGGTGCCGTTTTCTTGCTTTGTAGAAACCATCTTTTGCTTAGCTAAATAATGGCATTACATCTTTGAACGTCTCACTTTCCAGTTTTAGAGGTTCCATGTGCTTTTTGAACGTGGCTTGAACCGGTGCATAATCGTTGCAAATTTCTTCTTTTCACTTGCAGAGAGCCAGAAATACTTTTTTATTTATTTCTCTCACAAGTGTGTTCGCTCCAGCGGATGATGGTCTCTTCAGATGCATCCATGTTAACAGAAGCTGTACCGTCAACTGTATGATTTTGATTAGGTTTTAGCAATAAAGGTTAATAATGCTAAAAACAGCAAAAATTCTGAAAAAAAGCCCTGTTAATGGGAAGATACTACGGAGTAGATATCTAGTATATGATTTTTTTACTTATAAGATTTTGAGAAAATTTAAAAAATATTGCGCTATCAATTTCATACTTGAAGTGAGTTGACTTTAGATAGTTTTTAATTTGAAATGGAAAGAAACATTAGATTAGGAATATAAAAATAAACCTCCGCCGTAAAACTGCAAAGTTAGAGATACAGTTTTTGGATTGGGGGGTTAGTTTGATTGAAGTCGCTACTTTGATAATGCATTTGGTATGATTTTATGATCAGAAAAGGGAAATAAAATAAAATTTTGTAGTACGTTTTGAGATTTTTATTTAGAATGAAAACCAAAACTAATGATACTTACAAATAAAAACTTTTGTCCATATTCGTTTTAGTTTCGTATACATTCATGGCCAAACCTACACCTGATATGTTATTTATAATTTTATTTAATAGTTTTGCCCTGTCTGTCCAAATAAGATTTAGCAATCATCCGTAAATAAAACGTAGTTAAGGGAAAACCCCAGTCTGCGCACGTAGCAGCAGCTTTTAACAACCCTTTTTCTTCTTCAAATGTAAAAGAAGTTTGCCCACCAGCAGGCCTTCCATGCAAACCCTTGTAGCGATTATAACGCTACCCAAATTTTACCGGGGGCTTATTATACACAGTCAGGTCATAAGTTCTGTCACACAATAAAAACTTTTGAATTTAGAAAGCTGGCCACAAAAAAGTTTATTGAATTCGAATTTCGAATTTTTCATGAAAATAAAAATGTGTACTTTTTAGAATTTTCCTCATTTTTAAATATGGAGTGGACACTTAAAGAAGACCGTGTCGCAGTTATTGCGTTGCATCGTTGCGGTTACGCGCCAATTCAGATTTTCGACTTACTGAAAAAGTTGAATATAACCAAAAGATTCGTTTATCGTACCATAAAACGATACAATGAAGACTCTAGTGTAGATGACAGGTCAAGAAGTGGTCGCCCTCGCTCTGTTAGGACTCCAGCAGTGATAAAAGCTGCGAAGGCGCGAATTCAAAGAAATCCCATACGTAAGCAGAAACTGTTGGCCCTTCAGATGGGGTTAAGCAGGACCACGGTGAAAAGGGTGTTAAATGAAGACTTAGGGCTTAGGGCATATCGAAGAAAAATAGGACATCGGTTGGACGCTCATTTAATGGACCTGAGACTGAAGAGATGCCGCGCTTTGTTGAAGCGGTACGCGGGAAAAAAGCATCGGGAAATTCTTTTTTCGGATGAAAAAATTTTCATCGTGGAAGAGAGCTACAACAAACAAAATGATAAGGTGTACGCACACAGCAGTGAAGAAGCGAGCAACCGTATTCCGCGTGTCCAACGAGGTCATTTTCCATCCTCGCTCATGGTTTGGTAGGGAGTCTCTTATTGGGGCTTAACTGAGGTACATTTTTGTGAGAAAGGCGTAAAAACGAATGCAGTTGTGTATCAAAAGACAGTCCTCAAGAACCTTGTGGAACCTGTTTCTCATACCATGTTTAATAACAGGCACTGGGTATTCCAACAAGATTCTGCGCCAGCTCATAGAGCGAAAAGCTCACAAGAATGGCTGGCGGCGCGTGAAAGCGACTTCATCCGGCACGAAGACTGGCCCTCCTTCAGTCCAGATTTGAGTCCGTTAGATTACAAGATATGGCAACACTTGGAGGAAAAGGCCTGCTCAAAGCCTCATCCTGATTTGGAGTCACTCAAGGCATCCTTGATTAAGGCAGCCGCCGATATTGACATGGACCTCGTTCGTGCTGCGATAGACGACTGGCCGCGCAGAATAAAGGCCTGTATTCAAAATCGCGGGGGGTCATTTTGAATAAACTTTATTACCATAAGAATCTATGTTTTATTAAGTTCATTTTGCTATATAAATGTTTACATAAATAATAAACATGTCTAAATTATTTCATATTGCACATGTGACAGAACTTATGACCTGACTGTATTGGCGCACTATCTTTACTACAACCTAAAAATAAAAAACGGGTGAAATTGATAATTTATACAAACGGTACGTTACAATTATAATCGCTGAAATGGTCACTTAGAGAGCTATCAATGTAACCCCGTGCCAGCAATTATACTCACCCCACATACTAAATACTTCGATAAAATAAAATGGACATATTATTAGTTCAGACAAATAATATTATAAGAATATATCATGCCCAACAGTATAGTTCACATAAATAAAATTATCCATACTTGCATTCCTTACGTTATTTATTTACCAATTTCCATATTGTTTGTTCATGTACCTACACAACCTGCGGCTGCGTGCACGCACCGATTCCAAGTGACACTGACAGACAAGATAGTAGAAACATCAAAGTTGCCATAATAAAAAAAAACTACTGCGTTCCGTTTTTACCAAGTTACCCGGGACAAAATGCAAAAAAAATATTAATCATCAAACTCGCCCCTTGATTTGAAACCCACCCCAGTTACTCGCGATTATGTTGATGCAACGCCACGACGATTTTTTTGATTTGTTGAAATCTGGAAATCTTTGTCCATTTTCAAATAACATGAAGCACATGAAATGGCAAATCATTAGCCCAAGATAGTTTATATTTATCCGAAACTAGTAGCAGTATGACTTCTTAAGTAGCCAGTTAGTATTGTAAAATTATATCTAAAGAGTTTGATAAAACGGACTATACCTTAAAGAGGTTTTGCATTTAGTTAGAGAAATGAAAATATAATAGCACTATATAAGTACCTGTCTACATAAAAAAGAGTTACTTATTATACAATTGAAAGATTGCATTCTAACATTAATTCCGCCTCTACTACTATACGATCACCCTACTATCTTTTGTCTAATAAAGAATAAATAAATAAAACCCAGGTTTTAAAAAAATCGGGGCACAATGTCGTCATCCTCATCATCTTTGACAGCCGAAACGCTTCCACTGCTGGACCTAGGCCTCCCCAAAGAACACGACCAAAACCGGATTGAAGCAAATATATGTTCTCCGTAAAAATATATGGCAAAAAATATTTGCTTACCAATTTAGGGTTTGAATACCTAAAAATTTTATCTTAAAAACGGCAAGGAGCACCAAAAAAAAAACGTGTTGCAAGAAACGAATGTCTAAAATAGTAAACCCGCATCAATAAAGAAGTGTCTACAAAATAAAGTGATGCGTGCTTTCAAATGTACCAATTGAGTACCAATTTGAGTACCACTATAAAGGCGCTAACGTGTTCCAAATAAACTCCAACATTTCAAAACTAAACAATTTCGCGTCAAATTGCGAATGACTATACATATCCCCCCACAGTTTCACAGAACCGAATTGGTTGCTATAGGTCACTTTCTGCCCGAATACTAAAGTTATAGGAGCAAAAAAGGGTTATATTTAAATAAATTTCAGAATAAATTTGGGTTAAAATTTTTACTAATTGTGAGAAAAAAATATTATTTATGTTGTCAAATCCTGTAGTATTTGACCGACTTACACTTAAATATATGGGATGGGTATCGTATTTGTATAAAATAGGGGTACAATTTTGGAGAGAATTTAGTACTTTTTTGGATGTCACTTTTTAGTCAATTTCATAAGCAGTTAAATACATACAAGCCAAAATATGTTATGCCACCTCAACCATTTTTGAAGTCTGTAGAAAACGAATTCTCATTCTAGTAGTTCTTTTTATGTCGTATGTGTGTTTTCCCTGTGGTAACTATTATCTAATCTGTGCCTGGGACCTTATTTACAGAGAATATATAACAAAAACACTGACGAATATCTCGAGAAGGGTGAGGTACAAAAAACTATTTTGGACAATTTTTTTCTAAGTATTTTTCCCTCCCCTCCTCTCTGTTGATTATATTAAATTTTGGGCCCCACCCTTTCTTACACCCTAACGGTAACGGAAGGCGGCTTCAAAAAGCGAGAAAAAACATAAGTTGCTGGTTTCGCCCCCTCATCGACACTCTTGCCGTATCGGTCTAACAATGTCTAATAAAAGAGCTTGTTGAAGGGTTTTTTTTTCTGAAATGTAAAATTTTAACTTTTCAGAATTTATGAAAATAGGCAGTAAATTACATTTTCACCTACCCGTAACGTTAAGTATTCTTTGCCGTAACTATTGATCCTAAATATAAAAAGGTAGGTCTTTACTTAAATATTACAACAAAAATAATGAGAAATGTATGGTTTGATGGAGGATTGTAATGGAGCAAAAATAAAGAGAAATGTATGGTTTAAATGGGGTGGGGCACAATTTTTGTCAATATCACACAAAATTATAAATGCACCTGGGTACATATATGGTTAGGTCATATGAAAGTAGCCGCACGAATAAATTTGTAAACAAAGTTTGCTATCTAAACACACAGGAAAATAAGAGGTACCTAATCGCCATGCAAGAAACTTTACTATTGTGCGGTGCTTTGGAATCCTTCGTGCGTGAGTCAGACTCGCACTTGACCGTTTTTTTTTCTTGCTCCCACAAGCACTGCACAAGCTGGGTTTCACAGACTACACAATTGAAGCTGAGGCGGTTCTGAGAGATTGCAAGGCTGTGGCTGCCAAGAGGCGAAGACAAAGCACTCGTCTCGAAAACCTCGGGATTCCAGAAGAGGAGCTGCTGAGGCAACAGCAGGAACTATTTGCAAAGGTATTGTATTTGCAAAACAAAATTATAAATAATTATATAACAGGCGTGTAATGTATCGATTTCATTTCCGTATGTATACCTAGCGCCACGAATTAAGAGCGCTGGGCAACGTTGGCGGGAATTACTGCGCATATGTATAGGTATTGAAAAGTGACTACTGCGCATTCAAGGCCACCGCTCATAAGTTGTGGCGCGGGGTATATTGTTGTATCTTAAATAAACATATTTGAATTTGAATACCAGTTGCAAAAAAGGTAAAGCCATGTTCAAATTATAGCAAAGGAAGTAAAATTTATTAAAATAATTCAAATTTATAGCGATTAGGGAGGTATATTTCCAGTAGTGGACAATAACATGCTGAAGAGGAAGGTCTAATTTATACAGATATCTGTGGAACTTACAACACTGAGTATCCTAGAGTTGGAGCCAGATGCAACTTGACAGGCAACTAAACTTCATAGTAAATGTGTACTTATCTCCCTATTCCAGGCACGTGAAGAACAAGCAAAGCAGGACCAGCAGCAATGGATGCTACTGCAGCAGCAAGGTTTAGTTGGCACTGATGGGGTACCGCAGCCTTATGTACCACCACCGGCAGTGAAGGATGAGGCGGAAGACGAAGATGATGACTACTCATAGACATTAAACAATGTTACCGGAGAACTACCTATGAAAATACTAGATATTATATAATTTTTTCAGTCTGTTTTCTCTTGATTACACATTTTTTTCCTTGCTCCCCAGCCATGATTCGAACCCGGGCCCTGTCGCTTGGAAGGCAGTCTCGAACTGCAACACCAAAGGGGTCGTCAGATACTAAAACATTGGGGATACTGATGATTGTATCTTGCTCTCTAGTTTTCACAATAATAAAAAGTAATAATGCCAAAACAAATGTCACGACAATGTAAACAAATTTAAATACCCAAAATTATGCTATAAAACAAATTGTTTGGGCCAGTTCTGTGACGAAGAAAACAATATGCATCAACAAAATGAATGCTACAGAATCCAATAATAGGAAGTTTAAACGGCCTAAACAAAGTACAAGTTCTACAACCCATCCTGAGAGTTCTGTGAGTTACATTATTATATCAATGTGTTTCCTGTAACTAGTTAGGCTAACACCAAAAAACATAAGTATTTCAATTGATATTTTCAGAGGCCAAAATCCTCAGGGTCGAAGCAGAATGGGGGTAAGAGGGAGCCTCTTTGTCCTCTCCTTGCGAAGGACTCCGAATGGGTAGACATTCTTCAGACGCAGATCCCAGAGACGTCGAAGATATCGAACCCGTCCGACGAGGAGGAAATACTACAGCTCGTAATTTTCTTTACCTACGTCCTTTTTTAACCCTCGACGACCAAAAGAGGGGTGTTATTTTAATTTGAAGCGTTTTTCGGTCGGTGGTCTGTACATCTGGCAGCTGTCTGTTAAACAAGTGGACTGATTTTAAAGCGGTTTTCTGTAAATGGTTGTACATTTCCCTGTGATGGTTCTTAGATATATTTTTTAAATAGTTTAGCGGTTCTATGGTTATCAGCTTAAATAGGAAAAAACTGGGCCAAAGTTTAGCCATACGGTTTCATTAATGTATCGGGGATGTTTTACAATTTTAGGGTTCCGTACCTTAAAAAGGAAAAACTGAACCATTATAGGATCACTCGTGTGTCTGTCCTAGGTGTGTAATAGTAATAAAGTAGTTGAAATTTGGTACACTTAGGTAGTTTAAGTGATTTACACTGACACACTGCTTTATATACACAGTTTTTATATTAGGCAAGACAATCATTTCTATTGTATGGGGCTCCCATACAATTAATATTTAAATATTCATATTTGTTTTATTTTAATTTAATTATTTATTATTAAAGTCAATATATAACTAATTAATCTGTAAATATTTCAAGCATCTACCTGTTTCTGTTATCAATATCGAGCAAAAACGAGCAAAAAAAATACGTTTGTTGTATGGGAGCCCCCTTAAATATTTATTTTATTCTGTTTTTAGGGTTGCCTACCCAAAGGGTAAAAACGGGACCCTATTACTAAGACTCCGCTGTATGTCTGTCTGTGTGGTCACCGGCTGTATCTCATAAACCGTGATAGTTAGAAAGTTGAAAATTTCACAAATGATTTATTTCTGTTGCCGCTATAACAGCAAATACTAAAACAACAGAATAAAATAAATATTCTCCCATACAACAATTATTTCAATAACACATACAAACTTATGAATGCCTGAACTTATGTAGCCGCACCAATAATTTTGTAAACAACATTTTGATAAGTAAAATCCAAACTATTCACTCCACACCATCCGTACCATTTGCACGGTGGTACGGAACCCATCGTGCGCGAGTTCGATTCGCACTTGACCGTTCTTATTTAGTATTTGTTATTATAGCCACAACAGAAATACATCATGTGTAAAAATTTCAACTGTCTAACTATCATGGTTCATGAGATACAGCACGGGTGACAGTCGGACAGACAGACGGACGGACAGCAGAGTCTTAGTAAAAGGGTCGCGTTTGGCACCCTTCGGGTAAGCAACCTTAAAATCACCCCCTTTATCTCCGAAGTTACATACCTATCCTAAATTTTGGGGGAAAATACGTAATCTGGGGGCACGGCAGTGCCCCACTAAGACCACCACCACCACCTACCACCTACCTTTTCTCGAAGCGTTTCGTCGATTTTTGGAACCATCACAACTTGGCTTTGGATTATAGCAGTTAAACGAAATTCTCGGGTTATGATGTCAGTAGTGGGCTTAATATAGATAGAAAGTTTTGATAGCAAAGCTCATAAACTTTAAATTTTATTGATATTTAAAATACCCAGATTTCGTCACTGACTAACTGATGATCATCAAAATTCTTAGGGTACTTCCTCAAGACCTAGAAAGCTGAAATTTGGTATGTAAGCTAGTATTAGTACACAAGCAACAAAAACATTCTAAATCTTGGAATTTTTACCCCCCCAACCCCTTTAACTAGGGGATGGAATTTGTATGGAGACTTACGCAAATTTTGATGCTAGAGGTCTGAAAATGTATATAGGGATTCCTTGTTATAAATAGTTAAATACATATTTCAGGACTTAAAGTAAATCAACCCCCACCCTTTAAATTTTTACCAACCTTTAAGTTTGTATACGTTTTCCCATAAAAACAGAATTTCATGCTAGAGATCTAAAAATTATACACAAGTACACAGACTTCTTGTTATAGAATAAAACACATATTACAGAATTTTTTGGAAAATCAACCCCCACGCTTAAAATAAGGGGATGGAATTAAGCGCGCGCACATCGCCTAATGTGAGCCCGAACATCGGGCTCAGAATGTTGTTAAATCGCGAGTGCGGTGCATTAGGGGCCAGTATACCATACGTTGTTGGTACTATTGAATGCCACTGATCCCAGGAAGACAATTAGGTGGATAGATGTCAACTTGAACCGCAATCGAAGAGTAAAGTCTAAAACAGAACACACAATGACAATTCTGAATTCCGATTCCAAAAACATGTATTACGAATCGGAAAAAGGCAAAGATAGAGAGTGGGCTATGAAAAAAGCCACCGCTGATGTGCAAAAAATACACCCCAAAAAAAGAAAGACAAAATAATTAAAAAATAATATATTGTCTTAGGCAACGTACAAAAAGAAGTGAAATCCCACCAAAAACATTTGCATGTAAAATGTTGCCAAGACGAGACTATATGGGTCGCACTGTCAAAAAGTTATCAGATCTCATGTAGAGCCAAGCTTCTAACTCTAGACGCCCTAACTCTACAAGCCCTAACTTTACAAACTCTACACCTTAGTCGAAATATGTGGCTTGGCCGTTTCCCTACCATAACATTAAAAAAACGTATTAAGATTCTTGAATTAAATATTACAGGAAAAATAATGAGAAATATATGGTTTAAATAGGGGGCACGATTGGGGGGTCAAATCAGAAATTAAAACCTAAAAGTGTTCCAAACCGCATCGGGTGACCTGTCTTATGAAAGGGCTCGTTGTGAGGATCTCATTGTTTTTTCCATAAACCTGAAATGCTGAGTTAAAAACTATTCATCACACAATGTGTCCCTCCCCTTACCTCCGAAACTACTTAGCGTAAAATTATGAAAATTACAGCTATTTACTTACCTTACAGGAAAATTAAAGGGAATTATATGGTGGGGGGAAATTTTATTTTTATACCATAATAGTAGTTTATGTGACTGCTACATAATGGAGGGCATTAATACTCGAGAGTGGGATTATGAAACGAGCCGAAGGCGAGTTTCATAATAATATCACTCGAGAGTTTTAATGCCTAATTATGTACAGTTACATACACTAGTTTATCTGCACACATATCATAAGCTCTCTTTGATGTGTTCAGGAACCGCATGTTTGACCGGCATTGTGGCTCTGCAGTTGTTTAGCTTGTTCTGCAGCACCAACTTCGGACGTCGGCGTTCGAAATTTGAATGTCAGTACCAACTTCACAGACAAACTAGGGGCGACATGCAGGCGGGCGTCGGCGTTCGAAATTTGAATGTCATAATGTGTAGAAAAATTAAACATTACGGTCATTATGTTAAATTTTTCTCCGACGCCCGAAGTTGGTGCTACAAAACAAGCTAAACAACTGCAGAGCCACGATGCCGGTCTAACATGCGGTTCCTGAACACATCAAAGAGAGCTTATGATATGTGTGTAGATAAACTAGTGTATGTAACTATACATAATTAGGCATTAAAACTCTCGAGTGATATTATTATGAAACTCGCCTTCGGCTCTTTTCATAAACCCACTCTCGAGTTTTAATGCCCTCCATTATGTAGCAGTCACATAAACTACTATTACCAAGTAGTTTAACATTATGCTGATCGTAACGTGCGGTTTTTGTACGCAGTAAAGAGGGTTTATGATACGTGTGTAGATAAACAAACTTATAAATGCACTTGGTTAAATACACGGAGTATGAACCAAGGACAAATAACTTTGTGAACAACATTTTTCTATCTGACACACAGGAAAATTAAAGATACCTAATCCTCATGCCACCGCACAATGGTATTCAAGTTTCTTGCACGAGGAATGTTATTCAAATGGTATCTACGGAACCCGTTTTATTACGATGAACCCGTATAGGTTTTACTACGATGCATTCATAATATAATGATATATGGCACACACATATTTCAGCAGTTACAATAAGAGAAAATGCATGTACAAAGGCGAGCTTATTTCTAATAATATTTTTTAAACCCAATTCAAGTCCTTTTTCTTCCTCCCCGGTCGGGATACGAATGTCGTCTATACATACATACGAAAAGGATATTACGAAACCTGTCTACTTAATACAATACGAATATACGGCACCTAAGTGAAAAATAATGCCTGAATGCATATCATTTCATGATAAAAAACGTAAACCCCACTAATCACTCCACACATATTACACGACATAAACGAATATACGGTACTTATAGACAGAATTCATCTTATAACGTAGCATAGTCACAGTAAAGCAATTTTACGCAATTTCGTTTACCTGGATGATATCGTAATTCTTCGTAGTCTTTTTTCTTTAGAAACCAAACTACTGGACAGATTTCTTATTTTCAAACAATGGGACCAAACTAGAAGGTCACCCTTTCAAATAAAAAAAATGATTTTTGAAATCGGTTCATCAATAGTACCAGTTTTGAGGTGACAAACAAGAAAAATACAACCGAATTGTGTATTTTTTCAAGTCGGTTAAAAAGAGATTTCTTCTGGATTTTTTTTTTTATTTTTTTTTATAGGATACCCACGGAACTATTTCAGGATGTATATGCCCTCTGAGGGACCACACTGGATTTTTTAGTTCATGCCTATGACGATTTAGTAAAAGATCCCAAACAATTATAAATTGAAGCTTAATTTTGTAAAAGTTACCAATCAAAAGTTATCAAAGGATAAAGGTGGCCCCTCAGATGAAATGCGTAGATTTTCATATCTCCGAATGTGGTAAAGATATTATGATTTATAAAAAAGAAATTGTAAAAACTAATTAGTTCAAAGTTAAATTTGTAAAAGATACCGATCAAAAGTTATCACTTGTTAAATGTGGACCCTCAGACGTGTATTAGTCATACATATTTGTTTTTATGATATTACGCTGGGAGTTTTTGGTTCCAGACCTATCAAGCTTTAGTTAAAGTTCCCAAACAATTTGTAAAATGAATAAGTAATGAATTTGTAAAAGTTACGGATAAAAATAAATAAATGAATGAGTGGTTTCATTCATTTATTAATAGAGTACATTTGAAACTTTATTTCATAAAAATGTTATGATCTACCTACACATACATCCTATAAAACCAAATGCAAGTTGGTTTGTTTTGTGGGTCGGGAGTAGCACTTCATATTAAGATTATCTCAAATTAACTAAACATTTGGTATTCATAGCTAAGTATATATTACTTGTTAAAGGTGGCCCCCCAGATGAAACGCTTTGCCCCCTTTTCATGTGATACCTATAATGCATATAAGTATTCAAATAAAGCAAACACTCTTATAGTAAAAATAATTTACAAAAAAAAAACTGATTTTATTAATAAATCGGTAATAAGTTACTCATAAATACATCAAACATCAGATAATGTGAAAAATATTGAACTACTAAAAGAAATCGTTACGGCATATCTACATAAATTTTTCATTTCTCAAAAAACTTAACAAAATAAATAAATGATAGTGTTTTTTGACTAGAATACTTGCATGTATTACTGTACTGTACTTTGATGTATTATCTCTAGTGCTGTTTTGTGTACCTAATATAATAAATAAATAAAATAAAATATATCTTATGGAAATGACACGAAAAGAGGAAAAACGCGTTTCGTCTGAGGGTCCCGCTCGCTTTAACCATTAGGTACCTACCTAATAACTTTGATTGGTAACTTTTACAAACTGAAGCTTCAATTTACAATTATTTGGGATCTTTTACTAAGTCGTCGTGGGTTTGAAACTAAAAAACTCCAGAGTGGTCCCTTAGAGGGCATATACATCTCACGTTATTGCAGTCTAATAGGGAGAGGAAGCAGCGACAAAGTGCTACGCTGTGTATCACAAAAAATCGGCTACTACGGCTACGGAATACCTACCTACATAATAGTTGTTGTTCTTGCCATGCAAACAGTCTTGCTAGTAGTTATACTTGCCATGCAAACAGTCTTGTTAGTAGTTCTTCTTGCCATGCAAACAGTCTTGATAGTAGTTATTCTTGCCATGAAAATAGTATTGCTAGTAGTTATTCTTACCATGCAAACAGTCTTGCTAGTAGTTATTCTTGCCATGCAAACAGTCTTGCTAGAGGTTATTCTTGCAATGCAAACAGTCTTGCTAGTAGTTATTCTTGCCATGCAAACAGTCTTGCTAGTATTTAGTCTTGCCATACAAACATTCTTGCTAGTTGTTATTCTTGCCCTGCATTCTTGTCCTGTTAGTCTTGCTTGTTAACATTCCCCTCATCATCGCAGGTAGAATGTGAAGAAGGTCCTGAGTTGAAACCCATCGCTATAATGTTTCCTGGGCTTCTTGAAAGAGACCCACAGACTCTTGAAGGGGTGCTGAACCGGGCCATGTCCACTACAGAAGTCACCAAACATTTGGTTGACCTGGGTCAAAAGGCCAACTTTAAATTCATGAAGAAAGCCGACAGGTTGATTCCCCCGGACAAGGTAGATCTAACGCCTGTTTAATTTACATATTTTCTACCTCTGTACAGCCCACGCCAGGTTCCTTGGCCTCTGAGCCCGCAGTCACCTCTCTCTTGCTCATTGTTCTGGTTGAGGCGGCTTTCATGGGCCAACGAAATTGGCGTTGCGTGTACAGATCCCGGCAAACTTCTTGAGCATGATTCCCACTACGGAGAACTCTCTCACTCACCAGTTCACCACCGAAGATACGTCTTTATCTAAATCTCTCTTTGCCAAAACAAGTTAATGAGGAAGAAATGCACTGACGTCTGATTGCTAGAGCCACGACGCTAAGACCGTGGTCACAGTGCGAGAATGTTTAGTTTGTTCGTGCGACTCGTACCGTTACTATCTTGTGTTAGTGCAATTGATAACTTTCCTGTGACCCGCGGCTTGTTTATTGGATTTTGTGATACAGTGCATACCTGACGAAATGGCGCTTGTTTCACGGACTAGTTGACTGTTAGTTGAAGATAGCTGAGGGAGCGGTAATGATCCTGTGGGAAAAAGACACAAAAGGGCCTTTTCCTCAACAAAAAATTACTTCTCAAATTCAACAACTCAAATTCCATACAAAATATTGACGCTACTAAGCTGCATACTATTATGAAATCGGGGATTTTTTATTTGTCAATACATATAAGTATTTTTATTTTAGTAACTAGTTACTCAACACAGAAAAATGTTTAGTTGATAGTACAAAAGGTAAAGGCACTCATGAATGCGCCGTTATTAATCTGTGCCTTTACTTCTAACTTGTTTGGTTGACGCCTACTAGCGATTTTTTATCTCGTCTTTTGTATGAAATTTTGTATCAGAGACAAGGAAGGCTCTATTTACTTGTCTCGGCAAATAGAGTATAGCTTGCACAGTCAGGAAGATGTCTAATAAGTTTGCCGGAATCTGTACCATAAATATCCTCAAGTAGAACGGATACGAATAAGATTGAACCATGCTCCACCACGCTGCTTCGTGCGGGTTGAGGTTGAGGAGGGGTGTTAGGTAGTGGCCAACCCGATTGTCAGAAGTTATTAAGTGTTATTAGGGCCTCTGACACAGCTTTACGACTACATCACCGATATTTGCCAGCACCTAGAGCTTAACGTGACATCCGAAACACCGAAGCGCCCGGAACAAATGCCACATAGAAACGGATACCCATCCAGAGCACGTCTCGGCCAGATGTTTCCGTTGTGCGAATACGCGAGTTATTACCAATGAGATAATTGATTTATCGTACAGCATCGGACGTTCAGTGTTTCGGATGGCACGTTAAGCTGTAGGTCCCGTCTACTATCGCTACTTGGTAGTATTAGTCGTAAAACCCCTCCACCAACCCGCACTGAGCCACGTGATGATTGGCTTAATCGTACTCGTATACGGGTAAACGCCTTTGCCTCTAGGTAGGGAAATTAATGGGCTATATTTATCTGTTCCATAGGTACTATCTAATAAGAATAGGATAATCTACTTAAACTTAGATCATTTAATTATCGAACAAAGGGACATAACACCACGCCAGCCTGCTACTGACGTAACTAGATTTCGTGTTTTAGTTTTTACCTAGGGCTACCGCTTAGCTTAAATTCTCACCTACTACTACAGACCCCGCGTTTCTCTCTGTCTCTCACTCCACCTTACCCAATGCGAGAGAGAGATGACAGCTCGCTCAAACGTTAAGAAATCTGGCGGGGCCAGTAACAAAGACCTCGTAATCATTGATTTCAGAAACGGCTGGAAAGTGTTACTGAAACTAGCACCTCGAGGTGTTCGATGGAGTCAGGATATAGTCGGGGCATCACAAGCAGTAAGACATCATCTTTTAGCTTTTAAAAACATAATTCAGTAGATGAGTTGGTTTTATTTAGCTAATTGTATGCAACATTAAAGAAGCCAAATGTAAGGTAGATTTATTTTTTGTTACTAGCTTGTCACCCCACAGCTTGATTATAAACTTTATCGAAGAAGACCTGTCGTGTCTAGGTCTTTCTAGTGATCATGACGACCACGATACGAGCATAGCTGATGGTGCATCCAATCAACCGTCAAAGCGGAGACTCAAGAAACGCATCCGCAGACAGAAACCTTCTATGATTGGCGAACATGACTCGGCGGATGGAGCCCATTCTACTATCGCTGAAGAAGTAAACTTTTATTACACTTTTTACTCATTTACTCTATTTGTGTTGGCCGCTTGTGATGCACTTAAAACAGGCCGTAGCTGACTCCTTGCCTCGCCTGCCGCAGATTTCTCCTTCCTTATAGGTGAAATTTAGAGAAGAAGGCACCAGACAGGCCTTTGCAATTTCTGAACAGGTATGTGTGTGTATATCCAAGTACACACACTTCAACGTCTTCAACTCAACTTGTCGCGCGACTTTTTGTGTGCGTAGCTTATACCTATATGTCACCGCAAGATTGTCAAAACCGTTAGTTGATAAACTAACGTTTAACGTTTTTTATTTTTCGTTAGTTGGTCAACTATCGACAGATAGTAAACTGTAGCGTACTGCTTACTATATGACGCGTTAGTTGATACACTAATGGTTACAACCATTAAATAGTAAACTGGTTTAAACTTGAATTGCAAACGAAATACCAGGGCAAACACTGCGGTAGAAGACTAGAGTGGGCGAGCGCAGCGAAGCCCCCGAATAATCTTCATGTTAGGTTGACATGTAAGAACAAAAGAAAATTAAATTCTAAACCCTGTCGGTCTGGTTTACCATCTGTCGATAGTTGATCAACTAACGGTTTTGATTTCTTACGGTGACATAAGATACAGTGGCTGGTTCTTAAGTAGTGTCGTGATAGTGAAAGTGAGGGACATAGCTATGCGTTATATATAATTGTTAGATTGAAAAGGCCCAGTGACTGGGCCGCGTCCGTCGCCGCCACACAAAGCAAAGCTGCATAGTTAAAGCACAACCCACGAGACAAGATGAGTTGAAGCAGAGACGCTACTCGCATAATATGATATCTCATAATAGTTGAAGTATCTATAATATAGACTTGTATCCTATTTATTACAGTGTGATCACGAAGTTAATGAGCTCAAAGATAAACTGTGATTCTAAAAGAAGTTCCCATCTGAAGAAGCCAACTACAAAGAAAATTATTATTTCTATAATAATGTAATAAATTTATTAGATAATATGTACACATTTTACTTAAAAATTATATTTGATAATATTTACATTCTCAATTAATAAAATTACGTAATAATCATGAAGCGTGTACTTTTAATAGATGAATACTTGATAAAAAACAAATAATTCGCCACTTTACACTTAATATTAGGAAATCCTACGAATCTTTGCTAGTTAGGGCAAAAAACCACTTTACTTTTTCTACCATGAGCAAACAAATTCTCATCACACAGCTAATATCAGCAATGGAGTAAAAATAAATGCACAATCGGTAAATTAAATAACTTTGGGTCTTAGGTCTAAAACATATTAGAGTAGGCACTTATCCCTATGGTATCTAGTTAGCCTACTACCTGACTCCAAAAACAACATTTACTAGTTGACTGTGAACTAAATACCTACTACGTACCTATATTATTGCATTGCTTATACTTCATTGGGGCTCACTTTAACACAACAAAATTAGTAGTCCGACATCAGAGGCAATGCCCACCATCTAGTATTCACATTATTCATCTGACCTCACATACCTAGCTCAGAAGTATTTTAGTGAAATTATACACTTTATAATACCCCGAATAGAGAACAACACTTCTACATATACACATAAATACAGATACAACACAACCAATTTATGTTTTAATCATTTGACACTTTTTTACTTAATATTAACTTCTTTTCTTATTTCGAGTAATAAAATTTCTAAACATTTCATATTTATTTCTTAAAATATTACTAGGATACGAGCATGGGTGAGCCTTCCCGAAACCAAACATTAAAATAGGCAACCAGCTATTTGGCTGCTTAAATTAAAGTCTTGACCGGTCCCGAATTGTGGTACCAACGGACAAATGCCAAGCCTTCGGCACATGGAGCTACGACGGGGACGCGACTGCGACTCCCCAATAGTCCCCAAGTCCCCATACTTTAGAGTTCCCCTTCGAACGCTGACTGTCGCGCACACATCAGGCGTTCCGTATGCGGTGTGTGTGTGCCAATCGTACGAAACCAACGCGTACATACATAGTCTACGTTATCTACCATTGTTATGACATAGTAAGTTGTTTTTGTTTTAATTAAGAGGCAAATTTATTAATAAATATATATATATATATATTATATGGGCTTATAAGTTGCGCCGCAGTCGCCTCCCCGCCGCGTACATTCATGTGCGGAAGGCCTAAAGGCTCCGCCCCTTGTCTGTCCCTCTGGCACGGGGCTCTGTTGTATTTTCTCTCTAAGCTCGAACTGCAGTATTTATATCAGATTTTATTACCATGGGTACACTAGTTCTAAATTGCTATTGGAATCGCAGTAAGGATTGTGAGGTAATTTGTGCGTGTATTCTGTGTATACTTTGTTTATATGTACTGTAGGTTTTATAACATCCATACACACAATAATCAGATCTAGTAAAATATACGATGATCTACCATTTCGATAAAGGAGTTAAGCTAATGACTGTAAAACTGACTTTGGAAGCGGTTTACACTTGTTTGCAACTAGCATTGAGAGTCACTGGTTTGTAGATAAACTCAATAAGTACACTGTCTCAACGATATGCGTTAGACCCGATAGCTAACAAAAGGACATGTGTTACTACAAAAAATAACATAGTTTGACCTCAAAACAAACGTCAAATCTCATAAATTGTTGTCTTTAGACAACATCTTTTGTTGAACGGGAGTTGAATTTTTGTAGTAAGACCCCATATATTCTTCTCGCCTACACTTTATAGCGAGACGTCAATTGACTAACACAGAACACTGATCGACGTTTACATAGGATAAACACGAGATTCGTAACGAAACATCGTGTGGAATCAATATGAATGACTCAAAAACTCTTGAGTATACTACTACGCCACTTGTCTAGGTATGCAAAGTATTGCTAAAGGCGTCTCTAGGAATACCATTTTGTCAATGCTCTGCGTGGACTACAGTTTCCCCACGAGTATGGTGATGGAGTCAACTCGTGAGCTGAACGTTGTTGTCCTGGTTGAGGTATAGTAAGCCGCCCAGCGTTGTGATGGCCATGGCGGCCAGCAGACGTCAAGCCTGCAAGAATCTGAAATCACAACATACTACTGATTATATGGCGCACATAAAATTATAAAACAGCCTGCAGATGGCTGCCTACCTTCAATTCTATCTTATCATCATCATCATCATTATCAAGCTTTGAAGACATCGACTCATTGCGTGGCATAGATCTCTTCTATTAGCGCCAATCCTCCTGGCCCAATGCCTTCGCCTTCATCCAGCGAGATCCCAACGACTTGATGATATCGTCGCACCGTCGGGTGCTCTGCCCATTAGCCGCGCCCTGTCTACCCCTCTAGGGCACTTATTTCCGGACCGGTTACGGACCTAAGTATTTCGTATCATTGAAGACGTAAAAAGAGAAAGATAATTTTGCTTTGAGGTCTAATACTTCTTGAATAGAAAAAAAAACTAGTAAAACGTATTTTATGCAGATTCTAATAACATATTTTATATTTACCTGATTTTTCGAAAGCGATTGATAGTAAGTAAGTATAACATATGAATCCAGAGTAGGAGCCCTCCATAATCAAGATATCAACTTCTTCAACATCAATCTTAATTGACAAATTTAAAGAAATAGTACCGCGTCTATTAAACTAGGAAACCCTGGACCTTCATTTTGGGGCGTCAAGCTGTTCGTTGTTCTCGCACCAAAGCTGTTTACAAACTTGTTGGAAGATACATTTTGGGGCGTCAAGCTGTTCGTTGTTCTCGCACCAAAGCTGTTTACAAACGTGTTGGAAGATACATTTTGGGGCGTCAAGCTGTTCGTTGTTCTCGCACCAAAGCTGTTTACAAACGTGTTGGAAGATACATTTTGGGGCGTCAAGCTGTTCGTTGTTCTCGCACCAAAGCTGTTTACAAACGTGTTGGAAGATACATTTTGGGGCGTCAAGCTGTTCGTTGTTCTCGCACCAAAGCTGTTTACAAACGTGTTGGAAGATACATTTAGGGCACTGGAACTACAGGGGGAGAGCAGGAGCATTGACGTCGGGGAAGTATAGCTAACAAACCTTCGCTTCATCGATTAAATTGTTCTTTTCACTAATTCAATCAATCAATCAATCAAAATATTCTTTATTCTGTTTGATAATTAAAAATCTCTTAGATCACGTTATTCATTTATACTCGGTGTACATTGCAAAAGCGGATACTACTCAGGAAAAAAAGCGCAAGAAACTCAGAGGTTGCTCTTTTTCAAGCTTACTTATGACTAATAATACATTGATTTCACTTATGTTTATTTTTAAGATAGCTAATGGGAGAACAAGCAGGTTTTCCCCAAAAATTTACGTCTTCTAGATAATTTGAGTAATTTACTTTCATATATGTCGGTAAGCTTTGAATAGTATCGGGGACCTTATTGTAAAAGCGTATACATCGACCGTTAAATGAATTGGAGATTTTGTGGAGTGTACTAAGACGTTGGACAGTTTATTCTTATTTCTAGTATCAAAATTATGGTTATCACATTTTTTTAAACATGTGGATATTTTTCTTGACATACAATATATTCACAAGAAAGTACTGAGAAGGCAGAGTCAGAATGTTGTTCTCCTTAAACTTGTCTCTTAGCGAAAATAAATATGCGATTTGTATCCGAGGCATTACCCCACAGCTGGATGCCATACGACATCAAGCTGTGGAAGTAGCCGAAGTAAACTATGTCGGATTCTTATTATGACGTTTGCTAGAGAACTCAGTCTATCCGCTAGTGCTTCCAGATGAGGTCCCAATTGAAGCTTTGAATCGAGGGTGACGCCAAGAAACAGTTTTATCCACAAGGCTCAGATGTTTATTTTTAGGGTTCGGTGTATATTTTATTTTTAATATTTCTCGTGATTGTATGCTTTAAGGAATTTGATTAATTTGATACCATTTGGTAACACGTTATATATTTTATCTACACACGTATCATAAACCCTCTTTACTGCGTACAAAAACCGCACGTTACGATCAGCATAATGTTAAACTACTTGGTAAAAACTCATTTCTTATTTGAAAAATTACACATTATGACCATAATGTGTAGTTTTTCTGTATATTATGACATTCAAATTTCGAACGCCGACGCCTGCCTGCGAGCCGCCCCTAGTTTGTCTGAAAGTTTGTGAAGTTGGTACTGACATTCAAATTTCGAACGCCGCCGACGCCCGCCTTCGGCACGTTGGTACTACAGAACAAGCTAAACAACTGCAGAGCCACAATGCCGGTCAAACATGCGGTTCCTGAACACATCAAAGAGAGCTTATGATATGTGTGTAAATAAACTAGTTTATATAGGGCATTAATAGGGCATATAGAGGGCATTAATACTCGAGAGTGGGTTTATGAAACGAGCCGAAGGCGAGTTTCATAATAATATCACTCGAGAGTTTTAATGCCTAATTATGTACAGTTACATAAACTAGTTTATCTACACACATAGGTAACATAAACCCTCTTTACTGCGTACAAAAACCGCACGTTACGATCAGCATAATGTTAAACTACTTGGTAAAAACTAATTTATTATCTGAAAAATTACACATTATGACCATAATGTGTAATTTTTCTGCATATTATGACATTCAAATTTCGAACGCCGCGCCGACGAAACAACTGCAGAGCCACAATGCCGGTCAAACATGCGGTTCCTGAACACATCAAAGAGAGCTTATGATATGTGTGTAGATAAACGAGTGTATGTAACTGTACATAATTAGGCATTAAAACTCTCGAGTGATATTATTATGAAACTCGCCTTCGGCTCGTTTCATAAACCCACTCTCGAGTATTAATGCCCTCCATTATGTAGCAGTCACATAAACTACTAGTATGTAACTGTACATAATTAGGCATTAAAACTCTCGAGTATTAATGCCCTCCATTATGTAGCAGTCACATAAACTACTAGTATGTAACTGTACATAATTAGGCATTAAAACTCTCGAGTATTAATGCCCTCCATTATGTAGCAGTCACATAAACTACTATTAAAAGCTACATATAATGCGCTATCCCTTTATAGTGCACATTTAGGAAATGGTAATATTAGGTTGTGTTTATCACGTAAGTTTCTTGAATTAATTGTATAGCGCTCACTAAAACGATTATAATTTTTCTTTATTCTAGTGTGAATATTGATGGAAATGTTAGGATATCAAATATATTTTTAATAAGTTCTGCAACTTTCCGATGGCTATATACCAGCAATAGCTTATTTTCGTGATGTTCGAAAACTTTCTCTCTTCAGTAGTATTACCAAAGAAAATAATACCGTAGCTCAGGATAGAGTGCACATAGCCAATGCAGCATGCAAAGCAGATTCCAATTATATAAATTACAGGAAACTTCTTCTACAAAAAGTTAGTCAAAAAATCTGTGACATGCATTGTATGTAGCTATTAAAGTATATAACTTGTTAACAAATGACATCAAGTGAATCAAACTCCTTTAAGCATACATTAACTAGAAATCTTAAAAATAAAATATACTATGATATTAATTAATACTCCAATGATAAACTCGCAAAATGTGCTGGCCTTGCCTGAGTTTTCTTGCCGTTTCTTTCTGCACCCAAAAGCCGGGCTTTACGAAATGGAGTAGATAGTATTCATAAAATAGATTACCTACTAAATTTCTTAATAAAAAATAACGATAATACAATCAAGGTAAAACTAAAAATAAATAAATCACTAATAATATTGAATACGTAAGACATGTAAATTTGTAAATAAATAACTAGTAATTAAGTTGCGTCAATAAATAATTTGCGTACCTACCTATGTATGGTTATATCGTGAGAAACTTAAATTACATATTTAAGACCAGATATAAGCCATGATAAGCAAATAAAGTTTTTTCTTTCTTAAAATACGCTTTAATAGAGTATTTTTTGTCTCAAAGCAAAAAAATCATTGCACTCACTTTTTTACGATTTATTCAACAAGTTACTTTGAAAATGAGTGACCCCGCATGCGGGTGCTGTCAGCAAGGCGCCCCGCGACCCACATGGAAAACACGCATGACACTGGAAGAGCACTAAAAGAGCCCTAAGGGCCGAAAGAGTCAGCACTAATCTCGGTTCAAGTTCGACATTACATTTGTTTATTTATTTAAACATGTCAGTCTCACTGCTGGGCAAAGGCCTTCCTACCTCTTTGATACCTCCCGAGTCTGTGCTACATCCGGGCACCCCGTTAGGTACTTGGTGAGGTTGTAGATTTTGTATAGAACGACATTAGTTTCGCCTTTTATCTTTAGGGCCTAAGTACTAAACAGCTGTGAGCTTATCATGTCTACATGTATTTATGTATGATGGTGCAATCGACTCCACTATGCAGGAACTCAGCATCAAACAGCGCCTATATTCTATAGTACAAGCTCACATCCTTACTTTCTTTGGACACATATATCGACGCGGTCGCATATCTATCGAACGACCAGTAGTAGCACAAGGCAAAGTGGAAGGCACCCGAATTCGTGGTAGATCATCAATTTGACGCCCGGTTTAGCCTAGCGGGTAGTGACCCTGCCTTCGAAGCTGACGGTCCTGGGTTCGAATCCCGGTAAGGGCAAATATTTGTGTGATGAGCATGAATATTTGTTTTTTAGTCTTGGATGTTTTTTTTATGTATTAACATAAGTATTTATCTCTATTAAATATATCGTCGTCTAGTACCCATAAATAACACAAGCCTTGTTGAGCTTTACTACGGCCCTAGTTCGATTTGTGTAAGATTGTCCTCTAATACTTATTATTAATGAGATGGACAGACAAAATTACGACCAGAAAAACAGCCGTGAGAGAAGACTGTCGATGAACTGTGAAGCGGGTCACCCAAACGGAGTGACGACCACGGTCACTCTATCAAGAGTGATACGACTAAGAAGAGATGTAGGTATGTTGATTGCTGTATCGGTGTATGGTTACCTGCTGCCTTCCTTGCAGGCGTAGGCGCACCGTCACTGCGCCGGCTTGTTGGCCGCGAGCTTGCGTCCTCGCGCGCGCGCCTCCTGCCGCGTCGTCGTGTACTCGAACCACAGCACGTTGGGGATGAGCGTCGTGTCGCGGATCATGAGCATCTCGCACAACTTCCTGGAATCACCACAGGGGTAATTGGTTTTGGTATCTGATGGATCCATAACACATTATCGAGATCGAGGGCGGTAGGCTAGCCGCTACTGCTAGGAAAAAAGAAATATTGCATTGGATCAATGTAAGAGGATTTTGTTTTTCTGCAAACCCGCATGCAAGCGATTAGTTAGGTTGTAGGTTCTCAAAAACTTGCTTCGTATTGACGTTCTGCCTAAAATAGCATAAGAGTAGCAAATTTTTATGATACATATTTATCAGCCAACACACCTCGGGTCGCCGAGGTCGCTCCAGGAAGTCGTCGGTAGTGCCCCCAACCCACATCACGCAAAATAGACGCAAAAGTTGTCGAGTTGCGGAAAATCGGCCCGCGATAAACTATAACTACATATTTGAACAATACTTACAATGAGACTAGTTGTGGAAAGACCGGTGTGAATACTTTATGTACAACAGCAAACCAGAAGGTTGCAAACAGCAAGCCGGTGACGGCACCAACCACCACTTGTGATGTTGTGTGATATTGCAGATAGATCCGACTGATGCTGACGAGCAACGCTACTAATGTGCAGCCAAACACTATGATAGCTCTCCATAGTGCTGATATTATGCTGTTATTATTTATGTGATGTAACCTTAAATGAGAAATAATTAGCATGAATGAATGCCTCGAAGTTGAATACAATTTTTTAATTTAAGTGAGGTTGTTTTTATGTTTATTTAGTGTTGAGGCCAATTGATTTTTACCCGACAACAGCGCAGCGAAAAAAGGAGGGATATGTATCGAGCAGTGTGTATGCCGCAGTTGGTTGGTTAAATCAGACACTTATCTAACTCTCTAGACCGTTAATTAAATAACAACGTTTAACCAGCATTTTGATTTAAATAAAGCAACGTCGAAAACGTTTAACATTCTGTCTTACCGGAAGCCGGCGTGTTGGAAAACGAGATGTCACGACAACAGCTTATATCACGGCAAAACATTGCGATAGCTTAGGTGAAGGGTATAGGGCGGGTGAGCGACGCGAAGCCCCATTTATACTTCGTGTTAGGTTGAACATGTAAGAACAACAAAAAATACTTAAAACATGATCTTAAGTACACAAAAAAATATTTATATTGTATATGACTTGTTGCCTAGGAACGTTTACACAACTTGTTAAACGTTTCGTTCACTCACTTGTCTGACGGAATTTTAGTGACTTGGTTTAACGTCGATATTTAACTAACGGTCTAGAGAGTTAGTTAAGTGTCTGATTTAACCAACAAATTGCGACATTTATATGTCACCGTAAGATTTTCAAAACCGTTAGTTGATAAACTAACGTTTTTTTTCTCGTTACTTGGTCAACTATCGACAGATAGTAAACTGTAGCGTACTGCTTACCACATGACGAGTTAGTTGATAAGCTGACGGTTGAAGCCGTTAAATAGTACCTAAACTGGTTTAAACTTGAATCGCAAACGAAATACCAGGGCAAACACTGCGGTAGCTAAGGTGAAGACTAGAGGGAGCGAGCGCAGCGAAGCCCCCGAATAGTCTTCGTGTTAGGTTGACATGTAATAACAAAAGAAACGTAACTTCTAAACCCTGTCGGTCTGGTTTGCTATCTATCGATAGTTGATCAACTAACGCGTTAGTTTATCAACTAACGGTTTTGACTATCTTACCGTGACATATACAGTGGTGGTCATATAATTAAGAACGACTATTTGAAAACAAGCTTTTTTCAAACTTACGAGAATAACACTTATTGCATATCGTTTTGTATCTCTCTCGGTATCGTAAAACTGTTTTACACAATCGTAGCATACAGTTATAATATGATAAATTCAACAATATTATTATATAAGTAAACTTTTTGTATATAATATATCTTAACATGTTATTGCAAACTTACTGGCTGGCCACATAATTAAGAACGCTGGATAGTTTATTTTTTTATTCAAATTTAAATAGAGAACACTCTGTAACTAGGCCACTATTCGAGTAATTTTGGCGCCATTTCGTTCTGTAAAAGTCAAAAAGTTGATCGTTTCATAATAAAAAAATGGGAAAAAATAAAAGTTGTGATGCATCTACAAGGGAAGTAATAATAAAACTTCGCGATATGAATTGGTCATACAAAAAGATTGCCAATCATTTGCAGTGCTCAAAAACGATGATATTCCACGCTGTGAAGCATTTTAACACACATCAAACAACTTTAAATATTCCTCGTGTACCTAAACAGAGAAAGTCATCTCAGCGAGACGATCGAAATATCGTGCGTTTGGCAAAACAATACCCTTTTAAGGGGTCTAATGAGTCAAAAAAAGAATACTTTGGTGAAAATAACCCTTCAGCGATCTCAGCGCGCACTATCCGAAGGCGATTGGTAGAAGCGAAGTTGAACGGAAGGATAGCAAGAAAGGTGCCCATGTTGAAACAGTGTCATAGGCAAGCCCGGCTTGCATTTGCTAGGAGGTATGAAAGCTGGACAGCAAGACAGTGGAAAAATGTTCTTTTATCTGACGAAACAAAAATTAACAGAGTATTTTCTGATGGGAAACGATATGTTCGACGCCCTCCGAATACAGCATTCGACCCCAAGTACACAAAAATGACATTAAAGCATGGTGGTGGAAATGTGAAAATTTGGGGATGCTTCTCTGGTCATGGTGTTGGACCTGTTAGACTGATAGAAGGAAACATGGATCAATTCAAGTACAAAAATATACTCGAAGAAACTATGTTACCATATGCTGAAGACGTACTTCCGATTATTTGGACATTCCAACACGACAACGATCCGAAGCACACTGCACGCACCGTTAAAGAATTCCTCACATCTCAATCAGTTTCTGTCTTAGAATGGCCACCGAACAGCCCAGATTTAAATCCCATAGAGCATCTTTGGTGCGAAGTCAAGAAAAAGGTTTCAAATCGACGATGTGGTCCTGTCGACGATGTCGACCTAACCTAACTGAGTTATATAACGTTTTTTTAGAAGAATGGCGCTCTATTTCTCTTGAAAAATGTCAAAAATTGATAGAATCAATGCCTCGTCGGTGTAAGGCAGCCAGCAGAAGTTATTAAAAGCCATGATCACGCTACAAACTATTAACTTAGAATAAAATGTATTAAATTATAATTTTTAACATTGTCACTGTCTTATTTAATGTGATTTGTAAAATCTAAGTATCTACGGAAACAACTCTCGAGCAGCTTAAGAATCGTTCTTAATTATTTGTCCAGCATTTTTATTACTTGAATTTGTAATTATCGATAATCAATTAAATTTGTAAAAAAAAATGGTAAATGTTTTAAATATTTACTCCTAATCCCGTTTACTTTATCGATGTAGCTATTTCATAACACAACTAATTACTTTTAAGAAGGAACTTAAAAGTACACATAGCATAGTTTTGAAAAAAAAATATCTGGTACTACAAATCGTTCTTAATTATATGACCACCACTGTATATGTATATATATATATATATGTCTTTTCCTGGATTCCCTCATAACAACTCAACGGCTGATGCGATTTTAATAAATGATACGTCATTAGATTTGTCTTGACAGTGCGAGTGTCACTGGGTACAAATAAAACAAAAAACATAATGGTGGATTCTGTGCGCTTAAATGTGCGGGCTAAAAACATTTTTCAAGTTGGGTATCAAAATAAAGGGCTTTACAAGTAACAAGCTATGAATAATACACAATCGTTGTAAACTAAGCATCTAAAGATTTTTCGTAATTTAGTTCTAAAAAGCAGGAAATAAATAATTAAAAATACTTAAAATCCCGTCTGTGGTACACTAAAAATGCCAAAACAAGCAGATAACCCTTTATTGAGATTCGAAAAAGATATTATAGTACAGTGTTAAATTTAATTAATTTTAACCAATAAAATTTAAATGCAAGCGGGACCAATAAAATTTAAATGCAGGTGGGATCAATAAAATTTAATAGACTGGGTTCAATAAAATTTAATAGACTGGGTTCAACTGACATTTAAATTTAATTTAATTTAAAACTACCGTAACCGTTTTATCCAATCTCAAAAATTATGTTAAGTCATATCTGCTTGTTTTGAGTATTTTAGTGTACTACAGTCGGGATTTTTAGTATTATTAATTATGTTATTTATTTATTGTTTTAAAGGGACAGTAAAACTGTAAAGTAAAAATGTTTATGTGCAAAACTTACCTAATAAGAACGAAATATAATACATAGATATTAAAGAACCAGATATTCTGGGAATGATTTGATGGCATTCCATACTCAGAGTACTGGAGCCCTCGAGCTAAGGGTCTCGTCTCACGAATCAGGTGTTTTAACACTACATTCAAGGCTTCATTCAGTAAACTCCCAGCGAAGAATGCTATCTGGAAAGTACAGATAACCATTTGATATAAATTAAAAGTATTTCTCAGCTAATGTAGGGCTAAGATTATAGGTCACATTTGACATCTGTCAATAGGAGGGACAGAGTTATGCATCAGTCTCCCTTCCTTTTCTAAGTGAAACAAGGAGAAGGAGACAACTCATAGCTCTTTTCCTAATATTGACAGATGTCAAATGCAATTTCTAAGAATGGCTCTATAGTTTATGCTTAGATTTAAGTTGTATTATGAAAAAGTGGAATCCTTTTTGAAATATGGTATACTAGAAACTCTATTATACCATATTTAATCTGAAATCAGGGACACCAATGAGAATCAACCACTGAAAGGAAGATTCACCGATAACTGTACAGGTGTTCCCCTTCCATACATTATATTGGCGGAATTACTGTAGGGATCCACAGTACAAGCCCTCAAACCAAAATTGAATTGAAGAATATTGACCCCTAATGGCGGCTTGCGGAAGCTGCTTAAATCTAGATTAAGCAATAATAAAATTTACTTTTATCATCATATTATCAGTTGACATTGACATATTTTTATATATTATGTATGACAGATGCCAAATCAATTTAAGCAGCTTCTGCAAGCCGCCCTAAAAGCAGTCACCTCAACATTAAAAAAGTTCCAACCAAGTGCGAGATGGACTCGCGCTCAGAGGATTTTGCACAAATCACTTTTTTGTGATGGAACCACAAATTTCTACAAATTGTATGTTTTCATTGTTAAGTTAATTTTTATATTAAACCTTTATTGCACTCAATATTTTTATGACAGGTGTAAATGTTAAAAACCTATGTACAACGGCAGGCTTGTTTCTGAAAGAAATCTCTTCCAGCCAACTCCTTGAGAATGAGTAGATAAATAAAGTTTTGCAATCTTAATTTTCATTAATTAAGATTTTCATTTCTATTCATATCATATTTTTTTAAATATGATATGAATAGTTACAGAAATACATCATAGACCATGTTTTGATTATGTATATATAGTGTATAATATAAAATAAACTACATAAAAAATTCCTACACATAAAATATGTACATATTATACATGAGAAGAGCTCATTGACCTCGGAGGACAATGAGCTCTCTTCTCAAGTATAATATGTACATATTTTTTATGTAGTTTATTTGAAAGACATTAAGCGCAAAAAATTGCATAACTGAGAAATTTCTGTGAAATATACACAAAATGTCTAGTTCAAGGTCAAGGTCAATGGTCTTGAGGACAATGAACTTTGAGCCACATCTAACGTTAAAAAAACAGCAATTTTATCATTCTCACACCCTAATACTCCCACATACCTACCTAAGGCCCCAATGCTTGAAATGGTGATTTATAAAAAATTAAAACTCAAAAACTATTTTTTTCAGACAGTTTGCTTATTTTGAAATCATCTATAAATCAATCCACTAATAAAGCATAGAAAAAAAGAGCAAAAGCATCTGAAACGGCAGGCTTTCTAAAGTCCTTCCTTTTTCCTTTACTTGTGCTTCCTTTTCATGCCAAATTCTAAGTCAACAGGAAATATCTTATAGGTTTTGTTTCCCTTCCGAGTATCAAGCAAATTCAGAAAAATTGGGACATAAATGGCGGTATGTTTGGCCTGCTTTGAGCTATAAGTTTTATTTTATCACAACTTCAAGACAGACCTGATTAATCAATTTTTATTTTTACTTGATACCATACATTCCTGATAAAAGATCTTGAAAGACAGACAATGAAGTGATCCTGTAAGGGTCTCCTTTTTCCTCTACCCAAAAAATTCATAAGTCACAGTGTTGTTAACAAAGTTTGTCTATGTATAGGAACCTTACCGTATGTAAATCTCTTCTAAATAAAATTAGAACTAGGAATCCAGCGCCGATACCGAAAGGAGTCAAACTTATGATAGCTAGCATCTTCCCAATCCAGTCGCCTGTAAATATAATCAATATGAATCCAATGCTAAACCACGACATATTCAACAAATGTGTTTAGCTTCACACAGAAAGTAGCAATCTATGAGTATAGTTTGCTAAAACCTTTTGGATATTCCACCAAAGTGAGACTTAGCGGCTGCCATTCAATATCTTGGAACCCTTGATCAACTTTCGCCTCCATTGTTGTTTCAGACTAGATTTTAGTTTCATTGAGGCACGGAAACAGCATACATTGCTGTTAGTATGCAAATTTGTATGCACAAATTTGGATTCACAAATAAACTGATTCCACGACGACGATGAACATTGCATTCTAAACGTCAGAACAGAAATGAATGATAATGAGCAAAATGTCAAAGTCAACCAAATCATGGACTTGCGCAGAATTTTTTAATCTGTGTCTGTGTACGCCCATACACTATGATCCAAGTTGGGTGGGATGGGATGGTTGTTGTGTAGTATTTCCGCCCACACCGCGCCGTTAAAATACAACCCATCCATCCCATCCCACCTAACTTGAAACATAGTTGCACGACCATACACATTTTGTTCATGAATGAAATTAATGAAAAAATAGCCATCTAAAAAAATAAAGGAATTGTCTATGGAAATGGAAATCATAGGTGGTTCACCACTGTCTGTGGTTTTCTTTCGTGCTTTTGCTTTGCTTTTCCCTTTTGTGATTTCATGGTGATTTCGTCGTTAAAAAATATTATTGGATTTTGAAATAAATTCTGGAAAATTACAAATACTGGAACATTTAACAACATCAGAAATGTCTGATTCAGATGTGGTAGATATGGGCGTTACAATCGACGATTTTGTTCCCAAAAGCCCTGAAAGGTAAATCCAAAGTTCATTTCATTGATCGCATTTACATCATTTTTATCGAAATGTGTTGTTCCTATTCATAACTGCATATAATTTCTTTGTTTTTTTGGAACTCTTCGTATAAGAGTTCCACCGCCCGTGCACCGTTTCAGTACCTTGACATCTGACCTAAATGTAGTACAAAAGCTTGAAAACATGCGTGGGTGGATCATTGATGAATCCTAAGCACCATATGATCTCAGTCAGCGAACCGTCGACCTAAATTATTGGTTGGAGTGTAGATAAGGAGGTGCCAAAGGAAAAAAAATTACATTTGTTTTTGCTTTGAGGGGCTCGTTCCGCCCCCTTATCGACACTCTGACTTAGACATAATTCCCAAGTTAATTGTGCATACAAATCTATTACAGACTTGCAGATGAAAAAAAAGAAAGTGGAAACCACCTGTACAAATTCAAAAACTACAAAGGAGCACTGGCTATGTATGATGAGGCCATCAAGCTGTGCCCCGATAATGCTGCCTACTATGGAAATAGATCAGCTTCCTACATGATGCTTGGCCTCTACAGAAAGGCTCTCGAAGATGCTCAGAAATCAGTTGCACTCGATTCCACATTTACCAAAGGATTTATCCGTATTGCAAAATGTTGTATTGCTTTAGGTAAGTATGTAGTTATGATGACCCTCAAGCTGTAATCCTCACCATTGAAACCTATATGAACATTAAATTTAACACTGCTAAAAATAGTCCAGAAATAGTCCTAAATAGTCCACAAAGTAAGAAAACTTATAGTTTTGAAGTTAAAGCTATTGATTGGTGAGGATTACAGCTTGACATCAAATAGTCCTCACAACATGCCAAATTTCCGAGATAGTCCTACAATTCCAGAGTTAATAAAATCTTGGTGAGGATTACAGCTTGAACATTTGAAATCATCAATCTCCAGACCCCCAACGACTTTTAGTTTGAAATTTGTGCCTGAAATAGTTCAGAAATAGTCCACCGAAACAAAAATAATTTCCACCTGGTTAACTTTGTGTATTAAAAGTACAATGTTTGTATACATACAGTTGTGAACAAAATCATATTAGGGTAAACTATAATAAACTGGTTTATACCAGTTGAGCTCCATTGTCTAGTCGTTTCATGATCGCTTCCCATGCAAGAGATGCATGTTTGAATCCGGTCCTGATGAGATAATTAATTTAACCAAAGTACATATTACAGATGTTCTGAGGGTGATGGAAAACATCATGGGGAAACCTTTAATATCCATAGCTGCGGCGATGGGCTGGCCCCCCTTCACGCAAAAATGATACAATTTTGCCTCAGCCACCCCGTTTGGGAAAAGGCGTGATCGGTTAATTTAAGTAAAACCTTAATTATTATGCTCGAACCTGAAATGTTAGTTTGAACATGTAAGAACAACAAAAAATACTTAAAACATAATCCTTCCAAAATGATGTCAAAATATAAATAACTTTTATTGTGACTCAGTCTTTTTTTTAAATAAATCAGCATTTTTTTTGATATACTAGCAGCCCCTGGCGCGGCTTCGCAACGCGTTTTTCGTATTCATATAGTACCCTGTCATTAAACTGGTTTATCATTTTATAGGCACCTTCGTAGGTTTCTGAAATCCATATCGACATGACCGAAATAGGCATCAGACTGCTCGCAAACTCTATGCAACGCACTGTCAAACGTAAGTTCCGCTACCAACGAAGAGGTTGAATGTAGTAAATAAATTAATCAACAATGAAGGAGTTTGAGTGACGCTAGATCTATGGCTTCCAACGCCATCAAGAGAAAGAGGTTAAACTTTCCGTACTGTACAAAATATTTTTCGATTTATTTGCGGTTTTTTATAATTTTATTTTTATCTAAACCTCTGGACTGAGGTGAATAAAACCAAATAGGTATTATGCAAACCGATTAAGCCACTTTTAGAGATTTAGGAAGAGTCGTACAGCCATTCTTTTTAATACCCCACGATGTTTGTATTAGGCATGGTTGGCTATAGCCAGTTGGAGGTGAGAAGAGAGTCAGCTTTAGCCACTTACATTTTTAAGTTGTTGCGTGGTATGCTATACAACCCAGGGGTGCTGCAAACGGTTGGGCTGTGCGTGCCGAACGGCTACGTTGGACGGCGCCGCCGAGTGCCACTGCTCGCTGTTCCGCGCGTGCGCACGTGCCTGTTGGAGAACGCGCCCTTCACGCGCGCCCTACGCACTCTTAATTGGGTGGCAGAGACTACATACTTGTTTGCATGTTCTCTGAATTAATTTACCAAAGCCACTCTCTTTGTTTTATGTTATAGTACCTAAATATGTGTAGGTTTAGTGTCAGTGTTATATTGCTGTAATTTACAATTGTGTGACGTGTTATATTGCTATAATGTACAAATGTGTGTCGTGTTATATTTTTGTGTATCAATTTTCTACCTTGCTCTCGTATTAGGGACACCTGTAATGATTGTAAATAAATAAATAAATAAATAAATAAAAAATATTTGTCCTAAATAAGTCGGTATATTTGAGTATTTTCTTGAGGTTCTCGGTATTACCGTAAAATTTAATCTGGGCACACTCAAGACAGCGCTATGCGTCATTCGCCCGCGTGTTTGGGATGCAATTTCTAACTTGCATGAGATTTGCGCGCACACGATTGTTTATTTTGTAAGTTGAAAACATATAGTGCGGCACACGGTTGCCAAGTTTAGCAACGTCGGAAAAACAAAAATGCTACAATTTCACTAACTTAAATCCAAAATGACGAATCGGTATACGTATATATAGGTGTTAACAACTCATTGGTATATGGTCAGCACCGGATTCGAACACTCCTGCGTGAGAAGCGACCATGAAACCACTAGACAACGGAGCTCAACCGGTATATACCGGTTTATTAGGATTTACCTTAATATGATTTTGTACACAACTGTACATGTATTGAAATTTATGGAAAAATAAACAATGTGGGCCTTACCACAAAAAAATAAACTACACTTGTTTAAAACCAAAAATGTATAGGATTTGACTTTTGTTTTGAGGTTAAGCACTGTTTATTATTTTTTGTGGTAAAAGATTGTTTTTTTAATGCACTTCCTCAAAGTGAACCAGGTGGAAATTATTTTTGTTTTGTTGGACAATTTCTGGACTATTTTTTAGCACAAAAATCAAAATGAAATTCGTAGGCGTTCATGATGATATCAAATGTTCATGCTGTAATCCTCATCAAGATGTCTAAATAACTCTGGTATTATTATTTTTTGTTAATAGTTTATCGTGCGATCAGTCATTGACTATGAGCAGATTTTTTGATTGATGGTGGTGGTATGGCGAGGTAATACCCCACTGGGATTACTCTTAACTTGTGCCTCAAAGGATGTCCAGCTCCTTCCTGTGTTCATATTTAGATGGTCACGGACCTCTGCGTTTCTGATGAATCAGGGTGCGTCGGAGATTCGGGTCAGAGCCGAGATTTGTTTCAGCATAGCATTTTGGGCTCTCTGTATATTTGATATACTTGTGTCACAGGCGGATCCCTACAGTTTGGGGGAGCAGCTAAAACACATTTGGAACCCTTGGAAATTGCCCAAAGAGGGGTTTTTAAAGTTGCCACAAAACGTCCAATATACTTCCGTACGTCCGAACTATGCAAACTTTGTGACGTCCTTACCGTCAGACAATTATTTATTTTGGACACAATTCTTCGTCAACACTATCTTACACCCTATAATCCAATTTTAAGGCGTCGCAAAGATCTAATCTGTTGTATCCCTACCCCTAACATTACTTTCACAAAACGTCACAATATTTTCCTAGGCATATCTGTACAACAAACTAAACAATCTTTTTTCCTTCTTCGACCCAACATTCTACGAATGCAAAATAAAAGTAACTGAGTTTCTCAAAACCCTAACATATGATGATACTGAAAATCTCCTCGTATCTTTAAATTGAAAAAATCTCCTGGTAGTTTTCAATTAAATTATCCTTAAATTCAATTATCCTTATAACAAAGTCAACTCAATGATTTGCGAATAATGTCACTCTCATCCCACACTTTTTATATTTTTTTCCTGAAAAACTGTTACAGTTTCTGGAAAACTATGTTTCTGATCTTTCAACAAAACTAATCAGTAATAATAATTACCAAAAATAAAACGATTATTTCTTATTTTTAATAAATGGCATTAAAAAAGCTAATCAAAGGTAACATTATCCAAAAAACCATTGCAAATACCTCTAAAACCGTAAGACATTCGTAGGACCTATGTTGGCTTATTCTGAATGAGACTGGCCTCAGCTATCAATTGTTAGCGTTTGGACCACTAGTTACGGGACATCCTGTATCCGTAACTAAATTGGAAATATTACTTACGTGTTTTATTTTATTACATTAGTACGGTGGTTAGAACTTCACCTTCAGTATTAACAAAAAACAGATGAGTATACAAATGTAACTTTATTAAAAACTAATTCGTAAGTACTTCACGTAAAAATGCAATCGACTCAATTTCGTCATACTTTAACTATAATAACATAATAATACCTTGGACGCTATATACACACATTGATCTAGCTCCAAACTAGGATTCCCTGTATTTTGGGTACTAGAAAACGATATACATACTTATATAGATAAATGTTATACTTAGATAGATAAACAACCATGACTAGGGAACAAACATCCGTTCTCATCAAACAAATATTTGCCCCCACCGGGACTCGAACCCGGGACCCTTGGCTTCGTAGGCAGCGTCACTGCCGACACGGCCATTCGGGTCGTCATAACTTGTCTAACAGTTTGCTATACTCTTCGTCTTCGTGGCCAGTATGAAGTTTTATCTATGTACTATCGAACCATCTGAATCATGACCCACCATAAGCTTATTTTGCTAAACCCCTTAAATGCAAGTAGGTCGAAATTCGCTTGAAGGTTTATTTCCTTGGTAACGAACTTGTTATCATTTGATTAGACACTGACATTTTGATAGATCTTACAAGTTTGAAAGTTTCAAACGAATTATCAGGCAAAAGGGTCATGATTCAGTTGGTTCGATTGTACACTAAGATTAAAATCAGTTAACGATTCGGCCAACCTCGGAAATTGTCGTGAATCCCTCATCTCTCACATAGAGTTATCAATTTACAGATATGACCTTTAATTATATTACTCGTTGTCTTATTGAATACAATACAAGAACGATATGTGCAATAAAACCTCTTTTGTAGCTCAAAATTAACACAACCTTTATATTGAAATAAGAAAAATAATTGACTATTTTGACAGTCTGCCTTATAAAAACAGTGTGACGTATATGATACATTTATGTTTATGAACGCTAATTTCATTCGTGAAAATATTCGATTCTATAAAAATTTATCAAAATTAACTTTATGTTATAGATGTTATTAATGTTCAAATTCATGTCGCTTCTGCATAATAAATTTCTTAGGTCTACCTGTTAGTAATGTCATCTTGGCAGGTGCTATACATTGCATTTATGATACTTCAAATTAAATACCTACCTAAAAGAAATCGCGGTAATGTATTTCATGTCATTTCCGTCTCCGGATTTAGGCGATGATATCCGAGAAAAGCCGTATCTTTAACTGATTTTAATCGTATGTGGTGTGGAAGTGGTTATAAAAAGAGGTTACACAATACACATACCTCTATATACAGGGTGTGCCAAAACTAGTGGATTGATGACTAAATGTGGCGTGAACTTCCATTTAATGCTATTTCTTGATACAAGTATACTACCATTTCCGAATTGGCATAACATACGCAAGTTTTTAAAGGTATTATTTCATTCCGTACCAAGTATATTTTTTTCAGGACAAGCGGTCAAAGGAGTGGTCACAAAGTTTGTACAAAAGATTTAAGCTTTGACTAATTCATCATTATCTCGTATTTTACATTAGTTATCGACAAAATAATACTTAGGTCGTCTTTAGGTATCTTATAGCAATAGCTTAGAAATGAAGAACATGTTAAAGAAAGGGATAGGCAAGTAATGGCATGCCCTAACAATGTAACAAATGGGGATTTTCATGAAAAACTTTAAACTGTCAATATCTCAAATTACATGAAACTTTCACACCTTCGGTGTCGCTGTGGCACGTGTGTTTTGGGACACCCTGTATAACGTAGTGACGGGAACGGATGATTTGGGAAAGGGATATCAAACCAAATGTGTTCTTTGGGATAATACATTCTGGGAAACAGATTATCTAGGAAACGGTAGTGACGGCAACGGCCGTTTCAGGATTAGGACTTTCTGGGAAACGGATATCAAGACAAACGTATCTTTTGGGAAAACACATTCTAGGAGACATATATATATCGGGAATCGGATTATTAAGGAAAAGGTAGTGATGGGAACGGGTGTTTTGTGAAACGGATAGATTGTTCCGGAGACGTCTATTTAAGTTGGGTACTTTCATAGTTCCCTGAGATTTTTTGAAATAAATCTACATACTACATACAGTCAATTTATTTTCGAAAATATTGTTGCGCCGGTAGGTTAGGTTAAAAACTTTGAACGTCAATTTCAGTGCTTTAGAGGCGTTTTCAGCAGGCTGAAAAGTCATTTCAGGCCGTTTCAGAAGTTGCTCTATCACATATGTAAAGATCGAATTTTCACCCAAGTTGCCGTCGTTTTCAGGCGCCTGAAACATGTTTTCAGTCCGTTTCAGGGCACCCTCTATCAGATGACGCCATAACCTGAAAACCCGTTTTCAGGCGTTTTCAGGACCCCTTATGGGCCTCTGAAGCACAAATCGTTATATGGCGAAATATCCGGTAGGAGTGACAGAGATAGCACTACTAGAAATAGATAGCTATACTCGGAACATTCGAGAAGTGTGTGACAGAGATAGGGCTACTAGCAAGAGATAGCTATACTCGGAACATTCGAGAAGGGAGTGACAGAGAGTGCACCATTAGAGAGAGACATATATGGTCTCGAATGTTCTCGGCCCGCACGCTGGTCCTTACTAGAATATTCGCGATATGTGTGGACAGTGTGTCCAGAGCGGCTCCGCGGGATATATAAGGCGCCGACGGCCGGCGCGAGTTAGTTTCATTTTAACTGCGATCGAGTGCTAGTACAAGGATAATCGGAGAGAAAGACTCTTCGTGTGAATAGTGAGTGCATAGTGAAATAGTGTGTGTGTTTTAATTAGTGGATTTATTCGTGCTTTTCTATCAAATACGAACCCCACGCTCGTAACAATATAATGTATGTAGGCAAGAATCTTACAACATTTTCTAACTGTAATGTGAACCTAAGAAATAATCACAGACTAGTTGCGCCCCGATTTGGACTCGCGAAAGTTAGCAATTCTTTCAAGGGTCAGTGCATTCTCCACTACAACTAGATATATAAATAGATACTTGTGGAGATTTTAAAATTGCCATTTGAGAAATTTTAAAGCGTTTTTGTCTAAAAAGGGATATTACAATGTTCAAGATTACTTAAAAAGTAGGAATTTTATTAGTTAAACACAAGCAATTCTTAAGAGATCTGAAAATCAATTTGTGGGAGTTTCTTCGCCCTACCTCTCCCACAGTGGTCCAATGCAGAGAAGAGGCAAAAAATTACGTTTGCGAAGTATATGTAAATATCTACAGTAATAAAGAAGTTTTTGTTTGAAACAATAAACATCTATTTCACACTCCGTTTATTGCGAGACAAAATTACTATATTCATGTACAGACCTATCAACTTAAGCTAATACTTGCATTTGTGTGAGTGTACGTGTGTACGCACCGCTTCCCTGCCGCCCGCTCACATACTTCACTTCACCTCCGGTACTGGTAGCAGATAGACGTGTAATTTTATGTGATTGATTGTGTTTGAAATATTAGTGAAATGGCTCCTACTGCTCCTGGCTGCTGCTAATGGCTCCTACAATCGACGATATAACGGAACGATTAATTATTAACACAGGCTCTGACTCTGATGAATCATCAGACGAGAGTGAAGATGAAGATGCAATGAGCGGAGTAGAAGAGTTATAAGATTCAGTCATTATGAGGTCGAGAATTGGACAGTTGGTAACATTGTGTTTTATGGACTTCGTTTAAATAAAACATTGATTTTATTTGTATGTGTTTTACTAACTGTACTTTTGGCGATCACTCACACAAATGCAAGTATCGGCTTAAGTTGATAGGTCTGTACAGTATTACAAAATAAAATAGAATAGACTTTTCACTTAAATTATATAGCCTATGACACTAGTCCAACCGAAACAAGTCCAGCGACACCTCATTCATTAAAATACGTCAAGCCGTTTGGGCTGTAGCGCGTGCTAACGAAATGGTCATACATACATGAATACATACATACACTCGAAAAACATTACCCTCCTTCTTATGCAGTAGGGTAAAAATGGGAGAGAGATCTTTGCCCAGCTGCAGCAGCAGCGATGGGCTGAAATGGAAATAAAAATAACGCCATTGCCTTTGTCAGGCGACATTCCCGGCGGCGAGCAGGCGGCGCGACGCGCGGCCGAGCTGGGCGGCGACGAGGCGGCGGCGAGCGAGCGGCGCGCGCTCGAGTCGCTGCGGCGCCTGCACGAGGACGCGCAGAAGGCGATGGATGCACACGACTACCGCCGCGCCGTCTTCTGCATGGACCGCTGCCTCGACTACAGCCCGTCTAGCGCCAAGTAAGATCTGTTTGATGACTCGAAGTCGAGTTACTGCCTCACGAGGGAGCAGGGTTTGAAAGGTTAATTCTTAATCATATTCTTGTGTACTACAGAAATAGTAATTGTGAGGTTAAAAAAATGTATGCGCAGAGGATCTCTAATTAAAGGAAAGGCTTCTGTCAGCAAACCTGGGCAGGGCAGGAAAGTTTGTGCTTACCCAGTCAACCGTCCGATTGCGTTCGCGAAACGCCTTACCGTCCCACATTTTTTGCCGTGGTCCCGCTTTCCCGCGCGCGACCTTGTTAAAAACTATCAATCTGAACAGTTACTAGGGCTAGAATAAAATAATAAATAATGTTTTAAAAAAATATAACAGATAATTTCCTACCATGTTAATATTCAGGTAATTATCCGATAATTATAAAGAAGTGGAATTATCTTGATGATTTCGCACCCTGCAAGTGGGAGGTACCGGAATCGTAACCCAGTCAAGGAGGTAGAAACAAGTTCTAACTAGAGCCCGATGGATTTCTAGTTTCTTGATTAACCTGACATACATTGAAAATTTGGTAATTATCCGATAATTATCAAGAAGTGGAATTAATTATCTTAATAATTTCGAACCCTGCAAGCGAGGGGTACCGGTTTCGTAACCCAGTGAAGGAGGCAGAAACAAGTTCTAACTAGAGCCCGATGGATTTCTAGTTTCTTGTTTAACCCGACAAACTAAATTGGAAATTAGGTCAGCTTAATCAAGAAACTGGATGCACGCCACTGGCAATTGAAAATCATTGCCTGTTTGATAGATGATTACAATTATTTGATTGTTTGTTTTTCAGAGCAAAGTTGATCAAAGCAGAGTGTCTGGCGATGCTTGGGCGAAGTCAGGAGGCTCAGGAGATCGCCAACGACATCCTTCGCTTCGACAGTATGGATGCGGAAGCTATTTACGTACGAGGAATGTGCCTGTATTTCGAAGTGAGTGCAGTACCTACAAGTAATTGACAACTAATACAGGTCATCAGCTAGCAGTTTTTCAATCTGGTCTTTCCACCCGACTCTCATTTTGTAAATCTGCCAGTGGGAAACTGCCGTGTAACTAGAGCTATATGCTACTAGTGCGGAAAGCAGGAGACTTGCGACGATACATCCGACGGCATTAGGCATAGCGAGCGAATGTAAGTCGACGACACGAGTCGGTAAGCATTTTACGCACTTGTATCAAACAATGTTTTACTATGCCAGGCCAGGAAATAAAAACTATGTATGAACTAAAGAATAAATAAGTACAATGGCGGGCTAGTTTTAAATACATTCGCGCTCAACTTATCTATAGAACGTACCATCACTCATGTCCTGCGATAGCTGCCACGTCGTATCGCAAAAAGGCACGAGCAAAATATAGGTTCAGCCAAACATATTTAATGAATATTTAAAATAAATTTATTGACAAAAATCTAAATCTAAATAAATAAATTACGCGTTTAATAAAGTATTCGTTTTATTATACCTTTTATATAAATGTTAATCTGTACTTGACAAATTTATTCAAATAATAAAAAAAACTCGGCGACCGGCTGATGACCTAGTTAAAAATAATAAATAAAACTGAAAAGCAAAATAGCACTTGTGCAAAAAACTGGCACTTCCACACGATTTGGCTGCTTGGAAAACTCTCTTTTCGAGCAAATGCACATTGTAAACAGTATGTTTCGTACGAGTTCGAGGCAAAGGCTTATATTCGCGAACCGAGAAGTTTACGGCAGGAGCCGAAGGCGGGAGTCGTAGTGAGGAGTCGTAAAGAACCTTTTCGAATGAGTTTCAAAGAGATTTTTTCCGTCTGAGAACCCAAAATCAAGCGACGAAGTTGGTATTTTGAGGTTAGAAGGAAAATAAATTTCACATTCGTGTTTTCTTTTACAATTTTTTTAAAACTAGATAAAATAGAAGTCAATTATTGTATAAAAACGTATCGAACCATTAAATAACTTAGCAGTGTGAAGTGAAGTACCTTAGTTTAACGTCATATCGCAAAAAAAAATATGCGGGAAGCTCTTGTCTTGTTATTTTTGCAATTTGTTGCTGTGTTACGATGAAAGCATTTAATAATGTCGTCGAGTGAAGAGGAAGTGTATTTTATTTGTACATCATTGTTTCATTTCCTCGCAATCGAAGTGAAAAGCAGGATTATAACTCGGCCATAAACTCCATTTTACCCTCGACCTTACTATCCTGCGGCTCGCATGGATATACACGCCTCGGGTGATATGGCGTGTTTTATGCCCTTGTTGTACAATCTACTATTGTCACTATTTCAGGACAAGGATGACCAAGCGTTCAAGCATTTCCAACAAGTGTTGCGACTCGCGCCTGACCACAAGAAAGCCATGGAGACCTACAAGCGAGCCAAACTGCTGAAACAGAAAAAAGAAGAAGGTGACAATAACGTGATAGGCGTCTTTGTTAAAGATTATGGCGTTTTGGTACATGGTGCCATATTTATTGTACACAGGAGACTCCTTCTTGTACTATTCCACAGAGATAGAGTGAGTGCCTTTGACGATCTTCTTGAATCCGCTTCTATGCCTCCATCTTGAAACTACTCCATTCAAGCCCCAATGGACTTATGCAGGACCCACCGATATTTCATTTCACGGATATACGGGTATTAATTACGTCTGCGACATCCACATAACATAGTATTTTATTAATCCACATTTTCAGGCAACGAAGCATTCAAAATGGGTCGCTGGCAGCAGGCGCTGACGCTCTACAACGAAGCATTAAAAATCGACAAGAAAAACCGAGCAGTCAACGCTAAGCTCTACTTCAACAAGGCCACCGTCTGCTCCAAGCTGAATCAGACCAAGGAGGCCGCGGAGGCGTGCACGGCTGCGCTGCAGTTGGATGAGAACTACGTGAAGGCGTTGCTGCGTCGCGCCAAGTGCTATACGGACCTGGGAGAGTATGATGATGCTGTGAAGGTACGGAACTATTCTATTTTCAGCTCTTTAACCTAACTAGGCTTGGAAACCTTTGGAAGTTGACTTTCCATTGTGAACCTTGCTGCGATATTTTAAACCCCCGAAGACTAAAATATGTGGGTGTTATAAGTTTGAAGTATCTGTCGGTGTGTCTGTCCGTTGCACCCTAGTGGTAGAACGGGTGGACAGATTTAAATTCAGTTTTCTGTAAATGGTAGAAGACTTCCCTGCGATGGTTAGATATTAAAATTGGTTCAGTAGTTCGAAAGTTATCAGCTTGAACTCTCCTGTACCGAATCCCGCTGTGAGGCATCTCGATTTTGAACCGAATTCTATGGTAATAAAATTCAAATCCTATAACGGGAAAATCACGTACACTTACGTCCTCGAGCCGTTAGAGGTAAACACGGAATAGCGTCAAACGGGTGGATGGATTTTAATGTGGTTTTTGTAGTTATTTTATTGTTGACATTATTATCATACATATATGAATTAAAATAAAATAAAAATACAAAAAGAAACCAGGGAGATCCTTTGCATCAGAAATGCCCCAGAGCGGTAGTCCAAACCTATATCCCTTAGACGGCGCCCCAGATCCTTAATAAATATTTTCCCTTGTGTCCCCCAAACCCCAGTAGTCTCGAGCGCAAGAAGTTGTTAGTTCTTTGTTGAGATGTTTCTTAGATGTTTTATTGTAATCGGTTCGGGGTTCGAAAGCTATCAGCTCAAGAAAATGAGTGACCAAATTTTAGACTTAAGGTTTGATTTTGCGCCCGGGCTGTTTTATGTTTTTCATTCATAGTTATGTAATCTATTACATCGAGATAAATAAAAGTTTATGCAGAATTCCATTTTATAGGTTGTATGTTCCAAATTACAGCCAAAATTATTTAGCAGTTTTGGCGTGAAAGAGTTATCCATCCATGATTCCTTACAAACGAAAACTGCCTAATTCATTTACGTTTACAGGACTACGAGAGACTATACAAAATCGACAAGAGCAAGGAGAACAAACAACTGCTCCACGACTCCAAAATCGCGCTCAAGAAGTCCAAGCGCAAGGACTACTACAAGATCCTCGGTGTGGACAAGTCTGCGTCCGAGGACGAGATCAAGAAAGCTTACAGGTAATGCGGGGACGTCAGGTCACTTGTTCCATGCTGGACTAATGCCGGACTGTGTGAGAGTGTACGGCCACGTTGTTCAAATGCAGCTAAACAGTGCGCCGCGCGAATGCACGGATCCGCAGAATGTCTGGGAAGCCAGGATATGAAGATTACGCAAAACTTTTTGGTTGAGGGCACTGTGTGTTTGTAACATGTCAATCATTGTCAACATCAAAATTCTATGGATATTGACATTTAATTCCTCTGATTAACGACACTCTTTGCTTTGCTACAGTTCGAATTCCCACCAGGGCCGCACTCACGCTAGGGGCCTATAAGCTAGAATGAAACAAAGTTCAGACGTCGTGGGGAAGTTCGAACGTCGGCGATACGCCGAACTAAAACTTAACCTAACACAATTTTACTTACACCCTTACTGATAACCTTGCGCTGATGTTGCTCCACCGACAGCAACCGTCGAGTTGCCCAGCTGTTCCGGGCGCGCCCGGAACAGCTGGGCAACATACATCGATGAAGATGTATACCAACAGCCTCCTTTTGGCAAGGCGCAGGCAAGATCACGCAAATTTGTTTCTATTCACTCCCAAACGAAACTATCCAAGATTTTTTACAAAAACCTCTTCCCTCATATTGAGCATGCCGCAAACGGGGGTAATTATAAAATAAAAGAAATAAACTTACCCATTTCCAGGGCCACCACAACAAGACGTTTCCAAACCATTTTGAATGAACTGTGATATAATGCTATTCTTAAATACTACTGTTAACGTGGTCGTTACCCGTACATGAACACTATTCACGCGGGGATTATTCAAACACTCGTGATTTCAACCAGCCGCGTAGCTGAGTCAAAAACACACCCACACGAGGTTACACTAAAACTCGATACAATTCGAAATCTGGGTAAATATTACAACGAAAACACTCGCGGCATCGTGGCGTCACCTTGGACCGACAAATTTCATGTTTGGGGCGGACTGATGGCTAGAATATTATTCGATCTCAATCACAAAAGCGCCCAAAAAACAAGCCGACCGTATTCGAGGCAATTTGACGTCTGTCTTTTACAACTATCACAAAAAAATATGTCTGACTTCCGGTCACAGACCAAAAAAGGGTGCGTTCCGATTACACTATGAATTCTAGCGCCAATCAATGGCTTATTGCGACTGGGTACCATTCGGTTCTGAACAGCTACTTGCTTACACTCTGTAATAAATTTGTAACCTCAGATGAACGAAACACTTTGCTTGCTTACTCTGTGGAAAAACACTTAGCGCCCTCTACGTGTAACTAATTTAACAGCTTTCTTTCCCGTTCGGACTGAAATCCATATATTATGATGTCGCAGGAAGCGCGCTCTCGTGCACCACCCGGACCGGCACGCGGGGGCGCCAGACGCGGAGCGGCGCGAGCAGGAGCGCCGCTTCAAGGAGGTCGGCGAGGCGTACGGCGTGCTGAGCGACGGCAAGAAGCGCGCGCGGTACGACCACGGACACGACCTCGATGACGACGCGCAGGGCATGGCCGGTGAGTGCACTAAATACAGTGTAGTAAGCAATCAGCGCATTCTATCCTCATTTCTCATCTTTATTTTAGCCGTAAGTAGAGTCGTGCCTAGCTACAACTTGGCAAGAAAACCAAGGAATGAATGATGGATTATTTTTTTTTCAGACTACTGCGTATCCTGTAATGTGTTACTTATGGTGTAATTTTTCTAGAATTCTTGAGGTGTCTATCTATGTCTGCAGTAAGATAAGTGGCAGGCAACCCCAAAGAAAGTTAGTTACAGTAAAGGATATGTAAAATATCCCACGAGCCCTTACAAATGTAACACACGGTTATACAATATTTTACCTTTGTACGGTTCACACTTGACCGTACTCACCGCGGCCTCACGCGCGTTCTACTTAATCGGTCTAACGTCAGCTATGTTTTTTCCTTAGCGAGTTTAGGTTATCGATTTAATTAGGCATTTTAGTTAGAATACAATCAACTCTCCACGTAACCACAACTTACGGGAAATTAGTCTCCATTATCTCTCATGTACCTTTTGCGTTGGAATATACTTTGATTGGACTTCTCATCTTTTACTTCATCTCTCGTCAACTACAACAACGGGGAACCATCTCAAGACACACACTATGGGTTGGCCCATACATTAATTTGGTCCTTCGACAAACAGCCAGTTGGTTCTGCTTCATCTGTCTCCTGCAGTTATTGAGAAGGTGCACATAACGTAGGGAGTGTGGAGCATTACTGAGTGAAGGGAAGATTCGTCGACCTACATCCTCGATCTTCGTGAACCAGCGCCTGTACTACATAACTACACCTCAGTGCAAAGAGCTACTACACCATTACATCCAAAATGTCTACCATTGGTGAACTCATCGACCGCCAACAGGTAGCTTTTGAGTACATCAAGCAAATCTGGACCAACTACAAGAAAGACAGCGCTTCAATAAAAACGACTGAATACTTATGGAAGCGGATCGAAGCGCTGGAAACTCATTGGTCCGAGTTTGAACAAAACCATATCCTCATCGAACAAAAGGGCGAGAAGGATATTCAATACTTCAAAGACGACGTCTACAACAAAACGAGAGACATCTACAAAACGACATTGAACGACATGATACGTGTACGGGAAGGAAAAAACTGCTACGTTCCTAACTCCAACCTCGGTGAACCCAAGTACGAGCGCTGCAGCCGCACCAGAAGTGATGAACCCGTACGAAGCTGAAGAAAGACCCAACAACAACATTCCTCATCAGTTATTATAACAACAACAATGTCAATTTATGGCATTCAACCGAGCCGTTTCTAAAATCAATTTGGAAACGATGAATGAAAAATGGGATTTGGAAGATAATCTCAACACTATAAAAAATAGATGGGAGGCCATCGACAAACTTCACTTGCAGATTAAGCTGAAAGGATCTGACAGGAACTACGACGAACAATGCTGTGAAGAAACCTATGATCACATTAGAAAGGAGATAAACAAGAAAATATGGGCCAACATACATTACGAAAAATCAACACCTACCATCAAGCTTCCGGAGTACACCGGAAACTACAACCAATGGCTACCATTCCGGGACTTATTCATTGAGCTCATCCACTCCAACCCTTTGCTGCCGAAGACTCAGAAGATATCACACCTGAAGTCCAAGCTCAAATAGGCGAAGCTGAAAAATTGGTCTAGCACTTGGCACCGAATGCTGACAACTACGATTCCTGTTGGGAGATACTCAAACAACGCTACGATAACCCCAGGCTGCTTTTTAAGTCTTTCGCAAATACCCTGCTCAATCAACCAGATCTGCACCAACAAAACGCATACGGTTGACTGGTTTGGGTAATATTGGACTCGACACATCTACGTGGGACCCACTGATCGTGCACATTCTAGTGCAAAAGCTAGACCCAGCCACATACAAGGACTACATACAACACCTGGATTCACCGAGAAGCTTGCCAGAACTGGACGAATTTCTCAAGTTCCTGGAGTCAAGATTCATGGCTATGGAAACAATCAAAACTCTTAGCAGCCCTACAGCGAAATTAACAATTCCGAATAATACGCAGAATAACTACAACCGTCAAAGAGCGATGAACTTTAATATGTCGGAAAGAACGCCCCATACCTACCATGCATCGGTCAAAAGTTGCCCGCTCTGCAGAAATACGACGCAAGTGCTTATGCACTGCAGGAATTTTATTAACATGAATGAAAACTTTGTAGAAACTGCCTCTACAGTCACGGGGAACGCACATGTGCCTCGACTAAGAGATGTGTGACGCGCAACAACGCCCATCACACCCTACTCCACCAGAAGAAAAATATAACCCCTGCTATGACACCCCAAGCCTTACCGGTCTTCGCAAGGTCAAGGACCCTCAAACAGGTCGACAAACCACGTCCGGGACAACGAATGTGAAGTTCTGCTAACAACAGCCCTGCTAAAGGTCCAAAATCAAGCAGGAGAGTACATAACTCTGCGGGCTCTTCTGGACCAAGGATCCCAGGTGTCACTTATCACCGAAGAAGCTGCGCAAAGACAACGTCTGCAACGCAAAAAGATGAGCGCCACCGTATCTGGGGTCGGCGTATCAATGGGAAACTGCAAAGGCCTTCTCAGCCTCAACTGCAAATCCCTTAACACGGACTACACAATCGACGTATAAGCTCTAATAATGAAGAAGCTTATTAGAAACTTGCCAAACAGAACATTTGAGAAGTCAATTGGAGTCATTTGGAAAAGCTGAAACTCGCCGATCCAGAATTCAACGTGTCAAACCCAGTTGACCTCCTATTGGGGGCTGACGTCTACTCCGACATCATCCTCGATGGACTTCTGAAAGGAGAAACCAACACACCCGTCGCTCAACAAACGAAACTCGGATGGATTCTGTGCGGAAACATCAAGACCTTTAACTGCTTAGTTACGCTACACGAGCTGGGAGACTTATCGCGATTCTGGGAAACAGAATAAATGAGTAACAACAACGACAGTGACATATCAGCGGATATTTCTGCGAATTTTTTTACATCGAAACAACGACGAGGAGCAGCGACGGAAGATATGTTGTGAAAATGCCCATGAAAGAAAATTATGAAGAACAACTCAGCATCTCGAAAAACAGGGCTGTATCCCAATTTTTCAAATAAGAAATAAAAATGGATCGTAACAACAAACTATCGCAAATGTACCGAGAATTCATCGAAGAATATCAGAAACTCGGACATAACCAGCGCCGACGTCAATGACCGACTGATTTTCCGTATATCTACCACACCATGGGGTTCTACGTGAAAGTTCCTCTACGACTAGACTAAGGGTGGTCTACAACGCTAGCATGAAGACAAGTACGGGACTCAGTCTAAATCACGTCATGGAAAAAGGCCCCAATCTTCAAAAGGACCTTCAAACACTCCTGATAAAATTCAGATGCTATAGGTATTCTTTGACAGCCGACGTAGAGAAGATGTTCAGACAGATTCTCATACACGAAGAGCAACATCATCTTCAGAAAATCGTCTGGAGAGGAAACCGGGAACAACCCTTACAAGGCATGGTTCTTCGTACCGTTACATATGGTACCAAATCGGCCCCATATTTGGCAATGAGAACCTTGAAACAACTGGCATTGGATGAAGGAGCAAACTACCCTGAAGCCGCCAAGAAGCTCACAAAAGAATGCTATATGGATGACTTCATTACGGGCGCAATGACGATCGAAGAAGCAAAACAACTTCAGTTAGACCTTTCCGCACTACTCAAGAAAGGAGGTTGATATCTGAGGAAATGGGCCGGCAAGGACTCAAGAGTCCTCGAAAACCTACCAACTGAAGATTGCAGCACTAACAGCTGTTAAGACTTCAATCAAGAAGAGTCAACTAAGACCTTGGGCATTAGCTACAACAAGAAGACAGACTCTTTTATTTTCAACTGGAAACTCCCTGCACAGAAAGGCAAATCTACGAAAAGAAAGCTATTGTCTGATATTAGCAAACTTTATGACCCCCTTGGATGGCTCGCTCCAATAGTGGTGAAAGCCAAACTCCTTTTCCAAAGAGTGTGGGTCAGCAAAATCGACTGGGAACAACGCCTGCCTAACGACATTGAAATCGAATGGCAGAAGATTCGAAACGACCTTCCCAACGTGAACCAGATATCAGTACCAAGATGGCTACACAACGAGAATACCATCGAACTACTGGGATACTGCGACAGTAGTGAGAAAGCCTATACCTGCGTGGTGTACAGCCGCACTACAAGCTCCGATGAGACATACATAATACACCTTATTGGCGCGAAGACGAGAGTAGCACCGCTGAATAAGAAGACGTCTCTACCCAGATTGGAGCTAGCAGGTGCAGTTCTTCTATCAAATTTCATCGAGAAGATAAAATCATCGCTCAGTGAATACGAATTGCACATCGCATATTGGACTGACTCGCAAGTCGTCTTAGCATGGCTACAAGGTGACGTCACGCGCTGTGAAAAATACGTCGCCAATCGTGCTAAACAAATAATTACGGTCGTAGATGCAAAACGATGGCGCTACGTGAAAACAGATGAAAACCCGGCAGACTGCGCTACACGAGGACTATTGCCATCGCACGCTGCGTCTTTTGAGCTGTGGTGGAATGGTCCAAAGTGGCTGAAAACTACGAAAATCGAGCATGAAAATAAAACAACTTAAAGGTTTATTACAACGAGCATTGTCGAATGTATAAATAATAACTCCAGCGCATCGAGAAATGCTGACACCGAGCGCGTCGCGGACTACCTACTCAAGCGGCACAGCTCATTGACACGACTGGCTCGGGTTACCGCATGGATACTACGATTTACTACGGCGTTACGATGTAAACAAACATCACGTGGTGAAGTTTTATCGTCCGAAGAACTCGACAGAGCCATGACCTACGTAATACGACAAGTGCAACGAGAAAACTATTGTGAAGAATTCGAAAACTTGAAGAAACGAGGAACTGTCCACAACAAAAGCAGTTTACTCAATTTGAGGCCATATTTAGATGACGATGGACTACTCCGGGTCGGCGGGAGACTACAACATTCCTCGCTGCCTGAAGAAACGAAACATCCTGTAATACTGCCCCACAGAGGTAGACTTACACAACTGATAATAGAAGATTGCCACAAGAAAACGATACACGGCGGAGCTCGTCTAACTTTAGCTCAAGTTAGAGCTAAATATTGGATAACTGGAGGAAACCGAGCCGTCAAGAACGTCATTCGACAATGCGTGAAATGTCACCGACACCGATCCAGGACAAATGAGCAACTGATGAGTGATCTTCCAGAAGAACGAGTTACTCCATTAAGACCCTTTAGCCATATGGGCATTGACTTTACCGGCAGCGTGGAGATCAAGATCAACAAAGGGCGTGGAGTCAAGACCCGCAAAGGATACATGGTCATATTCATATGTATGGTGACAAAGGCTGTTCATATAGAGTTGGTTTCTGACCTCTCAACGCAAACGTTCCTGGCGGCATTTCAAAGAGTTTGCGCAAGGCGAGGCTGCGCGAAACACGTATATACAGACAACGCCACAAACTTCGTCCTACAAGAAGAGTTCGAACAGTTGGCAACATTTTCATCTCCTGAGTTCAAAGACGTCATCAACAAGCTACATATCACCTGGCATTACAACGCACCCCTCTGGCCAACGGGGGCCGGGCTATGGGAGGCTGCGGTGAAGTCGATGAAGTACCATCTTCGACGCGTGTTAGGAGAACAGATGTTGACATATGAAGAGTTCTCAACATTGTTGACGCAGATTGAGGGCTGCATGAATTCCCGTCCACTTAGCCCGCTGACAGAAGATCCACAAGACTTGGACTACCTTTCTCCAGGACGTTTTTTGACTGGAGGTCCAATCTTATCTCTACCAAGAGAAGATCACAAGGAGCTCAGACAAGTGGACCTAAGAGAGAGATGGAAGTTAGTAGAACATATGCAACAGCATATTTGGCATCGGTTTTCGACAGAATACCTACACCAACTTCAAACGCGAAGCAAATGGAACAAGGCGACGAAAAATATCGAAGTTGACGACTTAGTCCTTATCAAAGACGAAAATCTACCACCAGGAAGATGGGCACTTGGACGAGTGCAAGAAACACACACCGGCCGCGACGGCTACGTTAGAGTCGTCACGCTGAAGACTCAAAACGGGACACTCAAGCGTCCGATACTGAAGTTGTCGCCGTTACCTATCAACACTACCTCGCATTTCTGGGGACGACAAGGAAAGGATCCAAAAGACAGAAAAACAACAAACAGAACAAAATACTCAACAACAGAAGAAAAACAGAAAGAAAACCACACTGAGCTGCTATTATACCTGACGTTACCTGGCTTTAAGCCTAATATTGAGAGTAGCATACTTGACTTCCTTTCCGGTGCGACGAAATTAGCCCCAAATAGCTCACTTCCTCCTTCCTGTTTAAAACTCCTAAAATACATGTCATATCCGTTTTGAACCTCAGCAACATTGCGCGCGTAAAGTTTCAGAAATGGCGGCAATTGTAGCCAGCGTTATTGTGCGCGCTCAATTTTCAGGTCATTGGCGTTTTGGATTTCTTTCCGTGCGCACGCATTTAACAAATTTGAAAATATTCCAAGTTACTTTTCGAAATATCCTTGGAATTTTGTTACGGTTATAGTGTTAATTGTTCAGTGTAACAGCAAAAAATAATCCGTTTAATAAAAACCGCGGTAGATAGCCCCGCGTAGTGAATCATCGAGGAGTGATCGCTACAGCAGTTCCACTTCCACGTCTCCGGAGAGGAGGAGCAGCCGGAGGAGAAGACTTCGGGGGAGTAAGAAAGAATTAAAGGACAAGTAATCTGGAAAAATCGTTCCAAGTTTCAGCTAGTAACATCTCGGCAATGCATGATCGTATGCTAAACAGATCGAGTGATGCAATGTTTAGTAACTCACACAATCTCGCAATAAGATATGTTTAATTCTGACATTGAATTTGTTAGGAATATCACTCCCTTTGATATAGGAGTGATATTTATAAGTAGCTATTTGTAACTACCCTCGAAAGTACAAACATTGCATTCATCCGAATCTCACGCCGAGAAAATCATAAGTAAATCCAATCCAATCAGATTAGGTATTTGCCGTTCGCATGAGATACAAACTTTTATTGTTCTGTGCTGGAGTTCAATGAACTCGAGTGCGCCAAGTCCTTAGATGGCAGTCATACTTGGCGGGAACGTAGTGACCGCCCATGGTAGTACCACATGGTTTGATCAAGCAGGAGACGCAAAAAGGGATATTTTCGACGGTCATGTCTTGGCTTGTTGAGCACCAAGCAGATTCCGGCTACAGGGATAAGGTATGTAATACAATCAACGAGATGTCTTCCGAGGGGGAATATAATAAAATCGATTCTTATCAATTACGAAATATTGACGTTGGACGAGTGGATCTCTACTCAATCTATACTCAATGCATTCACGACCATCGCGTAATGGTAACCTCGTGCAAGATTTTGCCCTCGGTGGATATTCCATAACTAATCCCAGTTTTACAGATATTATGTCCGAGGAAGGAGAAACCTGGAGATTTTTCGTGAGTTAGACCTCCAGAGCAAGGCAAACAGAGGAGGCAAGCCCTTGTGCAAAGGGCTCGCCGCAACTGTTAGCCCGCGCCCGCGCGCAGCGGTGTCGCGCCCCCGCCGCCCGGAGCCCGGCTAGCGCTCCGGGCCGCCAGCCTGCGCAAGGCTGGCGCACGCGCGGAGGGGAAGCAGGAGGCAAACGACGACACGGCGACTGCGTGCATTTTTGTGAGTTCGACCTCCAGAGCAAGGCGAGTAGAGAAGGTGAGCCCTTGCGCTGCTGGCTGCCCGCTACACTTAGCCCGCGCCCGCGCGCAGCGGTGACGCGCCCCCGCCGCCCGGAGCCGGCATACGGCGAGCGCTCCGGGCCGCCAGCCTGCGCAAGGCTGGTGCGTGCGCGGAGGGGAGGCAGGAGGCGAACGACGACGCGGCGACTACGAGCAGCAGCCAAATGAAGGTGCCGCAGCCCAGTCTGAGCGCCATAAGTACACCAATCAGCGCAGCTTGGCTACAGAGAAATTGAAATTCCCTCGTGAAGTGACCTGTTGATCAATCTTCGATGGTAATATACCGCTGATACAGTTTCTGCAACTTAGTCCATCTGCAAGGTTTAAAGCGACATTGACATGCAGTTACGTCAGCCGTTAGCGGTTATGCCGGTAGTGCCTGCGCGTAAGGGGACATCGCTACTAAACGCTCGTGTGAGTATGAAATGACTCAGTCTATGCGAGACGGTTCAATTAAACATCTTGCGCAAAGATGTAGATATCTGATGGCTGATTGTCGTGCATTTCTAGTATCCCGGCCAAACTTGAGATCTAACTCAGTCTCTGCAACGTTTCCATCTGTGCAAGGTTCAAAGCGACATTTTCATACAGAAACAGTGTTGGTAGAACGAGGCGGACAGAGTGGAGGCAATCAATTTCCTTACAGTTTTTTTGTAACGTTCTACTCATTTACGTGATATCTTAACCCTTTTTAAACCAGTGACGAAGAAATATAAAATCAACACTATTTTATATTCCATTTATACTAATTACTTTATGTAACTTTCTTTGCTTCGAAATCAATAATTTCCATTTTAGCGCCGCTGCTTTTAGTGGATTAAAAGGGAGTTCTAAACATTAGGTATGTGGCTGGAGGACCGGCTATCTATATAATACAATACTCAAAGGGTAAAAGGGTAATCATAAACTGCTCTAATTGTGGTGTTGGATTACCTTTAATATGTTAAACCATATTTTTAAAGAACTTTGAGTACCTACCTAGTTGATTTCCTCCAACCCCTAATATAACAACGCGTTACAATCTAACAACAGAGCCGTCGATTTTCAACCCGACTACTTTCATCAATCCGGCAGGATATGGTCGGCAATATGCCTACTTCACTGCTTCAGATAGTTATCATTGTAGCAGTCACCTTTCAGATTCACTATCCAAAGATATAGTCTGCTAATATTATTCAGACAGTTATCCACCAGGATATTGTCGGAGCCATATAGAGAAGTTATCTACATTACTTCTCACAAATGACCTACGTGTCACTGGACCGCGCAGGTCTTCGTAATTCACTAGGTAAGTGGCTGTAAGAATTCACTTTTCAGTATATTAGCCAAAAGAAGCTGATGACAGTCCTCGAGTCTCTCAGGATATTAGTATAAATTTGAGATTATATATCGTGTTTTTTTTTTTCACATCACTATTTATTTGGTTGTTTCTCAATAGTCGCTTTACTTCGACATATCCCAAGCGAACAGCAAAGGCAGCTTTAACCAAGTCGACGAAATCGAGGTAATCTAACCATAATGTGTCTTGGATGTGGCCGGTGCGGCATACAGCCCACAAGCAGAGTTCCTTAATATTTCTACAGCTGTTCCGTACAGTACATACATAGTAAAGGAATAATAATTATAAAGTGAGTAGCAATGGAGTTTTGAATATCGGACTGAGCATGATATACATTAGCATATTGAGCGTGGGCGCCATTGTGCCTCTGCCGCCCCGTATGGGAAAAGGCGTGACGCTATGTTATGTTAGGACACCAACCTGGTATTTCTACCAGTGAACTGTTTTTCCAAACTTTTATCCATTACACATTATTATTTTAATGAATGTTATGACCACGCCGGATTATCCCAGTGAAGTATGTACTTTTATGGTTCAGTCCTAGGTAACATGGTTTCACATAATGTTGTCTACACATCTGCGGGTTATAATGAAAACGCGTTCAGATAATTGTATTAGGTATCTGATTGATCAATGATAATTGAATACGATAGATACTAAACTTCTTTATCACTGTAGGCATTTACAAATATGCTTATTACACGTAAACTTGTCTTTTTCTCTATGCTTGCCCACTGTAGAAGCATCATCATTTTAGTCAGATAGCCACACTAGCTCCTGTAATAGAATCAGCCACATCTAGCTATTCTTCTCAGAAGTGATACGATAAGGTATTTAGATTAATTGAGTAACTTTATTATTAAAGTCAGATTACAGACTTGTTCGCCAGTCTTTTGCAAAGACCAATCATATGTGGAAGTACATAATCAGTGGTAATGCATCCAGGAAGCGCACTCCCAATTCAAAATTCAGCTATTGTAATTTGATGATACCTACTGCTAATCACTAATTTCATCAATGTTTTGTGTTTAAATCAGATTGGCCCTGTCTGTGCAAGGTACAAATTATAATAACTCATTTTCACATGTATTCGATTCGGCACGCCTACGTCTCTAGCGCCGAGTTTCGTAGGTCAGGTGACCGACCTGATATCCTGACCTCACAACTGCAGTCTTGGTAGTCGTCGAGGTGAATGGCGAGCTAGCAGCCAACCACCGAGCACCAATCTCGGTGATCTTGTACTTAAGTGCTGACTGAAGGGAAAACCTACTGTAAAGCTTTGCATATTCTTAGATTTATATAGATCAGATGAGTCTTAATAGCCAGATACTAACTCGCCCAAAACTCGGCTGGCCTCAAAAGATGACTTCATCAGACCTTTCTTAAGTCTGTGTTTGTTTCTATCTATTTGCCTTATTTTTGAGTTGTATTTGCGCTATCTTTGCATCACGTACACGATGATGCATACACATTCAGTATCATAATTTATATAAGGTTTCCATAAATGAACTCCTAGTCATATCACATTGGCGTTTTTAACTCAGCAGTCGATACCAAACACTACTCAATATTAGGCTTAAAGCCAGGAAACGTCAGGTATAATATAGCAATTTTACCTGAAAATAAAATTGTTATTATACATACTTACCTGGCTTTAAGCCTAGGTAAATCGCTGCCTGCTGTGCACATTACTATGCATTGCATGATCGTGACACATTCTTAGACACGATTAGCTCTTTATTGAGTTACCAATGACCTGAAAATTGAGCGCGCACAATAACGCTGGCTACAATTGCCGCCATTTCTGAAACTTTACGCGCGCAATGTTGCTGAGGTTCAAAACGGATATGACATGTATTTTAGGAGTTTTAAACAGGAAGTGAGCTATTTGGGGCTAATTTCGTCGCACCGGAAAGGAAGTCAAGTATGCTACTCTCAATATTAGGCTTAAAGCCAGGTAAGTATGTATAATAACAATTTTATTTTCAGGTAAAATTGCTATATTTTACAATGCTGATGACGATACTAGCTTCCATCAGCAGCGTAAAATCTGTAACGACAGAAGAGGGCTACGAGATGACACCATTTAAGACAGAACATCCCCTTTATTTCGACGATATTGGGAAGATACAATACATCCACGACGAATGGAGACTATTAGTATACTATAATCTAACAACGTACTGGGAAGGAGCCAAGAAAGTACAAGAATATGTCAACCATATTGAATAAGTATGCCACAAAGACACAGTAAATAAAGTTTGCGGACTCCTCATTGCACAACTACGACAAGAACTTGAACAATTTACAGCATACAACTCACTTCTGATGTCACACCACGAAAACAGGAAGAAAAGAGGATACTTCAACGGCGTAGGAAGCTTAGCAAGGACACTATTCGGAACATTAGACGAAGATTTTGCCGAAAAATACCATCAAGACATTGAAAACGTGAAGAAAAACGAAGATTATCTATTATACCTGACGTTACCTGGCTTTAAGCCTAATATTGAGAGTAGCATACTTGACTTCCTTTCCGGTGCGACGAATTTAGCCCTAAACAGCTCACTTCCTGTTTAAAACTCCTAAAATACATGTCATATCCGTTTGGAACCTCAGCAACATTGCGCGTGTAAAGTTTCAGAAATGGCGGCAATTGTAGCCAGCGTTATTGTGCGCGCTCAATTTTCAGGTCATTGGCGTTTTGGATTACTTTCAGTGCGCATGCGTTTAACAAATTTGAAAATATTCCAAGTTACTTTTCGAAACATCCTTGGAATTTTATTACGGTTATAGTGTTAATTGTTCAGTGTAACAGCAAAAAATAATCCGTTTAATAAAAACCGCGGTCAATAGCCCCGCGTAGTGAATCATCGAGGAGTGATCGCTACAGCAGTTCCACTTCCACGTCTCCGGAGGAGGAGCAGCCGGAGGAGAAGACATCGGGGGAGTAAGAAAGAATTCAAGGACAAGTAATCTGGAAAAATCGTTCCAAGATTCAGCTAGTAACATCTCGGCAATGCATGATCGTATGCTAAACCAATCGAGTGATGCAATGTTTAGTAACTCACACAATCTCGCAATAAGTTATGTTTAATTCTGACATTGAATTTGATAGGAATATCACTCCCTTTGATATAGGAGTGATATTTATAAGTAGCTATTTGTAACTAACTACCCTCGAAAGTACGAACATTGCATTCATCCGAATCTCACGCTGAGAAAATCATAAGTAAATCCAATCCAATCAGGTTAGGTATTTGCCGTTCGCATGAGTTACAAACTTTTATTTTTCTGTGCTGGGGTTCATTGAACTCGAGTGCGCCAAGTCCTTCGATGGCAATCATACTTGGCGGGTACGTAGTGACCGCCCATGGTTATACCACATGGTTTGATCAAGCAGGAGGAGGCGCAAAAAGGGATATTTTCGACGGTCATGTCTTGGCTTGTTTAGCACCAAGCAGATTCCAGCTACAGGGATAAGGTATGTAATACAATCAACGAGAGGTCTTCCGAGGGGAAAAATAATAAAATCGATTCTTATCAATTGCGAACTATTGACGTTGGACGAGTGGATCTCTACTCAATCTATACGCAATGCATTCACCATCGCGTAATGGTAACCTCGTGCAAGATTTTGCCCTCGGTGGATAGTCCATAACTAATCCCAGTTTTACAGATTTTATGTCCGAGGAAGGAGAAACCTGGAGATTTTTCGTGAGTTTGCCATCCAGAGCAAGGCAAACAGAGAAGGTAAGCCCGCGCCCGCGCGTAGCGGTGTCGCGCCCCCGCCGCCCGGAGGCCGGCTAGCGCTCCGGGCCGCCAGCCTGCGCAAGGCTGGCGCGCGCGCGGAGGGGAATCAGGAGACAAACGACGACACGGCGACTGCGTGCATTTTCGTGAGTTCGACCTCTAGAGCAAGGCGAGTAGAGAAGGTGAGCCCTTGCGCTGCTGGCTGCCTGCTACACTTAGCCCGCGCCCGCGCGCAGCGGTGACGCGCCCCCGCCGCCCGGAGCCGGCATACGGCGAGCGCTCCGGGCCGCCAGCCTGCGCAAGGCTGGTGCGTGCGCGGAGGGGAGGTAGGAGGCGAAAGACGACGCGGCGACTACGAGCGGCAGCCACGTGTTGGTACCGCAGCCCAGTCTGAGCGCCATAAGTACACCAATCAGCGCGGCTTGGCTACAGAGAAATTGAAAATCCCGCGTGAAATGACCTGTTGATCAATCTTCGATGGTAATATACCGCTGATACAGTTTCTGCAACTTAGTCCACCTGCAAGGTTTAAAGCGACATTGACATGCAGTTATGTCAGCCGTTCGCGGTTATGCCGGTAGTACCTGCGCGTAAGGGGACATCGCTACTAAACGCTCGTGTGAGTATGAAATGAATCAGTCTATGCGAGACTGTTCGATTAAACATCTTGCGCAAAGATGTAGATATCTGATGGCTGGTTGTCGTGCATTTCTTACTAGAAACCGGGATACTTCCCGGCGAAACTTGAGATCTAACTCAGTCTCTGCAACGTTTCCATCTGTGCAAGGTTCAAAGCGACATTTTCATACAGAAACATCGCCTGATGTTGGTAGAACGAGGCGGACAGAGTGGAGGCAAACAATTTTCCTACAGTTTTATTGTAACGTTTTACTCATTTAAGTGATATCTTAACCCTTTTTAAGCCAGTGACGAAGAAATATAAAATCAACACTATTTTATATTCCATTTATACTAATTACTTTATGTAACTTTCTTTACTTTGAAATCAATAATTTCCATTTTAGCGCTGCTGCTTTAAAGGGATTAAAAGGGAGTTCTAAACATTAGCTATGTGGCTGGAGGACCGGCTATCTATATAATACAATACTCAAAGAGTAAAAGGGTAATCATAAACTACTCTTATTGTGGTGTTGGTCTTACCTTTAATAAGTTAAACTACATTGTTAAAGAACTTTGAGTACCTACCTAGCTGATTTCCTCCAACCCCTAATATAACAACGCGTTACAATCTAACAACAGAGCCGTCGTTTTTCAACCCGACTACTTTCATCAATCCGGCAGTATATGGTCGGCAATATGCCTACTTCACTGCTTCAGACAATTATCATTGTAGCAGTCACCTTTCAGATTCACTATCCAAAGATATAGTCTGCTAATATTATTCAGACAGTTATCCACCAGGATATTGTCGGAGCCATATAGAGAAGTTATCTACATTACTTCTCACAAATGACCTACGTGTCACTGGACCGCGCAGGTCTTCATAATTCACTAGGTAAGTGGCTGTACTTTGCATGCACTTTTCAGTATATTATCCAAAAGGAGCTGATGACAGTCCTCGAGTCTCTCAGGACATTAATATAAACTATTTATTTAGTTGTTTCTCAATAGTCGCTTTACTTCGACATATCCCAAGCGAACAGCAAAGGCAGCTTTAACCAAGTCGACGAAATCGAGGTAATCTAACCATAATGTGTCTTGGATGTGGCCGGTGCGGCATACAGCCCACAAGCAGAGTTCCTTAATATTTCTACAGCTGTTCCGTAGAGTACCTACATAGTAAAGGAATAATAATTATAAAGTAGCAATGGAGTATTGAATATCGGACTGAGCATGATATACATTAGCATATTGAGCGTGGGCGCCATTGTGCCTCTGCCGCCCCGTATGGGAAAAGGCGTGACGCTATGTTATGTTGGGACACCAACCTGGTATTTCTACCAGTGAACTAGCTTAATGACAGTTTTTCAAAAGTTTTATAACCATTACACATTATTATTTTAATGAATGTTATGGCCATGCTGGATTATCCCAATGAAGTATGTATATTTGACTTTTATGGTCCAGTCCTAGGAAACATGGTTTCAGTTAATGTTGTCTACACAGCTGCGGGTAATAATGAAAACGCGTTCAGATACTTGTATTATGTATCTGATCAATGATAATTGAATACGATGGATACTAAACTTCTTGATCACTGTAGGCATTTACAAATATGCTTATTACGCGTAAACTTGTCTTTTTCACTATGCTTGCCCACTGTAGAAGCATCTTCAGTTGAGTCAGATAGCCACACTAGCTCCTGTAATAGAATCAGCCACATTTAGCTATTCTTCTCAGAAGTGATACGAAAAGGTATTTAGATTAATTGAGTAACTTTATCATTAAAGTCAGATTACAGAGTTGTTCGCCAGTCTTTTGCAAAGACCAATCATATGTGGAAGTACATAATCAGTGGTAATGCATCCAGGAGGCGCACTCCCAATTCAAAATACAGCAATTGTAATTTGATTATACGTACTGCTAATCACTAATTTCATCAATGTTTTGTGTTTAAATCAGATTAGCCCTGTCTGTGCAAGGTACAAATTATAATAACTCATTTTCACACGTATTCGATCCGGCACGCCTACGTCTCTAGCTCCGAGTTTCGTAGGTCAGGCGACCGACCTGATAATCCTGACCTCACAACTGCAGTCTTGGTAGTCGTCGAACAGAATGGCGAACTAGCAGCCAACCACCGAGCACCAATCTCGGTGAACTTGTACGTAAGTGATGACTAAAGGGAAAACCTACTGGAGGTAAGCTTTGCATATTCTTAGATTCATATAGATCAGATGAGTCTTAATAGCCAGAAACTAACTAACCAAGTCTAACCTAGCCAGCCCGAAACTCGGCTGGCTTCAAAAGATGACTTCATCAGACCTTTCTTAAGTCTGTGTTTGTTTATATCTATTTGCCTTATTTTTGAGTTGCATTTGCGCAGCCTATCTTTGCATCACGTACACGATGATGCATACACATTCAGTATCATAATTTATAAAAGGCTTCCATAAATGAACTCCTAGTCATATCACATTGGCGTTTTTAACTCAGCAGTCGATACCAAACACTACTCAATATAAGGCTTAAAGCCAGGTAACGTCAGGTATAATATAGCAATTTTACCTGAAAATAAAATTGTTATTATACATACTTACCTGGCTTTAAGCCTAGGTAAATCGCTGCCTGCTGTGCACATTACTGTGCATTGCATGATCGTGACACATTCCAGGCCTGGGACACTCCGCAACTTACCTACAAAGCTACAAGTACATAGGCGTCTCCGACGCACCTCGCCAGCGGGAAAAGATTTAGTAGGCTGCAAACCGGCAAGCGGTATGCGCGTGTTCGCTCTCGCGCCCCCCGCCGCACCGCGCCGCTACCCGCGTGTAGTTTAAAAATAATGGTTATTCGATATTGCATCTCATATGGATGCCTAAATAAGTTTAGTTATATTCGTATTATTAGTAATATTTAGTGCGACATGCACCAGACTTTTTACAGCCGCTTAATGAAGTTTAAGTGCAATATCAATAAAACGCAGCAATGTTAAGTGGGTACCAGATAGGCATATAGCCTTGGCCTGTTTGACAACTTAAATTATCCTTGTACGAAATCGGCGATTAAACTTAATTTAGCGAATATCAAAAGTTTGGAACAAGTGGCCCTTAGTGTTTGTCTTTGTTTAATTTCGAACGGTTTTAAAAATATGCACAGCTGCACGGGGCAGCTAGTTTTTAAAATGTTATTCTAGCGATTTTCGGGAGACGGCTCCCGGACTATTATTGTGGCGGTTTCTATAACTTCGTAATTTCCGGATTTATTTAGCATGATGACCTGACAAAGTCAACTTAGCACTTTGTTTGATGACGTTTCGTCACTGCATGCAGAGATAACTAAAGGTCACTGTCCTACTTACTGTCGATAGGATTTCTGGCCATTATGTAAAAGGTTAGGTAGGTAGGTACCTATACTACCTATATTATAAATGTTATTCACAAATCTAGTAATAGTAAGTGGTTCGTAGTTAGTAAGTAAATATTCAGTTTTATTTGTGACACGAGACAACCCTTAGTTTCACGTGCCGCTTCAGACGAGGATAGCGTTACGCGGCAGAAAGAGAGGCAAATTTTAGGTAAGTAATCGAAGTGCGGGCGCAGCGCTACACAGCATGAATTGTACTTTGTTGCGTTGTAGCAAGGGTCACTTTTTAGTTGAACGTGTATGTACAGTGTCCAATCTGTTCCTAACTCTTTATTAATCTGTGCACATTCTTAGACACGATAAGCTCTTTATTGAGTTGCCAATGACCTGAAAATTGAGCGCGCGCAATAACGCTGGCTACAATTGCCGCCATTTCTGAAACTTTACACGCGCAATGTTGCTGAGGTTCCAAACGGATATGACATGTATTTTAGGAGTTTTAAACAGGAAGTGAGCAGTTTAGGGCTAAATTCGTCGCACCGGAAAGGAAGTCAAGTATGCTACTCTCAATATTAGGCTTAAAGCCAGGTAAGTATGTATAATAACAATTTTATTTTCAGGTAAAATTGCTATATTAAATTTAGTCAAGAATCAGACTATCATAGTGGAAGCAGAAAACGAAGTTTTGAAGAAGAACGAAGAATTCATGAAGAGGCAATTTACAGCTATCAACAACTTTACAAGACAAGTCAACTTCGCATTGAAAAGCGTGGAAAGCACCCTTCTCATAGTGATGTTAATGAACGACGTGAATGCAGCAGCATTGACATCCAATCTACTCATCGACAATCTTAGAAGAACTCAAAAAATACTGACGTCTATAAAGGCCACTTAGACACTCATCTATTAACGCCTTCACAGCTTACCGAGCAGTTGAACTTCATCGCTACGAAAATGCCTAAAAGATTAACGTTGCCTATCAAAAACGTACAAGGAGAATTGAAGAAACTGTATATGCTTTTATACGTAAAAGCTCGAATTACAACTGCTGTACAAAATTCACATTCCACTCACGAGTGACGAAGACTTCACAGCATACCGTATTATCCCACTACCGATAAACAGACACGGAAGAACTGTTATGGTGAAAACACAGTCGTCTTTAATAGCGATTAACTTTATAAAGAACACCTACGTCAGCATGGAAGAAGAAGATCTACAAGAATGTACCATGATGGACGAAGGCAACTTCATCTGCACTACAATTCATCCCTTATACAACCTGCACAACGAAAACGCACCGTCTGAAGCAATAATATTCAGTCAAAGGAAATCCCTGCCGTGCGAGACTACGGCGATAAATTGCAGAAACAACTGGATCAAATTGCATAAACAGAATACCTGGCTCTATAGCTGTTGTGACGTATGCACGCTACGTTTTATTTGCGGCGATCAGATGACTTCAAACACGATAAGCGGCACCGGCTCAATTGTTATGACTCAACAATGCACAGTTCAGAGAAAGGAGTCTACTATCTACTCTCAGAACTATTTTGGAAGCCAAATGAAGACAGGACTAGACATGGATATACCACAGCTAGTTTCATTATCGGTGAACATAATGGCGAACCGGTCTTTTCCGAATCTTCAACTACAAACCGGAAGAAAGGAATTATCCGAGGAACATACCGAAATAGAGCAAAAGATCCGCAACCAAAAGGATCACGAGAACCTACCAGAACCTATCCACTCACACGATATACACCAGTACATAGTGATGTACTTACTGGTAGTCACCATGTTAGTGTACTGCATAAAGCGACGCAGTCGAGCAGCCAGGCCTACAACGACGCAGCCCATGGACCAACGTATCCAGAGCATCGAGATGGGAGTCGTAGATAAGAACGAGGACAGACGAAAACCAGCGAGGGCGTCATCAAGAAGATCCCGAAAATATTTAGATTTTAACGAGGTTTAATTATTTTTATGTGTATTTAAGATTATTATTTTTTACTTTTTATATGTGCTGGTTACTCATTTCTCAAGATGTGGTTACTTTTATTTTTGAGATCGTATTATCTTATGTTAATTTTATTTTCTTTACGTTTTTTGGGGTTGGGAGTTCAAGCATAATTTAACATTACACTTAAGAATTTATTTTCAAAATATTTTTATTTTTAACGTTTGTTCTTTTAGTTGTTGGGAGCATGTACGGTTCACACATGACCGTACTCACTGCGGCCTCACGCGCGTTCTACTTAATCGGTCTAACGTCAGCTATGTTATTTCCTTAGCGAGTTTAGGTTATCTTTTTAATTAGGCATTTTAGTTAGAATACAATCAACTCTCCACGTAACCACAATTTACGGGAAATTAGTCTCCATAATCTCTCATGTACCTTTTGCGTTGGAATATACTTTGATTGGACTTCTCATCTTTTACTTCATCTCTCGTCAACTACAACAACGGGGAACCATCTCAAGACACACTACGGGGTGGCCCATACAACCTTCACAGATGATATTTAAATCAAATGGATGCCTAATGTAATCATGAAAACTCTCTCTCTCTCTCTCTCTCTCTCTTTCTCTCTCTCTCTCTTTCACTCGCGATCACATTAGACCAACATTGTTGCTAACCATGCTACGTTTTCATCACACCGTCTACACGTCTCTTGGCGATGACGCCACATAACAACTTTGAAGGGAACTGTCAACCGCATCACCTTTCTGCGGGGCTTTTATACCTACGATGACTAAGACTCGGCTACCGGATCCTCTCGCCCAGAGAGGCAGACGCTGGGGACATCCACTCGCTACGATGAACGCATGATTGATCGACTAACCAGCCACATTCTTCTACTATTCCAGACATCGACCCGAACGTGGTGTTCCAGACGTTCTTCAACCGCGGCGGGCAGCACTTCGACTTCCAGTCTGGCGGCGGCGGCGGTGCCAGCTTCCCCGGCAGCGCGTTCAGCTTCCAGTTCGGATAACTCGCCGCCGCCGCGCCCGTGGCCGGCGCCCGCCTAGGCTAGGCTAGCGGGCCACGTCGAAGGCGAGCCTATATAGATTTGTCGATTTATTCCTATAAGGGCTGATTCCTAAAAGGACAAATTCCTAAAAAGACAGATGCCTAAAAGGATTGCCCATAACGACAGAAGTATAGACACGAAAAGTTTATCTGTTCTGTTTTAAAATGTATTTATTTAGTGGGTAGCTCAATATTACTTAAATTCGGATGAAGCCCTGTTTTCCTAGACGGCGACATTAATGGTCTACATTTATTTTTTATAAAACTAAAGTTGTCGAATCAATCACCTCCAACTCTTCCAGCACTTGACCCATAGAGAGTATATTACTTGACCTAATTATTATTTTTGAGGAATACTGTTTTTTTTTCTGACCTTACAAGAATCCGTCCTTTAAGGAATCTGGCCATAAAGGAATAAATCGATCTGTCTCTCTTTCGCAGCCTGAACCTTCGCCGTAACCCGACAGTCTGGCCGAGGAGTAAGTCAGCGAATCAAACTGCCAGTGACCCTTGTGTACGATGAAATCAATATTTTTACCTATCTGTCCAATCTATCCACCCTAGGTTCGCTGGAAGACTCTTGTAAACAATAAAATCAATAATTTTACCTATCTGTCCATCCTAGGTTTGCTGGAAAACTCTTGTAAACAATAAAATCAATAATTTTACCTATCTGTCCATCCTAGGTTTGCTGGAAGACTCTTGTAAACAATAAAATCAATAATTTTACCTATCTGTCCATCCTAGGTTTGCTGGAAGACATGTAAACAATAAAATCAATAATTTTACCTTTCTGTCCATCCTAGGTTTGCTGGAAGACTCTTGTAAACAATAAAATCAATAATTTCACCTATCTGTCCATCCTAGGTTTGCTGGAAGACTTGTAAACAATGAAATCAATAATTTTACCTATCTGTCCATCCTAGGTTTGCTGGAAGACTCTTGTAAACAATAAAATCAATAATTTTACCTATCTGTCCATCCTAGGTTTGCTGGAAGACTTGTAAACAATAAAATCAATAATTTTACCTATCTGTCCATCCTAGGTTTGCTGGAAGACTCTTGTAAACAATAAAATCAATAATTTCACCTATCTGTCCATCCTAGGTTTGCTGGAAGACTCTTGTAATCAATAAAATCAATAATTTTACCTATCTGTCCATCCTAGGTTTGCTGGAAGACTCTTGTAAACAATAAAATCAATAATTTTACCTATCTGTCCATCCTGGGTTTGCTGGAAGTTTTTTGTGTACAATGAAATCAATATTTTTTACCTATCTGTTCAACCTAGGTTTGCTGGAAAACCCTTGATTATAATGAAATCAATAATTTAACCTATCTGTCCACCGTAGGTTTGCTGGAAGAAATCACATGTTAGATGCTCGTCTCTGTACAGGTCTTATATGTATTCCAAAATTATGTGCAGTAAATATGTAATGAAATAATACAAGGTCACTGACAGCACGATACGTTGGATTACTCGATGCGTAAATGTTCGTGCTTACCCCACAGGCGACTGTGCACCCCGGAGTACCTACTGGGGCCCTATTTCGGTAGACATTGACGGTTCAGTGACAATGACGCGACGACGACGTTCAACTTTAGGTAACTGTTATCTGACTTTTTTGTAATCCGTTCAGTGTCTCCAACTCTATTTGTCAAAATTACGGTGTTGCTAGTCTAAAAATACGGTATAGGGCGGAAAATTACGGGAGATAATAAATTAAAAATACGGTAACTTTATTAAACAATTAAACATTCAATTTCGGGTGTTTCAGCCTTTTTGTACATCGAAACATTAATGCTTTTAATCATTTTATCAGTATGATGGAAATCTGCGCAGTTTTTGGCCGTTCTCTTAATAAGTTGCTGCGTAAACAGATTCCCTGCAATAGATTTTGTGGACAATTGGTTCCTTTTTTTTGTCTTTAGGTCTGCAATGTGGCTGAAAATGCGCTCGCAATCGGCGTTTGAGTGGGGCAATGACATCATTCCGAGCATATTATGTGCTAAGTTATAGAATGGCAGCGAGTCTTCTTTAGTTTTGATTTCCGACACCTTATGCCAAAATACATCTGGAGAATCGTTGACGTCTAAATCACATTTATTTTGTTCAATGTAATTCGGGAAATGCCGCCATTCATCATCTAAAATTTGCTGGACATCAAGTGTCTTTGGAGAGATTCGGGGCAGTAAGTCGAATATGCTGGCCAACGATGTTTGTCTTTTCTCGGTTGCTAACATGCAGTTTTCGTTATTTAAATTGGAAATTGCTTTTAACAGTTTGTCTTGGAGGCTATATCTTTTTCGTATGCCAACCGCTGCCTGGACAACGAATCTCTTACAATTTTCTCGCAACTGTTTCACAGAATTGACATGTAACTTCAGGAAGTGACAACTGTTTCTGAACACCAAGACCTAAATAAATATCTTCTAGTCGTATATGTCTGCGTTCGTCTGTGGGGTCAATACTGTCGAGCGGTGTATTATTTACATAACTTGGGGGCATAATTAACAGAAGCAGCTCTCTGTACAGTTCTTCCATTTTCAAGTGCATTTCTGGTAAGACTGTAGTTTCACTTTGAAAATATGCGTTAGTCCTAGTGAACTTCGGCAACATCCATGAAAGAAAATGATAGTAAGCCTTCTGAATGGGGTCTCTCAAAGCAGAGCGTATTTCACGGCATTCATGATCTTCAAGCCATTTATCATCAAAGTAAAGTTTAAGAGCCTCCCATTGTTCTAGGATCCTATCAACAACGGCTGATAAAGATAGCCATCTAGTTTGGGCTGGTCGCAACATTTTATGTATTTTTGCATCGCAAAACTCTTGGAAAGCTTTTAGTTGACTTTGCCGCTTACTGCTGGTTTTAAAGTGGTTATAGATGTTGCTTGCTAATTTTTCGGTTTCGGGTGGCAGTTCTTTGCAACCGTCGCTCGCGCGTATGTGTAAAGAATGACAAACGCACTTTATAATGGTTATTCCTGGACATAACTGCCTGAATCTTGATGAAACCGAATTGTTACAGCCCATCATGGTATTGCAACCATCTGATCCGAATCCAACTATATTTTTCTGGGGCACACAATTTTCTTCGAATGATTTAATCAGGACTTCGAATAGGCGTTTTGCAGTTGTAGTGTGATCTTTATTATCTTCGCCAAAAAGGTCAATGAGGTCCCAAAGCCGACTGACCACACGCCCTATCTTCGGGTCATAATAACGTACAACCACACACATAGTTTTTGTAGATGTAATGTCGGTGCTTTCATCTATTAGTACGGAAAATTTTGTGATTTTAAATCGGCGCTTAAAGCTGCTTTTTCCGTATCGCCCAAGACATTGTTTATTACAACTTGCAGCTTAGTATGTTTCATTTTCACATTTTTAGCAATGTCTGAATCAGGGAAAGCATCAACTAACAAATCTGATAAATGGTCCATACTTGAATGTGGTATCTTATGTTCAGCCATAAATGCTGCTAGTTTGAGCTCTGCATATTTTGCTTTTTCTTCTACTGTATTCGATTTTGAAGCTTGCAACAATTTGACAATTGGTGGTTGAATAGATGTACTCTTTACCTTACTTTGATGCTTTGAACCTGCGTTTTGACGTTTCAGCACACTTCTATCAGCTTGCATGGTGGTATCACAGAGCGAACACTTTGCTATATATGGGTTTTTTGGGTATTCACGAAGAAAAGTCTTTATTTTTCAGCCACTCTGATCGAAATTTTTGTTTGTACGACCTATTTTTAGCGCGCTTACAACTGGAAGGTCCAGCGTCGCTCTCGTCACTTGTTTCAGACTCAGATGTCATTTTTTATAATTATAATTGCGATCTATGATCTGACGCAGCAAACTAATGTGAAAAATTGCGAACAGAACAGAAATTAAAGTTGACAAAACGCAGAGGCATGGCTAATTTCTACTGAAGTACTATGTTCAATAACTTCGTAATTTGGTCGCATAAGTTTCGTCTACTTGTCTATGCACACAAGTTGATTGTGCGGGGAATACCCCAGGGAACGATAGTGTTGGCATTTTAAAACATTGTTTTGAAATTAAAATAGACTGTGATGTGTATGGTTGGGTACCAAATTTTCCGGTCTTTACAGACCGGCAGACAAGTCGAATCTAGGAATCAATTTCGTGCAAAAGGGAGCGGTGTGACAAATATTAATTTCTTACGTAAAGAAACGAGATAGATATTTAAAAAATCAGACCGTATTCAAACCTAGGTAAAATCAATGAACCGAACGTCTAAAGCGGCACTAGGCACTATTCTCAGTTTTTTTGACACCACCTACTTAGTCACATCAGTAGAAAGGAAATGTAATGTTGTTATCAAATATATATCGCTTGTTTCTTACATTTGAGTATATTTTGTCCACACATTAATGGTTTTTGACAGCTCAAAACCTATACATTTTTGAATCGCTTGTTTCTTACAATTGAGTTCATTTTGTCCCCTCATTAATGGTTTTTTGACAGCTCAAAACCTATACATTTTTGATGTTTGCAATGAAAAAGATTGCTTATTATGGAATGCAATAAGAAAACGTCAAAAGACCACTAATAGAGTGGACAAAGTATAGTTATAGGGATTTAGAGGCTAGAAGACAGCACGGGGCGCGCGGCACGCCAGCCGCGGAGCGCGCGATTTGAGCCATGGCAAGAGACCCTAGATACGATTTTGAGGCGTGAAGCAAGGGAAGGATTAACTAATGTATGATAAGCAATTGCATTCATTTCTTCCATTAATTGCCGTAGAAAAGATTATCCAAACGCCAAATAAATTATGCTTTAAGTTAACCATTCGTCGTCGCGTCGTCCTTGAACCGCCATTGTCTATTGGAATAAGGCCCCAGCCTTTGTGATGATTACGTTTTTCTTGCATTTTATACGTTCATACTGTTAGATTAATTCATCGTAATTTCATAGAAAATATCAGCCATACTTAAACTTACCCCGGAGTTTTACTTTTACTTAACCCCGGGGTAGCCTGAGCTGCAGGAACTGATAATGATTCCACAGCCACAAACCGAACGTTTTACTACGGTTTTGTGTGTTATAATATAAATTGAATCAGAATACAATCAAATCTGTTTGAAGTACAAATCTATGGTGTGCAGAGTCGCAAAGTCGCTTCGACACTGCGGCGAGTCGGGCTGAAATCTGTTGAGTGGTAAATGACTGATTCGCCTTTTTGTTAGCCAACTGAAGATACTATCGACAGCTATTGTGTAATTCTCGGCGTTTGTCATCGAAGTTTTCTTGGCACGAAATATCTCCTAAAAAATTGCGGAATTTTGTTTGATAAATGGGTTATCCTTTTGTATAAACGGCTCCGTCTACAAAATACTATATTTTATGTTCGCTTAATAGATTTCACCCATGGTAGTTATAATGGAACCTAACATGAGAACCACAAGATGTAAAAATAAAAATCGTATTGAAATTTTGTGCTATAATAGTTATGAAACTAACCTGGATAATAATATAATAGTTATATTGTTCGTTTATGTACTCGTATAGTATTATTTATGTTATATCAAAATAACAATACATTTATAATTATTTCTCTTATGGATCACTCAACTGTTTCATTAGTAAACAACTACACTCGACTGATTTAGTTAAGTACATATTATTGTTAATGTTTCTTTTTTATAACGCTCTTAAACAAATCACGTAACTTAAATTAAAAGCCACAATAGATTTGTGTTCAATACAAAAGTTACATAATAGTAAGTAACATAATAGTACCAATAGCATAGAATTGAATCAGCTTTATGCTAATGTGATGGTAGTAAATGTTATAATAATAATGATCTTCAAACGTGTCTGTCTTGAAAAAGAGTTTATTTTTTATGTATGATTTTACGCGATATATATGTACAGACTGGCAATTTAATGTAGAAAAAAATGCCAACCCGAGACAATTTTGCGTGTTTTATTATATACTTAAGACTATTTTATTTGTAAAACACGCAGTATTCCGCGATTGTTGCCTTCATTTTTTGCGGCATTTTATATTGCCAATCTATATAAACAATATTTAGCCAGAGCTAAATAGATAATACAACAATTTTGGCATATTTAGTTAAAATTTGCTCATAGCGGAATGGCTCAAGTGGACCTACAACTCAGTAGATGCAGTAACGTTAGAGCGCGTAGTGACGTCACGAATCCAGGTGCCGAGTTGTAACTCGATGGAGTTGTAAGTGCCACGCCTTTTCCCAGATGGAGTAATAGATAATGTGGTCACGACCCTCGGTGTTCCTGTTACATTATCTATAATACCTAACTAAAATATTGTAAGGGCTTATGTATAAAAAGAGAAAATATTTAGTTATTGCATTCCCACAACAGTTTCAGCTTTATATTTTTTCCTTTAAAGTTTTTCTTGGTGATCGTGCGTTTACTCTAGTTTCGTTCCAAAGTTTTGTGTAGTGGTGCGGTGACACGTTATACGTTACGTAGACTCAAGCTCAACGCAATGTTCGGATGTCGTAGCTAGAGTTTCCGTAATATGGAGATGGTTTGTTAGAAACATAAAATAAAAATGTAATATTAATTAATTCCAGAAAATAAAGGAAAATCTGCATTTCAGTGTATTTATTTTTTAATGGCCGCAGTACACTCGCGTGAGACGACCCGAGGCTGTTGTACAGTACTCCAAAACTGATATTGCACATAGAAATATTTGCCAGTTGTCGTATTCCCGAAAACACCCGAATCATACATTGAACTTGCTATTTGTACCTTGTTCGAAAGAAATAAAAGAGTCGTCATGACGAAAGCAGCAATTACGGGCGTTGGCGGTCGCTCGCCGATCAGTGAGTCCAAATTGTTATCTATGGTCAGTCCAGTCAGTTGCCTTTTACCATCGAGGTAAGCAATTAGGAAGAGACGGCACGTCCTTTAAAGCGGCTACGGAAAAATGGACTCAACTGCACACACTCTCACATATCACACATTTACAACTCATTGAGTGACGACAGCGAAGGAGATAGATCTATTAGCTAAAGACAGAAGCCAGAGTGAGACAAGCCTAATTATCGCAACGCGCCACCTTCGCTTCGTCCGATGTGCGTGTTTCGTTCCAGAGAGCGCTTTGAAGGAGCGTTAGCAAAACAAACAAAACTGAAGCTCGTTTAATCTTAGTATCTGTATGTGTTGGTTGGCCTATGTAGTAAAGACGTAGAATTAAGCAATATAAATAGATTCAATACAGTTCAGATAGTTGTGTTTTATATTAGTTTATGGAGTTACGACCAAAGTGAATAAAACAAGTAGATACATACACAAACGACATATTTATTAAAAAATTAAATTGTTACCATTTACCTACCTAAGGAAGCTATACATATTTCAATTTAAGCCATATAGTACCATTACAGAAAACAGTTTTTTGCCACACGAAGCCAAAAAAGAAAGGTTTTTAATATATTTATACCGATTTTGATGAATGAGGTGTCAATCGATTCATTATTTATTACTTACGTGTACAGGTCTTAATTGGTCAATCACCGGCTGACTGCCGGTAGGGCATTTCTACTTTCCTTCAAAAAGAGATAACTTATTTCTTTGTTGACGTTTCGATACATTTGATATCGATGGATCGATTTTGTGAAAATAATGGAGTCTTACATCACAGTATTTGTCCACAACTGCTTTTAACAGATGTATCCTGTGGTTAAAAGTGATCGGTTGATCAAGGGAGTGCTGATGCAAGTTTGAAAGCACGTCCGAGTTTATAAATGACTTTATAACTTTTAATTTTAAACCTTGAATCTGTTTTTCAAACAGAAAATGTTGGCTTTGATTTTCTCGTATAAAAGTTTTTATGGCAATTTCGGATTTAATGCAAATCCTAAATAAGTCTAAAGACGAATAACATAATCCACCCATGTCTTTTAACGTTATTAATTTGTGAAAACTTAATCTTTCGTTGGTAATTAGTTCGGAAACGCAAGTTTCACATTTGATTGTTTTTATTAGCGCTCTCGCCACCCAGCCGGATATATATCCAATAATTAACTCTGCACTTGTTGAGATATCCCGCTGATGACCATTCAAAAGCTTGCTTAGTGTTTGTGCATTGTTTTGTGCTCTTTCATCACTAGGATGATCATTGTTTTTATTTATTTTTGTTATTTGTACCTTCTTACGTGCTAAAGCGCGTGTCATAGTTTTGTGTTTAGGCAACTTATCAGTACCAAATAAATTTCTAGAGCTATTTTCTTTATCTTCTTCTTCAGAATCATCGTATCGATCAAAAATCATGTTTATATTATTTATTGCCGACGAACAATTCAGAATAGGAAAGTTGTCAAGTGGTATGCAATTGCCTGAAAATGAAGAACGCAGTTCTAAATGCCCAAGAAGCTTCCTGTAAATGCCTCTGAACTGCCTAAAATTTGGGTTATTATTGTAACCTCCCTGTCGACGGATAATACCGAATAATAACTCTAGATGATCTTGACTTAATCGGTAAACCGAGATATACTCCATCATATCACTCTCAACTAAGGTCGAGTAGAGGTGTTTAAGACTCTCAATGCAGACAATGAATCCCAAAAAACCGGTCTTACGTCGTGACTGGATGACTTTTTTCTTTGATATTGTCATAGTTACCCTGCCTCTTCGAACCCTTCTCGTCTTCACAAACATCTGAAGCGAGATGATGTAGTCTTTCATGTTATCCATGAATGTGAAAATATCATCTTTGTTTTCACGACAAATTGGTTTTTTGAATCCAAAACGCTCTCTCTTTCTCGAGTTCATGATATCAAAAATGTTATTGAAGTTTTCAATAAATTTCACAGTTGGATCAGTGTTAACGAAGCGGTAAGAAACCAATATTTCTTCGCAAAGTTTTATAGCGGTAGCAACACTTTTGCTTAAAAGCTGGGTTGCCAGTTTTACCTTCATTATTTGGTTTCGGAAATTAATATGGCGCGCTGACAGCTTATTGGCAAAATTCAGGGTTTCATTCGTTTGCAAGCTCAACAAATGTTCTAGTAATTTCCACTGAATTTCTTTACCTTCACTATCAAACAGCACTCTTTTCGATTCAAATGTGTTACGAACCAATTTTAACATATGACAGGGATCTAAAAACACAGCCACTTTTTTGTCACAGGATGGATGCTGGAATGTTGTTTTTAGAGTGTTGATATCATCAAGATGGCATCCTAAGAGGTTTGCTGCACTAATATTGGAGGGACATCCGTCAAACGTCAATGCAACAACATCGACCCCTACCTGCCAGCTATTTGAAAGGGCTATCTTTATTAAATTGGCCCTGCATTCGGCGGTGAGTCCATCGACAAAAAAATAGCCAATTGGTAATTTCCAATTTTCATTGGAGCGTACGAGCATCATCACAAATGCCTGTGAAGCTACGCGATCTACAGGGCCAGCACCGCAGTTTACAAGGCCTAAAGATTTTTTACCACTCCATGAAGTTTGCTGACGTACAGCCATTTCGTCTACGACAAGGGTACACAGGAGCCGTTTTTCTGTCGCAACGTGTTTTCGTTTTAGGACGTCAAAAGCTTCGGTAGTAAAACCTGGAGCGGCATCTGTATTTTGGTACCATTTTCCCAATGTTCGAGGGTGCGGAAGTACATAGTTAAATATTTTTCTCACGTACTTACATCCGACTGGTGAGTAAAAGTTCAATGTGAGTGCAAATTTCCTCAAACTTGGCGTAAATTTCATCCGTATGTTGGTCATGGATCTATTTTGTCGTGCCATTCTTGTGAGCATATCTGCTGCTTCCGCTTTTAATAAAACCTCCCTATACTGATCTTCGGGCAGCACGAGTTTCTTCTTCAGTTCGATTATTGTCTGTTTCAATGTATAACACTTTTTCTGCAGCCTTTTATTCCTTTTTTTTAAATTGGCATTTTCCAAAGATACTTTCTTTTTAGCCATCTCAAGCTTCCTGACGGTCTTTTTCAAAAATGATCTTCGGGGTGTATCAAATATAGATTCTAAGTCGGAAATATTTGGTGATCGCTCCGATGATTTTGCAGAATATGTTCCTGTTTGTGGTGTTAGGTGTTTGTTTATTTGGCCTTCGAGGTACCTGTAACAAAAACCGGTCTGACTCAGAAAAAAATTACCTCAATTCAACAGTTTAGTTTTTAATGCAGTAAGAATAAATACACAAATATATACTTAAGTAGTTTCTAAAATAAAAAGTAAAGAAATAAACGAAGGTTGAATACCTTGAAAAAAGGAACGCCATCATTTTTAATCCTTCTTGTTCCTTTGGCGGTTTTGTACATGTAGCTTGGACTAAAATACTCTGAACACACTCGACTGCTCTGCGTAGGCATCCAGTCGTATTCTCGGCGCTGGTTTCTAACAACTGAGATCCATTTCTGCTTTCTTAGTTCTTCCACCGCGGGAAATCTATTATTGTAATGATTTAATAGCATTAGTATGTTTCCTAAACCTATACACCTTTTAAATGCGGGAATCATTTCATGAATAGAGATGGGTGGTATGTCCTTGTTATATCCACGCATTTGGGTGGGTAGTTCAAAATTATTGTAATTTAATTTTGAAAAACCATCTAAATTATTTGCATAGTATGCCAATCAGTTCTAATCAATACCATCTACACAAGTGTGTTTTGTTAATTTTATCTGTTAAATGATGAAATTTAAAGCTAAAAGGAGATTCCAGGGGTACTAGATGAGTATAGTTGTATGTCTCCGTACCCTACAAAGAAACATCATAAGCTCGAACAACTTCGTAAATACAAGTTTCACGCAAAATTATCAAGCAAGACACACTTTGTGTAAAGAACATTGATTTAATCGGATAGCCATACTTTGTTTCTTAAATTTTGGTGGTTTAAAAAAATGAGGTTCCAATAATTTTATGCACCCACTAAATGTTCGCATACGGGTTTGGGAAATACGATTTTAGGAATATAATTAAATGTCAGAATAGAAAAAAAAAGTTGGTTTGAAAAAATCACGAAGACCCATCACTTTTTCTGCCAACAGTACATGCGAAACATTTTCACGACCACTGGCAAATCACAGCGGCGATACCCCGTCCCCCTGTACTACTGAACTAACAGGCCTCTGCGGGGGGATTGCTTGAATAGTCAGATACCTTTCCATACTGGTCTGATTAAAAAATGGCTGCTCCGAAAACAATATTGCGTGTTTGGACAAAAACATATAAGTAATACATTAATTTTGGCATACTCACGCGTGGAAAGTAACTCCATCAAGCTTCTTATTATTCCTGGAATGGTTGGTGCACTTGTCAAAGACGCAACCAAGCATTTTAGCCGTAAAATCACTTGAAAGGTGGCAGCCGAATACACTGTTCACTGAAGGTCAGCCCGCGTGCGACTAATCCCGCCCGAGTGAGTACATTGTACCTCAATTGCCTCTGTCACGTTTGAGGGCTCGGTGCCGTGTCTACTTGGTTTACGTCGATGCCTTTTACCCAAAAACCTACAGAAAAGGAGTGCCCTTTTGCGTGAAAAAAGTGCAACCACTTTGGAATGCTAGCGGCACTGCATTTCAGTTCCGGTACTAAAGGGTCCCAGAGACGATCAATCTTGCTTGTCAAGCATGCATGATTCAAGCAAAATTGACCGTTTACCGAAATAAGAAATTTTGATTAATTGTTCTTGACTGCCCATCAAGCGGCTTGACGAGTTTCGTTCATATATTTACTTTTAGTACTTAAGTATAGGAAACTAGCAATTTCCCTAATTCGATTGTTATAGTTATTTTTTCATGAAAAATAAATGCATTTGACTAGCGGGAATAGCTTGTCGCATATCGGTATCTTGCTTTTCAATTTTGGGTCGAATCAAGTCCAACAATGTTTCAAAAGAATCATTGTCCATTCGAAGAAATTTTTTATAATCGTCCGGCTCAGTTTCATGAGAGTTCTTTGCAAGTGTTCATGAGTGAATCGATATGTCAATTTATACCACTCCTTCCTTACACCATCGTCTCTTTCTTTTTCTTTTTTTTTAATAGACAACGCTATAGTTATGGCATGGTAGGTCGGTAGGGAACTGTGACGTGCGCACCTCCAGCCTCCCTATGAGGGCGAAGCTCGGGATCTACAAGACCTATGTGAGATCCCGCCTCACCTACGCGGCTCCGGCATGGTACACCATGTGCTCGGAGACGAACAAACGGAGACTCCGAGCCCAAGAGAACCTCTCTCTGCGTACCATCGTCGGACCAGTTTGTCCAGAGGCTGGCGAAGGGCATGTTCGCGCGTGCGGATGCATCACATCTTCCGCACATCGCCGAACTGGCGCCGCACCACGCGCGCCCGCCCGACCGCCGTCGCCTGCCACGCGACCTGGTTGCCTAGCCGGCGATCACCCACTGCATACCAGCGCCACATGAAGACCACCGCCCGCAGGGGCCATCCGATGACCTGTCCACAGGAGTGGACAGAGGCGATTCTTCGGGAAGAGGTCCGTCGACCTGACCCCGACTCCCTACGCCCCAGAAGGGGTGCGTGAGATGACTTAGATGATGACGTGCGCACTTGATGCAGATCGGTAGGCGACTGTGTGTTGTGTGTGTCGTGTGGCTTTCTTGATGGGCCCTTCAAGCATCCCATTCAATCAAAATTGATATCAAGCATGCTTGTCAAGCAAGATTGATCGTCTCCGGGACGCTTAAACTCTGTGTATATAAATATAGGTATAAGTACGTATATATTACACATGTATAGGATTTGACTTTCAGGTTGTGACGAAACAAACATTTGATTTATTTCTCAGTAGGTATAAATATATTTATTTAAACACTCCATAATGCGGATATATTTTTACGGTTATGGAATGAATTATGAATCATAATTTTACTTATGTGGACTTCTATTTAAACAAATATGGTTTAACTTCACCGTAGCTTTCAGTGGATATTGAATTATGAGTTATGACACATCTGTCTTGTTGTTTTGAAGGCTCATTCAATCGAAACTCATACTTAAGGGTGTTTAATTAAGATATAGTTTGGCAGGTCAAAAAGTATATTTTGTGTTTATTTTAATTCTATTTATTACTTGACAGTTATTTGATAACAGATTAGGTTTGAGAAACGTTAACTCAAGTGCCTGGCTTTTTGTTCTACTTTTATGTAAACAAATCATAAATTGTCGCCTAGATTTTTTTAGCGTTAGGCTAAAAGTGTGGGAATGGAATGCTGAGAATTGGCTCAGGTTCAAGGCTTGGGGTTTGTAATAAAACTGTTTGACAGGGGGTTGTGGGGACAGTCAATATCGGTCGATACGCGAGAGCTGACGTGAGAATTTAGACAGGTTAAAGACCAATCCGGGAGTGTAAATACTAGAATTAGAGTTACGCGTCCGTTCTAGGATCACTGAATAGTTTTTCTATTATATTTCGTGTACTAATATTACAAGTGCGGGTATAAATGTATTTATATTTTTCGTGTCTTCGAAACAATTACTTTCAAATAAAGAGTGTCTCGGACTGAAACTTTTATAGAATTTTTAGAGAAACACTGAGGCGTGATTGTGTATAGTGATTTATAAGTGATTTGGTGTTAAGTGTGCGTCGTAATGAGAATTGTCTCTTACTGCTTCTGTTGGTGAGACCTAGAGATGGGTCCTAAGCGTCCTAGGTCCTAGACTTCCGGCTGCCGAAGCGGGAGAGGATCATCATGCGCAAGTCATCGACGGGAAAGATTATTTATAGTTCTAAGGCTTGTAATTTTAAGTTTTGTTTTGCGTTCATGCCGCGGGTTTTATTTTACGGTATTCAAATTCGTCAATTTAATGATTCCAATTAGTTCGTCTTCGTGATTTACTATAAATGCATTTTGCGCAGACTTTTAAATTACCAGGCCTTTCTGATCTTATTCTTGTTTGTCTTTTAGCTAAATGATTAAATTACGTAATTGAGGTTATGTAGGTAGGGAGACTAAACACAATTATTTAGGTTTATGTAACAAAACAAGTATCTAAAATTCGTATGACTACAAATAATTACGTTATTTCCTTCTCACTCTTGAAATTTCTTGTCTGTCTATCGTGTTGGTTGGCCTACCTAACTTTACATTAAATGACAAACATATTCTAATTCCATATAGCATGAAGATTGAAATGTTTACTTGGTCATTCTCAAAACACACACATACAAATTTACTCTACAAGAAGCTGATATTACTTTAAGTACACTACTGGATTCTACACGGCCTAAGGTTTATTAGCAGTCATTCTCCCCTTCTGAAACGCCCCGACTCAGAAGTTCGGCCATTCTTACTGCATTGTTAGTCGGACGTTGTGCTGTCCATTTTCGAAAGGCTGTCACTGCTTTGAGTACTATCTGGTTCATCCTTTTGTCGTAAGCACATAGTGCCTAGACTTCTTCCTACTCATGGACTAGAGAACTACTCGCATACCCCGATTAAAAGATGGATTTGTACAATTCGGATTGATTTGACATTGTAGTACAGACCCTGGTCGCATCATTCAGGGACGCTTATCGCCCCTGTTTAGAGTGAAGTTTACTTCGCTGTAGAATGCCTGTGGATGGCCTGAAATCCGTTAAAATCAAACCTACACACACGCTACATTATTACGGTTTATAACGATGTACTTGTATTATAATATGCAGAAGTTGCTGAAGATCTGCAACGCTGATATTCTGCCAGAACCTTGGTAAAATTTACACACAATTATATAAACCTTATAATAAATAATTAATTACAATTATCACATAATTATTTTATTACATGAAGTTGCTAAAGCTTGTGAAGCATAAAATACTAAGTTATATAAAGAAAGAAGAAGAAGGAGAAAACATCGTAGCCATCACATTGCTATAACCTGCGAAGTGGATTAATTAAGATATGATAAACAATGAAAGTGAGAAAGGTCGCTGAAAGTTCGAATTAAGTTAGGGTAGGTGCCAAAATTGGTTAGTACGGGAATTAAACAGGTAAATATGTTGGTAATATATGAAATCATGTTATTGTTATTTTCGATGGTATGAGGATGAAAGCAAAAATAATATTGAAGAAAAAAGTTGTCTTTATAATTATTTGGAACGTCTACCTATCTTCTGCAAATTTAATAGGCACTGATAATATTGGTTCTTGAAAACTTGTTTGGAATCTATTTTTCGAGAGCGGCAAGTTATTCCAGCATTTTGAAGACAGACATCGAAAACTTCCCCGGAAGGCAGCAGTTTTATGACGCGGGACAGAAATTCGATATAGTCCAGCTCGAGTCAAGTGCTGGTGACGTGTCCCGCACCACGATAGCTTTTCGTATAGGTAGTCAGGGGACTTAAATTGTATGATGCCAAATAAAAGGTTTGCCTTTGCTCCATTTTAAGGATATTGGCCTCATTAAGATAGGGTGTGATGTGAGAACGGGGGGGTATACGAAAGCAGAAGCGAGCGCAAGCATTCTGTACACGTTGGATCAGACGTGATCGTCGGAGTAGACACGGTCCGTAAACCGAGATGCAGTAGTTGAGTTTAGACAGCACGAGAGCTTCACATAGTTTTACTCGAATGTTAGTATTTAGAAAGTCTCTGATACCGTTAAGACTTTCAACCTATAAAAGCAATTCCGGGCTAACTCCAGCACATGTCGCTCAAAAGTGAGCCCAATATCCACTAGTACACCCAGATTTCGAGCCTGTTCAACCCTTTCAATAGGGACGCCCATAATCGCAATTTGGGGTTAACATTCGAGTTTTTTTTTATTTATTTCAATAACAAACAAATAGTCACATTCAAAAATATACGAGTATACAGACATGCTGATCAATTTCTAATTGTAGACTTACAGTTTCCTTAATTCTAAATGACAAAAATAACAAAAGGTCAAAATGCACAAACCTTAACAAACTAATTCAACACACTGACGACAGCCGACATGCAACAACACGAAATCACGAGATGTGGTTTACTTGATTTTTAGATCCGAGGACTATGAATTTAGACTTGGAGGGATTTAGAACAAGTAAGTTTTTGGTAGCCCATGTCGATACTGCATTTAAGTCCTCATTCATTTTGTTTACGGCTACCTCCACGCTCTCATTTTTAGCTGAGATGTAGAGTTGTAAGTCGTCAGCATATAAATGATATTTACAGTGAGACAACCCAAGGACGATGTCGGCGCTGTATATAATGAAAATAAGAGGGCTTAAGATAGATCCCCGTGGTACACCTCTGTCTACTGGGCTTAATCTGGGCGATAGGCGAGATCTATCCAGCTTACGTAGTTCGACTTTCTGATGACGCAACGTGAGGTAGCTATCCAACCATCTAAGTGTGCCTATGTCGAAGCCATAGTAAGAGAGTTTGGACATCATAAGGGAGGTATTGATAGAGTCAAACGCACGGGAAAAATCTAAAAGGGTAAGGATAGTGCTTTCTCCTGCATCCTGAGAACAAAGAATGTTGTCGACTACATCAAGCAAAGCGGTATTTGTGCTGCGTTGTTTCCTAAAACCAGATTGGAAGCGTGGGAGAATCTTTTTCTCCTCAACATATTTTGCGACCTGATTATATATGACTTTCTCCAGAACTTTCGATAGGTAGGGCAGTATGCTAATTGGTCTTAGCTCACTTACACGTTCCGGGACGTTATTCTTAGGTTTAGGCTTAATTATAGCTGTTTTCCAAAGTTATGGGAATGTGAAGGTGGATATAGACTTGTTTACCAATGTTGTAATAACGCCCAGAGTGTGAGGCAGGGTCAGTAGAATGATATCTCTGGAGAGTTCATCTAGACCTCTAGCATTAGAATCCATTGATAGTATTATTTTAGCTACCACATTTTCAGGGACAGGCTCAAGTTTAAATGAACTACCAGCGTTGTGTGAGTGAAACTCATAATAAGTAAGAAGGGACAGTTGCACTTCATTATCACCTGGGATGTTATTAAAGTGTTCGCTTATTTCATCTGGGTTATCGAAGCACTCAGGTAAAGCTTCTTTATTTTTAAAATCGGGCAAGATACTTTTCTTAAGGCGCTGCCACAGAAGCTTTGAGTTATGACTCACATTCTTGATTTGATAATCAAAAAAGGCTTTCTTTTCATAGAACTTCGCAACATTAACAAGATGCTTAAGATTTTTGTATTCCTTTTTGTGCTGATCTGATTTGGATTTCCGGTAAGCGTTATGTGACTTATCATGAAGCCGCATCATATGACGTATATTACTGGTGAGCCAAGGTTGCGTCTTGGCGCGTAAAACAATGGTCTTCTCAGGTGCGTGCTTGAGTTTTATGCGTATCGTCAAAACTGCGTTTCGTCATTAACCCATTTTTGCCAAAGGTGCGTTTCGTCATATACCTTTTAGTCATAAACTGCGTTTCGTCATTAACCCATTTTTGCCAAAGGTGCGTTTCATCAAATACCTTTTATTCAAAACTGCTTTTCGTCAAAATACTATTTTTGCCAAAGATGCGTGTAGTCAAATATTCTTGGTCAATATTGCTTTTCGTCAAAATTGTATCTAACTAGCAATTTTTCTGCCACAAAGTACCAGGGCAGCAGACCTTTGAAGGAGGTAATGAACACAGAATTGATAAGCAAGTACCTGCCACCCCATATGGGAAAAGATGTGACTTTTCCCATTTGTGGTGGCAGAGGCACAATTGCGCCCGCGTCAAAAACTTGAATGATTACGAAGCGATATCCAGCACTACTATGGGGGTATGGTTCAGTCCCACCATACCCCCAGGGGTATGGCCAGGGGTATGGTGGGTCCAAGGCGTATCCTTGGATTAAGCAAATGAAATATATCTTGAATAGAATTTATCTTGCTCTTGCCGATGCTTGCCCTTAATCTGCGAGCGCCATAGTGGGAATAGGCACGAAGCCCGAGCGACATCGTGGGAATGCGTTGCAGGCGCAGAGCGGCGTAGCGAGAAGCGAGGTAATGGGAACAAACCAGCCTCTAGCACCCACTGCTGAGGAGTAATAAGGCCTCCTCTGCACTTCGTGTATACCTATTGACAAAATTCCATAATAGTGTTAAAAATTAAAAGTAAAACAATTATTTACTCGTACTTTCGCTTAATTTATTGGATGTAATAAATAAAAAGGGATACCTCTTATTAACCAAAAATAACGTTAATGCCATAATACACGGTGTCATTACACTGATAATTATTGCTATACTTCATATTTATTATATTGAATCCATCTTAACCTCATTAATTTTTTTAAACACTGTATAACATTTATCTTATCATATCCGAAATCATTTAAGTATAATATTTTTTAAACCTTCGTCATACAGAATGCTTGCTTTGGGACTCTTTTTCATATCGTAATAGACTTCGCTTTTCCTAATTTCGCAGTCGTAGTGGATAGAGTCTTTTTGCAATTTATTTATGAAAGAAAGCAATGAGTACTTTATATTAACTTAACCTTTGTTTGCAGTCGTTTGTGCCAACTTTCTATCATGTTATTTGTACGGTGTCGTTCTGAACTGCAACAGAACTTTTTCACGGTAATGACACCCATCCATTGCCCATCAATCTACTCGACAAAGTTGTCCATTCCTGCCACTGGATCTCCAAGTTCCTGAATTGATAGCCATGCTTCTGGAATTGCTATTGCGTGTAACAAAGCCTGTCAGACTAGTTATTTACTTCCCTTCTTTGGAGTCAAAAAAATTTTGCTTTTTTGAGTTTCTCCATATAGCTTGTTGAAAGTGGAAGTAGCATCCAATTACATGTGCAGCAGGGAATACTCCTTCAATAGCATTGATAGTTGCTAATTCATAATCGCAACGGTATTGCTTTATCTGCATTCCAAATTTGTCTCTAAGAATTACAAATAGACGGCGATATGTTGTCTCACTTTTGTTCGGCAGCAGCGCATAGACGATTGGAACAAAATTAGTGCACTCATCTGTACTATTGAAATCAACGTGAAGTGTATACAGCTGTTTAAATGGTTTTGGCACTTTGAAAGTCCCGTCACCAAAAATTGTTTCGCATCTTCCCATATGTTGTTGCCCTAATTTCGTTGCGAAAATTAATATTTTGTCAGTAGTACCGTCTTCAACAATAAGAAATTCAGCCGACAGTATTTCCGGAATTTCAACATCTTCTAAATTAAGGAATCTAGTCTGTCGTAGGTTCCAAGCTTTCAGTCGTGAACGACGTAGTGGACTTTTTTACTTTTATACGACGGGATATAAATTATTTTAGTTTTCTTTTTTAAATCTTCAAACTGCTCCTAAAAAATTTGTTGTATGGGCTCAAAACTCTCTTGTACTTTAAGTTTGTTTGTCCATTAACTTATCAATTTTGTTTTGCACAAAATCAGGGAGGCAACTTGTCACTCAATATATTTTCACGACTCTTACACAATGTGAGCGAAGCATTACACTGACCACGTTTTACACATCTCCAAATTGACTTCCCGTTTTCGTATTCCATATTAAAGTGGTACTTATATCCACCTCGTACAATAATAGGTTTGCCTCTTTTACTATTAATAAAATCCAGTTCAATCGGCTTGCTGGATGAAGCCATGTTCGCGAAATTAAATTATACTTGATAGGTCCGTAATTCCGTGATAATGACAGTCGTATTCTTTGTCAAGTATAAACGCCAATCTACAAGATAATAGAAAAGTAAGTGGCCAGCCGAGACTTATGTCAGTAAAGAGGGTTTATACGCGACCTGACAAATAGTCTCACTTATGTCTGTAAATAGATTTTACTTATATACTTGACGAAAGGCAAGCATGGCAACCACTGCCCTTGACCAAAAGCTACTTTGATGAAAAAGTCTTGACCATACATAATAACGAAACGCAGTTTTGAAGATACGCTTAAAACTCGCGTGCTTATTTGACGATACGCTTAAAACTCGCGTGCTTATTTATAAGACTAAGAATGTAAATGTTGTAGTTCTCAGTCATTTAGTCTACGCTATCGAGATCACCAAATGTATTCCACTCAAGTGAATACAAATCATGATTAAAGTCGATAGTCCATATTGATGTCTTTGAGTGTTCTGATTGAAATTTTATTAGGGGGAATGAATGCGTTCTTTTTTATTTTAAGTTCAGCTGTTACAAGAGCGTGACCTCCGAGTTCATGCGTGTGATAGTTCTTAACATTTAAAACAGTTGCGTCGGTGCAAACCAGACCAATGAGAGTTTCGCTGACATTCGTAAAGTGTGTTGGCCTTGTGACGCAGTTTTTTTAATTAAAATATAATAGGAATTGGTTTAATCGGATTGATTAACTATCATTAGGTTCGAGCACGTTAATATTAAAATCTCCCAACAATATGATTTTGTCATAATGCGACAAAGAAGCTAAACTTTTAGTCAGCGAGTCAAAAAATGTATCTACCTTGAACCACTGAGGTCTATATGCTGTACCTATGATAATTCGAAAGGATTTGACACGGAGAGATAGCCGTATTTGTTCAGTGACATCCTCTCCAGGCGGGGAGTGGGGGTGGGGAATGGTTAAAGCTACGACACCTCGTCGTACATAGAAACCCACACCTCCTCCCTTCTTAAATCTGCCAGGAGGTCGTGGCAAATGACGTAAGCGGTATCCGGGTACCTTGGGCGCAATGCCTTCCTCCTCCGCTCTGAGCCATATCTCGTTTATGGCAATGATACCGGGTGACACGCGTAATATGGCAACAATAGTTTCATCATGTTTCATTCCTAGAGATCCCTTATTGAATAGTGAAACTTTTATATTTTATTTTTTACAGCGAATTTAGTAGTATTAAATTAATAAAAGGATTTTGAGGCACATGGAAATATAAAAATATGGCGATATAGATAGGTTTATGAGGACGGACTGTAGGGACTGATGCATTAGTAAGGATATAATGTGTTGTTTATCGGTTGATAGCTCGGTTTATAACGATGTAATTGTGTTATAATATTGTTGAGGTTACAAACCTTTGTAGATTTATATTGGCCGCTTACGTTTTTACTGTGGTTTGATTATGTCATTAGCTGTCGATAGAGACATGTCTTGGTTTTCTCTTGTACTAAAAATATAATGTTTTAAACAATAATTCTCGTCTTCTTCATCATTCTAAACTTGGTAGCAGAGCGTTTTGTGTACAGTAAGTGAAAAACAAGTAAGTCGTAAAATGAGTAACAATATCGTAATACCAATTTTTGACGGAACGGATTATGCCAATTGGAAAATTCGACTATTGAAATTTCTTCAATTTAAGAAATGTAAGGAAGTAGCCATTAGAATAAAAACTGATAAAGACAATGCTGTTCAGTGGGATGAGATGGATATTCAGGCTACAAACTATACCAACAGTTGGAATATATTAGCGAGATAGAGTCAGCATACAAAATTATATTAAAATTCGACGAAATGTATTTAAAGCATTCTACAGCGCTGCAAATTGTATGCAGAAGCAATTTAGAATATATAAAGCTAGCGAAATATTCGGATATTAATTTCTTCAATGAACGATATGTCAACGATTTGGCCGTTCCAAGATGTCGGAAAGTGAAAAATGAAACTATATGTTAAAGGCGTTGCCCGAAAATTATAGTTATATCGGCGATTTAATAGATGTTTTGCCAGAAAAAGATAAAACCGTAGAATATTTAAAAAGTAAAATAAGAATGAAGAAAATTCATAGTGCAGGCGAAGAAATGCCGAGTAGCTCGAACGCATTCAAAGCGGAATCGGAGAACGAACCCACATGTTTTACCTGCGGAAAAGTTGGGCATATACAAAGAGATTGTTGGCATGGATACCGCGGTCGTGGACGTGGACATTATGCTCGAAGTCGGGTCGTGGACGTGGCCACTACAATTTCGGACCAAACAGAGGTAGAGGAAATTACTACAACTCAGAAAATAACAGTTATAAAAAGAGCTTTCATACATGTATTGTGAACAATTCGACAATTAATGAAGATGCTCCTAAGGCAGGACAAATAAATTGGCTTTTAGATAGTTAATGTACAGACCACATAATAAATACCGATGAATATTTCGATAAATATATTACTTTAAAAGAACCAATAAAAATGAAGGTTGGTGATAGAAGAGTATTGAAAGCGACAAAGGTTGGAAGCATTACAACTTATTTTCCGGTTTATAAGAACAAAAATAAAGTAATAATAGACAACGTACTTATTTTACGTAAATGAGATGAAGGCTAATTTATTAAGCTATTCGAAGATAACAGACAATCACACAATAGTTTCGGAAGGATATTTAACGAAGATATATAACAAGAATAGAGAATTGATCGCATTGCGAAGAAAGATGAGAGACTCTACAAAGTAACCAGTTTTGCCTGTAAGGAAATAGGCGTAAATGCAGCAAATTGTAATATGACATTGAAAGAAAAGCTTCATCGAACATTTGGTCATATAAACTTCAATTATCTTGACATGATGTGTAAAAACCAAATATTAGAAGGATTACCTAAACAAATAGAAACGGATTATATGAAATGTGCTATTTGCGTCGAAAAAAAGATGCACAGCTTGCCGTTGAGCAATAATAGGACGAAGGCAGAAGACATATTAGATATTGTACACACGGATGTTAACGGACCACATAGAGTTACAGGATACCAAGGAGAAAAATATTTTTTGACATTCGTAGATGATTATAGCAAGATAGCGAGAGTGTATTGCATTAAATCAAAGGAACAAGTATATGAATGCTTCAAAGAATATGTCAATCAAATGCAAAATATTATAGGAAAAACAATCAAAGAACTAAGATGTGACTACGGAAAGGAGTACATAAATAGCAGAATATTTAATTTCGCAAGAGAAAAAGGAATAATGATTAAGCCTTGCCCAGCATACGTACACGAGTTAAACGGCACTGCAGAAAGATTTAATAGATCGGTAATGGATATTGCACGATGCCTCTTGGCCGAAGCAAAGATTGATAAACGTTATTAGCCAGAAGCTATCAAGACCGCTGCTTATTTAAAAAATCGTATAATGACAAATACCCCAGAAAAAAAGACGCCGTTTGAAATAGTTTTTCATGAGAAACCAACTGCAAAATATTTGAGAATGTACGGTAGTAAAGTTTATGTAAGAGTACCTGAATGTAAAAGAGCGACAAAATGGGACAAAAAAGCAGAGATGGGAATTTTACTAGGATATATAGATGTTGGATACAAAGTACTAATCAATAATAGAGTAGTCATTGCAAGACACGTGGATATAATTGAGGAAGATGTTAAGCTTATTGCATTTGAAGATAATAAAGAAGAAAATAATAACGAAGAAGAAAAAGGGGAAGATAGTCTAGATGAAATTGAAACAGAAGACATGACACTGAATAATAATGACAGTAAAGAGATAATGAATAATGAAAAGAGAACCTCTAAGACACAAATTAAAGCGCCACAGCAATTTTATGAAGAATTTGGCTACTATTGTATAACTGTTAATTATTGTGATGCGATGATTCCAGATACTTTTCAGGAGGCGACTACATGTGACTATTCTGAAGAATGGAAAGAGACTATGACCGTGAGATGAACAGCCTAGTGAAGAATGATACTTGGACCTTAGTAAATGCACCAAAGGAAACAGAGGTACTAGATGTTAAATGGGTGTACAAAAAGAAGGCTGATGGTCTTTATAAAGCCAGGTTAGTGGTTAGAGGGTTTCAACAAACCACCAATGTTGACGATACGTATTCACCTGTTGCTAGGATGCAAACTTTAAAATTACTGTTATCGTATTGCTGCCAATTTAATTTACATGTTCATCAAATGGATGTAGAGACTGCATTCTTAAATGGAAGAGTTTTATCAGAAGTGTACGTAAAACAGCCTCTTGGTTATGAAGACGGTACTGACAAAGTGTATAAACTGAACAAATCTCTTTATGGTTTAAAAGAAAGCCCGCGTGCGTGGTACGAATGTTTTAATGATTTTGTAACAACTATTGGCTTTCAAAGGAGCAAATATGATTATTGTCTTTATGTCAAAACACAGTAACTCTATTATATATATTTTAGTATACGTTGATGACTTATTGATAGTATGCAAAGATGTGCACACGATTGCTATAATTAAAAATAAATTAAGTAATCATTTTAGAATGAAGGACATGGGAAATATTAGGAACTACATAGGTATTGATGTAGAGTATGACTATGCAAAAGCTAATACTTTGACCTTAAGTCAGGAAAAATATATAAAGACGTTAGCCAAAAAATTTAAAATTGAGAATTCTAAATTATTTAAAACACCTATGGAGATTAATGCCAAACTTGAAAAATGTGAATTAAATGATGATAATGATAATGATGATAATTAAATACAGGAACTTGATCGGAGCTTTGTTATACATTAGTTGTGGCACTCGACCAGACATTGCCTTTTGTGTCAATTACTTGAGCAGGTTTCAGAACTGCTATGGTGAAATTAATTTCAAATATGCATTGCGAGTTTTAAAATATTTATACTTGACTAAAAGTCTGAAGCTCACATATTTACAGAATTTAAAAGCTAATATAACTGTTACGTAGATGCCGATTGGGCCGGAGATATTGTAGACCGCAAATCAACTATGTACTGGTTTTGTGATTCGATTATTTGGTAATGCTGTCTACTGGAAGTCAAAGAAACAAAGTACTGTGACGAAATCTTCCACTTTCGCTGAATACATAGCGTTGTCAGAAGCTGTAACTGAAATAAGCTTACTACGTAGTATACTTGTGTTTTTATAGTGTTCGATGCTCCTGTAAACATTTACGAAGATAATTCAGGTGCTGTAGCTATTGCGAAGTATGGTAATTTCACAAAGAACTCGAAGCATATTGAAGTGCATTATCATTATGTTCACGAGAATGTTAAGAATGGAACCATTGATATAGTTAAAGTTGATTCGGAATATAATGTTGCAGACATTCTTACCAAATCGTTATGAAACATTAAATTCCTTAAATTCAGGGGAATGTTAAATATAACTCGATTTGATATTGCCATGCTTGCAAAGTTTTAATTGTCAATCTTAATAATGTAGATTAATGTTGCCATATAAATCTAAGCTTACGTTTTTACTATGGTTTGATTATGTCATTAGCTGTCGATAGAGATATGTCTTGGTTTTCTGTTGTACTAAAAATATAATGTTTTAAACAATAATTCTCGTCTTCTTCATCATTCTAAACAAATATCATGTGAGATGCTAGGCCGGATGAAAACTAGTTTGGCGGTTTGGGGTAAATTAGTTATGACACAGTACCTAATTACACTTTATCAGGCCAAAAACACTTTATTACACACGAGCCAAAAACATGCTTCAAATCCGCCTCAGAGTTTATATAAAAATGTTTCGCGGCTTTTCCACGCCTCGCCTGCACACGACCATCTCTGGTCCAGATATAACGCCAGTGCTTGCCAGCAGCACGCGCCTTAGCAAGAAGTACGCGATTCTCCTTGGTGAGGCGTTCATTTATATAGGTAGATCTTTTGTGGCGTGTGATTTGGGAGTCCTAGTACGTCGGAAGTAGTTCCGCACCGCACCCGGGCACCGTTAAGCAGCTGCTCGCGAACAGAGCGGCGAGCGAGCGAAACAACAATAGGCCGGGGCCGGTCTGGCGTCTCGCGGTGAGCGGTCTCAGAAAATACGGATAAGGAAATACGCGCCCCAGTCAGATATATGTGCGGGGTGCAGAGGAGACCGCGGAGGTAACGGGTCTCGAACGAATCAACAAACAACAACACATCACTAGCCACACAACAGTCTTCGCCTACGTTGCCTAGCCGCTTGCGTTGCCATTCGTGAGCTCGCTTCGCGCGCACCCGCGAAGGTCTTCATCATCAAAGAAACCAGCAGCGAGATCCCTATCAAACTTGGGTAACAACCTTAACAAGCAATCAAAGCCGGGAAATCACCTACCAACTGCATGCAACCCTACGAAAATGTGCAGAAGAGCTCATGATTTGGCGAACTACAGAAGCAGACCAGTCTTTACTCTGCGATGGCGTTCATCACGACGACTGCAGGCTGCCATAGGGCCGAGCAAAGGTCAACGTCTGACATTACCTATCCAAACCTATGTTACATACCCTGTACCTGATCGGGCAGATGACTCCAATCCAGTACTTACCAACGAAACCACATTGCAGTATACCTACAGTACCCGCGTGTCCAATCAACAAATCTCATTGAATAAAACGCGAATGTGCTAATAATTTCATTGTGACTAGAGCGTGTGATGAACTTTGATCCGAGAACCTACCTATAATATATATTCTACCTGTGTAAAGTAGGTATGGTTCCCAGGCATTTATCAATCTGTCTTCCGTGTAATTTTTAAATAAACTTACTGGTTTAAGTAGTTGATAGTGAGTGTTTTGTTTTACCTACTAGCATCTGAAGTTAGTAGGTGGTAGGTGGGTGTACCAATTTGTAGGAAATTAAAATGCCTGAACTTTTAACATTTTCAATTGATTTGGTAAGTCGGTAGGTACAGACTAAACGTGGGCACAATTGTGCCTCTGCCGACCTGTACGGGAAATGGTGCTTTGTTTTCTTTGTCGGTAGGTATGCCCGAATGCACGTACTGCTGGTCAAATGAAGTTTTAGTCTGGATTGGATAATAGCTACATAGGTACATACCTACCTACCTAGGTAGTAACTTGACTTTGTAATTGTAAAATTCGTACCTACCTAGTAGATAGGTAGGTGCAGGCCCTGCCAATTTTCTCCGTTTTATATATTGGGTGCTTACCTATGAAATTGGCGAATTTTTCTTACAGATTCAGGAGTTCATAATTCGAGTAATTCAATAGCTATTTCCAGTTTTTTTTTATTGTTTTAAAATTAATTTCAATATTTTACATCTACTTAAAAAAATCTTTTAATTTTCAGTTTGATAACTAAAATGTTATCTTCAAAATCAGTGCCTCCTAAATATCATCCATTTTCATGATAATATTCGTACTATTTTTTTACAGCTGACACTTTTAAAAAATTATATAATTTTTTCTGTTAGCTAAATATTGTCTCATTCATACACACAAAGTTTATAAAATTAGGATCTGTCTTTCCTAAAAAAAATACAAAAATGTTTGTACTGAAAATTGAGTTAAATTTCATCATCATCATTTTAGTTAAAGTTCAATTAAATACTCCATACAAAACGCCAATTTCATATGTAGGGACCTAATATATGTTACGGCTAAAGCTGGTGTGAAACTAAACTTAAGTTTAGCCGGCTAGTCTTAAGATTAATTTAAGTTCATAAGCAAAAATTGTTCATATTAATAGGTACTATCATTTCCTAAGAAGTGGTCAGCTAATACTCACCTGTATAATGAACTTCATTCATATGATCAAAGATTTATGAAAATGTAATAGGGCCTTAGTTCTGGGCAAATTACACGTGGTATCACTGGTACATCGACATTTATTTTAATACCCTGGAAGACCCTATCCACGGACATTAATAAAATAATTTAGATATTTTATATTGATCAATGCAACAAGTACTTATGATAGAAGCTGATCATTTTACAGCTGCACACTGCTAGGATGGTCGTTAGCGTTATCGCTATTGCTCGTCAGTTTTTTCGCTTTTTGATTTTATTAAAAGCCATGGCGTTGTCATCAGGCGCTCGTCTATTATGTTCTTTGCTTGGGATGCCTTCGAACCTAAAATCACAATATAATTATATGTAGGTACATAAGCTTTGTGCGGAGCAGGTCAGATTCTACTTGTGCCAGCTGAAGGTTACCTTGATCGAAATAGGAAGAAATCCGAAAATTTAAATCGGATTCTGAGTACTAAAACTATTTTTATATTTTAATTCAAGACATTAAGTCCGTCAAAGAGCTCCGTGGTCTAATGGGTTTCAGGCTTGCTTCTCACACAGGAGATACAGGTTCGATTTCTGACCATGCACCAATGAGATGATTAATTTAGGTAACTCAAGCATTACACGGACGTTCTAACAGTGATGGAAAACATCGTGAGGAAACCTTCAATACTCCATAGCTGCGGCGATGGGCTAGCCCCCTGTCACGCATAATGAAGTATTGAATAACTGGCTCAAAGTGGGCACAATTGTGCCTCTGCCACCCCGTATGGGAAAAGGCGTGACGCTATGTAATGTTATGGACATTAAGTCCTCACGAGTATGGAGGCCGAATTTTAGACCTGGAATGGAAAGATGGCATCGTTCTCTTAAGGCGTGCCTAAGAGTTAATCAGACTATGTGCGCCCCGTTTTAGACCCGCGAAGGTTAGCAATTCTTTCAAGGGTCAGTGCATTCTCTACTACAATAGGATACCTCTGGAGATTTGGAAATTGCCATTTGAGCTATTTAAAAAGCATGTTAAAGCGACTTTGTCGAAAAAGGGATATTACAATGTTCAAGATTACTTAAATGACAAGACTGTATGGGGTTAATCTGGCTCAACACAGACCTTGCTGTTAACAGTTTTGTAATTATTTATTCCTGCTTATTAATCATAACAATTAATTTTTTCATATTTGTATTAGTTAAGCACAACCTATTTTTAAAAGAGATCTAAAAATCAATCTGTGGGAGTTTCTACGCCCTGCTTCTCCCACAGTGGTCCAATGTAGAGAAGAGGCAAAAAATGACGTTTGCTAAGTATATGTAAATATCTACAGTAATAAAGTACTATGACTGTTTAATTCCACGCCTCAACCGAACGGCGTGGAATCATGAGGGGCTGGGTTTTTTGCCAGCACGGGAGAAAATCGTGATTGCTACTTTACCTTGCCGTCGTAGACCGGAAATCGAAAGCTCGATTCGAGGCAGGAATACGGGATAGGAGCACAATTGTGATAGGAGAGGAACCGAATCTCACTGGTTTCGCCGCCGACGCTGTCGCCGGCGTGCTGCTTGCCGACACGAGGAGTCGCTGTCCGATACGACGATGTCCTTCACAACACGAATCACTGACGCGAATCTACTTATTTCCCGACGATTATTATGATCAACACTCCGACCAGGCCCGACACCTGTGTTAGACAATTGTTACACCGAAATACAATCTAGGCCCGACCCATGAGCAGACATGTTTTTTCTCACGACAAGAAAAGATAACCTCTAATTTTTCATCTCGTTGGTACGAGTGACAGCTGCGGTTCCGTTTCCGCTAGTGATGTCCCGATTACTCGCGGTCGATCCGCGCAACAAAAAACCGGTGCGTTCCGAAGCATAAATATTAAACAATGACTATGACTATGACTATGGCAAGGAACAGTAAAGAAAATTGGGTAAAAGAACTTCCAATTATTCTAATTGGCTTGAGAAGTTGTTTACTAGACGGGACGGGCTTGAGCGCCACGGGAATGGTTTAAGGAGAACTAATAAGACTGCCTGGGGATTCTTCGGTGAATCTGGTTTTCGACAAGTATTTCGTCCACCCTATGTTAAGCTCCTGCTTGCATGTTTTTGTCAAAAGAGAATATAGTCGCTAAAGGTCTAATTCCACCACATGACGGCCTTGCGAAGTTCATCGACGATCGGCTAAATACTTCGTTAACAGAGGAATTAGATCGTCGACACATTGTCAATAGATAGATTGAAGCCAGCTTTCTTGGCTGTTGCACATGCGCATTGTGTCACGTCACGTCTTCACCTTAGGCAAGGACCCGGAATAAGTCGACTCGGGAAAGTTCTCCTCGTCTAAGTATGGTCGGAAATATAAGAGAACGACGGTGAGATTTCAAGTTTAATGAGGTGCATGGCCAACTGCATATTTAACAACAGAATAAAATATTTCCTCCGGAAGAGGGGGACTTCTGTTGTATACCCGCCTTATTTCAAGTTATAATGTATTCGTCGACTTTGAATTTATTAAGATATATTGTTAATTTTTAAATATAATGCTTATGTCGTGTTATTAATTTCATATATTTCATTTGTTTTGGGGGGAGTGGCTGTGTCGGCTGATATTGTTCCTCACGTGCACACGTATTAATTGAGTTTGATCTCCGTGACGTGTCAGCCGTCACAGATAAGGGATTTCTCATACCACACATCCTATCTAGGTACGTGATAAGAGTTCGTATCAATTTGTATTTAAACTAAGTCTTTGTGATAATAAAGTTAGTTAATAACTGAGCTTATTCTTAGTCTTTACTCTACTCCCGCAGGCAGGTATCCGTAGTTGCCATAACATGGCAAGGTTTTTATTAGCTAAAGCTATATCTATAAGAAAAATGGATACTTGGAACATAAATTGGGTATGTCCTCTAGAGCCAAAATCCCGCCCACAGTGCATCGGCGGCCGTTCCAGCTGTCCAAAACCAAAGCCTACTAGCTCTGCTGGCGAAATATCGCGGAAAAAGCAAAACAAACATTTTTCTTTGGCAATATTGGAAATAAAGGGCTTGCTTTATATCAAGAGATAGTTAAATTAATCTTATCCACAAGTTTTATGTGCCTTGCTTATGTTTTCTTATGGAAGTTCATGATTAGTAGGTAATAGCTATTTCAAATTCAAGACGAAAACCTAGCATGTAATCTATTTAGGTTAGTATAAAAACGTATTTAAAAACATAACGCCACCGAAATAACCATGCAAAAGATTGTATGGGAATTGACCTCACCTACCAACAGACATGCAATATCGGCAAACGAGATTTTCATTACAGATGCAATGAAAAGTGATTTGGCTAATTACCGAATATGTGGCCACGTTCTTGGCCGAAGTTTAGACTATGCGTTAGTCGAATCTAAATTACGGTACAGCATCATGTTTTGAGGTCATAGCTGACTATAATATAGCGTTCATATGCCAGAAGCGAACGATACGCACAATGGTAAGAATACCACAGTGGGAAACGAGCAAAGAGCACTTTGTTAAATTAGGTTTACTTACAGTACCTTGTCTCTATATTCTTGTATTACTTTTGAACCTGGCAAAATTTTCATCATCATTCAAATCGTCATCAGAAGAATAACATGTGCGTAACGAATCAAGACACAAAGATGTAAAATTCGAGACACTATTTGCCAGACAGCAAGTTGCAACTCACAGTGCAAGGTACCAGGCCGTTGTCCCGTACAATAAATTGTCTATTGATTTAAAACTAATTGGTTACATGACCTTTAACAATGCTTTGCAAAAATACTTGTTGAAGAAGTGCTTCTACACTCTTGAGGATTCCATAAATAAATAAGGCATTAATATCTTAGGAAATTTTAGTTTATTTAGTATGGTAATCTTCTTGAAATTGAATTTCTTTGGAAATTGCCCTTATACTTATATTATATTTTGGAATTATTTATTAAATTGTATTAATGTTTTTGTGCTTTAGTTTTAAATTTAGTTTTAAATTTGATTCAAAACTGAAAACCCTTTTTTCCGAGATAATCTTGTACGCATTCTTTTATCATTATTCTGTTACTAATATTGTGAATTAGTTACTAATAATTTAAAAAATTAACCCTTTCGAAATCAAGAGTTCTTATCAAAGAAGAATCAAATGAGCCCAAAGTCGATAGGTTTAATTGAATTCTGACCTACTTTAACTATGACAACAAGAAATAACAAATCACAAGCTATTATAACCGTACCATATTTTGATTTGGGTCAACAATAAGCGAAATTTTAAATATACATATAATAAAAGAGCTCCGTGGTCTAATGGGTTTCACACTTGCTTCTCACACAGGAGATGCAGGTTCGATTCCTCACCATGTACCAATGAGATAATTAATATATCTAAAGTACATTATAAGAACGTTCTAACGGTGATGGAAAACGTGAGGAAACCTTCATTACTCCATAGCTGCGGCGATGGGCTAGCCCCCTGTCACGCAAAATGGAGTATTAAATAACTGGCTCAATGTGGGCACAATTGTGCCTCTGCCACCCCATATGGGAAAAGGCGTGACGCTATGTTATGTTTTATAATAAAATTGTCGAACAAATCGATGATGGAAATTTGCCCCAGCTCTATTGCTGCTATCATTATGAAACTTGTGATGTATATGTTGTTCAGATGTAAATATGTGGCTCTGTTAACTGTGGACCTCGCGAGTGACACTTTATTTTAATAACACATTCTCATTTTTTAATGCATCTGTTTACGCACCAATAACTTTGTAAACTACATATTGCGGTCTTAAACCCAATGAGTTTTCACTAAAATTATAAAGACTCTCACGGTCTCTATAAATCCAACGACACCTCATTTGTTCAAATCCGACAAGCTGTTTGGACTGTAAAGGTTTTTGACATTTTTAAACCCCCACATCGCCTCTATTTTGAAAATTTTCCAGAAACTGAATCGACAAAAAATAACTATTTAATTATTAAACCTGCTCACAAAAATTCACGAGAATCAGTTGAGAAATGCGGCCTTTAGAGGATAACATCCGGACATACAAAAGCATTTTTGCCCAATCCTGAAACGGAGATGCTTCAGTCGCTCGGTCAAAAATATGGTGCCATCGAGCTGGTCTGATGATGAATGATGTTCGGATATGGGAGAGAGAACCCTAAGATGCTTATTTGTAAACCTTCGGCCATACTAATAAAAAAAGTTATTCACGGTTTAATTTATACAGTGTTTTGTCCTCGATACGATATACGATACGTCGAGTAAATGTCAAATGTCAAAGCAAGACAAAACACCGTGTAAAACTTAAACCGTGAATAACTTCTTTATTAGTAAGGCCGAGAGCTTGGCTTAATTGTATTAGTCGTGACAAGTCCTGTTCATATTTTCCAGTGATGTTTTACATCATAATCTCCGGATGGTGGAGTTGGAAGGTGCTGGACGCAATTATGTAAGTCTTACTTGTAAACCCATTGAGTTTGGGCTCATTTGATTCTTTTTTGACAAGAACTCTTGATTTCGAAAGGGTGTTTTTAATTTTAAAAACTATTATAGTTATTAGTACTAATACAGACTATTATTAACACAATCTGACAGAATAACCTACCCTTAGCCCGGGACCTACATGCTGGTAATGTAGATCTCAACGGTCTCAACCAGTTTCTTTCTGCCCCGCATGTTGTGATGGATCCCACTGTCAAACAAGACACGATTCAGAGCCTGCGCTCTAAGTCCTTACCCAACACCACACCATTCAACTTGAGTAATGTTGGAATCGATGCGGTCAAGAAGGCGCTATTGGCAGTCAATTCGAAAGCTGTAGGTGATGACAAAATTTGCCTTAAAATGCTACTGACATTCCTTGACGAACTATTACCAGCAATAACACACGTTATAAACTTTTCTTTAGCTAATGGTGTCTTCCTCACAGTGTGGAAGAAAGCACTAGTCATCCCACTACCCAAAACCTCCAGTCCCACCTCTTTCAAAGAGTACCGTCCCATTTCAATCCTGCCCATCCTCTCCAAAGTCCTTGAGACCATTGTCCATAACCAGCTTTCCTGTTATCTCCCCTCAAACAATCTGTTAACACGTTCCAGTCAGGATTCCGACCGGGTCATAGCACCGTCACGGCTCTGCTGAAAGTCACAGATGACATCCAGCTAGCCATGGACCGCAAACAACTTTCCGTGTTGGCTTTACTTGATTTCAGTAGTGCCTTCAATAGCATAGATTTCGACATTCTCGTTGAGCTTCTCAGATCCCTGAACGTCTCTTCCTTCTCTGCCAGTTGATTCGACTCTTATTTGAGGGATCGGCAACAGCGTATCAGGACGGAAGAGACATCCACTTGGACATCCTGTCTTCCTCATATCATCTTTATGCTGATGATCTCCAGATTTATCGCCACTTCTCTCATTACGATGTAAACTCTGCTGTGGAGGCATTGAACGCTGATCTGGAGGGGGTGAGAAGCTGGGCTTCATCCTTCGGACTCCTCGTTAACCCGAGCAAGTCCCGGGCCATGATTATGGGTACCAGACAATCTCTTAACTCGTTGCAGCAACAGCCCATTCCACCTGTCACTTTTAATGATACCAAAATCGTGTATAGCGATAAAGCTAAAAACCTGGGTCTTATCTTCGACAACCAGCTGTCCTGGTCATCGCATATCAATGAGGTCAGTCGACGAGTATTTGCAACTTTTCAATCTCTCAGGAAACTTCTCTTCTTTTTGCCTCGACAGACCAAAATCACTCTCGCTCAGTCTCTCCTTCTACCCCTCATCGATTATGCTGATGTCTGCTGGGTCAGTGCTAACGAAGAATTACTGAACAAACTCGAACGACTTCATAATCTCGGGATTCGGTTTATCTTTGGGCTGCGCAAATACGACCATGTATCACAGCATCGCAAAGAGCTGAAGTGGCTGCCAATACGTCTTCGTCGGGATTCTCACATCCTCAACATCCTCTACAACATTTTGCGCAATCCGCGCTATCCAACCTTCTTACGTGTCCTTTTTCCATTTCTTTCTTCCAGCAGGCCTCGGAGAACTCACGCGCTTTCAATGCTCACAACCCCATAGCATAACACCGCGTCCTATGAGCGTGGGTTTAGATTCCGGGCCATTCAATTGTGGAATGCACTCCCCTGCACTATCAGGGACAGTCCTTCTCTTGATATAATTAAAAGTCGCGTGAAGAAGCATTACCTTTCTCTTTAGAAATATAGGTATACTACCTATATTTATTAGTATATTTATTTAAAAATTATATATATTTATATAGTAATTATGTTTAGCATGTACGAGTATATTATATAACATTTATGTAAGCCCTCGTTTATTTAGTTAATATTGTTTTATTCTAGGTAGTTATTTAGATATGTACTAAATTATATTTTTGTACACATTGTCACCCCTGCTCAGCAATCGACCTTTCCCATCCTAATTTGGTTTGCTGGAAGAAATCTCTTATTAGAGATAAGCTCGCCTTTGTACACTAGTTTTATGTAAGTCTTGTTGTCCATATATTAGTTGTGTGCAATAAAGAAATTATGAATTATGAATAATGACAAAAGGATGCGTTTCTTTACAAAATTATAGTCTGGCTAATGAAATATTAACCTGATAATTTAAATAATCTTATGCTGGTAATAGTGTAAAGTAAGAGTTTTAGATTTAATCTAAATATATAATAACGTCTATATTATATATAATAAATATATAAAATTATATATGATATAATCTAAATAAATCTCTGGTATATCTGTTTTAGATGACAAACAAAGATTACCAATATCACTATATAATTTGAATAATCAAAATTACACAGTTTAAAAAAAATATTGTTTATCATTTTAATAGATCCAACCACTATGAAAAAACTATAGCTATACGAGCTATCACACCAGACGACGTCTCGATGATATATTTTCTTCTCCTTCTTGTGCCTCTCCACTCGACTGAGTGACTATTCAGCTCAGTATTTAATTTCCTTCATTCTCAAGCTCTAGGCTATAAAATTAGCCTTACAGGAAATATGCGAAACTTGTACGTAATTAGCCGAGCACGAGTCATCAGATCTGTTTACCAGATCCGGATCAAGAGCTGGTTCATCAGGGAGAAAAACGTCTGCGAAGAAGTTTGCAAATGCTTCCTCAACAACACATTCTCTTCCCTGATGCGTAACCCGTGGTTCGAAACCACCTTTCGATCGTAGGCCACTCACATGCTTCCAGAATGCGCGCGGGTTATGTTTTATATTGCTTTCTATACTGCTCTTGTGGTTGGCGTAGGCAGTATCTATGCGGCACTTGAGGTTTGCTCTCAGCTCACTGAAAGAGACGTAGTCAGCTGGCCTCTTCCACGCTTTCCATTTACGATGGAGCTTGGCCTTCGTGCCCAAGTCCTTAGTAATGTCACCAGTGAACCACACCGGGTATCTCCTTGTAGGCTGGGCCGGTCTGGTCTTCTTCGGAATGGAGTTGTTGAAGACTTCGTAAATGGTATCGTAAAAGCAGCCGACTGCCGCATCAACTTCAGTAGCTTCGAGAACATTGCCCCAAGATATGCTACACATGAGTTCGTATAGGACTGCGTGGTTGCCCTTGGCAAAGTTCCAGTCATTGCGGCCACCGATGTTGCTGGGATCCAAGCGGCCGGATCGCTGGACAGTACCCTGCACATACAACATTGGCACAATGACGTCGAGAGGCGGGTGGTAGGCATCAGTGCGCGGCACCAGGCTGCCTGACACGGAAGCGCGCACAGTTACGTCACGTACAATCTCCGGTAGCAACACCACATCAAGCACGCCACTATGATCATTCTTCACCTCATTCGTCTCATGCAGACCACAAACACTTAAAAAGTTGCAATAATAGTTGGAGACAGAGGTTGACGCACTATTCATGTTTAGGTTCGCGAGGATAATGAAAGAGGTTCCGGGAAGTTTGGTCACGTTTTCCTCAGTTTTCATAAACAAACTAAAATACTGAGCATCCTTCTCTGCTTGCGTAATTGCCTTGCCCTTCCTCCGCATACTAGGGTCTATATAGACAATACAGACTATGTACTGGACACCACCGAGTGTGATTGATGCCCAGAGATCTTCACCCTTCTCGGTCTCAAGGTCGCGTCGTCGTCGTCGTCTGACTTCCTCCAGTACTGACCTCATATTGCATAGATGGAAGAAACGCTGTCGCTCCACCGCACGAAGAGTGGGTCCTGCTGTACAGCGCAGCGACTCGAGTCTTCGTGTTTTTCTGGCGACTTCTGTCCATTCCTTCCCAACATCCTCAGCGTTAGCCTTTTTAAAAGATACTGGTGCCGGTGGGGGAGTCTTTACTTCCGTTGGTGTCGGTGTCCGCTGTTTGACTGCGCCTGCTGCACATTCTTGATTGGTACGGCGACCAACCACCGCTCGCCTCGTTTTGTTACCGGGTGCGGGTGGGCGTGCAGGCGAGACAGGCGCAGGTGCAGGTATGGGCGGAATAGGCGCGGGTGATTGTGCGAAGGAGGTAGTCGCATGCTGTAACGTTTCCGCATGCGATAGGGGTGGCGAACGCACCACATCTGCCACACAGACTGGTTTTGCTTCATTGGTCTCAGGCAGAGGGGTCAGGGATCTATTAGCGCTATGGTGTAGAGTAGAACACCGATCGGGCCGCTATCGCACTCTTATTCGGAGCTGTCTTGCGCACAGAATGCACCTCTCTTTACGTTGACGTATGGCGGATTGCTATAGGCACTGACGTTAGAAGAGGCGGACGTTGTTTTTTTTCAAATAATTCAGTTCGGATTTTAACTGCTCGAACTCCCTCACCGTAATGTACTGGGCAGTTTCAGATGAATATTTTTCCTGTATCTCTCGAAGTTCCTTTTGCACAGCTACGATATCTCTTAGAAGCTGTGTTACATCGACAGGATATAAATTGTTGCATCTCGAACACTGCAGCATGTCAGACGTCATTGTCGTGTAGGTTTGAGAGGCGGCAAGCGCAGCGTAGTGTAGTTAGCCGACAACCTCAGGCTAGCAGTAAGATGTTGTCTAAAATGGTTATATTAGGCCTAATCTCGAGAATGTTTAAGGCTCACCAATTTGATGTGATCATATACGGGTTGGCAATGAATTTGTCAACCGTGACATGTTAAACTACCTGCATTTTTATGTGCATATCAACGCCGAATATTCGGCAGCGAATATTCAGTGCCAAGGACGTCACCGGATATTCGGTGTGCGGCCGAATCACTATTTGTTTCATCTCTCATAAATACAACGTTGATATTGAAGTTAAAAATGGTGATTACGCTTTTTAGGATGTTTGTTGGTGGGCCCCATATAATGTTTTGCATAGTCCTTTTAATGAAAATGCTTGTATGTCTTTTCCTGTAAAATTTTGCCAGCGGCGCTTACTATGGTTTGGTTTTCAAATTCAAAGTCAAAGTTATAATTTCTTTTCGCATCACCTGCTCGAAGACACTTTATATATGTTGAAAACCGTACCTGAAGCAAGTCACTATAGCCACAGTGCAACTAGGCTTTAGCGGTGACATAAAGTTGAATTTTGTTATTCATAACCTAGATTATGAGATCACTCCAGGGTTTAAAGGATTTTCACTTCTCGTAGTATTATTGCTATGGCCTTAAAATCTTATTTCGTGAAATACGCACGGCGCTCAGAGCCCATCTTCCCGGGGGGCGTCTTCTGAGAATTTAGAACCCCTTGAAAAGCCAGAACGCCGCAGCGCGACGCTGCGTTGTACCACACGGGGTTTTTCAGCGCTCACTTTGAAAATTTGGCGTCTGAATAGCCCGTGGGGTACAACGCCTGCCGCTTTTCGTGAATTAGCTTCTTATAGATCAAGCTTACGGCCAAAAATACATGTCAGTTCTTGTTTTTTGCCCTGCACTCTTCTTGACCGTGACCAGTTTATATAAAAATTTAGAGGCAAGTTGGTTGATGTAAGTCACTTTCTGTCCAAATACCAAAGTTAGTTAATGTTAGGTCACAACTTTATGTACTACCTGGAGCCGAGCGAAGCGGAGCGGAGTAATTTACTTTAATTAAATGCTAATTTTATTAACCTTGCTTTTTATTAATTCCCTCGCAGGAGGTGCGAAAAGAAGAGTATACTCACTCCACTCAGGACTTCGTCATAACACCCCGTTTTGCTCGGGAGTTTACGATCAGGATTCAAAATCGCGCCCGTGACATAAAACAGTAGATACTTTATCCCCTTGGTTCACAATCTATTGTTACTGTAGATATTTACATATATTTAGTAAACGTAATTTTTGCCACTTCTCTACAAGGAACACTCTGGGAGAGGTAGGATGAAGAAATTCCCACAGATTGATTTTAGATCTCTTTTATAAAAAGAGATCTAAAATGTAATCTAATCTAATATTTGATTAGATTACATTTAAGCCTTTTGTTGGATATTCTATTACATATTATGCTATAAATATTTATTAATATTCTCTTATTTACAAATTCAATGTGTATTTTTTGCGTATATAAATAATAATAATAATAATAATAAATAAATGAAGCCCAATGTCCCCACCGAGGGGCACTGGCCTTTACCAGGATACGAGTAAGATTAAGCCATACTCCACCACGCTGGCTCAGTGCGAGTTGGTTTTACGATCATTACCACGTGGCGATAGTAGCCGCGGCCTACAGCTTAAAGTGTCATCCGAAACACTGAACGTCCGATGTACTTAAGATAAATTAATTATCTCATTGGTACATGGTCAGGAATCGAACCTGCGTCTTCTGTGTGAGAAGACCACGGAAATAAATAATATTTTATAATATTCATAACCCTGCTCGAGGGCAAAGGCCTCTCACTTGCTTGGATCTAGACAAGCATGTGAGGTGTGGTCGTAACTCTCTCACTGACCAAGTTTTTCTGGGAGCTTGTGTTGCTTCTATTCGACCACGACATTATGTGAAAATGAAATAATTCATGATTCCTATTTTCAAGCAGAAAGAAGTTCATTGCGACCCCTCCTATGCCTAAAAATTATGCCACTCCATACTCCAAAAACCCTGGAATATAGTTTCAATCGGACTTGAAGGATTGGGTACCCAAAAGGACATGCCTTTTCGTGTTTGTTCAGTAGGTATCGCACCTTAACCCCTAGGTTCTCATAAAGAGACACCATAAGAGTGAATTTTCAAACGTATTAAACAATTCAACTGGTACAAGTAGAATTTAGCCTGCTCCGCCGAAAGGGTATATAGGTAGAATAATTTTGGGACATTCCGTTAGTTAAGTATATATTGGTAAGGGTATATACTCACTTCTTCATTCTAAATGGTTTCTTTTTTTCTTGTTTTGGAGGCTTGATGTCGTTTTTTAAGGACAGGATATATTTTTTTACCATGTCCACGTTAATATTTGTATCTGGATACATACGTTTCTGCCAAGCGTCTCTCTCGGCAATCCACATACGTTGATACTCATATGACATGAGAAGTTTTACATTCGATTGTCCCTCCTGAAATATTTGAATTAAACACATTTGAGCATTGTACACTAATTATGAGTACATATTTAAAAGGTGTAACAAATATTACATATTACTATGTGCCTATGTAATATATCAATTCATATCATCGTTTAATAGAGGGTTAGTTATTCATGAGGGCCTATCGTAATCGGTAAAGACCTGAAAATGACAGACGTCCAGGATAGGTATACCAATATACTTCTGGTAATTCATAGTATCAAAGAAATCTTGTAATTCTCTCTTAGAAAGAGTAATAAGGATGAGGCAGGTATTAGTCAGTAAGGTTACTGACTCCAAATATATAATGAAAGTGACTGTGCTTGCTACCTCTTGCCTGACTTGGCTATCGTTTTTAAAATGACCCCAACTATCCAACAAAAATTACGAAAGCTCTAGCAAATCGCTCTCTTTCTAAAACCTAGCCCACAGCTACTCCTCCTGGGTTGGGTCTTATATAAGACACATTGAAATTTGAAGATTGGAGTACTTAGGTGGTTAGGGGGGGGGGGGGGGTCCTTAGCTATCCTCTGATACCATTTTCTGATTTAGGAAACATCATTTTAGCACTTTAATTATAAAATATGTTTACGCGAATTTTACAACTTGGCCAATCTCGGAACGACAAATGTCAAACACAAAAGCATAATAAATACATGATTTTAGTACAAATTACAAGATTTTGTTGTAATGGTATGGTAGAAATTTGCGTCGGCCATTTGTATTTTATGACAAAATGACTTGCTCATTTCATTCCGTTTCCTTCTGTGTTTCGTAAATGTTCTGTTGCGCTTTCGTTGCTGTTGCGTTTTATCCGTGATTCTCTCGACGACTTTGGCTTTGTTTATTTACTAACTACTTTATGGAGTTTTGATACCATGTTGCACCGGAGTCACGGAAGCAAATTGGAGTGTTTAAAAACTAAAGATAGGTTTGTTAGGTTCACACGTTATAGCTGACTCGGTAGCCGGAGCGAAGCGGAGCGGAGCGAGGCGACCCTCTACTCCTGGCACCCCTCTAGCCGGAGAAGAAGCATCCCCGAGCATGTCTCATCAGAACCAAATTGGTTGATTTAGGTCACTTGCTGTTTAAAAACTAAAGATAGGTTTGTTAGGTTCACACGTTACAGCAGACCCGGGAGCCGGAGCGAAGCAGAGCGGAGCGAGGCGACCCCCTACTCTTGGCAAACCCCCTCCAGCCCCTCTTCTCCTTCAACTCCCCCGAAATCCAAAAAATGTAGGCATTTTCTTCAATCTTTGGACCTCCATAACATAAAAACTAATGGTTTCCTAAAAGGGGGAGTAGGTGGGGGGAACTTCCCCCTCCACCCCCCTCCCCCTCCTCCAAATTCAATGTGTCTTATACAAGTACTTACCCCTCCTCCTCCTATCTAAGAAGCAAAAATACCATGTATTTCCAAGGATATGGAACATATTTTGGGAAATCCGATGAAATTATATTATTGACGGGTCGGATTGGAGTATTCTTTTCCAATTTCATTAAGCCGATGCCACGACCCATCTTGACAGATTCTTCGAAAACCCGATGAAGTCCTAAAAATGTATAAAAGTTTAAATCATCACAAATTTTAATCTATTTCATTCAACAGTTTATTCAAGTCAAGTGTCAAGCGAGAATGTTCAAGACAGCCATTGACAAAATATAATAAGTAGGTTTCCACCACGAAGACGGTCAGGACCAAATTCTTTGCAAAGTTTGTGATACTTTTTTGTCCATCTTATTTCTAACTAAAAGTAAATCATTTATTGCAACCGTAAAAAATTTGTTAGGATAAAACTGTCAATTTTATTATTTAACGCAGTAAATAATAAATAAATTGATTTCTTAATTTGTTTGTAAATAATTCATACATTTATTTTTATATCTTTTAATCATGAAAATGAATATGTCTCAACTGATATCGATGCTCAACTGTGACTATTTTGGTTTAGTTTAAAAACTTGAACGATTTATTTATAAATGCATTGTCTTAGATTTTAGTTCAAATAATTTATTCTTAAATACGCATTAGCGCTTATAATTTATTTTTAGTGGATATTTTATGTATGTCCCAAAATATCCTTCTGTTGTGCAACTTCAGTTGTACGACGACATATCCTGGAATTTACCACGTTCTTCCAGTAGGATCTTAATTTTTTTTTATGGCAACACTGTCAGATTAATGCGGAGCAAATTAAAATTGATATTATTGCATCCACTCACCACTCCAAAGACTTTGATAAATTTTGGAAGGGGACAAGGAAACTGTTTCCGAAGCCTGGTCTCCCGGTAGGTGTTAATGGTGGACAGATGGTTGCGACATTGCGAATCTATTTAGAAAGCAGTTTGTGGTAACACCACTACCCTACCCGTGGGGCATTCACTTGGTTAAGTTCACGAGAGCTGTCATATTCAGGACAATAGTAAAGCCCGCATTAGTTTTTTAGCTGAAGAGATTCGCTGGATTATTAGCCATATGCAGAGGGGTTAGTCTCCAGGATATGACGGTATCAGTAATGAGCACTTATAGTATGCTGGATTTCATTTGGCTAGAGTACTGAAACTGTTTCATAATTTGTGTATTGTCCATTCATACCTTCCCGACAGTCTTATGGGAACAGTTATTGTCCCTGTAGTAAAGAACAGGGTGATATATCGGATGTAAACAACTATAGGCCAATTTCTCTTGCCACCACTGTCGCCCAAGGTGCTTGACAGTTTGTTTGAGAGACGTTTGTGTAAGCATCTATCGCTTCATGACTTGAGAGCGGGCTTGTCGACAGAGAGCGCCATTCTGTCTCCCAAGTAGACTGACAAATACTACACTGATAAAAAACAAAAGTTTTTGCTTGTTTCTTAGATTTATCTAAGGCATTTGATACGGTGTGCGTTTTTTAGCATAAATTGTCTAACGATTCAGATTTTCCGCCCCAATTAATATTACTCTTAAAATACTGGTATAGCAACCAAATTAATACTGTGAAATGGGCGTACTCATAATCTGAAATGTATAGGCTGGAGTGTGGGGAAAGACAAAGAGGGCTAAGCTCTTGATCAGTGCCATGAGAAAAATGCTGTCAGTATTCGAGTCAGACGCGGATGGCCACGGATTCAGGTACAATACAAAGAAGAGCGAGTTTATGGTGTTCGTGTCGGAAGCTAGAGTTCCTGTCGATGTGCCGCCACTCAAACTATGTGGCTCGTTTCTTTGCAGGGTATCAGTTTAAGTACCTGGGTCATGTGGTCAACGAGCGTCTGCAGGATGATGCAGACATTGACAGGTAAAGAAGGGCGCTGGTGGTCCGCTGTTGCATGCTATTTCGTAGATTTTCCCGGTGTACCAGGTAAGTCTTCAAGGCGCTTCCAGGTTTCTGCCAATCCCTATATATCTGTGGCTTTGGATTTGTTATACGCAGCGGGCAGCGGGCCCTTGGCGCCCTCCGAGTACAATATAAAAATGTCTTTAGGATGTTGCTGGGGCTGCCGCGATTCTGCAGCGCGTCTGGCATGTTTTCTGAATCGTGTGGCATCTTTGATGCGCAGGACTCGTGACAGCTCCAACAGCATCTTGAGTATGTTGAGTGAAAGGATGGACAGCCTGTTCTTGAGACATCACTCTATGGAGCATTTAAAATAATTATTATTTACTAACATAGTCTAAGCCCTTACTAACAATTTATGGATTTTTTATCTGAAATAAATTATTATTACTGTCTCTGAACTGTCCAGCAAAGAGTTTATTTGTCAATAGAGCAGCGCGTGTAGAGATTTTGTTGGATCTACGACGTTTTTTTTTTAATTGTTACTTATAATATAAGTACGAACTACACACAGTTCACAGCTGAAATTCACGGAAATTTATTAGTTTTTCCGCTTAATTAATCTAAAATAATAAAAATACATTTTAGGTTAGGTCGTGAAGTATTTAAGTTCAGTTTCACGTCAAGTGACATGAAATGGTGATACGTGTTACAAGGGAAATTTCTTAAGGTATTTACCTCGCGCCACGAATTAAGAGCGCTGGGCGACGTTGGCGGGAATTACTGCGCATATGTACAGGTATTGAAAAGTGACTACTGCGCATATTATTAACTACTAACCACATATTATTCATATAGCTGTGCCCACGACTTCGTGCCTACATACCATAGAAATGTGTGCGAGCTATAGAGGGATCAAGCTGTGTGTATGGTTTACTGAACCGATTTGGATAAAACTTCAAATAGTGAAAATCCCATGCAAATCGTCCCATGAAACGGCCGGACCAATTTGCAATTTTTATCAAAGTCGATTCAATAAACGTTATATTGGCCCCGCTAAGCATTTGGTATTTGTATTGTATTGTAGTATTTTTATTGACAATTTGTAAGTTGAACAATATTTTGTGTATGTTTTAACCTCTTTAGAAAGATGCCAAATGTACCGCGAAAAACTCAATTAAATCAGGAACAATTTGAAGAAATGAAAAAAAGAACGCGGAGCAGACTAAAGCTAAAAAATAAAAATATCAGAGATGAATGAAAACGAAAAAGAAGAGATGAGATAACAATGGCGGGATGCCAAACGTAAAAAAACACAAATTAAAGAAGAACCAGTGGAAGGACAAGCTAAAATGGCACAACCAGCGGTAGTACAAGTAGAAAGAGCCCGTCATCCCTAACGCAGCCAAATCCCGTGAGAAATCCTGAAACTTAAAAAGTGAGAGATTTGAGTCATAGAAATGAAAAATTGAGGACGCCGTTAATAGGGTCCAAAAAAAATATATGTACTCTTTATTAAATAATATCCGCTCACCGTCAGGCTGGTCACAGCACAAAATATCCAGGGACCTGTTGTGAGTTACCCGACACATGTGCGCGAAAAACACCGGTAGGAATGTATATTTATGTTTTAAATGTTCTGAGAAGTTGTTATGCCTATTCACATGAAAGTTTCTGTATTTAGTGCCTGTTAATAAAAACAATTATTTATTTGTTTCAAGCCTCAAACCGTAGGCACGGGGAAGTTTTTGCTCTTTGCTCAGAATATTCAGATTATAACGAAATCTAAAACGGTAACATATGGATATTTTATGCACTTTAGACTTGAAAAAAGTTGCTTAATAATAATAAAAGGTTTTTAAATTTAAATTTGCTCCATAGCAGAAACAAAGAACATCGTCGATTTAAAATTATTAAATTAAATTATTCGTTACCGTGTTCAAAGCAATGTTATATGAACCAAATGGTCGTCGGTTAGTAAGAAAGAGGCAGGAACATTAAGTAGGAACCTAGTTTAGTGTGTAAAAACGAGACAATTATATTTTTGGCGGTATCTCATAGGTCTGTAATGTTAGCAGTACAAAGTCATAGTAAATTCAGGGGATTTTGAGCTAATTTTGAGCACCCAGAATACGAAGTTTCAGAATTCTAGCTCAAGCGGTTTTCGAAAAAAAAAAAACGCAATAAAACACCAGCAGTACAAAGTCCGAGTTCTGGGGTGAAACTCGCAGCGTATATGGGCATGATTTTGAGCTCCCAGAATATGTAAAGAAAACTTCTCTAACTTTCGTAGTTTGCGAGAAAACAAATAAAAACCATTCACACAACAATGTCATCTAGATAGATGAAATTTATATGTTTTTACACTTTTTATCGAAATCACTAGAGCTTGAAATCTAAAATTTCGTTTTCTGGAATCTGTAAGCCTTTTCTAAATATTCTGCAAATTTCAACTCTCTGCTCTGTCAACTCGCGACATTTTCAACTACTTGAAGTACGTGAACCTGTTTTTTTAATAATAATACCTTGAAAGTCATAGAAAACGGGGCTCAAATTCAGGGCATTGCAAGCTTATGTCAAGCTCTCAGAATACGAAGTTTCATAATATGAACTCATGCGGTTTTCGAAAAAAACGCAATAAAACACCAGTAGTGCAAAGCCCTAGTAGAGAGGTGAAACTCGCAGGGTGTTTGGGCATTATTTTGAGCTCCCAGAATATGCAACCAGAACTTCCCTAACTTATGTAGTTTGCGAAAAAAAAAAACATTTACACAACAATGTCATCCAGATAGATGTGATTGATTTTACACTTTTTATCAAAACTACTTAAGCTAGAAGTCTGAAATTTCGGATTCTAGAATCTCCAAGTCATCTTATATGCTGCAAATTTCAACTGTCTGCTCTGTCAACTCGCGACATTTTCAACTAGAAGGTACTTGAAGGTATCTGTGAACCTGTTTTTTTTTTAAATATTAACACCATGAAAGTCATAGAAAATGGGGCTCAAATTCAGGGAATCGCAAGCTTATGTTAAGCTTCCAGAATATGAAGTTTCAGAATTTGAGCTTTTTTTCAAAAAAGAGAAAAAAAATAAAAATCATTTACACAACAATGTCATCCAGATAGATGAAATTGATTTTACACTTTTTGTCATTAAGCTAGAAGTTTGAAATTTTGTATTCTGGAATCTTTAAGTCTTTTCTATATATACAGCAAATTTCATCTCTCTGCTCTGTCAATTCTTGACATTTTCAACTAGAGGGTACTTGAAGCCATCCATGAACCTGTATTTTAAAATAATAACACCTATAAAGTCATAGAAAACGGGGCTCAAATTCAGGGCATTGCTAGCTTATGTTAAGCTCTCAGAATTAAGAATTCAAAAAACTATCAGCAGTGTAGACCGAGTAGAGACTTGAAACTCAATGAACAATTAAATTTTATCACACCAGTTTTATTTATCGGAGTATAAGTCAAGTTCACTTCAGAATCATGGTCGGACTTCAATTGGATCCTCCCTCAGACTTCGATTTGGAAGCAAATCGTAACTAAAAAGTTCAAAATGGTGGCGACTTTTTCAAAATCTGACTTCAGAATCATGGTCGAACTCCAATCGGATCCTCAGATATCGATTTTAAAGCAAATCAGACCAGTAAATTCAAAATGGCGGTAATTTTTAAAAAATCTGACTTCAGAATCATGGTCGGACTCCAATCGCATCTTCGATGTCGATTTGGAAGCAAATTAGACCAGGAACTAAAAAGTTCAAAATGGCGGCGGCGACTTTTTGAAAATCTGACTTTCAGAATCATGGTCGTACTCCAATCGTTTCCTCAGGTATTGATTTTTAAGCAAATCAGACCAGTAACTAAAAAGTTCAAAATGACGGCGACTTTTTGAAAATCTGACTTCAGAATCATGGTCGCACTCCAATCGTTTCCTCAGGTATTGATTTTTAAGCAAATCAGACCAGTAACTAAAAAGTTCAAAATGACGGCGACTTTTTGAAAATCTGACTTTCAGAATCATGGTCGTACTCCAATCGTTTCCTCAGGTATTGATTTTTAAGCAAATTAGACCAGTAACTAAAAAGTTCAAAATGACGGCGACTTTTTGAAAATCTGACTTTCAGAATCATGGTCGTACTCCAATCGTTTCCTCAGGTATTGATTTTTAAGCAAATTAGACCAGTAACTAAAAAGTTCAAAATGACGGCGACTTTTTGAAAATCTGACTTCAGAATCATGGTCGCACTCCAATCGGACCTCAGATATCGATTTTAAAGCAAATCAGACCAGTAACTAAAAAGTTCTAAATGACGGCGACTTTTTCAAAATCTGACTTCAGAATCATGATCGGACTCCAATCGAAACCTCAGATATCAATAATGAAGCAAATTGGACCAGTAACGAAAAAGTTCAAAATGGCGGCCATATATCATCAATCATCTTCATCATTTATATCATTTTCAGCCCAAATTGATCCACCGCTCTGGGCTCATGTCTCTTCTCTATCTCTAGAAAGTAGAACAGGAATAAACAGTACGGTACGGCAAAAAATTCAACGTTATAATATTTTCCACTATCCGTTACGCTTTTTGTTTCGTTTTTCCATATTATATTATACTTTTCTTATTGGCAACAAATATAATGACCACAAAAATATTTTTTTCCTACCCAAAATGGCTAAATGACCACCAAAAGTTGCAGAAAATATCAGGGCAAAATACTGCGGTAGCTTAGGTGAAGGGGGTGAGCGAAGCGAAGCCCCCTTTATCCTTCGTGTTAGGTTGAACATGTAAGAACAACAAAAAATACTTAAAACATAAACTTAAGTACACAAAACATAAGAAGAAGTTTAGTGACAATTTATTCAAACACAATTTGGTGGGCATCCATCCATTTTGGCAGTCATTTCCAATTATGGTAGTAAAATAGGTGCATTTTTGGTAATCGTTTAAACACAAGCCTTTCTTATTGCCCCGCATCAGTTAGCACTGAAGTTTCTGTAAAAACAACTTAATTAAAAATTAATACCATATACCGAGTCTACCATACCCATAGTATTATATTTGTGGCACGGTATAGCTTGCTCCTAAGTATCTCAAAAAAACTGTCTAAATAGATATAATTTTAATAAGCAAACGCGATATTTTTATGTCATTCATATAGTAAAGAGTTTTTGAACTTTTTCCTCTCGTGCCCCGGTACGGTTCTAAATTCATAATTTAACATACTTATAATAATTTTTATTGTTTTTCACGCTTTTAATTCGGTCTCGTTACTTATATTCTATCTTGCTTTCAATTTGTTAACTACAGGTCCCCGGAACAAATGGCAGTATACAAAAAAGTTACCAGTATTGTAGCTTTGGACGCAACCGGTGGTTGCATCAAAAACATTAAAAGGCCAGGAGGAGATGTATCAACTGCATTCTTTCTTTAAGTTGGTGTTATTCACTTGCCCAACGAAAAAGAAAGGAATGTGCTGCCAGTGATTCAGATGGTTTCTGAGCACCAAAACGCAAATGCCATTGCGTATTGGCTAGGAGAATGGGTTAGCAGCGGCGCTCCGATTCCTGCAGAGGTAGTAACTGATGACTCAGCTGCTTTTATCAGCGCAGTCTGTCGCGTGTTTCCTCAGGAAAGCAGCACAAAAAATATTTGGATGCCTGCTTCACCCTTTTAAATAACGTACCGGGCTCGCACCTACCGGGGTGCTTTGCCCGAATGGACTTTTCACATCTGGTGAAGTCTGTATCCAGATAGAGAACTTTAAACCCGAGTCATACCCCTAGAGTCGCGCGGGAATTTTATATAAAAGGTGTAAGTACAACTCGCCTTAACTGACAGCATAGAACATGCACAAAATATATGATGGCATTGTTCATATGTGCTTTAAGTGAGCATGAAGGGCATTCACTAACACATTCACGTCCCACAGAATGCGAGACGTTAAAGAAATGGCTCAAAGACACCTTTGCATACGGACCACAAGATAAATGTGTTGATGACATAAACGCAACATTAAAATACCTTGACGTCGACACGGAAGTGAGTGATAGTAACGTATTTTTTTAAATGACGGTGTTGCTTCTGGTTTCGGAGAATGGGCGCGAACCATTCGAGACCAATGTATTGACCTTATTGGCGACGCTGATGGAGACCGTGACAACATAATGCATCGCCCAAGTATTGTCGAGGACATATTAAGGCTAGCACACAAATTTCCTCTGTGGAGCCAAATAATGGCTTCAAAATTCAGATCATCTTCGGGAAGGGCCACATCTATTGTGGCATACTTCAACGAACTAAAAAATAGACAGTTCGAAGTACTGCCTTTAACTGTGGACAAATTTGTCAAAAAACATATCAACGTGATTGATGCTGTCACAACCTCAGTATCAACTCTTTTATTCTTTAAGGATGGTAGAGCTGATACAGAGGAAAATAAAGTAATAACTTACGCCAAACAAGATCATGAGATCCCTCTCTCTGATGATTTGAGGAAGGAATTAAATGAATTCGAAAATTGGAAAGGGCAGGGAGTAAACACTCCGTCAACTCGAGGCAAAAAATCCAAATATGCAACTCCAAATGCCATATGGGCCACAAGACCCGAAGACGAACGATGATCTTCGGAGAAAATAGGATTTCTAAAAAATGGACATTGTGTTTGTGGCGTCTATGTGCCCGAAAATGGTACGCACGTTATCCTAAAGAACACCTACGCTTTTGACAGCAGGCTGCAAATTCTGGCTGTCGCCTTTTGTGACAGTATTGCTTTCAAAGCCGCTGTATCACAGAACCAAAATGAACACAAACAGCTGAGTGAGTGCAAGGTAACACAGGCCTTATACAAATGCCGGGCAAGGCTTTTGTTGCATCATAACAGTAATGATAGCAAAATAACAAAAGAAAATATCGTTATATTGGTCTGCGGCATAAACATCCATCACTTGTTTACAAAAATGACGATGCCATCATTTACAGAAACTCACACCTGCCAAGCAATCGGTTGTAGTGTCAACGGCGTAAAGAAGAACGTAGGCTTGATTTTGCCAAACATGAGCAATGGGATTATTGACTTACAGAATTCGGTAGAGCACCTATTCCGCGAACGGTTCTGGGGATGCACCGAATGCAGCAATGAGTCAGTGGTATCTATCTCTGAGATATAAATGGGTGACAATTTGGTCATCGACATCACAGAAGTAGTTGACACTAGCGAAGAAAAAAATATAATTCCTGTTACCCTCAAGGAAATCCCCGTAACAGTAAATATTCGAAACAAATTATTTTATATTAGAGGTGCTGTAGAATTCCAATAAAAGGAGACATGCAACTTTGTTTATTATAATAAACAAAGTTGCAGATAAGCTATAAAAAATAAATAAAACAAAAAAAAACAAAAAAATAAACAAAACTAATGCAAAAGAGCATTCATGCATAAAAACACGGCTGGTATTTAATAGCACATCAAAAATACTGATTTGTGCAGCAAAAAAGGATCAGCAAAACACTTGTTATGTTTTAAATATTTAATGGGTACTTAAGTTTATGTTTTAAGTATTTTTTGTTGTTCATACTCATGCATGTCAAGTCAACATGTTCAACATATGTTGAACCTAATACGAAGGATAAAGGGGGCTTCGCTTTACCCTTCATCTAAGCTACCGCAGCAAATATAAGGGATATTTGCTGTGCAAATCAGTATTTTTGATGTGCAGTTTAATATTTCCCAAAAAAACTGGTGTGATAAAATCTAAATGTTCGAAACGGTGTGTATATATATATTAATAGAAAAACGCATAAATAATAAACAATGTTGTAAATAAGCTATAAAAACCTATTTAACTAGACGAAAAAACATTTAATAATACAAAAAAGCAATAAGGTATAAAATAAAACTGGTGAGATAAAAAGTGTAAAAAATAAATAAAATAAAAATAAATAAAACGTGCAGAATTGTAAAACCATCCAATTGGGAGCCCAAAATCATTTCCTCATACGCTTTCAATTTCAAGTCTCTACTAGGTCTTCACTGCTGGTGGCTTTTTGAATTCTAAAACTTCGTATTCTGAGAGCTTAACATAAGCTAGCAACGCCTTGAATTTGAGCTCCGTTTTTTATGACTTTCAAGGTGTTTAATACATATAAAAAAAAACAGGTTCACGGATACCTTCAGGTACTCTCTAGTTGAAAATATCGCGAGTTGACAGAGCAGAGAGTTGAAATTTGCAGAATATATATAAAAGGTTTAGAGATTCCAGAATACGAAATTTACTGCTGGTGTTTTATTGCGTTTTTTTTTCGAAAACCGCTTGAGCTCATATTCTGAAACTTCGTATTCTGGGAGCTTAACATAAGCTTGCAATGCCGTGAATTTGAGCCCCGTTTTCTATGACTTTCAAGGATTTATAATTAAAAAAAAAAACAGATTCACGGATACCTTCAAGTACTCTCTAGTTGAAAATGTCACGAGTTGACAGAGCAGAGAGTTGAAATTTGCAACATATATAGAAAAGGCTTAGAGATTCCAGAATGCGAAATTTCAGATTTCTAGCTCTAGTGGTTTCGATAAAAACTGTAAAAACATATCAATTTCATCTATCTAGATGATATTGTTGTGTAAATGGATTTAATTTTTTTATCTCGCAAACTACGTAAGTTAGAGAAGTTCTGATTGCATATTCTGGGAGCTCAAAATCATGCCGAAATACGCTGCGAGTTTCACCTCTCTACTCTGACTTTTTACTGCTGGTGTTTTATTGCGTTTTTGTTTGTTGACTTTGTTTTTGTTTGTTTTCGAAAAAAAAAACAAAGAAAAAGAGAAATTAACAAGAACTATGCCACAATAAATAAATCACACACTCAATGTTCTACGTGATGATATAGCAGTAGACATAACTAATAATAGAATAGCAAATTTCAGCCTAAACGAACGAAAACAAACAGAAAAAGGTAAAGGCGACATTATTTTGAATGTACAGATGCAGCTACTTCATAATAGTAGTTTATGTGATGGATACATAATGCCTAATTACACAATGGAGGGCATTTATACTCGAGATTGGGTTTATGAAACAAGCCGATGGACTGCCCTCCCGCACACCGAGTAACACAGACGTGTTCTGCGATCCGCTCCACTATTTATCCCTCGTAAAACTAAACACGCGCCTTTTGCCTTCGTAATAACACACTAACACGGCAAAGGACTGCACCCGTACAAGAGGGAGTGCACTTCAACCCCTGGATGCCCCGTGGAAGAAGAGTAAGAAGCCAATTTGTATAATTATAACAAAATTTAATCGGCGCCGAACAACTAACGCTGCTTCTCCACTATTATCTTTATCCCACTCATGCGTGACCTATCTACCGCAACCGCTCATATACACAGTCCGACAGATCGTGCTATTTTTGAGCGGACCAAGGCTCGCATTCACCATGAGTAAAAACTGTGGCGCATGTAGCATACAAATATAAGGCAATGAGCTATTGACCTGCACACTCTGCAAAAAGCACTATGACCTCGCATGTCTGGATTTGAATCCCGAACAATTCAAATCATGAAGAAACCTTTCTTTAACAGCTGGTTATGTCCTACATTTTGTCCTACGGTTTGACGACCCGAATGGCCGAGTCGGCAGTGACCTTGCCTACGAAGCCAAGTGTCCCGGGTTCGAGTCCCGGTGGGGGCAAATATTTGTTTGATGAGAACGGATGTTTGTACCCTAGTCATGGTTGTTTATCTATCTAAGTATAACATTTATCTATATAAGTATGTGTATCGTTGTCTAGTACCCAAGATACAGGGAATCCTAGTTTGGGGCTAGATCAATGTGTGTAAATAGTGTCCAAGGTGTCCAAGGCACATGTAAGTCCAATATTACCAAAACAGACAATTCTAACACGCCAGTTCGTAATCAAGGAACTGCATCTACCGGATCTGAGAATGTGAACACGCATCGCGGCACCTACAGACCAATACCAGTGGAAGAAAAAAGTCTACTTACGACGGAGCTATCATCGTTAGCACAAGAAATAAGAGGTCTAATAGTCGAGATGAGCGGCATGAAGACACAACTCGACGATGTCTCAGCGAGGCTCGCCCGGCTTGACCACCTGGAGCAACTAGTCAAGTCCCAAGCCCAGAAGATAGTAGATCTCAATGCAGATATGGAACAGATGCAGGAAGTCATCAATACCCAGGCTCAAAAGTCCATCAGAAATTAATTAGAAATACTGGGCGTTCCGGAAACGAACAACAAAAACTTATTTCATGTCGCCCTCGTAAGAGCAAACAAAGTAGGAGTTCAACTAACAGAACTTTAAACGGGTTGGCTCCCGTCGTACTGCAGAATCAACGTGCAAGCAACGTGATAATTCCAAGCCTATTACAGCGCACGTCATGACGACATTTCGTTGCATATGTATAAAAATATTTTTTACTGTGATTTTAAATCGTGGCTGATGCCGAAGGGTATTTGCCTCACGCGCCTCACTTAAAATTTTACAAAAGGGATTTGTATTTTTTATTGCGATTAGTATTAATTTTGTTTCAAATGCACTTATTTCAAGGCACACAAAACAGTATTCGCTCGTTAACAGTACAACATACAGTCCAGTATAATTTACAACAAAGTTAACAAAATTTAAAATTTTCATCCAAAGGTATCACTAGAGTGCAAGACCACTGTCTCAAAATGGCTCAAAACCCTAGAATTAGTTCTTAAAATTACAAAATAAAAAACTAAATAAAAAACAATGATTCATATTTATTTATTTCCGATTTCATTACATATTCAGTTTAATTATTTAATTATTATATATTTTATTTTATTTATCAATCTAATTTAGTCAGAATTTATTCTTAGTTCGTAAACATTACTATAAATCTTCTCATAAACACTGTTGAATAAATGATGAATAAAAATATAATGAAAACAGTGCGCAGACTAAGTCATAAATCCCTCCCCTCCCCAAACACATTAACAGGCACTACTCTACATTCTTTCAGAGACTCACTACACCTCTCATCTTCTCACCACATTCACTCTACTTGACATTTTCACCAAAATCTATGTTTTAACGATACAATTCACACCACACGAATTTATTTTTCTCGACTCCATTTAATTATATTAAGAAGGAATTAAATTGTTTCAACTCCGCAATTAAGATAGAATTTACCTAAAGTTTCTGATGGGGTAACTATGTAACTTTTCGAAAGAGCGTTAGGATAAATCAACTGTCATTTTCCCACACAAAAATGACAATGCAGATCTGCCTACCGTACCTACCTACAAAACGTTAACAGCAGGAGAAATGTTCATCTACTTTCATTCACGTATCTAAGTACCTACATATTAACAAAACACTTTAAAAACACGTCTTCCGCTGCAACACAAGTCACCGCAGGAATATTGATTACTAACTATGACATCTGCGACTGACTGAACTTACTTTATTAATACTTCCGTTTCATTTTTGCGACGTTGCCGCTCCGCTCCGCTGCGCCAGTTTCAAAATACTAGTTTCCGCAGTAAATGTTGATCAGGAAATGTTTACAATGATCAACAAAGTTTCATTTAGTGTAAAAAAGAAAGGCGGTTAAAAGATCAACAATGGCCGTGTCAGTCGTTGACGAGTAGAGGCTTTGCGGCGTACTTAGGCACAGCGTCGCAATGAGGAGAATTATTATATAGCTATTATAGCACGATATACTCAAAACTTCCTAAGTAATAGCGGGTAAAGTCTGATCAACAATTGATGCGGATTTTAGCCTGATACGGAATGGGACAGAGTTATATTATATATATATATATATATATATATATATATATATATATATATAACTGTGTCTCATTCCGTTTTCACGGCACTGCCGTCCACAATGCGAAAATAAAACAGTCAAGACGTCGATCTCAGCTTTTGGAACCACTTTTTGTTATTGATTAGCTGTCAGAAAATCTCCTATTTAAACTGGCTCTGTGAGCTGTAGACCTCGCGAGAGATAAAGGAAATTGCGTTATTTTTAGTTATTTTCCAACCCCTCACACTCCCGATCGCTTGAAGTTTATCGGGTGAACAAAGGAAAATATTACAACTACAAATATTCGGACTGCATTTTATTTCAATACCACATACACACACTTATGATTGCACCTGGTTACGTACATGGAGTATGAATGAAAGAAGCCGCACTTTGTAAATTACATTTCCTATCTAAAATCCAACCTATTGACGTTTCACTAAATTTAAATAGCCTATGTCATTTTTAAAATGTCCACAAATCCAACAACACCTCATTTGTTATTATAATCTATGAAGCCGTTTGGGATTTGGGATGTAATCTGTGGTATCCGTAACATTATTTTTATTGCTCTCTTTTGGAGGACAAACGCTTTTATTGACATTAAAATCGCAACGATTTCCCCAAAACTTTATACTGAATCTCATCTTTGACTCTACCAAGGCATAATATACTACTTTTTAAATTGTCAATTTTCAGCACATCTCGTAGGCTTCGTAGCGCATAACAAGCTGACCTCAGAGTACTTTCGATGGCTTTCAGTTCCGCTTTCCAGTTGTGTCAGGTCAGCCAACTCCTCTCCAAGTATTTTAATATGGCAACAAATATAATGACCACCAAAATATTTTTTTCCTACCCAAAATGCCTAAATGACCACCAAAAGTTGCAGAAAATATCAGGGCAAAATACTGCGGTAGCTTAGGTGAAGGGGGTGAGCGAAGCGAAGCCCCCTTTATCCTTCGTGTTAGGTTGAACATGTAAGAACAACAAAAAATACTTAAAACATAAACTTAAGTGCACAAAACATAAAAAGAAGTTTGGTGATAATTTATCCAAACACAATTTGGTGGACATCCATCCATTTTGGCAGTCATTTCGAATTTATTGGTAGTAAATTTTCGAATTTTTTGGTAATCGTTTAAACACAAGCCTTTTAATATCTACCTTGTCATTATTTGCTGCTGTTGTTTCAAATAATATTGCACAGGTCTTGTTGCTGTTCATTCAACTTAAGGTTATTGGAGTCAAACCATTGGTGGAACGAAAAAAGCGCTGCATTTCCAGTTTCCTCAAGAGTGCTGAGGTGCTCTGAATAAATAACAGCGTTTGTATCATCAGCAAACATAACTAGCTGAGTGTCTAGCATATTTTGTTAAATATATTCTACCAAGTCATCTGTAAAAACAATAAACAGTATTGGTCCCAGAATAGAACCTTGTGGTACACCTCTCTCAACATTGGTTATTTTGGACCGGTGTTATAATGATAACCTCGGATGTTATTTACACACATTGATCTAGCCCCAAACTAGGATTACCTGTATCTTGGGTACTAGATAACGATACACATACTTATATAGATAAATATTATACTTAGATAGATAAACAACCACGACTAGGGTAAAAACATACCGGGATCCTTGGGTTCGTAGGCAGGGTCACTGCCGACTCGGCCATTCGGGTCAACTTGTTGTTTGGTTTCCTTACCATTTTCCCACGACGTTAATTCAACAAACTATTTTCTGTGTTTTAAATATTATCTTAGTAGCTCCAATAACACACCACGGATGCCATAATGTTCAAGCTTTCTTATTAAGATATGTAGTATAGTTAACCAAATCAAAAGCAGAACCAAGATCCAAAAACAGACCTAGAATCTTCATCTTATCATTAAGTTTATTAAAAACATCATCTATGAGTGTTTCCACTGCATCTGTGGTACTAATGTTTATTTGGCATCCAAATTGTCTCTCGCTTATCACTTGATTCTGCTGAAGGTGTTTTAGTAGTCGAATTTTTATGATTTTTTCAAATAATTTTGATAGTGTTGGCAACAGAGAGATTGGTCTATATTTCTTGTGATCCATTTTTGGTCCCTTCTTAAATATTGGCACAATTTTGGCCATCTCAAGTTGCTCAGGGAAGACACTCATGTTTAGGCAGTTATTGAAAAAGGAAGTCAGAGGAACAGCTAGAATATCTATGTTTTTTTGTATGACAGTTATTGGGATACATTCATAGCCACATGAATTTTTTGGCTCCATATTTTTACAATGTTTGCGATTTCCGTCAACGTTGTTAAATCACACATTGTGCTACATTATACTCTGTCCGTACTAGATTCTAGAATGTGTATTGCTATGTAATTTTTATCTGCTGTGGAGCCTTGTTTTTTCAAATTCACAGGACAAATGTTCAACCACTTCACTTGGTTTTTGTAATGTCAATTTGTAAAGTCATCAACTTTTAGCTGAATAGAGTTTTTATTAAAATTTTGACGTTTATTCCTGTGCTTGTTTACAACTTTCGAAAAGATTTGGTAGAATTTCTAGCTTTTCCTATTTCATCTCGGATGGCAATTTTTCTGGCATTCCTCAATACTCTTCTGTATATTTGCAAATATTTTTTAGTGTAAACATGTTTGTAATCTACACCTGGACACCTTTTAACGGTAAGAGAACAAGTTTCATTTGACTAGATACCCTAATTCCTTTAGTGACCCATTTAAGTTTTACAAATTCTTGTTGTTTGATTAGTTTCTTAACTATTCTAAAACTATTTTTAAACGTTTCTTCAAATCTTTTCAACGAGGACGATGCTTGATGATGATGCACCATTCTAAGGAATCGCAAGTGGTCTTGGAGATCCAGCTTGGGGTTGCTGGCGGGATTTTCTCCAGCAAGCCCACGGTTTTTAGCTTGTAGCGCAGTTTCTATTGAGAGGTCTGTGAAGTTAGCAGTACAAGGTCATAGAAAAAGGGGCTCAAATTCAGGTGATTTAGAGTTTATTTTAAGCTCCCAGAAAACGAAGTTTCAGAATTTGAGCTCAAGCTGTTTTCGAAAAAAACGCAATAAAACACCAGCAGTGCAAAGTCAGAGTAGAGAGGTTAAACTCGCAGCGTATTTGGGCATGATTTTGAGCTCCCAAAATATGCAATCAGAACTTCTCTAGCTACGTAGTTCGCGAGAAAAAATATAAAAACCAACACAATAAGATCATCTAGATTAGAAAACGAAATTTCAGATTTCTAGCTTAAGTGGTTTCGATAAAAAGTGTAAAATCAATCTCATCTATCTGGATTCTATTGCTGTTCGTCGAGGACGTCTCATTTTCTAGAACAAAACTCTAGGTTTTGCTCTAGAAAATGAGTTGCTTGTTTACATTTCTGGTTTCAAATTAAAAATAGTACCGTAGTTGATATATGGAGAAGATATTAAATTTCATTTTTTTTATTTATTTCTAAACTGAGAAAAGTACCTATTCAGGACTGACTTAGTATTTTACTTTAATAAAAAATGTGATGCATAAAATAATAATAATTGTGGGCATTGTAATAGGATACTACAATAGAAATAAAAACTACCTGATAGATTAATCAATTTTATTTAGAGAATTTTCACAAAAAAACAAGTAATTATTACTCTTCTTCTTTTAAGGCTTCTTCGGTGTAAAAGGTCACCCGAAGCGAATTCCTCTGGTATTTCGTAGGCATCTTATATCTGTAAATAACAATTTTAATGTTTAATTTAAAGATATTTTAAGACAAAACAAGCGTAAAAAGTGTATGATTTCAAAAAATTAAAGCTTGATATTTAAAACAAATCAATTGCATTTCAAACAAAATTTGCCCTAAGCCTCAAGCAGATAAAAATCAATCAAAATGCAAATTATATTCTTATTAGCTGTTGCCCGCGACCGCGACTTCGCGTCTTTGAGTAATGAATGATGTATAAATACCTTCGCGTGGATTTTGATAAAACAATGTGGAGATAAATAAGTCTTATAGCGATAAAAAAGTATCTTTCTGTTTTATCTGTTTGCCAAGTTGAATTAAAACCCATTCGGACGTATGAACGTGCAAAGGTAACAAACTACATGCACGCACACACACACACATACACACACATACCTTCGCATTTATATTATTAGTGGGATAGTGGGACTACGTAGTTACCTACTAGTTTCAATATACGAGTTAATGAGCTTGAACACTTGAGAACCACTGATTATTTTTTGACATCCTAAGAATGGATTGCTTAGTCCGATCTTCGGCATGGGGAGGGGGGAAGACCGGATCTTAGGCTGCGAACGTACTAGATTTAATCAAAGTATATAGATCGAAAGATTATTCGCTAATTCTGCCACAACATAATTAATTACATTAATTCAATGAAAGTACTCACCACAATGAGCAATCATAAAATGGTGATGCGTCCTCGACGAACAGCAGTCGTTTCCGGAAAGCAGCGAGAATGAAAATCCATCATATGATGACGATTACGGTACCTACTCAAAATCAAGATTTATACATAAATCTTCAAAGGTCTTCTTCAGGCGGAGAATCTGAGGCAGGAGAAGTAATAAAATAAAAAAAGCAAAGTAATATATTTTTGTGATATAGCAACTCCAGAAGCATAGACAATATTTTTTTTTTTTTTTTTTTTTTTTTTTATGTAGCCTCCACGGTGTCCCACTGCTGGGCAAAGGCCTCACCATTTCGAGTCCACACATCCCTATCAGTAGCTGTACTGACCCACCCTGGCTGAAACTGAAGACAATATAGAAATCATAAAAAAGGCATTTCAAAACAACAAAGCAAACGATTCGATGAAAAAAGCGCGGGAACTTTTGTCTTGATAGGCGGAAAATTTTAATTTAAATTTTTAAAATTTAATTTAATTACAGTAGGCTATCTAAAAATACTGTAAATTGGTTAAAAATGGGTAGGAAGAAGCCTAAGAAAAGAAAGAAGGAAGAGGAGGAGGAGGATCTGTCTGATAGTGGGGAATCCTCAAGTCCGTGTGATGAACCAAAAGATGACAAGGATAAGTATAAGCCTTTTCATGTCCCGGATTATGTCCGTTATTACCCAGTGGATGGAGGTAAATTAGATTATATCGTTTATTTTGAAAGCAGCGACACTGGCAAGGCATTGGGCGACAGAGACATGATGGCTCTAGCGAACTGCCTCAAAAGATTCAATAAAGGCATAAAACAGTTAAGACGCATCAACAAATACAAGATTGGCGTTGTGTTTGAGCGGCCAGGGCTCGCCAATGCAGCTTTAAGCAATAAAACATTTCTGGATTCATACAAACTAAAGGCGACTATTCCTGCTACGGCCACTGAAGTGACTGGAGTAATACAACATGTGCCACTTGATTTATCCAATGAGCAGATCTATTCAAATATTTCTTGCTCCAAAAACATAGTATCATTAAGAAGATTTATGAAAAGAACAATTAACAATAACACTGTTGAGTTCCAGCCTTTGAAGACAGTCTCAATAACATTCTCCTGCCCATCTCTGCCCGACAGTGTGGATCTGAACAGCTGGCGCTTCGAGGTTCGCCCGTACATCGCTCCAGTGAAGCAGTGTCTGCGGTGCCTGAGGTATGGACACATAGCTAAATTTTGTAAAAACGCAGAGAAGTGCTCTATCTGCTCAGGCAGCCACAACTTCAAGTCTTGCACAGTTGATGCAGCGAATGCCTCTTGCTGTCATTGCAAAGGCAATCATATCGCCATCTCACCTGACTGCCCTGTAAAAAAGGAGAAAATTAATCAAAACAAAATGAAATTAGACAAGAGAACATTTGCTGAAACCCTGGAAAAATCATTTCCTCCACTAATATCTAAAAGCCCTTCTGATCAGCTAGCACTGCTTCTCAATTCAGAATATATAATGAACATTATAGTAGGCTCAGTAACTAAGTTACTAACTCAGAACAAAACAAACGAACTTTCAATTAATTCACAAAACATTAAAACCATTCTTCTTGAAACACTAAGTAAGAGTAATTAATTTGTTATTTTTTTTAATGGATCAATTAAACATAATGCAATGGAACTCACAAAGTTTAATTAGTAATAGACTTGTTTTAACACATTTCCTGAAGGAGAATAATATTCACGTAGCAATTATTTGTGAAACTTGGCTAAAACCGAATCAACGTTTCAATATTCGAGGTTATAATATTTGTAGATTTGACTCCGGCAACGACCATAATGGTGTTGCCATAATTGTTCATAACAGCTTAACTTTTAGAAAACTTGATACATTTTATGATAATTCCATTCAGAACATAGCAATACGTTTAATGTACGGAGATAATAAGGAAGTATCAATTGTTAGTTTTTATAGCCCTAAAAACTGTCTACCGGTTTTTACCAAACATAAATTTGATCAACTTATACAAAGTGTTCCAGAACCTGTGCTTTTTGCGGGAGATTTCAACGCTCTCCATTCGGCATGGGGATGTCAATCAACAGACGTTCGTGGTCGCGATGTCCTTTCAAGTACTAATGACAATAACTTAGTTTTGCTAAATGATGGCCAAATGACCACTGTTGGATCACACCAATGGAGGCGAAATGCTTTAGATCTTTCTTTTATTTCTCCATCACTGGCTCTGAACTGTGATTGGACAGTGTATGATGACCCGCTAGGTAGTTACCATCTTCCAGTAATAATTAAAATACTTATTCACAACAATTCACCTTACACTTCATCTCCATTAGACTGTTCAGCTATGAAAACTCATTTAAACTTTCGTCGTGTTAATTGGAATAATTACAAAAAAAATGTAGATACCCTTCTACAAGAATTCAATATAGATACCTCAAACTCTAAAGATTGCTATAAAAATCTTATTGATATTTTAATTTTAGCTGCTCGGAATTCATCACCAGTGTCCAGTTTTCGTAATAATAATTCATCACCAGGCATATTTAGGAAAAAGAGAATTCCTCTCCCATGGTGGAATGAAAAATGCAGCCAGGTTGTAGAGTGCTCTAAAGAAGCGTATATTCAATTTAAAAATGATCCAACTGAATGTAATTACATCAATTTAAAAAAGAAGCAAGCTCTTAAAAAGCTTACATTAAAGCAGCAAAAACAAATTAGTTGGGTTGCATTATGTGAATCCTTCAACAGAACCACGCCGATTTCGCATATTTGGACTATCATGAAAAAATTTAATAAAACTTTCGTACATAGTTTCTCAAACAATAACATAAGTTGGGTCTTCGAATTCCTTAAAAAATATACGCCTGATACCGTTGAGTCTAACTTGAATTTACATAGTTATGTGCATGCTAAGAATAGCGAATTTCTGGTAAAACCATTTTCTTTTCAAGAATTACAGTCAGCTATTTCATCTAGGAGAGATACAGCTTTTGGCCTTGACGGGATTCCTTACAAAATGTTAAAAATGCTTTCTAATAAATCTAAATCAGTTCTTTTAAATGTGTTCAATTCTTTATGGTCTCAAAATATAATTCCTGATGATTGGAAATCAGATTGTCTTATTCCAATATTAAAACCAAATAAAGAGAAACATTGCCCTGACTCATATAGACCTATATCACTTACATCTTGCGTTGGTAAAATTTTTGAACAAGTTCTAAAACAAAGGCTAGAGTTTTCTGTTGAATCCAATCATATACTACCCATGAACCAGTTTGGGTTTCGCAAAGGTCGATCGTCAAGAGAAAGTATAGCTCAATTACAATTAGACATCTTTCAATCTGTGAAGAAGAATATGTCGTTTGCCGGAGTCTTTTTTGATGTTGTTGGTGCATTCAATAATGTCAATCATCATATTTTGTGTAGGGAATTAGCTTCCATTGGGATTCCTATTAAATTTATTGATTTTATTTTTTCCTTTCTTCACGACAGAAAAGTTTATGTTAAGATTAACAATCAATTGCTCGGTCCCCGCTCATCTTTTAAGGGAGTTTGTCAAGGTGGGATTTTAAGCCCACTCTTATTCACTTTGTATATTCATAAACTTAATCTTATTTTGGGCTCCAAAGTCCGAAACCTTCAGTTTGCGGACGATTTGGTGATATATAGCTCTGGAATGAATGCAAATGAGGTTATGCGAAATCTAAATGATTCGCTTTCTAGGTTCTCAAATTATTTCAAATATTTAAATTTAGACATCAGTCCTGAAAAATCTAAAGTGTTAATTTTCCACAAAATCAAACAAGCTCAGTTTAAAATTTATTTTAATAACACTCCTTTAATGTTTGCATCGGAGATCAAGTTTTTGGGAGTTATTTTTACGGGTAACTGCTCCTGGAAGAAATATGTTGATAAGATTATATTCTCTGCAAATAGGGGTTATAACATATTGAAGTCTCTTACTAAAACTTACTGGGGTTCAGATCCGAAAGTATTAATAACTTTGTATAAGGCCATAGCTCGGAGTCATTTTGAATATGGCTTTATTTGCTTTGCAGCTAATGATCAACTTGTAAGAAAATTGGAAGTAATTCAAAATAACAATTAAAGACTTATTACTGGTGCTATGAAAACCACGCCCATTAATTCCCTTCAAGTGGAATGTAATATTCCACCGTTGAATCTTCGCTTCAAGTACCTAAAATAGAGGTTTATCTTAAAAATGTTAGCCATTGAGCCCCATCCTTTGTTTAAAAATTTGGTACAATTTTACAGAAATAATCAGGCTTTGGCCTCTTCCTCCAAAACTCCCTACATTCTTCATGATTTTTCCTATATGGTTGACTTTAATCAGCAGTCTAATATACATAGAAGCCAAAATCATTGGGCATGCTACTCAGACGATTTTGATAGTAAATTCACTTCAATGGTATTTCATATTGATCCCGAGAAAAAGAATAAACATGAAATCTGTGAACAACTGGCAAGATATATTGATTTTACTCAAATATACACTGATGGTTCAAAAACTGATAACGGCGTTGCCGCAGCTATATACCTACCGCACATTAAAAATGGATTCGGAGTGAAATTGCCACAAGAAATGAGTATCTTTTCAGCAGAAGCACTTGCTATATCGAAAGCATTAACTTATATTTCGGAACACCCAGCTGATTCCCCGGAAAACAAGTGGGTCATAATATCTGACAGTATGAGTACTCTAAAAGCTCTTCAATCAAACAAACTAGACTGCAACACCAATTATATTATTTACGATATCAAGAATCGCTACTCCCAACTTCATAAATTAAATGTACATATTATCTTTATGTGGACTCCATCTCATGTCGGAGTGACAGGAAACGAAAATGCCGACTTCCTGGCCAAGGCGATCGTTGAAAGTAATGCTCCTGAGTCTACTGTACCTGTGCCAAACTCTGATTTCATTACCAAACTCAAACAGAATTTGAAACAAGAATGGTTTAGTTATTGGCAACAAACTCTTGCAGTTAAAGGTTCCTGATACGGATCCGTTAGTGGAAGGATTGGACGTGCCTGGTTCTCTAAGTCAAACATGTGGAAAAGCAGGAAATTCTATGTTATAATGACACGTCTCAGATTTGGTCACTGTCGCTTCGGATCACATCTTCACCGTATGCAAATTATTTCTTCGCCAATTTGTAATATCTGTAATGCCGCTAATCAAACACTGGATCATATATTTTTCGATTGCCCCGCCCATATTATACAACGCCTTGCCTTTATTGATAAACTGTTGCTCATCTACAAACCAGAAGATATCCCGCGTACCACTGTTGACTTATTGAAGAATTTTGAAAATTATCAATATATTTACGATTATATCTGCTCTACTATTGAAGATATTTAGAGTGGTAAAAATATGTATCGGACTTGGAACAATACACGGACTAAGAGATATATTACACGGACATGACTCCTCAAATGTGACGTGGCTTCGGCCTTATAAAACAAACAAAAAGACTTGGCTTCGGCTGAAACAAAAACACGCAAGACTTGGCTTCGGCCTTAAAAAAACAAAACTACGGAAGACTTGGCTTTGGCCTTAAAAACATGAAAAACGGAAGACCTGGCTTCGGCCTTCAAAAACAAAACTACGGAAGACCTGGCTTCGGCCTGAAAAATCAAAACTACGGAAGACTTGGCTTCGGCCTTAAAAACAAGATATAAGGAAGACCTGGCTTCGGCCTTAAAAAACAAAACTACGGAAGACTCGGCTTTGGCCTTAAAAACAAGAAATACGGAAGACCTGGCTTCGGCCTTTCGAAACCTCGGAAACGGAATAAGAAGATGTAAACACTGAAGACATGGCTGTACGGCTTTGATTGCTATTGCCTTTCCTTAGGGATAAAGACGGAAAAAAAAAAAAAGCAAACGATTCGATTTTATCTCTGCCGAAACTTTGATGAAAGTAAAGAAAATAATAGTTTTACAGTGGATTTGGTGATTTGTGTATAATATTAAGTTCCAGACGAAAGCTGTACCACAAAAAGTAAGTTATTTTAGTTAGATTTCATGTACTTTAAGCAATAAAAATGTTACAGGTGTATATTTTTTAAAATTTTGGGGTTATTAGGTTCACCTGAAGGGTCAATAGGTTCGGAGAATGGGGTAAAACAAAGAAAGAAAGAAAGAAAGAAAGAAAGAAAGAAAGAAAATCATTTATTGCCAAACATTCGGTTAAAGAGTAAACAAAAATAATAAATAATGATCAAATCAAATGTTTTTATTTGTCAAACATAGGTACATAAGGTTATTATATTATGGTAAAGATCACTATGTTTCGCCACAGGGCATACAAATATTTCCTATAACTAGGTAGTACATGCAGCAATAATTTTTCTTAGTTTACTCTATGCATGCATGTATTTAGTAACCTATTTGACGCAAGCCAAAGGTCCATGTTTATTTTTATTACATTACAATGTTGGGTCATTTATATATTCATTTATAGTGTAGTATGTCTTATTAATAAGTAACTTTCTCAGTTCCCTCTTAAATTGTATCAAATTATCTATATTACGGATACTCTCTGGTAGCTTGTTATAGATTATTGGTATCATGCCATAAATATTATTTTTAAACAGAGCTGTCTTATGTTGAGGCATACATATTCTAGATTTGTGACGTTTACTTGTGAAATTGGTAAAAAGATTCGAATTAGTTTTGACAAAGGTAGCAAGCTCGTAAATATATAGTGAAGGGAACGTTAGAATATTTAGCCTTTTAAAGTGAGGCTTACAGCTGTCTCTGCGATGAAGGCCAGATATAGACCTAATACACTTTTTTTGTGTTATAAGCACATTTTCTTTGCCTGTCCCGTTCCCCCAAAAAATTATACCAAATCGTATTGTGGAGTCTACATATCCATTGTATGCTAATAAAACTGTATCTGTACATACTGTTTTTGACAGTTTATACAATGCATACGAAAATTTACTAAGCTTTTTACATGTGTTCTCGATATGTGTTTTCCATTTTAAATTGTTATCAATATATAATCATAAAAATTTTGTTACCTTTGTTTGCTTAACTTTTTTGCCAATGTGATTAATGTCCTTATTATCAACTAATGTATTTTGGTTTGTTTGGAAGTTCATTATTTTTGTTTTTTTTTTATTTATTTATTTATTTGTATATTAACGAAACAAACAGTTAGCAAAATTACTTACGAAAAAGTTAAAGTTATGGTGTTAAAATAAACCTACAGTTTCGATTTATTACTAGTTTGAATTTTACATAAAAAATGCACAAAACAAACTAATCAACCTACTTACATAATTTCACCATCACTATTTAAAATTTTAGTGGCACTTTGCTTAAACACATTAAGAGACATATTAAAAAGATCTAAATCAGAAAAGCTTTCATTATAAACTTTAGAGGTTCTACGGACAAACGAATTACCAGTATAGTTAGTACTACTTGAAGGAACAACTAATAGGTGTTTTCTATTTCTAAGACGAGGGTTAGGCACACGAAATCCCACACTCTGTAATAAGACTGGACAGTCGGTAACATTATTTACAATTTTATATAGAGTTAAGGCATCTGTCACCTTGCGACGTATCTCAAGTGAAGGTATATTATAACGTGAGGAGCACATTTTATAATTATCGAAGGCATGGCGCACACGATAGTCAAGAGATTTAAGGAACTTGTTCTGAATTTTTTCAATTCTATCAATATGAATTTGAAAGAAAGGGTTCCAGACAGAACTGGCAAATTCTAGTATACTTCTAACATAGCAAAAATAAAGAATCTTGTATGAGCTTGCTAAGTTGAAAGGCTTACCCATCCGCAGGATAAAACCAAGTTTTTTATAGGCATTATTAACTATTTTGTTTATGTGAGGAACAAAACTGAGCCGAGAATCCAAAGTTATACCGAGGTCACGGATTTCATCAACCTTAGCAAGTTTGGTGTCGCTGATGCTATAATCGAAATCTGTTTTTCGAAGTTTCCTAGTAAAAGATATAGTGTAACATTTTTTAGGATTCAGGAACAGATTGTTTTCTGTACAATAACTTAACATACTATTTATATCACTTTGAAGTAGAAGACAGTCATCGATGTTTGATATGTTTTTGAAAATTTTAGCGTCGTCAGCATAAAGGAGAAATTCAGAGTGTTTAATGGCAGATCCAATGTCGTTGACATATAAAATAAAAAGTAGAGGTCCCAAATGATACCCTTGTGGGACCCCCGAGCTAATAGTCTTATAATCGGAGACGAAACCCTTTAGTGCAACTGCTTGCATTCTATTCTCCAGGTAGGAGAGAATCCAACGGAAAAGATCACCGTGTATACCAAAGTTCCAGAGTTTGGAAAGCAACGTAAAGTGGCTAATTTTATCAAAAGCTTTTGAAAAATCGGTATATACGGCATCTACTTGAATCTTTTGATCCATAGAATTAAGTAAGAATTCAGTAAATGTTAAGAGATTAGTATCAACACTCAGAAGACTACGAAAACCATGTTGAGCCCCAGATATATGATGCGAAACAAGTCGAGATAGTTGATCGGTGACAATCTTTTCAAAAATTTTTGCTAGCGAACATAATTTAGATATGGGTCGATAATCAGTAATACTATACGGATCATCTCCTTTTGGAATAGGAGTGATTAGAGCCCGCTTCCAAACGATAGGCATACACCCCTCACTCAAAGACTTTTTAAATAAAATTGTTATGGGGGCTGAAAGATGCTCGGCACATTTAGAAATGAATAAAGGATGAAGCCCATCGGGGCCAGCTCCCTTATTAGAATTAATACCGCTTAGATATTTGAATACCAGTTTTAAATCAATGTTAATAGAGTTTATGTCAACTACAGTACAAGAAGGAGGGGGTAAAGTCAAAGAATCGCGGGACAAGCGCGCAGCTGGCTCAAATACGGAGCGAAAGTGCCTATTAAAGAGATCACAGATTTCGGAGCCAGTGTTAGCCGAAATGTCACCTAAGCTCATCTTGTGTGGTATGTCATTACATGAGGAAACACTCTTAATGTAAGTCCAGAAATATTTTGGGCACACTTTGATTTTATGTTCAGAGTAACTAATATACTTACGATAAGATTCACGCTCAAGTTTCTTTAGCCTTTTTCTCAAGATAGAAAATGTGTGATAATCGTATTGACTGCCGTAAACCTTATACTTCTTGTGATATTTCTGCTTCTCGCGCTCCAGCTTAATTAAACTTTTGGAATACCAAACAGGATACTTTCTAGATTGTGAGGAAGAGCGGAAAGGTACATGTAAGCTAATGAGATCATTTATAATATTATAAAAGGTATTTATAGCTTCTTCAGTATCTAAGTCACTCAACTGGCTGTCCCAATCAACACGAGAGAGTGCATTATTTATTAGATCATAATTAGCTAAGTTAAAATTTGGCAATAAGGCAGGAGATAACCCTAAGGTTATGAATGGCTGAGTGTCAAGTTCAAATTCTAAGGCATTATGATGGTCATGATCTATAGGAGTGAGCGGATTTAGACATTCTCTGACCAAACAAGGCATGCTACTTATAACAAGATCTAATAACCTACTATTTTTATTTTTAATGGAATTATATTGTTTAAGATTAGTTAGAGATAAAAAATCTGAGATAAGACATACCCTAGGGCTAGAATTTGTATTCAAGTTCAGAACTAAATTTGAATTCGATTTACTGAAAATCCAGTCAGCGTAAGTTATATTGAAGTCACCCATAAGAGAAATATATCGCTAGGATTACTCAGAACAAGATCCTGGCAAATGGTGAAAAACTCGGATAAACAATCAGTATGACAATCTCCATGAGGCGAATAGAAGCATGCGATATTTAGGTACTTAGATGTTCGAGCCCGAATAGGTATCGCAATCCACAGGCACTGGGAGCGGGCGCGCGCCGGCACAGGCCATGCGCGCCTCTCCGCCGCCAACTCCCGGTGGGTCGCAATCAGCACTCCGCCACCACACTCCGCTCCGCTAGCCGCCTCGTCCCTGTCGCATCTATGTACTGTAAAACGTTCATCAAAATACTCCCTACTATGAAAACCATCGTTGAGCCAAGTCTCCGACAAACAGACAACATGGTAATTACAATCTAATACGTTAGAATGAAAGTCGTGAGATTTCGTGCGCAGCCCTCTTACATTCTGGTAGTAAAAGGATAAATTAGACATAGTCATTAATGAGGTTAGATTTAATAAAACAAGTAACATTATTAAGAGCCTCCTTCAGACGGTTTGCAGTACCCAAAGCAACACTTATAAGCAGGGTATGTAGGTTATAAAGATAGTTAAATAAGTAGGTACAACCAATACAAGCTACTAGTACTAATGGTGAGTAAGCATAACAAGTTACATTAATAAGGGCCTCCTTCAGATGGTTTGCAGTTCCTAAGGAAAATCTAACAAGAGAGGTATTTAGGTAATAAAGATGGTTAAATAAGTAGGTACAATCAATATAAGCTACTAGTACTAATGGTATACAAGCGTAACAAGTTACTAGGTGCAAAAATAATAAATTAGGTTTTAAAGGTAAAGGTTTAACATAAGTGGTTGTTTTTACATTAATTTTTTGTGCATGTATAAAAGCGTAACAAGTTACTAGGTGCAAAAATAATAAATTAGGTTTTAAAGGTAAAGGTTTAACATAAGTGGTTGTTTTTACATTAATTTTTTGTGCATGTGTAACGCAATTTTGTCACTTAATGAGGTTTTTAACATTGTCTTGAGATCGGATCGTAACTATACGGTGATTAGCAGATTTGCGGGCCTTGATAACGCCATTTGCACACCAGACATTAATGAAATTGTGCTTTGTTTTCAAGGTTCTTGCCTCCTTGAACAATAATTTGTTTGCAGGCGTAAGATGTTCATTCACAAATATGTTACTTGGGGTACCGGGAATACCTAGTTGGGCCGAGGTGACTCCACGTCTGGATCGAACCGCACTAATTAAATCCATCTTGCAGCGACGTCGAGTAAAACGCACGATGATGTTTGGAAAGCGGGGAGAACCTGAACCCCCAGCCTCAACGTTAGCATCAGAGGATGATAGCGTAGGTAAAAACATTCGCACACGGTGCACAAAGTCAACGTCGCGCTCGTTAAGTTTGAAACCGACAAAAACACACAAGTCGTGCAGGATACTATTAAGGTTTTCTCCAGGTTTCATGGGCACACCACTAAGCTCGACATTATTTAGACGCGCATATTGATCACGTGCATTGAGTTCCGCCTCCAGAGCCAGGATTTTGACGTTTGCATCAGCCACAGATTTTTCCATGTTTTCGACGAGTGAGAGACGCTTGTTGAACTCGTCAAGGCGCTTGGCGAGGTTGTCGATGCAGGTCACTAGCTGAGACTTCATCGAGACTATTTCCTTCATGATGTTAGACAGCGTCGGCGAGCCCGAGCCACCACCCCCGGCCGTGGCATCAGTTACGCAACTTGCACATCGCCACGAGGATTTCTTCTCTAACGGCATGCGCCTGTACTTGCTTTCGGTTAAACCTGCGCAATCAAAGTGCAGCAATCTCGCACAAGAAGAGCATGATACGCCATCCGTCACCTCGTCGGAACACTTGGGACAAACACTAGACATTTTATGTTGCAATTAGGTTATGTGGCAATTAGGTTATGTGGACGGTGTCGACGCTATGTTCAACGCAGTAAGGGCTAGAATCAAGAGAACGCGCGACACGGTAGGTAAAATCGTGCAGCATCGACGGAGCCGCGATGATAACTTTTATCAATGTTTATTACTAGAGTGTTATTGTAAAGCCATTTAATTATTTTATGAAGGGTATTATTGATTTCATTCTCAAAGTCATTTGGATCATCGCAAGAAATAATTACTGTGCTGTTATGCGCAAATAGCACCATAGGATGATGTACCACTTTCGGTAAGTCATTTATGTAGGTCAGGAACAATAATGGCCCCATGACACTACCTTGAGGTACACCGCGCTTTAACTCTCTTGGGTTAGATACATAAGTCTGTTCAGTTTTTGAATTTAAACATATGATATTTGGCAAAAGGGCCAATGGGGATATCCTCTGGAAAAGACAGACCTCAGGTACATCGTAAAAATGTAATTAGACTCGGCGAAAATAAATGTCAAAAGATTTCGTAACAACTTCCCAGGACCAGACTTTTGGAAAGTTTTCTAAAGGAGTTTTATGCGTATCGTCAAAACTGCGTTTCGTTATTAACCCATTTTTACCAAAGGTGCGTTTCGTCAAAGGTTCGTTTTGCCAAAGTTATGTATGGTCAAGACTTTTTCGTCAAAGTAGCTTTTGGTCAAGGGCAGTGGTTGCCATGCTTGCCTTTCGTCAAGTATATAAGTAAAATCTATTTACAGACATAAGTGAGACTATTTGTCAGGTCGCGTATAAACCCTCTTTACTGACATAAGTCTCGGCTGGCCACTTACTTTTCTATTATCTTGTAGATTGGCGTTTATACTTGACAAAGAATACGACTGTCATTATCACGGAATTACGGACCTATCAAGTATAATTTAATTTCGCGAACATGGCTTCATCCAGCAAGCCGATTGAACTGGATTTTATTAATAGTAAAAGAGGCAAACCTATTACTGTACGAGGTGGAGATAAGTACCACTTTAATATGGAATATGAAAACGGGAAGTCAATTTGGAGATGTGTAAAACGTGGTCAGTGTAATGCTTCGCTCACATTGTGTAAGAATCGTGATAATATATTGAGTGACAAGTTGCCTCCCTGATTTTGTGCAAAACAAAATTGATAAGTTAATGGACGTATACAAACTTAAAGAACAAGAGAGTTTTGAGCCCATACAACAAATTTTTTAGGAGCAGTTTGAAGATTTAAAAAAGAAAACTAAAAGAATTTATATCCCGTCGTATAAAAGTAAAAAAAGTCCACTACGTCGTTCACGACTGAAAGCTTGGAACCTACGACAGACTAGATTCCTTAATTTAGAAGATGTTGAAATTCCGGAAATACTGTCGGCCGAATTTCTTATTGTTGAAGACGGTACTACTGACAAAATATTAATTTTCGCAACGAAATTAGGACAACAAAATATGGGAAGATGCGAAACAATTTTTGGTGACGGGACGTTCAAAGTGCCAAAACCATTTAAACAGCTGTATACACTTCACGTTGATTCCAATAGTACAGATGAGTGCACTAATTTTGTTCCAATCGTCTATGCGCTGCTGCCGAACAAAAGTGAGACAACATATCGCCGTCTATTTGTAATTCTTAGAGACAAATTTGGAAAGCAGATAAAGCAATACCGTTGCGATTATGAATTAGCAACTATCAATGGTATTGAAGGAGTATTCCCTGCTGCACATGTAATTGGATGCTACTTCCACTTTCAACAAGCTATATGGAGAAACTCAAAAAAGCAAAATTTTTTTGACTCCAAGGAAGGGAAGAAAATAACTAGACTGACAGCACATATGGCTTTGTTAACCGCCATAGCAATTCCAGAAGCATGGCTATCAATTCAGGAACTTGGAGATCCAGTGGCAGGAATGGACAACTTTGTCGAGTAGATTGATGGGCAATTGATGGGTGTCATTACCGTGAAAAAGTTCTGTTGCAGTTCAGAACGTCACCGTACAACTAACATGATAGAAAGTTGGCACAAACGACTGCAAACAAAGGTTAAGTTAATATAAAGTACTCATTGCTTTCTTTCATAAATAAATTGCAAAAAGACTCCATCCACTACGACTACGAAATTAGGAAAAGCGAATTCTATTACGATATGAAAAAGAGTCCCAAAGCAAGCATTCTGTATGACGAAGGTTTAAAAAATATTATACTTAAATGATTTCGGATATGATAAGATAAATGTTATACAGTGTTTAAAAAAATTAATGAGGTTAAGATGGATTCAATATAATAAATATGAAGTATAGCAATAATTATCAGTGTAATGACACCGTGTATTATGGCATTAACGTTATTTTTGGTTAATAAGAGGTATCCCTTTTTATTTATTACATCCAATAAATTAAGCGAAAGTACGAGAAAATAATTGTTTTACTTTTAATTTTTAACACTATTATGGAATTTTGTCAATAGGTATACAGGAAGTGCAGAGGAGGCCTTATTACTCCTCAGCAGTGGGTGCTAGAGGCTGGTTTGTTCCCATTACCTCGCTTCTCGCTACGCCCCGCTCTGCGCCTGCAACGCATTCCCACGATGTCGCCGGGCTTCGTGCCTTTTCCCACTATGGCGCTCGCACATTAAGGGCAAGCATCGGCAAGAGCAAGATAAATTCTATTCAAGATATATTTCATTTGCTTAATCCAAGGATACGCCTTGGACCCACCAAACCAGGCCATACCCCTGGGGGTATGGTGGGACTGAACCATACCCCCATAGTAGTGCTGGATATCGCTTCGTAATCATCCAAGTTTTTAACGCGGGCGCAATTGTGCCTCTGCCACCACAAATGGGAAAAGTCACATCTTTTCCCATATGGGGTGGCAGGTACTTGCTTATCAATTCTGTGTTCATTACCTCCTTCAAAGGTCTGCTGCCCTGGTACTTTGTGGCAGAAAAAACGCTAGTTAGATACAAGTATACATATTTTGACGAAAAGCAATTTTGAGCAAGAATATTTGACTGCACGCATCTCTGGCAAAAATAGTATTTTGACGAAAAGCAGTTTTGAATAAAAGGTATTTGACGAAACGCACCTTTGGCAAAAATGGGTTAATGACGAAACGCATTTTATGACTAAAAGGTATTAGACGAAACTCACCTTTGGCAAAAATGGGTTAATGACGAAACGCAGTTTTGACGATACCCATAAAACTCACCATTAAGGAGTATTTCAAAGAACTGGAAAAATCTCAGGAAGACGTACCAGCTTCTAATATCGTCAATTATGATGAGACCAATTTGACGGACGACCCGGGGCGACAGAAAGTTATAGTGCGGAGAGGATGTAAATATCCTGAAAGAGTCCGTAATCACTCCAAAGGCTTCCTTGATGATGGCAGCAAATTCAGAAGGAAAAGTTTTGCCGCCCTATGTCGTATATAAGGCTTCACACTTATACGATACCTGGACTGAAAATAGCCCAAAAGGTACAAGATATAACAGGTCGAATTCTGGATGGTTCGATGGCCTAATTTTCACTGATTGGGTAGAAACCACAGCAATACCCTATTTTGACAAAAAAGAAGGCAAAAAGATTCTTATTGGTGATAATTTGTCATCCCACCTTTCCGTAGATTTAATAAAAAAATGTAAAGAAAAGAACATACATTTTGTGTACTTGCCTGCTAATTCAACACACTTGACACAACCGCTTGACGTCGCGTTTTTCAGACCAATGAAAATGGCATGGCGACAAATCCTACAAAAATGGAAGCAAAACTATGGCCGCTGCTTGAGTTGCGTACCAAAAAAGGATGTTTTCCGAGAATGTTGAAACTTCTGTTTCAACATTCTCGTTTAACGTCGTCTCGTTTAATGTCTCGTTCAACATTTTGGTTTAAGCTGATCTACTCGATCAGCTTAAACCAAATACTGTAAAAAATATTGGTTCAGGCTTTCGGAAAACTGGCATAGTACCATTAAATGAACAAGAAGTTATTATGAGACTCCCAAACTGTACAACAGAAGATACTAATACTGACAAAATTGACGAATCATTCATCACACTGTTGAAAGAAATGCGCTACGGGACTATAAACATAACAGAGCCAAAAAAAAAATTGAATGTGTTAGCTGGCAGAAGTGTAGATCCCGATGAACTGATAACTGAAACAGATAATGAACAAATAACTAAGAATGATAAACGTCAAACGATAAAAGGAAAAACTCAAAAGAACAAAGCAATAGGAAAAAAAAAACCCCAAACCTCAAACAAAATTAAAAAAATTGTGCCACCCTCTCTTGACACTTCGATTTATGAAGATCAGAAAATAACCGCTAAGTGTTAGCGGTTATTTTCTGATCTTCATAATGATAGATGTTTAATATTTATGCTTCGGAACGCACCTCCTCTTGTTGCGCGACTCGGAATGGAAACGGAACCGCAGCTGTCACTCGTATCGAAACGAGATGAAAAATTGGAGGTTATCTTTTCTCGTCGGGAGAAAAAACATGTCTGCTCAGGCATCGGGCCATTGATTGTAATTCGGTGTAACAATCGTCTAATACAGGTGTCGAGCCTGGTCGGAGTGTAAATCTACCACATCGTCGGGAAATAAGTAGATTCGCGTCAGCGGTTAAGTGATCCGTGTTGATTGGACATCGTCGCATCGGACGGCGACTCCACGTGTCGGCAGGCAGCACGCCGGCGACAGCGTCGGGCAGCGACAGTGAGATTCATTCCCAATCCTACCCAAACTTGTGCCCTTATCCCGTATTCCTGTCTCGAATCGAGCTTTCGATTTCCTGTCTACGGCGACAAAGGTCAGTAACAATCAAGATTTTCTCTCCCGTGCTGGCAAAAACCCAGCCCCTCATGATTCCACGCCGTTCGGTTGAGGCGTGGGATTAATCATTTTGGTAGCAGGCGCGGTTTCCTAGTGGGAAATCATCGATTCACGGTTGTAGGGTTGGTTTTTTGCCACATTGTAGTTGGGAGAAAAGAATATCTCAGATTGGCCGGCAAATCGGCAATGAGTCTGTGGTCGGTACCACAATTAAAGTTCATTTCGGTTAGTGAAAGTATAAGTGTCAATTTAGTTAACAATTATTATAAATTTGTAGTCGGAAACTACTGTTTGTGCGCATAAAAGATTGAACAGTCATTCTGCGAAGTAACTAGATTGTATTACTTGCGGTAGAACGTCGGGTTCTATAGTACTGCAGTGTTATTTCGGTTTACAGAGCAGGATCAGGCTATTTAAGGGGTATTAAGCTGATTTTGCTGACCTCAGTAGAAGTGTGGGTCATATCGGAGGGGCCACTTCTAGAAGGTCACAGCTTATTATTTTGTATTGTTTTCATAATCAAGTTTTGTGGGTTATTTTTGTATTGTGTTTTATGGTGGCATTCTCTAATTGATTTAGAGTGTATATTTATAAGGTGTATGTCCACAGGGCGACCATATTAAATATTGTTTAGGATTTAATTGTTTTAGTGGTTGCCTTGGTTTTTACAACTTAGTTTTAATTTCTGTGCCCAGCGCTGACGGGCAAGTGCTGGTCTCTGGCTGTGCTTAGTTCGGTAGTGAAGCATAGGACCAGAAACAATTGCATCGGTAACCATGGCACCTTCGCCCTTGACGGTACTGCGGTATGGTGTCCGTGAGGAGATGAGATGGCTCGCCCATACTCACAAGTATGTGGAGCGACCTGACATGGACGATGTCCTGCTCAAGCGTGTGGAGGACGCAATGACACGAGTCGGGAAGGTGTGTCAGCTGGCTGCGGAGGCTGAAGCCCTCGGGCTTACGGATGAGGCCTCGGTGGCTGCAGTGAAGCAGCTCTGCGCGGATGTTGACCAAGCGATGGAGTGCTTGGGCGACATCGAGCGTCGCGCCGAAAAAATTAAGCGGTCGCGTCGGGATGACCGCGGGGAGGGTAGCGGAGACCCGCCCCCTAAGGGTGTTGTTGGACGGCTGCCACACCTGGAGATTCCGGCCTTCGGTGGGGCAATTGATGAGTGGCCGGCATTCATCAATTTATTCGATAGTCTGGTCCACGGTCGGGACGACCTGGACAACGCCTACAAGTTGGCCCAACTATTGATGGCACTGCGGGGTGAACCGAAGGAGTTGGTCGGTCACCTAACGGTCACGACGGGCAATTATGAGATTGCCCGGGCCATATTGTTTGACCGCTACCAACACAAACGGCGGTTGGTTGATGCGCAGCTGGGGAAGCTGTTTAGCATCCCAAGAGTAACCCGGGATGTTGACATCCGGGTACAGGTGCTCAACCCTGTGCTGGTGGCCACTAAGGCCCTTCAGAACCTTGGTCTGCCGGTAGACCAATGGTCATATATCGTGTTATATATGGTTTTGTCACGGTTGCCTGCAGCTGTTCAAAGTCGGTTTGAACAGCTGCATGGGGGCAGTAGCTCGGAACTGCCCACGCTCGTCCAATTAACGGATTTTTTGGAGGGTGAATGCAGGCGATGCGACACATTGGATTCGGAGGCCAGTGTGCAGCGCCAACCCGCGCGGATGCGGGAGGGGCCGCCATTCCCACCCCCACGGGGGGGTGGGCGGTCAAAACAATTTGGCGTTTTGAGTGCCGCGCCGTCGGGTGACGGCTGTGTGCACTGCGACAGTGCCGGTCATGAAGTGACCAGTTGCGCCAACTTTAAGGCGCTCGGTGTGGCTGCCCGCAGGAAGGTGGTCTTCCGCCACCGATTGTGTTTCGGTTGTTTGGGGCCGCACCCGCTGAGCGAGTGCTCACGCGCGTCCCCCTGTGAGTGCTGCGGTGGCAAGCACCACATCGTGGTGCCTGAACCGGTCAGGCCCTTCGGACGGTCACCAGGGCCGGACTCAGGTTGGTCGGTCACAGGGCCCAACCAGGGCCGGACCCAGTCCCCCTCCGGGCAACGGGAGTCACCAACGGGGTGACTGGGGTACCCGTGGACGGGACCCCCCCCGAGGGGAAGGGGGCAGCGCGGGGGGTAACAGGCGGGATAGCCGGGGTTCGGTCGCCGCTGTCCAGGGTCAGCGAGGACTTCGGGCCGCTGGCTCACCGCGTGTTACGGGTGGGTGTCAGATGGCACCTATGAGTGGCGCGAAGGCTGGGAGCCCACCACCTTCTGCGCCACCCTGCCCGTCGCAGGGAGGCGAACAGTCGGATGTCGCCCCCATTCCTAGAGCGCCCCAGGTTGGATCCGCTCTCCCCCCTCCATCCACGGTGGCCACCGGGCACACCGTTCACAGTCCGGTATGGTCGGGTACCGGGACAGCGAGGGGCCTATTATGCGGGTTGGGACCCCCTGATGTACATACGGTCTGATATGCCACCGGTGGCATGTCAGCAGCCGAGTTACCAGGCCGACGGGGGTCCCAGCGGGTTCGGATCCCGCGGAGGTTCCCGCTAGGGACACGCCGCCCACTTACAGGGTGCCGCCACTCCACAGACGGTCATGCTCCCCACCGCCTCGGTGATAGCGTGGAGTTCGGACGGCAAATCTTGTGTGGCACGAGCACTATTGGACTCGGGGGCCCAGGGGTGCTTAGTCTCGTGCAACCTTGTAAGACGGTTGGGCATTTCGGTAAGGGAGTATCCACATTCCATTCGGGGAATTGGGAACACGGAAGTCGGTTCCGTTAAGGGAGTATGTCGGATTACTCTCTCGTCACGGGTGGATTCATCGGTGAATCTGACGGTCACGGCATTAGTCATGCCTAATGTGATGGGCTCACACCCTCACGTACGGTTGTCGCCCTCGGTGCGATAGTTGGTCGCTGGGTTGTCACTGGCTGACCCGGAGTTCGATATTCCGGGCCCTGTAGACATTTTATTGGGTGTCGATGCCTTGGGATACCTGTTAGTGCCAGGTGTCCACGTGTTGCAGGCGACTGGTCTGGTTTCGGTCAACACCAGACTGGGCCATGCGGTAATGGGTCCGGTCATGCCGGCTGCCCCACGCCTAGCGACTCGTAGTCCCTTATTCGGTTCTGTACTCTCGGAGGTGATACAGAAGTTTTGGGAGGTGGAGGAACCACCTACGGTCCGCCGGTTGGACCCGGTTGAAGAAGAGTGTGAACAGTTTTATCGGAACAATACTGGTCGCCTTCGGTCAGGTCGATTTCTCACACGTCTTCCATTCCGGAGTGATCGCCCACCGCTGGGCAGTTCACACCATGCAGCCGAGACGCGGCTTCTGTCGATGGAACGACGCATGAAGCGTGACGGGATTTTCCGGCGGAATTACGTCGACTTCATGCGGGAATACGAGTCGCTCGGCCACATGTCGGTTTCGGGTATCGACTGGAAGCGTGAAGACCACTGCTTCCTGCCTCATCACGCGGTCTTGAGGACCCCGGAGGGCAAAATACGGGTAGTGTTCGATGGATCGGCATCAACATCTAACGGCATGAACCTGAACCAGTGTTTGCATTCAGGGCCGAAGTTGAACCATGACATCGCGGATGTTATCACACGGTTCCGTCGACACAATGTTGTGTTTGTAGCTGACATCCGGATGATGTTTAGACAGACGGTCATTCAACCTGACGATAGACGGTATCCGCTGATACTGTGGCGAGAGAGCCCAGATCAGCCCATCAGGGTGTACGAGCTGAACACCAACACGTACGGGCTACGGTCTAGTCCTTATTTGGCGATTCGCACTCTGCGGGAGTTAGCGGATCGAGAACGGTTAAACTTCCCTAGAGGAGCAGCGATCCTGGAGCAGGATCTCTACGTGGACGATATCTGTACCGGTGCAGATTCCGTAGAGGAGGCGCTCGCTCGACGGGACGAGCTAGTTGAGCTCTTACGGGGTGGAGGTTACGAGCTCCGGAAATGGATGTCGAACTCTCCAGAGTTACTGACTGGTCTTCCGGATGACTACCAGCAGGATCCCCACATTTTTGAAAATTTGGAAAATCCAAATATGTTGTCGGTATTAGGCGTCCAGTACCAGCCGGTGTCAGACATGTTCTCGTATCGGGTCGAGTTGGAAACCCCGAAGGTCTGGACGAAACGGAACGTCCTCTCAACGGTGGCTAGGACATTTGATCCAAACGGGTGGATCACCCCGGTAACATTTCAGCTCAAGTGTTTTATGCAGCAATTGTGGTCTGCTGAGCTGAAATGGGATGACCCGATCGGCGGGTCATTGAGCTCAGAGTGGGACTCGTTCTTTTCGACCCTCCCTGGCATCAATCGGATTTCACTGCCACGGAGGTTGGTCCCCACCAAACGATACACCGCCACCCTGCATGGGTTTTGCGATGCCTCGGAGAAGGGCTACGGAGCTGCGGTATATCTGCGTACGGTCGACTCCTCGGGGGAGGTTGATGTGCGGTTGGTCATGGCCAAGAGCAAGGTTGCGCCGTTGCGCACTCGCCTGACCATTCCCAAGTTAGAGCTTTCGGGAGCGGCTCTCCTGACTCGTCTGCTCAACCACACGATGACGGTTCTTCATGGGTCAATAGCGTTAGAAGATACGGTCTACGCTTGGACGGACAGCCAGATCGTGTTATGCTGGCTGAAGGCTTCAGTTCACAAGCTGGAGATTTTTGTGGCGAATCGGGTTTCGCAGATTTTGAATTCGGAGGTTCCCTTAATCTGGAGACATGTTCCAGGGGAAATGAACCCAGCAGACTGTGCGTCTCGTGGGTGTCACGCTCCGGAGTTGGTTGGACATCCCTTGTGGTGGGGTCCAAAATGGTTGACTCAAGCCGAATCGGACTGGCCACTGAGTCCACGCGTTACCACGGCGAACGGCGCCTTGACAGTCGGTGTCTGTACGGCGCAACCGGAGCCGGAAGAGGAGTTCAGCCTGCTCGAACGGTACAGCTCGCTCGACAAGCTGGTCAATGTGACCGCCTGGATCTGCCGATTTGCGCGGAATTGTCGGAATTCTGAGGCGCAACGAGTGCGGACACAGGTCCTGACACCACGGGAACGGAACCATGCGTTGTTCGCATTGGTACGGAACGTGCAGACGGTGCACTTTAAGTCCGAATTGGACATTCTGAGACGCGGACGCGTCCAACTGAAGGGAGCTGTGGCTCGGCTCAACCCGTTTATTGACCCTCAAGGATTGCTGAGGGTAGGAGGTCGGCTGCGGAATGCCAACCTGCCTTATGCGGCTCGCCACCCGTTGTTACTCCCTAGGGAAGGGAAGTTGGTCGAACTGTTGATACAGGATCGACACATTCGGAATGGGCATGTCGGATGCCACGCCTTGATGGCGTTTCTCCAGCGCGAGTTCTGGATTCTATCGGGAAGACGCTTAGTGCGTAGCGTCGTATTTCGGTGCCTGCCTTGTTATCGGGCCAAGGCGGCTACGATGCAGCCCCAGATGGGCGATTTGCCCTCGGATAGGGTTAACGAAATCCGGCCCTTTGCGGGTGTCGGAACGGATTTCGCGGGACCATTCATGGTCAAGTCTTCACAGCTACGGAACGCCAGATTAGTGAAGGCATACCTGTGCGTCTTCGTGTGCTTGGCCACGAAGGCAGTCCACTTGGAGGTGGTCAGTGACCTCACTACAGAGGCATTTATCGCGTGTCTAGATCGGTTCGTCTCACGAAGGGGCCTCCCGACATTAATCCGTTCGGACAACGGCACAAATTTTCTCGGAGCCAGGCGATATCTGCAGGAGGTCACTCAATTCCTGAACGGTAACCAGGATGCCATCGGTACGGCTTGCTCCCGACGAGGGATTGAATGGGTTTTCAGTCCGCCGGGATGTCCTCATTGAGGAGGAATATTTGAGGCTGCGGTTAAATCGGCTAAGTCGCACCTGACGAGGATCATCGGTGAGACCTCTCTACGCTTTGAAGAGCTTGCGACGCTGTTCTGTAAGATTGAAATGACACTGAACTCGCGTCCGTTGTGCCCGCTCAGTTCGGATCCAAATGATTTGGAAGCGTTGACTCCGGGTCACTTCCTGATAGGTCAGCCCCTTAATGCCCTGCCAGAATACCCATTCGGTGATGTTAAGTTAAGTCGGTTAACTAGGTGGCAGATGTTGCAGCAGATGGCTCAAGATTTTTGGAAACGGTGGTCCCTTGAGTACTTGCACATCTTGCAGCAGCGCCTTAAGTGGACTGACCGGACAAGCCCCCCTCAAGTCGGTGATTTGGTGCTGATTAAGGATGCGAACCTGCCATCATTGAGATGGAGACGAGGACGGATCGTCAATTTGTACACGGGTCGGGATGGCACGCCTCGATCAGCAGAAGTCAAGGTGGGGGACTCGGTCCTCAAGAGAGCGGTCGCAACACTTTCTCGCCTTGATTAGGGACAGGTTCGGGCCTGTCCGGGCGGGTGACTGTTTAATATTTATGCTTCGGAACGCACCGGTTTTTTGTTGCGCGGATCGACCGCGAGTAATCGGGACATCACTAGCGGAAACGGAACCGCAGCTGTCACTCGTACCAACGAGATGAAAAATTAGAGGTTATCTTTCTTGTCGTGAGAAAAGACATGTCTGCTCATGGCGTCGGGCCATTGATTGTATTTCGGTGTAACAATTGTCTAATACAGGTGTCGGGCCTGGTCGGAATGTTAATCATCAACATCGTCGGGAAATAAGTAGATTCGCGTCAGCGGTTGAGTGATTCGTGTTGTGAAGGACATCGTCGTATCGGACGGCGACTCCTCGTGTCGGCAAGCAGCACGCCGGCAACAACGTCGGCGGCATATAGTGAGATTCGGTTCCTATCCTATCCCAATTGTGCTCCTATCCCGTATTCCAGCCTCGAATCGAGCCTTCGATTTCCGGTCTGCGACGGCAAGGTAAAGTAGCAATCACGATTTTCTCCCGTGCTGGCAAAAACCCAGCCCCTCATGATTCCACGCCGTTCGGTTGAGGCGTGGAATTAAACACTACCTAACTACCTACCTACCTACCTACCTACCTACCTAGTCAACATTGCAAACAAAACAAATGGATTTTCGACCCGCAAACGACCGCTCTTGAGGTGAACGCACACTTATCGGCATCGGCACGCATCATCCGCACGGAGCGGATAGGCCTTGTCTAACCGCTCAGATGACATCGCCTCCGGAAATTATCATGCATCGATTGCAAAAAAAAATCGTCGATTGCCATAAAAAACACGTCATCGAGGGCCCGCCCGCTGCGCGGCGGCTCGCTCTACATAAGCATTACTGTAGTTGAGGGTTTTCTACAATGTTTTTACAGAAAACTAGTGTTGAACAATGGTTTTTCAACATATAAGCTTCTTGTTGGCTTAAAACACGAAAAATTCACCATAAATAGAGGAAACATTTCGACATTTCGGTTGAACAAACCTGTGTTGACAAAACTTGTGAAACATTGCACGAAATCTGGTTTTGAGCAAATGTTTTTTGTTTGGGCAGTAGCGGAAGGAACTATATGAAAATGAACAATTATCAGCTAAATACTCACATAATTATTTAATATCACAACACAAATTCCACAACACAACAACACTTAACACTGGCGTGAACGGAATGAATTGCATCATTCTTTTTCCATCGCTGGGATTGTTTGAAACGTTGTCGTATCTCAAAATAAAGGTTATTTAACTGAGAACGAGATGGAATACGATCCTTACTGAATTAATCATTAGTGTGACAGAGACAATAGGTTTTGTCACATAGTCCGTCGCAAAATGCCTCTGGGTAGTAGTACTACCCATTTGCAATCTACGATAAAAAATGCTTGGGTAGCAGTACAACCCATTTGCAATCTACGGTAAAAAAATGCGTACTACCCAATTGCAATCAAGCGGCTAAGGAATCTTCCCTGCGACTCGTGTGTTGCTCTGTCGCACGCAACAGAAGGCAGAATTCTTCGTCCGCATAGTCCGCGCCAAATCTGATGACGTCATCAGGATTTCTCCGGATTCCGACGCGGATAGGTGAGCGAGGTTTCGTATGCGGTGCGGTATTTCGGTGCGGACTATGCCGATAAGTGTGCGTTCACCATTAGATAGGTCAGTTTAACTAGTTTTTTGAGTGGGGGTCAGTAAGTTAGGGTGGATCAGTCAAGAAGCTACTAACCACCGGTGGGCCGCGATTATTATTTAGTTAGGTACCTACCTACCTACCCTAGCTACTGAGTTCTGGTGTAGGTATTATGAAACTTTTACTTATTTTCATGAGATGAGCACGAGTTTAGGTATGTACTGTACGTAGTTTGTAGTTTAGGATCAACTTGATGTGCTGCGAACTGAAGAAATTATTAAAAACAATGATATTGAATACGTACCTCAAACTTAGCTGTACTTCAACAACTGTTCAAAATGCAATCCGTTCCTTTCTAAACACAGTCTTGCACGTTTCACTGCATTACGACGCACTTTTCTTAAGACTACCACATCACTTTTTACAGCGTCAAATGCACTTGTGATGCGGTCTTTAAGTTCTTGCCGGTTCTGAATCTCGTCCCAGTAGACACGCCGTTTTATTTCGCCCCACAATAAGAAATCACAGGGTGTGAGGTCCGGTGATCTGGCAGGCCAAGGCACAGACCCTCCGCGTCCTATCCACCGACTACTGTACTCATCGTCCAGGTAGTTTTGAACAGGTCGCGCGAAATGAGGTGGTGCTCCGTCTTGTTGGAAGAAAAAATCTTGTAGATATGCGAGCGACACGTCCTCTAAGAAGTTTGCTATTACGCCTCTAGATACGTGGCCCCGGTCAGGCGGCCTTCGATGAAGTACGGCCCAATGACTTTATCTTCCACGATGCCGGCCCACACATTCACACTGAAGCGCACTTGGTGATGATGTTCTCGTATACATTTTGGGTTACTGTATGACCACCAATGTTGATTGTGTGCTGTAGAGCCCTACACGAGTGAACGTCGCCTCGTCTGTCCATAGGATGTGCTTGTTCTTATTTTGTACCAGCCATTCGCAAAAATGCTGCACTTTTTGAAAGTGGTATGGATGCTGTCCAGTAGAGTTCAGCAACTTCCACACAGAATACTGGCTGATGCCGAAACGATGAGCTGCGTCTAGCGTACTGTTTCGTGGGTTGCGCTGAAAGTACTCCAAGATAGCGTCTTCTACCTCCACAGCCAGACGCGGCGCGCCTCCACCATAAGCATGGCTTGGCACTGTGAACTGGCCATAATCCAGAAGCCGTTGGTTTGCCGCTAAGATGGTTTGACGGTGGGGGACAGTGGCGTTAGGTAGTCCTTGAGCTTGGAGCCGAGGGATGCTCTGCGTCTCGTACAATCTTCTGGCTTCGTACAGGTTTTCTCCACTTTGGATGTACACACGCACCATCTCGTAATATTCACGATTAGAGTACATCTTGTATAAGCGCATCAGACGGACACGGACTCAAAGGTAAAAGTACCCGCGCGGCGGGGCGGGGCGGCGAGGGTAATTTGTAGCGTGCGCACGTCAAACCGCGATGAGATTGCGCAGGCGACCATATATAAGTTACTCTGTGCAGGCGACTGGACTGGCGTCGAGGCCCGACGGCAGTGTTGCCAGATTGGAAAGTTGAAAATGCGGTAGGCGTGCTACAAAAATGCGGATTTTCAAAAAAAAAGCGGTGCTTTTTTGTTTTAACTTCTACATTACTTTTTCTGTCTCAATTCATATATATTTTATTGATGTTCTATTGTTTGGTCATACAGCGACATGAGAATTTACAAATTTAAGACTATGACACAATATGGCAGGCAGTTTTTTTAATAAAGTCGAAGAAAGTATCAGCGGAAAGGTACAGTTGCTGGAAAATATCTTGGCCAGAATGAGTGAATGAATTAATCTAAACAATGTTTTAAAAATAGTTTCATCGTTGCAGACATTTAATTATTTTAATCTCATTTAATTCATTCATTCTGGCCAAGTTATTTTCCGGTAAATGTGCCGTATACAAATCATCAAACCATAAATAAATCATTCGAAGGAAAACACATCCTCAGCATCGTCTCCAGCAGAATCTCCGAACTCCGCTTTTGGGAAGTTGTAAATTTGTTTGGCAGTCATTTTTGATAACATGCTTTGAGAAACTTTGAAATTTTTGCAGCAGCCCTCATTTTTTCTAACAGCTTGATCTGCCAAGAGAACTCCATTTACAGTTGACGTTATTTAACGATATCGCATGTCGGTTTTTATGTTATTTATTTTCGAGAATTTCCTCTCACAATCAGCATTGGAAATAGGAATGGACAAAACTGTGAGCGCAAAATCCGGAAGATGTGTGAACAGTCGTTCTCCAATTTCATCTTTGTGTTGCGCAATCGCGCAACACAAAGATGAAACTGCGCGTAGAGAGAAATATTAAATCATTAGATTTGGTAACTCATAGTTTATTAAAAATGTGAGATACCAAATCGTAATAACTGCTAAAAGAAGATGTAAATAAACACATTTATACGTGATTAAGAGTCTTTACTTTATGCCAAAAGTGGTCAGCTTCTTGAGAAGTTAATTTTAAGCTTTCGGTTGGAAGAGTATGTTTAATAATCGGTAATCTTCGCCATTCGTCATCAATAGCTTGCAAATTGTCATCTGATTGGTCAGTGCAGCGACTCAAATGTATAGCCAATGGCAATAAACTGGGCGTTTGTTCCCTTGTTTTTTGGGATAAAGCCTGTTTTGGACTCAGTAGTGGTAACTGTATGAGCACAGGATCCCCGAAATCATATCTGAAAAAAAAACTTGAATTGTGGAACGTGTTCTTTTTAAATAAAAATATAGTAAAGTAACAAAACAGAATGTGTAACCTCGCTTTAATTTGAAGACAGGATGTAATGAGAAATTTTTGACATTTCATCCGAAAATCGGCTATGATATCGCTTCTCTGCATTGCGTCGGGTGTAGATATTTGTCTCATAGTGGCTACCCCTAAGTAAATCTGATTCGTGTCTAGGAACTTGCTGCTATCATACGGCTGGATTTCTGATATCGGAGTCTGGTAGACATAATCACTTTTCATATACATCATTAAAAACTCAGTGTATGTAGTCGCCATCCTTTCGTGTACAACTGTTACGACAGTTTTTTCAGACTGGAAGTATTCATTCAACCGAGTAAATTTTGGAAGTACCCATTGTAATAACAAATAGTATGCTTTCACGAATGGGTCACACAAAGCACGATGAATATCTTCAGATATTTTCAGACGCTCCGTAAGACATTTGTCAGCGAAAAATAACTTCAGTGGTTCCCACATTTCCAGCATGCGGTCTATGACTGAAGTAAGTGAAAGCCATCTTGTCTGACTTGGATGCAACAATTTGAGCACATCCAACTGAAAAACATTTGGAATTGTGCAAACTGTGCCTGTCGTTTGGCAGAATTTTTCAAAAAATTGTAACAATTTCTTGCCAAGTCTTCACAAGTTCTCGGCAGTCCTTTACATGCTTCGCTTGCGCATAAGTGTAAAGAGTGGCATATGCATTTCACAATGCGAATTCCAGGACATAACTCCATCATACGGGTCTTAACCGAATTTGTATTTCCCATCATAACATTGCACCCATCGGATCCAAAACCAATAATGTTATCTATTGGAATTTTGTTTTTTTTAAAGGTGGTAATCATTGCTTCATAAAGTCGGGCAGCAGTTGCACCTTCTTCAGCGCCCGCCGGATCATTTTCACTAAAAACTTGTTCCAGCTCCCAAAAAACGACTTATAATTCTCCCTTGGATTTCTTCATAAAACCGTACCATTATACATGCTGTCTTTACACAAGCAATATCTGTTGACTCGTCAGTTAAAATTGAATACTTTGTTTTTCGTAATGTTTCCGTAAGTACCGCTTTTTCATCGTCACCAATAACGTTGATTATTACGCCTTTTATTTTGGTGCGTTTCATAGCCAGAGATTTTGCTATATCTGAGTCCGGAAACATATCTTTTAACACCTCGACAAGATGATCCATGCGTGAAAAGGGTTCGTCATGGGCTGCAAAGTAACCTCCAAGTTTTATTTCTGCATGTTTTAATTTGTCCTCCAAAGGAGTAGTTTTTTTACTAAACATGTCTACGACACTTTTTTGGGCGCCTGGGGCGCAAGCTCTAATTTTAGCCTGATGTTTTGCAGTTAGTGCGTGCCTTTTAATATCAGACCTGCAAAATATAATTTTCATTAAAACAGTATGCCTAGTTAATAATTTTGAGACTTAGATTTCCGCATAAATGAAAAGAAAAGAAGCACCTGGCAATCCACAGACAACGGCACAGACAAAAATTCGCGACTGCGACCATCAAGCAACGACAGACATATTGTTTGTCTCTTTCTAAACAATATAAACAGAATGAAATGCCAGTAAAATAAAAATCGGCGGCACCAGTGCAAAAATCGATAGGTATCGAGCAAGATTCTAAGAATTTAAAGTTATATACGTCGTGCCACACATTATGAGCGGTGGCCTTGAATGCCAAGTAGTTACTTTTCAATACCTGTACATATGCTCAGTAATTCCCGCATGCATCGCCCAGCGCTCTTAATTCGTGGCGCGAGGTATACCAGACATGTTATACTCTCGTTTCCGCTCGGAATGATTTTCAACATAATTTGCAGACAGCTCTAAATCTATCATTTGTATCTGGACTTATCCATTTATACGTTTCCTCCAGATTTTGGTCGTATTGCACGGCGAACCTAGCTGCACCTCGTTTTTTTCTTTGAAGACGAGGGACCCGGCAACCCATCGTTAGTATTGTCACTATCAGTGTTAGTATCATGCACTATTACGACCTCGTCAGCCATTATTATCGGAAGGAAATGCCCGCCGCCGTAGAAAACCAGCACCGAAACACCCACTAATGGCCACCCACCACACCACCACACAAAATAGTATGTACGTACCAGTGTTACCAGATGAAAAATATAAACTACCGTGTTTATCTGTTAAAATCACGGTGTTTAAGACTTCAATTACCGTAGAATAATTTGGAAAATACTGTGTTAATTACCGTGTAAAATGCAACCGAAACACCTTGAATTTTCAATATTTTTAATTAAAAGTATTCTTCTAAAACAAGAACTTCTTTATCATATATGGCTGCTGTAATTTTTGATAACATGTTCTTAGTAGGTGTAAAATCAACACAGCTATGACCATTCCGGTGAATAGCTTGTTGAGTAAGTATATTTCCCATAATGGTTTTCGTTATCAGCTTGTTCCTTTTCTTCGTTTCAATGTCGTTGACTTGAATGAATATTGTTTCACACAAAAGTAAAAAACACCATCGGATCTTTGCGACCCGATGTCGGCCTATTGGCCTATCATCGATTTCAAACTTTTATTGTGTGTGCTACTTCCCTACACGGTAGTTAATATAAAAGAAAAACCGAAAGAGAATCGTAGAAAAAGACACGGTAGTGGATTGCTACCGTAGACCGTGCATTAGCCAAAAATACCGTGGTTCTACGGTAATTACCGTGTACCTGGTAACACTGGTACGTAAGTACGTACCGTATTTTCAAACTAACTTTATATTGATATCAGGCTCACCACATGACTTGAAACAACTTGCTGCAAAATGCGGCGCCCGACATGATATGCCATGAAATTTTTACCTACTTAAGTACCTACCGCCTACCGTTGTCGCGCCAAAATTTGACAGCAGGATAACATATACAATTTCAACGCGTGCAAAAGAGATGGCATGATAGGCGAGCGGGATTCGTACGTAGTCACCTGCGTTGGCCGTTTTGCCACACGCCGGTACGGCATTGGCACGGCACCGGAGCTCACTTTCCTAACCGGTGGCAGAGCGCCGGTGCCGATCCGGCGGCGTGTGGAAAAACGATAAAACTGAACGCAGCTTTTAATTCTCCTAGAACACGAAGTGTAACTGTCATGAGTGAGAAAAACATGGTTGTTTGTTCAGCAGATTCGAAAAAAGCGGATCCGCGTAGGTAAAAAGCGGAAGGCGGACCCATTGTCAAAAAGGCGGTGTAAAAAGCGGAAAAGAGGTGTATCTGGCAACGCTGCCCGACGGTCGGGCAGTCTGGCTGGGGCGGCGGCGGCGCACGAGCATTGCGGGGGTGAGCCGGGCGGGTGCGGGGTGCGGTGGGCGGATTAGACACCGCGAGTCACACAACGCCGCCCTGAGCGCGTAGGTTGTCTTTAAATTCGAATATGGGAGCTATTTCCTATTAATCAAATATGAAAAAAATAAAAAATGCTTTTGTGTTTTCTACTAGTGATTCTGATTCCAAAATTTTATTATAGCTAGGGGTTTTAAAGTCAGCCCTGTATATACAAAGTCAGGTCATAAGTTCTGTCACACAATAAAAACTTTTGAATTTAGAACGCTGGCCACAAAAAAGTTTATTGAATTCGAATTTCGAATTTTTCATGAAAATTAAAATGTGTACTTTTTAGAATTTTCCTCATTTTTTAATATGGAATGGACACTTAAAGAAGACCGTGTCGCAGTTATTGCGTTGCATCGTTGCGGTTACGTGCCAATTCAGATTTTCGACTGTGTATCAAAATACAGTCCTCAAGAACCTTGTGGAACCTGTTTCTCATACCATGTTAAATAACAGGCACTGGGTATTCCAACAAGATTCTGCGCCAGCTCATAGAGCGAAAAGCACACAAGACTGGCTGGCGGCGCGTGAAATCGACTTCATCCGGCACGAAGACTGGCCCTCTTCCAGTCCAGATTTGAGTCCGTTAGATTACAAGATATGGCAACACTTGGAGGAAAAGGCCTGCTCAAAGCCTCATCCTGATTTGGAGTCACTCAAGGCATCCTTGATTAAGGCAGCCGCCGATATTGACATGGACCTAGTTCGTGCTGCGATAGACGACTAGCCGCGCAGAATAAAGGCCTGTATTCAAAATCGCGGGGGTCATTTTGAATAAACTTTATTACCATAAGAATCTATGTTTTATTATATTCATTTTATTATATAAATGTCTACATAAATAATAAACATGTCTAAATTATTTCATATTGCACATGTGACAGAACTTATGACCTGACTATGTATAGGTACTATCGAACCAACTGAATCATGACCCTTTTGCCTGATAATTCGTTTGAAACTTTCAAACTTGTAAGATCTATCTAAATGTCAGTGTCTAATCAAATGATAACAAGTTCGTTACCAAGGAAATAAACCTTCAAGCGAATTTCGACCTACTTGCATTTAAGGGGTTTAGCAAAAGCTTATGGAGGGTCATGATTCAGATGGTTCAATAGTACCTATGTTAATAAAAATTGCCGAAAAGTACAAATTAATAAAAATTAACGAGAAACAAAGATTATATCAAATTTGATGTATGACTGTTTTAATGTTAAACCTATTTTTTTTTCTAAAATTCGCAATTAATTGAATTGAAAAACAAGAAAAAAAATTGTCAACGACGTTAGTTTCGCTGAAATGATGGTTCCAATGCTACGTAAATTAAACGACGAACAGAAATTGTATGCAAAAATGGAATGGAAAAATTTATGCAATGCACAGCTCACTTGTATTATATAAATCACTCGCTCTTATCAGCGGCGCCGGCCACGCCGAAGATTATACAATACATATGCCTACATACAAAACAAACGTCTCCGCTGTGTTCCGTCCCGCAAACAAATGTTCTACACAAAAACCAACCTTGTTCGTAGGTATGAAGTATCGAAAAGATGTAGATGCATCTATTGCAAGCACGTTCATTCCATTGCACGCTATCTATGTCGTAAAGGGTGAACCTTTGATTTACACTCGTAGTAGAGTAGAAGCGTTCATGTTGGGTAGAGTTAAACTACTCTCTTAGGAATAATGACACAAATGTTCATTTCCTATTGCAGTCGAGAGGCCGGAGTAAAAAAATCTCCATAGTGGCGGGCCAAGTTAACGTAGTTAAACGTTTTTTACAGTTTTTTTTTGATATTACATCTGATTCTCATATTAACATGTTTATTTTTTTTAAGTAAATAGTGTTATTGGGTTACCTTTCTAAAATATCGAAAAAATCAACAGAGGTTTAGAATTTTATTACAATGGCAAAATCGCGATGCTTCAAAACAACCTGCTATTTTGAGAAGGAATGTGGGATTTTGGGTCACACACACATGTATTTTGGGCTACTCCGAACAAACCTTACCTTGGTAGGTACCTCAAATATTTTTTTTTTTTTAGGTACGGCCTACAAAGGGAACTTCAATCTGATGACGTCATAGCGTCCGTCACTGTCCTACTGACGCGTAGCGAGTGAGAGAGGAGGGGAAATCGCATTCCTTGCGGGTGCCAAGTTAACTTTGTTATTGCGTTGTACTTGTTTCGTTGGAATATATGGTCACCCTATTTCATTCCCCAACTAGAGATCGAGTCGTACTAGGTAAATTTATTACCTAGTCCTCCTGTTCCTAGTCCGCAAAAATACTCGATTCAAATACCTGTTCTTGGAGTTTCACCTAGTAACTATCATAGTATGAGGGCGGGCGTAGTCGCGCCAACCCCGTAAAGTCACGTTCTTGCAGATTAAGGCGTTACCAGAGTATAGATCGCGGCAAACTTCTTGAGCATGATTTGACGTAGTGGGGGAACACTCTCGCTCTCTCAAACACTGCCAAGAGACGCCTTTATCTCGCTTGCGCCATCAAGGTCGATGTTCAAGAAGTTTGCCGGTAGTTTTAAACGGAGCTAGCTCCACTACGAGTGTGTTCGCCCAACGCATGACTATATTCGAAGATCTAATTCAAAATCAAAAAAAATCAAAAAGAGTTTATTTCCATAAGAAACACATAGGTAACATTTGGAGAATGTCAAATCTTAAACTAACACATGTTTAAGGTACAGGGAAATATAGAACTCAATTTGAATTCCGTCACCTCAATTAGTCTTAAAATTATGATATGAAACATAATATCGTCATACCTTTTCCCATACAGCTTGGCAGAGGCACAGTTGTGCTCACGATTAGCCAGTTATTCAATACTCCGCTTTGTGTGATAGGCGGCTAGCCCATCGCCGCAGCTATTGAAATGAAGGTAAATTATTCCAAAATAGATAAATTTTAAACATCACATTCAAAAAATACTTATTATGCGACTGTAAATCAAATTAAAACGGAACCATGCCAAAAAAACAAATTAAAATCCATACCGCAATGCTTTGTAAAATGTACTATGACAAAATAAAACCGGAAGTAAGTTTGTAAAACGACAAAGCTCCGGTATAAGAATGATCGCGCTGTTATACCCCTACACTGCAAGCCACTGTGCTGCGCTATCATCCACAACTCCTTAGTCAGCATCCCTATTTCCAGCCCTCATTTACAGCTCCTAATCTTCAGGAGTCACGTTCTGATCTCTGTCGTGACCAGTCCTATTTATAGTTCTTGTCAATCTCTGTATCCCGTTTTTCTGATTTAAATAAACATTTCTTTGTAACTTGAAAAGTCTTTTTTTTAAAGGGCTTAGCGATTTGCGTGCGTGAATAATATTTCATCTCAAGCGCCACAGAGCATGACTCGTGCACAAACAACAGGTCGCACTGACTATGTACGCTGTTTACTGACAATATATTATTATTCCCTGTGTAAAGAACGTATAGTATTTTATATGCGATATGCGACCTCAGGTCAAAGTCCGATATTAGCTAGACGGCCACTGTACCTATTTAACATTAAGTAAATAATAATTAGCCTAGTCAAGTGCTAACTTTCTTTGAACCTACATAGCTGCCAAATACAATTTGTCCACATGGGTGTTCTCCGGAGTGACATCATTGAGTCAGATATTTCAGCACTCATCTTGGAAATAGGTATTTTTTACAGAAATAACTATCGCAATCCCAAAGTTGACAGACGTGCAAAATAGCTCAATTGAAAAATGAAACGCCAAAATGTCTAAAAACTTCGCACTTAATAAGATGTCGTACGTGTGAAAGAGATGGGGAATGTCATTATCCATTTTAAGTAAGTGATAAGATAATAAGAGCTCCGTGGTCTAATGGGTTTCACGCTTGCTTCTCACATAGGAGATGCAGGTTCAATTCCTGACCATGTACCAATGAGATAAATAATATTTATCTTAAATACATTATCGGACGTTCTAACGGTGATGGTAAACATCGTGAGAAAACCTTCATCACCATAGCTGCGGCGATGGGCTAGCCCCCTGTCACGCAAAATGGAGTAGTGAATATCTGGCTGAACGTGGGCACAATTGTGCCTCTGCCACCCCGTATTGTGTCATCCGGGTAGTATTAGGTTTGAAACCATCAGTGTATAATGAGATAGTAATATTCACCCAACTACGATGAAACGTACGAATTTTCTAAATCAAATGTGGTTTATTAAAAATAAAATAATATAAATAAGTAGTTAAATTCTTCTTAATATTGTCTGTTTAAAATTCACAGTAATGCACAGAATGTTTATTAGATAGGTGTAAAATATTTTATGCATGCTAAAGTTCCTTTTTCGTTGTTCTTACATGCTCAACCTAACACGAAGGATGAAGGGGCTTCGCTTCGGTCAACCCCTTTTACCCTTCACCTAAGCTGCCGCAGTGTTTTGCCCTGAAATTAGTTGCGCAAATCGGTATAAATCATATTCACCGCGGAATAAGCGCTTAATGTGATAAATCTTGCTGTATCAATTCCTTTAACCGTCGATATTGGTAAGTATGAATAATAGGCGGTTAGTATGCATAATAACCGAATAATTATCTTGACCGTAGCATTACATAATTACTGAAACTATACGTGACACTAGGTGGATCACGTCCAGACGCTTGCGGACCAGGTGACGACGAGTATTGAAAAATATTTATTCGCATGGCGTCAACCGGCACTGCGTCAACCCGCTTTACTATGCCCGATACTTTCATTCGCGCTGCATCAACTTTTAGTTTATTCCTTACTAGACCATATATACCTACCTACCTAGTGCCGGGACCTGTTCTAGTACATACGCCTCACCTCTATCACCAACCGCATTCACTATACCATAGTACATTTTGAGGTTATATCTGAGGTTTTCAATTTATCCTTTAACGGGGCTGGCACTAAATCAAAGATAGCAATGGAATTTCCATTCAGTATAGTCACTAAATATTCCCCCTCTCTCGGTCGTTCTAGGCTTCTTCGTTATGGAGAAATCGATTAACCCGAATATTTGGAGGTTATAATCGAACTTTTCCACGTTTATTCTCTAATGGGGCTGTCACTAATTCAAAGAGAGCAACGAAACTTCGTTTCAGTGCAGTCACTAAATGTTCTCACTCTCTTTCTCTCTCTCTCAGGCCCTTATTTATGGAAATCACACTGGCCAAGGGACCTGATACTCCTGGAACTAAAATATTTTGGTTCTAAACGGTGACACTAGGAGTAAAAGAAAAGCAGTAGTTCTGTCACTAAATCTTTTTTGATTAACGGTAGCTCTAGGCTTCTTCGTTGTAGAGAAATCAAACTCAAATAGGTATTTGGAGTTTATAATCGAACTTTTCCACGATTATTCTCTAATGGGGCTGTCACTAATTCAAGGAGAGCAACGAAACTTCGTTTCAGTGCAGTTCCTTAATGTTCTCTCTCTTTCACTCCATCAGGTCTTTATTTGTAAAACATAAATTTATGTTAATCACACTGGCCAAGGGACCTGATATTCCTGGAACTAAAATTCATTTTGCTTCTAAACGGTGACACTAGGAGTAAAAGAAAAGCAGTGGTTCTCAGTCACTAAATCTTTATTCATTTACAGTGTCTCTAAGGTCTGTACTTTTGAAGATTCAGGTTGGCCGAGGGTTCTGATATCAGGCCCCTTGGCCAGATATAAATGCTAATAACTTTGCAACCGTTGAGTCACTAATTATCTGGCTGGCATATTTTTCAGTCACCAATTAGTCACTAAATCATGGAGTAGCAACCAGCTCCCTACATCCATTGGCCAAACGTTCTGATGTACATAATTAATTAGATACATGTTGTGTACCAAATATGGGAACGTCTAAGGTACCTGTAGAGAACGCATGGCGTTCCATTTAACAATTATTCCATATCCAAGAACAATTATTAAAACCTTTTAAATGGTCTTCTATATATTTTTATCTACACACGTATCATAAACCCTCTTTACTGCGTACAAAATAGCACGTTACGATCAGCATAATGTTAAAATACTTGGTAAAAACTTATTTCTTATCTGAAAAATTACACATTATGACCATAATGTGTAATTTTTCTACACATTATGACATTCAAATTTCGAACGCCGACGCCCGCCTGCATGCCGCCCCTAGTTTGTCTGTGAAGTTGGTACTTACATTCAAATTTCGAACGCCGATGCCCGAAGTTGGTGCTACAGAAAAGCTAATCAGCTGCAGAGCCACAACTCCGGTCAAACATGCGGTTCCTGAACACATCAAAGAGAGCTTATGTTAAGTGTGTAGATAAACTAGTGTATGTAACTGTACATAATTAGGCATTAAAACTCTCGAGTGATATTATTATGAAACGAGCCTAATGTATTAATGCCGTCCATTATGTAGCAGTCACATAAACTACTATTTTAATCTTTTTGGGGGCCCTATTTATTCCCTATACATAATGACATACATTTTTTCCAAGATTTAGAAGATCCATGCGGTAGACACGACGAAGCTATAAGGGTTCCTGATTTTTCTACGGAACCCTAGAGACGCTAAGTTGCAGGTGCTAAAGAAAACTTTTGATGCTGCACTTATAATATCCCAATAGTTGTTTGTGTCACAAGGGAGCAAAATGATGTATTTACGGCGACGGCGGTACACTGAATCCAGAGTGAAGGGAAGGATTCTACGATAGAATCCTGAGCGTAACGAAGGATTCAAGCGTTAACGCCCATGACGAAAATAATTTTGCTCCTGAGTGACACATATGTACAACTTTTCACACCGACTGAAATAAATTTGCTCTAAAAAAAAAAACTATACTTTGACCACTTTTACAGTAATCGAACAACGTAAACATTTTTATATAATGACGGATTGTGAAGGATTAGAGAAAGGTCACCACAAATAATCGCATCGAATATTACAATGGTTTCGGATATCAATATTCATTATATCACAATAACAGTCATCGATAGTTTTGTGATTTCAGTAAAACATGTACCAATTAATTGTGCCAGTTTTTAAATATTACGAAAAATTCCTAAATTTTAGCTCTCGTCGTGGAGCAAAACTTACTTTTCCGAATGAAAGGTGTGAAAAAACAATTGCTACAAACCCCATGGTGCGGGTTAAGGATGTTCAGTAAAACAAAACTCATGATTTTTTGAAATTTTTTATTTGACACAAAAGCTGTAATCCGAAACTTGTTTCTTCATTCCTGCAGATGTATCTGTGAACAAGGAAAGCATTGTAATTAAAATAATGCTCAAATGTATGTAAACAAATGACTCTCTTGGTCGAAAATAATAAAATGTCTGCAATATTTTAGACCCAAAGTACCACAGAAATACTCCAGGGTGGAAATAGCAGATTATTTTTCCCTTTGATTCTTAGCACATTTCTTGTAGTAAGCAACATGGCTGCCTCAAAGGGTTGTGGTACAAAGTTGGTTGGCTGACCGAGCTTCATTGAGCTGACTTGTAATTTGAAGTCATGGGTCGGTGTGCAGTTAAGCGGGGATACTGAGGCCACCGAAGTATCTTGTGTCGGTCATGTACGAAGAACGAATAGGAAACGTTACTGTGCTATGAACGAAAAGAAACGTTTCCCTACGCTAATCGGACATTCGGTCTATTAGGACATCGCTCCGAGAGAGCGGCGGCGGACGGTCCCCCATCCCCGCTCCCGTTACAAGGCAATGCACCGTCCTTGAGAAAATAACTTTGTAACCTCATTTTTTAGGTTGTACGTAACTTTGTTACGAAAGTGACCAATTTCGCATTATTATTTCGAAATCGCCTTGGGGGGGGGTCCCCATCCCCCTGGCTCTACTCCCATTACAAGGTAATGAACCGTTGTTGAGAATATTAACTTTTTATAACCTCATATGTTTACATACCTAACTTCGCTACGAAAGTATTCCTATTTCGCATTATTATTTCGTAATGGCCTTAGCTCCGGCTACTAAGGCGAGTATTTAATCGCACATCAAAAATACAGATTTTCTCAGCAAAAAAAGGATCAGCAAACACATTTTTGTTTAAGTATTTTTGTTGTTCGTACATGTTTAGTCTAATGCTAATACGAAGGATAAAGGAGGCTTCGCTTCGCTCACCCCCCTTACCCTTCACCTAAGCTACCACAGTATTTTGCCCTGATATTTGCTGTAAAAATCAGTATATTTGCTGTGCAAATCAGAATTATTGATGTGCAGTTTAGTTTAATAATATTAGAACATCCACGAAACTCGAGAAGAACGGAATGAATGAACGAAAATTCTAGTTTTTTTTTTGCGTGAACATTTTGGACCACAGACTGTGTTTTACAACACCATTTTTGTACTCAATTGCCCATTTGTTTGTACATTTCGTTATCGCTTTTTATCTGATTTAGATTTTTTTTTTATTAAAACTCGATATATATGCATTACCTTGTATTAAGAGTGGTAGTGTTATAATCAGGGAGCCAGCCCCTACCAGATTTAACCCCTTTTACCCCCCTTCTCCTGCCAAACGATTCTAGACCCACGCCCCACCGAACAAGCTATTGCGGTTGCGGCTGGTTTGTCAATGTTTGAGGTGACCCTCAACTCAAAAAGATTAGGGGGATGAAATTACAGGAAAATACAATAAATAAACTACAAACACCATTATAAATAAATAACAAATACCTGCCTAGGTTAGATACAAATATTACAAGCCTAAAAGGATGTTGGTTATCAAATGATACATACAAATCACAATATTGGGAGAAGCTCATGCTTCAATGCCGCAGAAGGCCACATGTGTTTGTGTTCTGTCTGACTAGCATCCAAGAACTAATTAATTGTTTTGATTCATTTGCAAAGGTAGTATTGGGGGCAGTTCATGCTTCAATGCCGCAAAAGGCCTCATGTGTTTGTGTTCTGTCCGACTAGCATCCAATATCTAATTAATTGTTTTGATTCATTTGCAAAGGTAGTCTGGAGGGTCAGAGTATCAATAAGGTGGCAGAATCAGCCACTTGTAAAATAAATAAAATCCACCCGTTATCAACACACTGACCCCCTTTGCTACACTCCAACCCAAAGGTCACAAGTACATACCATACATCTTAGTAACAAAGTAAACAAACTAACAAGGCACCTACCAATTAACAACCCTCCCGTAACTGTTCCCCAGCCAAACAGATAGGTATAGGCCCTGCCAAGTTTCCTGGCATTTGAGCGAGCTGTCACCTCTCTCATGGGTAAGGTGCGGTGAGAGAGAGGTAACAGCTTGCTCAAATGCCAAGAAAACTTGAAGGACTTGTACCTATGTGATAGATATTAGGTGTGGTATACACGAGGGTTAATTCTATCACATGGAGCTAAACATGACCTAATGTAGGTATTACAACAAACACAAAGGTACTAACTAAAGTACTGAATCAATGAACAAACATGTTTCTGTATACTAATGAGAAGCATGCCCATTGCCCAGAGCGAGGGCATGCAAACATAACCTACAAATAACTACGGGGTACATACCGGGCGATATGTTAAAGTATCTAGCCCACAGTAATGACAATGACTAGCCGGCCGGGAAGACACTCATAGAAGTTGACTTCATCAGGAAGGAAGGAAATATAAGGAGACATCTTACCTGTTTATTTGGACCTCGCACGCATCTTCCTCCTTTTGCGCTTTAGCCTACGCATACGCTTCTTACGCCACTGGAAATAACAATACAACAGAAATTAGAACATTATGATCACACTCTTAATTAAAGTACATACATGTTTGGAGGAAATTTGAAATATCACAATTACACGAAAATATTTATAAATACCTTTGCTCTCATGTTGGGTTAGGGAGCTTCAAAACGTTTAGCGGAAAACAAGATGATTCTGCTTTGAGATCAATTTGATAGTTAAAGATTTGGAAACGCCGCACTCGCTACGGCAACTTCTAGATGAAAGGAAAGATGTTAACAGAAGTGTTGCCAGTCGGTCGGCAGATCCACACATAATAAGATCCAAAGATACATAATAGTAGATCACAGTCGGTCGTGTCAGAATATTTTCAGTCAACCAATTTTGTCTATGGTTTCAGTGTCAGTCTTGTCTTCACATCATATAAAATGCAATAAAATATAAAATAAGCACTTCATGAACATATAAAAATGGACAAAGACAATTACATTACAGGTAGCAGTTAACACTTTTCATCATTTCAGCAACTTCGTAGTCTTTTTCGGCGAGCCAGGTAATTTGGGCGAGCCAGATAATTGTTTTTCGTTTAGCTTCCCAGACTGTGGACATCTTTATGTTGCAAGCTTTGGCAGTTCTTTCTATTATAAATGAATGGATGCAAAAAGAGTGGAAACCGTTGAGCAAAGGCTGTTTGAGATATTTTAGGCTTAAATCTGAAAACTCGTTGCATTAATAAATTGTTGTAGTCCGGAGAGTTAGTGATGAGGTGGTGTTGATCTAAGGCAACCTTTAAAATAAATAGTAGTTTTCGTATGATTAATAGGTGGGCTGTAGTACAAAAAACCGATGATACCCTACAATATCAGTAGGGTATCGCACTGGTTTTTTGTGTTGTGCTTAACTTTTGTTGTTGTTTGTTGGGCTTTTTCTAGTTTCAACATATAAGACTTAGAGGATCCTCCCTCACAGCTGATACAGTAGGTCTAAACTGATTGGCATAGAGATATATAAACCAGACGCAAAACGTCCTTATTAGCTCCATTTCGAAGTAACCGCATGATGTAAATTAGTTGTCTGGCTTGTCCGGACAGGGAGATAATATGCTTTTGGAAGTTAAGTTTTTCGTCAATGATGACGCCTAAATATTATATTGAGTCTAAATTCATGAAAGTCCGTTAATTGTTTCTCAGAATGTAGTGTTTCAAGATTTACCATGAAATAATATTGCGGTATCGTCTGTGGAAGGTTGGAGCCTATTTCATTTATATAAACTAAAAATAATGTAGGACCCAAAATGCTACCTTGTAGCCCACCTTATCTGAAAGGCAAAGGATCACTTTTAAGTTTACCGATTTTTATTATTTGTCTGTCTGTTAAATAACTGGCAAACCATCTTAGTGCTACACCGCGAATACCTAGGTTTTCTAGTTTTTGTAAAAGTATTGGAATCGAAATGGTATCAAACGCTTTAACCAGGTCTAAAAAGACGCCTATGCAGCAGTGTCCTTTAAAGGGATTAGAGCCAAGGGCTGGTTTTAAAGTAGCTATGTGCTATATATTGCTCTGTCCCTCACTTACCTACAATAGTACCGTCCACAACAGACCCTAAAATTCCCAAATGCATGTTGTTTCACAGACATATAATGAGATACTACGTGTGTTGGTAGGTGGCGTGGGTGGAAGTCACCGGGTGGGCCTCAAACTGCCGGATTGCCTTTCTGAATTCTGAATCTGAATCCATAATCAGAAGCATTTCAGCCGTGTGGGTGTGTGTGTCTTCTAATGCCTATATCACACGAAGGCAGACCAGTGGACAGCACAGTACTGCTACTGTTTCAACACACACGCCTAGGCAGAACAGTACTGTTACCAGGACAGTTAATAGCCGGCTGGTCTGTTTGATGGGATAGTTGGCTTCCACCACCACCTTTCTCGCTCGAATTTTGGACTGGCTAGACTTGTGTAAATGCCGGGAAAGTGCAGTGCAGCAGGAGCAGGATAGTGCACGAGTAGCTTGTCCCGACTTTTTTATGTTTTTTGCTTAATAATAATGGTAAAAATGGTTAAATATTTTTTTACTTAATTGTTGTAATAAAAAATAGAGCTCGCTCAGCATTACAATGCTGATTTCGTCCGCACATTTCAAACGCGGACAGAACAGCGAGGCAAAACAGTGGGACATAACAGTTTGGAAGGACAGTGGCGTTCAAATATAGGAAAGTCCTATATTAAACAATGTATCAATAATATATTTTTTAAATCACTATCGATATACCTTGGATAAAGTGACAGATAAACTAATGTATACGCTACTAAAACGTATTTCTGATATTTCTGGGCCGAAATAGTTTAGGAAATCTTCCGCTACCCTAATGTAACCAATAAAATGTAAAAAATCAAGAAAATCTACAAAATAACATCAATTAATACTAACCTGTTGTAGCTGATAAGTTAAAAATTCGAAATTCGAATTCAATAAACTTTTTGGTGGCCAGCGTTCTAAATTCAAAAGTTTTTGTTGTGTGACAGAACTTATGACCTGACTGTGTATATTATTTATAACATAAGGCAGAAAATTAGTAGGCTTTGGCTCAATCAAGATAGAGAAATAAGTTTGTTTTGGACAACATCTCACATTGGCGTCTCTGGCAACGAACTCGCTGATAAACTTGCCAGCTCTATAATAGAAAAACCCCAATATTCACCAAATACCTGTCAAGAACATTAAGTTGCCAGCTTCAGATTGCAAAACCGACATTAGAACGAATATTAAACATCAATGGATGCTTCATTGGAGAGAAACGACACAAATAAAAGCAAAATGGTACAGCTACATTAACTCGGACATTAAGAGACCATGGTTTATCGTCGGAAAATATCTACATAGAAACTTTTACACAACAATTTGTCGTTTGAGAATTGGACATGGCAGATTTAATGAACATTTACATAGATTGAAAATGATTCCTTCCCCAAATTGTACATTTTGTAATTCTGAAAACCAATCTCTAAATCATATATTTTTTGATTGCCCTCAATTCAATATACAAAGACTAGTATTCATTGACAGCTTATTGAACATTTACAAAGAAGCCCTGGATGTCCCGCGCTCTATTCAGGATCTCCTTAAGAATATAGAAGCATTTTACCCTATTTATAATTTTATCAAGAGTACCATTGGAGTTATTTGAAAAATAATAATACACTGGAATAGACCTATACTACCTGATTTGACAACTCGGATGTGACCTATAAATACTGGAGGAAAATTGATACCTGATTTGACAACACGGATTGACCTAAACATACTGGATTATGAAGTTAAAGAATAAATACGTTAGACAAGGCTATGTGCCTCGAATACATAGTCAGGTCATAAGTTCTGTCACATGTGCAATATGAAATAATTTAGACATGTTTATTATTTATGTAAACATTTATATAGCAAAATGAACTTAATAAAACATAGATTCTTATGGTAACAAAGTTTATTCAAAATGACCCCCGCGTTTTTGAATACAGGCCTTTATTCTGCGCGGCCAGTCGTCTATCGCAGCACGAACGAGGTCCATGTCAATATGCTGCCTTAATCAAGGATGCCTTGAGTGACTCCAAATCAGGATGAGGCTTTGAGCAGGCCTTTTCCTCCAAGTGTTGCCATATCTTGTAATCTAACGGACTCAAATCTGGACTGGAAGAGGGCCAGTCTTCGTGCCGGATGAAGTCGATTTCACGCGCCGCCAGCCAGTCTTGTGTGCTTTTCGCTCTATGAGCTGGCGCAGAATCTTGTTGGAATACCCAGTGCCTGTTATTTAACATGGTATGAGAAACAGGTTCCACAAGGTTCTTGAGGACTGTATTTTGATACACAACTGCATTCGTTTTTACGCCTTTCTCACAAAAATGTACCTCAGTTAAGCCCCAATAAGAGACTCCCAACCAAACCATGAGCGAGGATGGAAAATGACCTCGTTGGACACGCGGAATACCGTTGCTCGCTTCTTCACTGCTGTGTGCGTACACCTTATCATTTTGTTTGTTGTAGCTCTCTTCCACGGTGAAAATTCTTCATCCGAAAAAAGAATTTCCCGATGCTTTTTTCCCGCGTACCGCTTCAACAAAGCGCGGCATCTCTTCAGTCTCAGGTCCATTAAACGAGCATCCAAACGATGTCCTGTTTTTCTTCGATATGCCCTAAGCCCTAAGTCTTCATTTAACACCCTTTTCACCGTGGTCCTGCTTAACCCCATCGGAAGGGCCAACAGTTTCTGCTTACGTATGGGATTTCTTTGAATTCGCGCCTTCACAGCTTTTATCACTGCTGGAGTCCTAACAGAGCGAGGGCGACCACTTCTTGACCTGTCATCTACACTAGAGTCTTCATTGTATCGTTTTATGGTACGATAAACGAATCTTTTGGTTATATTCAAATTTTTCAGTAAGTCGAAAATCTGAATTGGCGCGTAACCGCAACGATGCAACGCAATAACTGCGACACGGTCTTCTTTAAGTGTCCACTCCATATTAAAAAATGAGGAAAATTCTAAAACGTACACATTTTTATTTTCATGAAAAATTCGAAATTCGAATTCAATAAACTTTTTTGTGGCCAGCGTTCTAAATTCAAAAGTTTTTATTGTGTGACAGAACTTATGACCTGACTGTGTATATAATAAAGACTGAAGAAAATACCTACGGAAAGACAAGGCTTTTAGCCTCAATCAATATGAAGAGAAGAAAAGAAATTAAAATAAGACCAGGCGGTATGGGCTTAAGCTTTTACCTTTTGCCTTTAGCCTTTTCCATAAAGGAAAATACATTACAAAAAAAAAATAAAAAAATAGGCGGGAGAGTAAAATGATTATAAATGATTTTTGATGCTTCGAAATTCGTTATTATAATTGTGTAAAGTGGGTTCCACACGACCCAATTTTACGTTCAATTTGAATAGGCTGGTGATCAGATTGTGTCGTTTGGAGTCTAATTGGCCAATTCAAGGTCATTGGGTGGCCGTCATCGTTTAAAGGGGATTTACACGATCAGTTCTACCGCATCCGTTCGCAAGCCAACGCATGGTGTAAACAGTCAACGCGCCCCGCCCTCAGAACGTATCGGCGACCGGATCGGTCGCCGCGCTAGGTGGCGGCGGCCGATTCGACGTCGCGTCGGTCGCCGATCCGTTCTGAGGGCGGCCTGATGCTTACTCGTTTACTTACTCATAGGGTAAATGCGCCTAATATTATAGTTTTTAGTTTCATCGTCCATTTTTATTAGTATAGAGTATCAAATAATTATGTAATTAGAATGTGGTTCAATGTACTGTCTGACTTTCTCTGTTTAACCAGCTTAATAAGAGTACAGTAAATAATAATAAACCCTCCATAAATGCCATACAAAAATGGCCCGCGATGTTGAACCTTATTGTTTTGTGACAAAGTTCAACACCTATGAAAAAATTGTCCGGCTCCCGATCGCCGCCGGTCGCTTGCACTGTCACAACGTTCCACAAGTGAAATGAGTTAACAACTTTTATTTTTATGGAATCTCTAGACCCCTCGCTAGGATTCCCTGTGTCGTGCTGACTAGTCTCTTTCGCTTATGTAGGTACTCTTAAGTTACACCTATGTATAAATTTAAATTAAGTTATAATAGTTTATAGGAATGATACATAATGAAGGGCATCAAAATTCGAGCGTGGGTTTGAATTACAACATCATACGAGTGTTTTAATGCTTAGTTATGTACAATTACATATACTACTTTATCTATACATATCATAATAAAAACTTTTCGCTGAGAGTGCGAATTCGCCTTAGTGTTATGAGTTTTAGGGCTACGTCAATGTTTGGGGTGTCAAAAGATGCGTATCGGCAAGGGTCACAAGATATTAAAAATACATATAAAACTTTTTGGTAGAGGGCACCACTGTTTGTTTGTAGCATAATTGTGTCCTGTGGTTTGTAACAAGCGACACGTCACTTTGTCAACAAAGTCTGTGACAAAAACCAGTTTCTTGATGTCGTGGATTCGAGAAATTGTAGTACCTGAACCCATTTAATTAGGTTTCTACGAGGATATATTAGATAGGTTGAAGGACGAGCTCAGAAAACGTTGGATCTGCCATTGCCATTTGACAGGTTTGATCCTCATTATCCAGTATAACCAATGGAAAGGCCCGTATTAATATAGGTACTGCGCTCATCTCTGAGTAAATGACAGTTTTGACATGGCGTCATTGTGACATGACAAGATAGCTGAGACAACTCTCAGAGCTGAGGACTGTTTATTTTTAGTGGCTCTGTGAGCTGCAGACATCGCGAGCGATACATGAAATTTGCGTTTTTCTAAATTATTTTCCACTGCCTCACACCCCCGACCCCTTGGAGTTTATAGGATAAACAACTGAAATTACTATAAAATACAAATATTCCGACCGCATTTTATTTCAATACCACATACACAAATTTATGAATGCCTGAGTATGAAAGAAGCCGCACCAGTAAATGTGCGCTTTTACCCTACGTGGCGGCGGTACTTCAAAGGATTGTTTGTCGGAAACACACTCCAATCAGTCAGGGTGCAAGTGTTGCCAACTCAGTGGATTTTCCACTAGATATGGTGGTTTAGACTTCCATTTTAGCGGTCAAAAAATGGTTTTAGTGGCTAGTGGATTTTCTATTGGATTTGGTTGATTCAGTTAGTTGTCGCTAGGCGACGTTGGCGTGAGTTACTGCGCATAATTACAGGTATTGAAAAGTTTTTACTGCGCATTCAAGGCCACCGCTCATAACTCGTTGCGCGACGTATACCACATTCAACCGACTAGAATATTTTTCATAATTATTCTAGTTGGAAAGATCGCACTCATAATAAGGTGCATAATTTTTTGTTGTGTTGGCAACACAACAAAACCATTCCCCGAAACAAGTTTTTCAATTGACGACCCGAATGGCCGAGTCGGCAGTGACGCTGCCTACGAAACCAAGGGTCCCGGGTTCGAGTCCCGGTGGGGGCAAATATTTGTTTGATGAGAACGTATGTTTGTACCCTAGTCATGGTTGTTTATCTATCTAAGTATTAAATATTTATCTATATAATTATGTGTGTCGTTGTCTAGTACCCAAGATACAGGGAATCCTAGTTTGGGGCTAGATCAATGTGTGTAAATAGTGTCCAAGATATTATCATTATTATCATTATCATTATCATTATCATTATCAATTATTCTATGATTTCGATTAGACTTTATTTGTATGACTACTAGGTCGAGTTTGATTGGGTTCGTTTGATCTTCGCCGCGTTCTGTTTGCGAACGCGGCGACGATCAAACTTACCTTACGCCATCTTCTGTCTGCATAGTGCCTATGATATGCGTGTATGTGACCGCTTTTTAGGGTTCCGTAGAGAAACACAGCAATTGTATGCAGATTGTATGGTATGTAGATGTATTCTGTGAACCGCTTTACGATTTTTTATACAAAAATTGAAAAATTAAAATAATTAAAATACATGAAACTGAAAACATATTTTTTTCATCAAACCTATATTGTGTGGGGTCTCTATAGACAGGTCTTCAAAAATGACGTAGAAGTTCCTGAAACCATTTTCCTCAAAGTAATTCGCTGAAGAGACAGACCCTTCCAAAGTGGACAATTGTGTCCCCCCCCCCCCCCACCCCTTTAACTTTTAAAGTAAGAGAGTGAAAAATTTACAAAAAATATTCTTACAACGAAAATTGGTTTGAACAAAATAAAATAAGCACTTTTTAAGATATAAATGTATTAAAAACCGCAAAGATAACTTTGTCATTCATACAAACTCTATGAAAATCAAAGTTACATTACAACACAAACATCCAGTCACATAATTACTTGCTACAACGGAACCCTTCAGGGGCGAGTCCGACTCGCACTTGGCCACTTTTTTATTTAAGGTACAAATTGCATGCTTTTTCATAATAATTAATTATAAGCTTTCAATATCGTTCATTTTGATACCTACTCCACTTGATAAGAGATTAGAAGTTTTTTTTTTCTTTGTCACTCAATGTAGCATAACAGAATCTGCTATATTGTTCTTATGATGACGTCATATTTATACCATCCTATGACACTTGGGAATACTTGGGATAACTTCGATTCTAACGATACGTAAATACCTGGGTACGTCTAAATCGGTTTGGTAGTTTAGAAAAAATCGTGGATGTTAAAGAATCTTACTCAGATTTATGTGTACTCATACTTTTACGACATACATGTACCTACCTACCCGTACCTCATTATTACACACCCATTACATACATGTACGTACCCCATTTCAGGGTACGTACAAGTATGTACGTACCCTGAAAACATTATGGAAAACCAGTCAAGTGCGAGTCGAACTCGCGCAAGAAGGATTTTGTACCCCCGTACAATGGTAGGGATGGTGTGGAGTGAATAGTTTGTAATAACTGTGCCTTTACCACTTCAAAGGGGATAAGCCATGACGCTATTTATTTATTTTTACCCGAATACAGCGAAGCCAAAAGAAGGGTTTTGTGTTTGACCGGTATGAATGAATGTTCATTTGTTCCACCAGAACATCTTAACTACTTATCAGAATTGGACAAATAAGTTATCATTAGAAGCATATTTATTGTTCACAGGCTATGTGACTTCACACTTAAGTTAATATAGCGGCCTCTAGAGGGCATTATGTATTTTAGATAGCAAAATGTTGTTAACAAAGTTCTCTACTGTAGATACACTTACATTGCACTCGATAGATATCTAAAGAGCATAACCTTTTACAGCAATGATCTTAAGTCAAAAATTAATAAGCCCGCTCCCGACACGGGTTGCATTCAGAAATGCTCATAACATTTACATGATTTGACATTAGCGAAAGAAATTGATCTTGTATCTTTTCTTTTCATGGCAACTAGTATACTTTTTTGAGCGTCGAACGAGTCGAGTGATTGATAAGTTAGCGAATGCGACTTATCTATGAGCTGGTATGGCCAAGGCGCTGGTTTTAGCACGTATACCCCCGCGGGGTGTAGCGACGCGAGAAAAAGAGAGACGAGATTAGTGCGGCTACTTTCATACTCCATGTACGTAACCAGATTCATTCATAAGTTTGTATGTGGTAAACAGATAGAAAAAAACCTTGGCAATTCCGGGTAATTTTTCCTGTAATCTTTGGCTTAAGTTATATATTCTGTACTTTTTTCATCATTTTAGAGTCTTTAGTTTCGGAGATAAGGGGAGGGGGGGGAAGGAAAGATAATTTTTGGCATTTTTTGATCATAACTTCTGAAGTTATCGAAACTTATGAATGAGAATGAGCCTTAAGCTTAAGGATATGCAACCGGGCACCCACAATAAGGAGTTTTGACAGTTGCAGGACTAGGACCTTGTAAGCTGCAGCCAACGCATCGGCCGCCGGATCAGCCGCCGCAGAAAGCAACGGTCGCCCGAGCTGTCGCCGCAGAACGCAACGGCGGCCGATGCGACGTCGAATCGGTCGCCGCTGCGATGGCAAGAGTAGTGTGAAGACCCATCGGGTGGCTGATCCGGCGGCCGTTACTAGGTAGTACCGCTGTGTGAATGATCCTTTACTTAGGCTCAGCTTATTAAACTCAATGAAGATATTAAATGGCAACATTATTAAGTGTAGGTAACATAACGGATATTAACTGTCAAGTTGACATGACATTTGATTTGGTTGGATGGTTGAGGGTGACCAGATTTAGCAGAATTCTGCGATTTTAGCAGAATACGATGTCCAATTTACAGCTTAGCATATAATGACGCAGAATGAAAAAAGTTGGCAGTTTTTAGAAGAATTTAGAAAATTTTAGCACTCTATCAGCATTATGTCAAATTAATTTATTGTATGTGGTAAGTATGTCGGAGAAAAAAGTACAAAACTACAGGTAATTTTGGTAAAATGTTTCTTTCATACTGGAAATACTGTTTTGCGGGGGATTTCCCCATACTTATTTTCGCCCGCCAGTTATCCATAGATAATATAAACAATTATCATAACGGTCGTAACTAGTCTCAGTGTCGGAAGTGTTGTGCAAGCGCAAAAATGAAACGAAAATACGAACAGAGCTACCGCTCCGAGTGGGAGGAGGATCCACTCTTTTCATCCTGACTCTCAACAGCCAGGGATGACTCAAATGCAGCATTCTGTGAATCGTGTAATTTAAAATTATCCGTTTTAAAAGATCATATTCCGTCAGCCAAACATAAAAAAGCATGATTGTATATTCTGGACAGTATATATCGGTAAGTGAACCGACTTATTTTTACCAAATATTTACTTCTTCTGATACTATTTCAGTTACGTAGCTAATAAATGTGTAATTAAATTATAATTGTTTCAGCAATCCTGCATATTAAGCAAGCAGTGAAAGAGCAAAATGGTTGCATCTATTTTACGCCTACAATTTTTTTTTATAAAAATAGCTCAAAATTCTGCTGCTCTATATAAAAATGTAGATGATACTAATGATAAGTAGGGAACCCTTTTTTTTTAAATAAATGAACAATATTATTTACGCCTTTTATTTAATTTTCTTAACTTGTTCGCTCGCAGAAGCACAAAATAGTGCTCGAAATTATTTTACCGCTAACTCGCGGAAGCACAAAATAGTGCTTGGAACAATACGGTCCATTACGGCTCCGAATTTTGGCATGACGGTATGGTTGGACAGTGAAAATGTGCCTTTATCAAAATTCTCTGAATGTTCCTTTATTTTTTGGTAGTTGGCAATCACAAATTGGAGGTGCCAATAGACCACAAAACTGTATTCATTCAAGAATTGGCCTGCAATCTCGCATTTTGCACAAAAAGTTTGACTTCGTTTTTGATAGTGGTAATGTATGGGAGGCATAGTAAAAGAATATATGGATTGATAAGGTATATATTTAGGATAATAAAAGTCATAATTTTGATGCATAATTATTCTCAGTTATAGAAACAAAAATCATATAGTGTCATGAAACGTATATTTTTCCTCACATCTGTATTTTAGTCAGCGTATACATATATGAGGCATAATGGGATGGGGTTTAGAATCAAACTATCAAATAAAACAGTCAATAAACATGTATTGTCTTTTTATTTCAAAGCTTTAGACCTATTACAATAGAAGCAATCCTACATTTACGACACAGCGGCGCATAATTTCCATGCGCCGCCCTGACAGCTCGTGACGCGAAAACCAACAATCAGAACAGAGCGTGGCGAGCGGAAGGGTTAATAGCAGAATTTTTGCAGTTTTCCAAAAAAAGTTTAGCAGATATTAACCAAGTAGCTAGCATAATGACAAATTTAAATATGGTCACACTTGAATGGTTGGTAATCAAAATCGTTCGTTCTCCGGTCGTCCGTCACTCACACATTAACGCGCCAAAAGTGCTGCTGGGAATTATGTGTGTGTAGTCTAATCGAAACGAAGATTTCAACTTAATATAAGGTTAGTACTCATAACTGCCTCATCAACATACCTAATAGAATATAATTGATTGTATTTCTAATGCACCCGAACTTTTGGGTTGATTTGACGTAAATATAGTACATCAGTGTTACCAACATCAAAAAAAAAACGATGATGGCGGCGGCTTTTTGTTGTGAACTCAGCTGCCATTTTAGTGTAAATTATTGCGTTTCAAACATTATTTAGGTACTCCACAGTACGTACAATGACTCCTAATATTAAGTGATGAATTCGCTGAAAGCTGTAAATACAGTATTGTGTTAAAACCCACTGAACTAATCGTTGTAGCTGGATTTTTTAAAGTCAGATTTTCTGCTATTTTTTTGACGCTGGACATGCCATAGTAAAAATGGTTACTTCCAATAAACTGCCGGAGAAAAAAGTGGTAAAAATGTCTGAACAAAACAACAGTATTGTGGTCCCACAAAGGACGCTGTTAGGGGAAGTCAACGAGCACATAACATGCTCTTTGTGTCGGGGGTATTACATCGACGCCACCACCATAGTTGAGTGCCTGCATTCTTTCTGCCGAAGTTGTATAATCAAGCATCTGCAAGTAAAGGACTATTGTCCAGAGTGTGAAATGATCATAAACAAAGCCCGTCCTAACATCAAACCTGACAAAGCCCTCCAAGATATTGTGTACAAACTTGTACCAGGGCTGTTCCAGAGAGAAATGGAGAGACGACAAACATTCTATGCATCTCGACCTGGCCCAGCAGCATCAGCCACACCGGAGCAAAGAGGAGAAGACACTGAGAGAATAATTTTCAGTCCAGAGGATGTTATATCATTCTCTCTAGAATATGCTGATGCTACTGACACAGATAGTATCTCCAGTAAATCGTCTGACAGTAATGAACCGCAACCTGCATCAGCTATTACGAGAAGATACTTACAGTGTCCAGCAGTGGTTAATGTTAGCCATCTCAAGAAATTTATATGCATGAAGTTTGATATTGATAGCAGCCTGTACTCTGTAGAAATATTGTACAAGCGAGTTCATTTGTCAGATTATTATACTCTAATGGACATTGCTTACATCTACAATTGGAAACGGAATGAACCTATGAGATTCTTCTATCAAATAAAAGATTACATTGCTATTAGAACTAGATATTCACTATTTGATATTAACAAAAAAGAACCACATTATGGTGACAGCAAAGCCAGTCCAACTCCTACAGATGACAACAGTACAAACAGCCCGGCTCCACAAATAAATGAACATGGATCAGAGGCGTCATCTGGTACAGACAGTCCAATGCCTGAGGAAAATATAAAGAAAGTGAGTGAATTACCTAAGAAGCATGAAACGCAGGAGAAGAAATGTACTGATCCTACATTGCAAGAAGGAGCAAGTGGAAGTAAGACTGCATCATCTACTGCAAAGAAATGTGACGAGGATGATGAGAAATTTCAATTCTTAAACTCATTTGAGCTTACAGCTAAAAATGCTGCCCTGTTGACTAAAGGAGTCTCTGTAAAATTAACTAAAGATAATATCCATGTTAAACCTGAGAGCAATGCAAAGGAAGGAATCATACCTCCTTCAACTAACCTTGATGAAACTCTGAAAAGGAAACTGTCAGCACCACCAACACCTCCTGAAGTCAAGAAGCCAAAAATAGAAGCAGATAAGAGTGAATCTCCAGTGGCGCAACATGGTCCTATAAACAGCGGGTTGTCTACAGCTAATAATTCACCTGTGAAGAAAACAGAAGCAACTGGCAAAGTAAAAGATGAAAAGATTCTGAAAAATGTTCGATCACCCAACCTGTTACCATTACCAACAAAGGAACTAAAACCTCAACTTCTATCTAAACCAAAGGTCCTTGAAAATAATCCAATCAAAAGGCCTGTTCCTCAGGCAATACTTTCACCGAAGCATAAAAGTGCTGTAGACCCACCACAACCAACATCTTCGAAAGCATGTACTCCACCTAAGTTACAAATGCCAAAACCTGTCACAACTCCTGCTGCTAAGTCTCTTGACACTCCTCGGGCAATCAAAAAGATACCGGACTTGAAACCGGGTGTTCCTAATATACAAAATGTAATTCACAAAGGACAAAACATTGGGAAAGTTAGGATGGATCTGTTGGCCAATAATTGTGACCCAACAATGGATAGAAACTTGATTTTATCTCAAGTAAACAATTCACTTAGTACTAGTAAAATTTCAGGAAATCCATTAAAATCATTGTTTGATTCATGTAAACTAAATATACCTTCATCATTATCAATTACTTTGACAGATCAAAAGTTAGAACAACGAAATCAAAATGAGCTGCAGACCTCAGACCCAAAGAAGATTGGAGGTAATTGTAGTATTGGTGGTGGTAATAGTGCTATGATTAACAAAAATTTAAGTCTGGCTGGTAATAATAATTCAGGAGGATCCTATAAAGTGCCAAGCCCCCCTGTACACAACTACATCGAAATTTTAAAATTATCTGATCCAGATTCTAAAAATCAACAGATAAAGCCAGATATTGGAAGTCCACAGACTAAATCAACTATAAACACTAAAACTGAAAGTCAAGCTCAATTAAAACCACCAACTAAATCAGAATCGACAGCCAAAGGTCCAATACCTTCCCTGAAACCTATTGGTGATACTAAGTTGGCTAAGACAAGTGGAGGTGTCCCTATTACATTCCAACAAACATTTGAACAGCAGCTTCAAGCTATAACAACAACTGATAAGGCAAAATTGCCAAAGAATAAATTGCAAGTCCCAAAACTAATGCCAGTACCTCCAAAGGCATTGAGTGCTGCTAATAATAAACTAACCAATAAGCCTATTACTCCAGGTACTCCTCCAATAGAGACCAAAGCTCCCATTAGGAGCGACAATGCTCTAGATTTGAGTACCGCGCAAAATATTCATACCCCATTAGGGCCCCAACAAACAAAAGCTTTTGAAACTATGAAGTCCATTGCTAATCTGGCTAAGAAACAAAGCATGCCAACAAAATCGGTTCCTCAGAGTGTTCCAAGCATGTATTCAGGAATGTCCAATAGACCCCTTGGATTTACACCATTGAGGGTACCCATTACAACGAATAGCAGCTTAAATCATCCAAAATCTGAGAAAGTCAATAGTCCCGGAACTAGCATTTCCCAGATGACAACGCCTCGTCAAGATCCCCATTCAAAACTTAAAGATCCCCATTCGAAACTCAAAGATCCCCATGCGAAACTTAATACATCCAAACAAACGAGCAATAGCAGCCCTGGGACATCATCACCTAGTTTTCAAACTGGATCACATTCCTTAAATGCATCACATGCGTCACCCATTTCCCAAACACGATCACCCAGTTCATCTCCTAAGTTAGTCATAGCTGAAGAAAGGCAAACAAGCTCGTTGGAATCTAATGTTAATCAATCTAATCAAATAACGAGTACTCAAGCTGCAGGCAGTAATTCCTTGAAAATTGAAGCGCCAAAATTGTCGCCTGGACCTTCAAAGCAAATAATCAAACCTAAGTCCCTTGTACCGTCTGCAAAAATCCCGTCGGTCAGGCCTCCGCCAGGCTTGAACACGAGTGGGACAACTCCCGTCGACTATCATGCGATGGCCCAGCAAGCATTCCTTATCAATAGACATATGAACATGGAACTCCAAAATGCCTGGTTGAAGCACCAATCCCAACTGATGGTAGCTATTTCTCGCCAGTCACAGAATGATTTTAATAAGGACAATAGTAAACAATAAATACTGAGGTATGGCCAATTATTAAGACTATCTTGAACTTGAAACTATCTTGAGCTGGTGTGTTCACTTTAGTGGCGTGGGATCGATCGAATATTTACATATTTAGAATTTATATTTAATTATTGTGGGTTTTTAATAGGACTAAGATTTAATGTAATGTGTACAAAATAAAACATTGCATAGATTTTGTTATTTGTATACTTTAAATCAGTTGCCTCAAATCTCTATCATCATTAAAATCATCAGAAACTTTAAAATACTGTTTCTGAACAGCTTATTGGGTATTTTAAAACAATAAATTCTATATTCATTAAACTATATTCTCTGACAAATGACAAGTAACATGTATGAGTGTGAGTAATAATCCTGCTGCATTCACCACGAACTATAATGTAGCTGAGTATTTGCAAACTAAACTTTCAATATTTTTATGCAATGTAATGTATTTGTTAAGCTAGCTATGTTAGTCTTACTTACACTTAAATTAAGATAATTGTTTATTTTGGCTATTTCATATATTTATTTATTTTTGTTTTAGCTTTGACCTTGAGTAGCCCATGTTGAGTGACAGAATAATGAATTTATTGTTTAATTTTATGATTACATCATGTATTATCCTTTTACTATTACACCATTGTATCTTATCTTTAAAAGCTTTTCTGTATTTTTATTATGCTCTATCTAGCTATCAGTGGAACTAAATATGCATATTTTAAAGCAGTAAGGTTTGATAAAAAAATAAAATAATATGTACCTTCAGTGTTGTTTGATTAATTAACATATGCAGTAATTACGAACCTTCCTATGTATTGTGAACACAAGCTACAATAGTTTTATGTAAGTTTCAAACAATTTAAGGAAAGTGCAGAATTTTCTGAATGTTTTGTACTTGACATTATGACAATACATTATTTTGCTCTATTTTAGATGTCTGTTCAAGCTGCTATCCCATTTAAATCTCGAAAAAAGACGTACACTAGAAGCGCGAAGAAAGCATGCATCAACGATGAGAACTTGGACCACACAAATGGACAGTGTATAATAATTGAGAAGAAGCTGAAGAGACGTGATAATACTAGAAATTACTACAAAGAAAGCAGCGGCGAAGAAGGTAATTAATCTTTTTATATGTTGGGCCCCTATTACAGTATCATTTATCTAATTCCAAATATCTTTAATTACTGTAGATATTTACATATACTTAGCAATCGTCATTTTTTGTCACTTCTCTACATTGGACCACTGTGGGAGAAGGAAACTCCCACAGATTGATTTTTAGATCTCTTTTAAAAATGGCTTGTGCTTAACTAATACAAAATATATTTATATTATCATTATCATAATAAATAAGCAGGAATAAATAATTACAAAATTATTAATAGCAAGGTCTGTGTTGAGCCAGTAACGCCATACAGTCAAATCATTTAAGTAATCTTGAACGTTGTAATATCCCTTTTTCGACAGAGTCGCTTTAACATGGTTTTTTAATTGCTCAGATGGCAATTTCAAGATCTCCAGAGGTATCTTGTTGTAGTAGAGAATGCATTGACCCTTGAAAGAATTGCTAACCTTCGCGAGTTTAAACCGGGGCGCAAGTAGTCTGTGTTTATTTCTTAGGTTAACATTACAACTATCGCTAAGTTTGGGAAATTTTGTAAGGTTCTTGCGTACATACATTATATTTTCAAAAATAAATTGACTAGCTACAGTTAGTATGTCAATTTCTTTAAAAAGCTCTCTTCTGTGCGTTTTAAATTATAAATTGCTCGAATAGCACTTTTCTGTAAAATAAAAATAGTTTGAATATCCGCTGCTTTCCCCCACAACAAGATACCATAGGACATGACACTATGAAAGTAACTAAAATATATTGTCTGATGTTCCTAACAGCGTAAGCCGCAGAACTTCATTTACCAGCAAATTTTTCTATGTGGGGTCCCCACTGCAATATGCTATCAATGGTTATTCCAAGAAACTTCGTGTCACTTACTAATTCTAACCTGCTGCTGTCCAACACTAAACTGGTCCCAACTTGCCTGCCATTTGGAAGTGAGAATTTGATACATTTGGTTTTACCAGCATTTAACAATAAATTATTAACTGTGAACCAATTCAAGGTTAAAGATAATACTCCATTGACATCATCAAAATCTTCTTTTTGTCTTTCAATTTTGAAGACCAGTGAAGTATCATCAGCAAACAACACTATGTTAGTCAATTTCTCCACCATAAAACGGGCAGATCGTTAATATACCAGGATCTATGGCCCCCATTACTCTATCATAAAGGCAACAAATACAAAGATCACCAAAAAAAAACTTACCCTAAATGGGTAGATAAATGATCACCAAAAGTTGCAGAAAATATCATGGCAAAATACTGCGGTAGCGATTAGTTTGAACATGTAAGAACAACAAACTTAAACTTAAATCAAATCAAGCTATCACTTGATTTTGTTAAATTAGGTCCGAAAAACTATTTTATTGATGAATAACATTTGCCGTGCTCTTCAATGATCTGTAAAGACCGAGTCTGACGTAGCAGATGCACAAATTAAGATTTATTAGAATGCTTAGTGATTTATTAGAAATTATTGTAAAATAATCCAATTGTTGTTTAGTTTCGCAATCCCACTGTCGGAGAAGAACGGCGTAGAAACTACCACACATTGATTTTTAGATCTCTTTTAAAAAGTGGTTGTGCTTAACTAATACAAATATTACAATATTAATTATTATAATCAATAAGCAGGAATAAATAATTGCAAAATTATTAACATCAAGGTCTGTTGAGCCAGATTAGCCCCATATAGTCCCGTCATTTAAGTAATCTTGAAAATTGTAATATCGCTTTTTCGCCAAAGTCGCTTTAACGTGGTTTTTAAATAACTCAAAAGGCAATTTCAAGATCTCCAGAGGTATCTTGTTGTAGTAGAGAATGCCCTGAACCTTGAAAGAATTTCTAACCTTCGCAAGTCTAAACCGGGGCGCAACTAGTCTGTGATTATTTCTTAGGTTAACATTACAGCTATCGCTAAGATTGGAAAATGTTCTAAGGTACTTGTGTACATACATTATATTTTCGAAAATAAATTTACTAGCTACAGTAAGTAAGTCAATTTCTTTAAAAAGCTCTCTTAAGGAGTCTGTGCGTTTAAAATTATATATTGCTCGAATAGCTCTTTTCTGTAAAATAAAAATAGTTTGAATATCCGCTGCTTTCCCTCACAACAAGATACCATAGAACATGACACTATGAAAGTAACTAAAATATACTAGCCTAGATGTAGCCACATCCGTGTTTTGTCTGATGATCCTAACAGCGTAAGCCGCAGATGTTAATTTACCAGTAAATTTATCTATGTGGGGTCCTCCACAATTTGCTATCAATGGTTATTCCAAGAAACTTCGTATCATTTACTGTGAGAATTTGATACACTTGGTTTTACCCGCGTTTAACAATAAATAATTAACTGTGAACCAATTCAAGGTTAAAGACTCCATTAATATCATCAAAATCTTCTTTTTGTCTTTCAATTTTGAAGACCAGTAAAGTTTCATCAGCAAACACTCTATGTCAGTCAATTTCTCCACCATGAAAGGCAGATCGTTAATATATACCAGGAATAAGAAAGGGCCTAATATGGAATTTTGTGGAACGCCAATTTTTACTCCCGATCCATTAGATTTAACGCTGTTGACTTCTGCCTTATCAATTCTATTGCTTAAGTACGATCTTAGTAGATCCAACGCTTTATTTCTAACTCCATAATTATTTATTAGTAGCGTATTATGATCAACACAATCAAATGCCTTCGACAGATCGCAAAAATATGAGATATAAGGGTATCGTGCATCCGTAGTCGATTTACCCCTAGTGAAACCGTATCGTTTGGCGTGGAGTAATTTTGTACGGGAAGTGTGAGAGCATTTGATTGAGTATAATCTTTTCAAAAAATTTACTTAGTACTGGAAGAACTAAGTAAAAAAACAAAGTTGGTCTGAATTTGAAGGATCACTCTTGTCTCCCCACATGAACAGAGGTATCAGTTTTCTGTGTTTCATGAGGTCTGGGAAAGCTCCATCGTCAACACATTTATTAAATATATAAGCTAGGCGTGGGGCTGTAACTAGTATTAGTGAACCAATTACTTTGACTGATATACCCCACAGGTCTTCAGTATTTTTTAAGTTAAGTCATCTAAACGTTTTGACAATGTCCTGGGGATATACATGATGAAATTTAAAATCTTCATTACTGATGCTAGAGCTGTTTTTTTAACAAAGTCTCTGCTTCATATGGAGATGAATTTAGACGCTCTGTTGTGAGTAAGGGTACATTGGTGAAGAATTTTTCAAAAGCTCGAGCTACCTCAGCGTTGGATTTTACTGCATCATCACCTATCTTTGAGCAGTAATCATTGTCCCTTGTTATACTTTACCAGTTTCACGGGTTATGATTTGCCAAACCGTTTTCATTATATTATTTGAATATTGTATTTTTCTATTAATGTGTAAATTGTTTGCAGTTCTACAAACCAACTTGGAAGTTTCGGAATATTTGTTAACGTAATCATGAAATTTTCTATCAAAGTTATAGGTTTTTTTGTATATAAAGGTCATGCAAGATAGCTCTACCTTTACGAATTCCAAATGTTACCCAGTCATTAAATTAGATTTACCGTTGTTGGCACTGACTTTTTTATTTTAAAAACTTTATCGAATTCCATTATGACAGGCTTTCCGGAGTCTCCTTCTTGCTGTTCGAGCACAGACTATTTTCCTTATATACTGAGACAAGGCAGCAGCGAGCTCAGGGGAGTTTTTTTTATCTCTTTTATACTTTAACTGTAAATACACAAAGTATTCCTTTGTGTATTTTTGCCGAAGGCTGTCTGTATATGATAGTGTAATAGAGGCCTTAAGACACAAATGAACGCGAGTAGCGTGACAGCGTACCTATGGTGTAACGGAGGAGCGTGCCATGTTATTGTAGCTTACCTTTACTGTATATACGTACTTTATGGTGCTCACTTATCGGCACCGTCCGCACCGGTCGGATCGGATTTTAGAATTCCTTATTTAAAATACAGCACGGCCTTGATAATCCGTACCCCAGCTCGTCCGAACGCCTCTATAATCCGAACGAACGGAAAAAATGCTGTTACGTAAATTAAGGGATAAAGCATTTTCTATGTCACTAAATACTACTCGTCAAAGCACTATATTGGAATTCTTTAAAAAAGTGTGATTAATAGCATTGTATCTAACATACATCTAACGTACATACTTCAATAAACATAAAATATTTTTGTTTTATTTCGAAAAATCCCTTTCAAAATTTTAACATACTATAATCCGAACGCTTCGTGCATCCGAACAGGGTATAAATTTTCGGTGTTCGGATCATCGAGGCCCTGCTGTACTATGAAACCTCGCACGCACACCTATCCGCGGCGGAGTCGTCGGAACCCGGAGAACCTCAGAAATCCTAATGACGCCATCAAATTCGGCGCGGACGATGCTGACGAATCTTCGGCTTTCTTTCAACTTTCGGTTGCGTTTACTCTACCTAAAGTGGTGCCATTCTAAGAAGTAACATTTGGCATCTTGCAACAGTAGGGACATGCGTTGGTCTCCCTTCCTTTTATAAGCGAAACAGGGAGAGAATAATGATGCAAAGCTCTGTCCCAACTGTTGCCAGATGCCAAATGCTGCATCTAATGATGAATTATTGGTTTAACCCAGAGTTAGTGTCTAACTTCTATGTGAATAAGCTAAGCTTGGGTGACGCAAGAGGGCTACTGTAACTATCAAATACATTTGTTTCAGAGGGTTGCTCCCCACACAAGATATCGAGGCTTATGAAGTCCAGTCCGATTTCAGATGAATTGACGACTATTGAGAGGTAATACAACATGCATATTTTAACGATATTTATAGGCTAGCTCTTCTTTACCAAGTGTAAGTCAATAAAGCCGTAATTATCTGCCTCTGATGAAAGTTTACAGACAATAGTAGTTTATGTGACTGATACATAATGACGGGCATTAAAACTCGAGTGTGGGTTTATGAAACGAGCCGAAGACGAGTTTTATAATAATATCACGCGAGAGTTTTCTGCCTAATTATGTACGGTTACTACATACACTAGTTTATCTACACACTTATCACTAGCTCTCTTTAATGTGTTCAGGAACCGCATTATCGACCGGCATGGTGGCATTGATAATTGCTCTGCACTTGTTTAGGTTTTTCAGTAGAAAGTATTATATCATAATGCTGGTCATAACGTGCGGTTTTTGGACGCAGTAAAGAGGGTTTATGATACGTGTGTAGATAAACTAATTTTTTGCATTAATTAACTTTGTTTCAGCAACATACCAATCGAGAGATTAAAACCTCTTCCAAGCAGAGAGGTCGAAATCGAGTTTCTCGAGAACTTTCTGAAAGAAAACCTCGAGGCGGAGAGGTCAGCCTCATTGTATATTTCCGGTCAACCAGGCACGGGGAAGACCGCTAGCTTGTCCTACATATTGCAGTTACCAAAGGTATGTTGAGCATATCTTATTTAGAGAAGCGGCCTATGCCCAGCAGTGAGTCAATGTGGGCTGGATATGATGATGATGTTAGAGAAGCGGCCTGTGCCCAGCAGTGAGTCGATGTGGGCTGGATATGATGATGATGATGACGATGATATATTATTTATTTTTATTTTATTGTGCACTAAGACTCCTTATGCACAGTATTTCCTCCCCTGATTAGTTTTGCTGGAAAAAATCTCTCTTTAGAGATAAGCTTGCCTCCTTTGCTCATAAATTGTTTTGTAACCTCACCATTATTATTTTTGTGCAATAAAGAATATGAATATGAATCTTATATTATCTCATATATTTATCTTCCTTCATGTGTAGGTAATGAAATGAGTGACTTTGATTTGGATAGTGATAGTAGGTGTAGTATACAGCTAAGCACTTTCCGATGTACATTCAAACTCTCGAATAGTCCAAAGCCTTTTAAGTATTTAAATTTAAATGTTTTCATTTCAGATACAAGAATCGTACAAACAAGTCTATGTTAATTGCACCATGATGAAATCAGCTGCTAGTATCTACAATAGAATATGTAAGGAGCTACAGCTGCCGACATCTGCGACGACAGAGAAGGCTTGCCTCAGCGCTATAGAAAAATATTTGGGCAAAAAACACAAGATGATGTGAGTACGCAAATTGGAACTCTATGTTTACAGGCTAAGTTATCTGCGACTGCGAATATCGGCTGTGTAATGGGGCCTACCGGCAATACTCTGTTTTTGTGTCAAGGAGTCTCAAAATCCTCGCCAGGTCAGAAGCCCGGACAAAACACGATGTGCCAACTAATAAAATAAAATCTTTCATCCATAATTATTTTGTACAATTTAGTAAGTAATTGCTCATTTTTGGTGTTCTGCAATGATAACCTACGATTCGCTTCTTGAACAGCATAAGGTCAAGGTCTTGTGTTGTGTGTGAGTGTTTGACCCCTATTCTATTTCACATCTCAAAAGTCAGTCTCAATTACATCCATCAGTCATGTCAATCATCTATTGCAAATAGTCCTCATTACCATCATCAAAACGTGAACAAAGAAATCTAGCTAGGTCTTTGATAGCCTATTGTATCTGCAATCCAATAAATAAAGAAGACACAACGAATCACAACGCGTTGCACAAAAGTTGGCAAATTTAGCGTAAAATATTTTCGGTCGATATTTTAGTTTAATCTACTTTTTAAGGGATACAAGCATCGATATAAATACTAAGGAAAGGCCTTCCCGTACTCAATTTCTTACCATTTTGAGGCTAAGAAAAATAGCGCCCCTGTCGGAATTCGTCGGAACCAAGACAGTACGAAAAATTGTAACGGCGTCACGTTCGGTCACGTTCCGAATTGTGGTGTATAGACACAATATTAGGAAAGTTGATCTACGGATAACTCTCCAATACCCGGTGACTTTTAATCGGTGATTAGGAGTAGAAATAACATATATCTAGCTAAAATTTTACTTAAGGGGCGAGGTCTCACGCAATTACCTCATGTTCAATATATAAAAAGTTGAAAAGTTGAGGATGTAAGCTCACAGATACACAATAGTAGCGTGACTTGGAATTTAAGATCTTGATTTTGATTTACAAGTAATAAAATACCTAATCATAGAAAATGTTATGAAAATTGGTGCCTGATATCACTGATTAAGTCATCGTGTATAAAATAGAGTATTTAGCAATACATTACACGCGTAACATAGCGTCACGCCTTTTCCCATATGGGCTGGCAGAGGCACAACTGTGCCGGTCTGTGCTCACTTAGCTAGTGATTTAATACTCCATCTTGCTTGTCAGGGGGCAAGCCCATCGCCGCAGCTAATGTAATGAAGCCGGAGTAATGAAGATTTCCTCACGATGTTTTCCATCTCCGTTAGGACATCCGGTTAGATTATTTATCCTTATATTATTCTGTTGCGTCGCGCGTCGCTACAAAGTTACGTCAGTCGAATGGTTGATTTTCGTTTGAGGATTTTTTCGAGAACAATATTTCATAGATAATCAATTTAAAGCCAATAGTAATTTAAAATATAATACTTACTTGTGATACGACACTCCCTGTTTTTGTGTTTTGCGATTTGGGTATGATTTACACCTTTTTACGTCGCAGGTCACCATTTTTGTTTTTGCTGCCGATATGTCAATCGGCTGTCACCGTCCAAGCGCGACTGATTGCAAACAGTACAATTTTCCCGATTTTGTACTGTTTTTGTAGCGACACTTTCAAGCGCTCCGTGCCCTGTCCCTACTATTCAAGTCTGTGGATACAAGCGAATTTGAGATTACTAAACTAGGAATACAAATAGATTATAACTTTGCTCAAATAACGAAGTAAATGGGCAGGTCTGATGTTGCCACTCTGTGTAAAAAAAAAAAATGGTGATGGGGTAAAGAATGATTTAGGTCATTCTATTATCTCAAAATAAATTATAGCTACTAGTACAGACCTATCAACTTAAGCTGATACTTGCATTTGTGTGAGTGTACGTGTGTACGCACCGCTTCCCTGCCGCCCGCTCACATACTTCACTTCACCTCCGGTACTGGTAGCAGATAGACGTGTAATTTTATGTGATTGATTGTGTTTGAAATATTAGTGAAATGGCTCCTACTGCTCCTGGCTGCTGCTAATGGCTCCTACAATCGACGATATAACGGAACGATTAATTATTAACACAGGCTCTGACTCTGATGAATCATCAGAAGAGAGTGAAGATGAAGATGCAATGAGCGGAGTAGAAGAGTTATAAGATTCAGTCATTATGAGGTCGAGAATTGGACAGTTGGTAACATTGTGTTTTATGGACTTCGTTTAAATAAAACATTGATTTTATTTGTATGTGTTTTACTAACTGTACTTTTGGCGATCACTCACACAAATGCAAGTATCAGCTTAAGTTGATAGGTCTGTACATGCCCTATTAGGTATTGCTATTGAAAATATGAGGCTTTAAACCCTTTACTTAGCAGCAGAAAAAAATATTTTGTAGATGGTCATGATTTTGATACTATTGTTCATTTACAAACCAAATGTGAAAATAAAACGCAAAGGCAATAAAAACATTAATTTGTATAATATTTTATATATGTTACGCAATATTCTATCTATGTTATCTAGTTTTTCATTATATTAAGAATGAATAGAGCATCGCTATCAAACTGTGGATGACATTATGTAAAGAGATCATGTTTTACTTTGATATTTGAGCAAATAGGTATACACTGTATGTGTTACGTCTAAAGCTAGGTGTGAAACTAAACTTAAGTTTAGCCGGCTAGTGTTAAGATTAATTTCGAGCCTCTGCTAATGTCCGAAATAATGTTCATTGCGATAAATGATTTCAACATTAGTCGGCTAAACTGCAGTTTAGCCTCGACGCTGTTGAGGCTAAAGATGGGTGAGAAAATATGGTTGACATTAGCCGACTAAACTTAAGTTTATTTCTCAGTATACCTAGGCTAATGTTGAAAAATTGCCGTCTTAATCTGGAATAAGTGATGATAATGTTTCGGTAGCCGTAAACACTGCGGTAGCTTAGGTGAAGGATAAAGGGGGTGAGCGAAGCGAAACCTCCTTTATCCTTCGTGTTAGGTTGAACATGTAAGAACAACAAAAAATACTTATACTCGTCTTATTATAGTTTTTGTTGTTCTTACATCTAGCCGACAAGACTAGCCGGCTAAACTTAAGTTTAGTTTCACACCTAGCTTTAGCCGTAACATATATACTTATGCAGGGGAGCACTGCAACGCCTACCTTCTTCTGCCTCTCCTGAAAATTATCTTCTAAGAGACGTATAAAATATATTCATCCCTCGATTCCAGCCTGTTAGTCCTCGACGAGATCGACCAGCTAGACAGCAAGCGGCAATCCGTCCTGTACACAATCTTCGAGTGGCCCGCCCTCCCGGCCTCTCGCCTGGTGCTCATTGGCGTCGCCAACGCCTTGGACCTGACGGAGCGCGCGCTGCCGCGACTGCAAGCGCGCTGTTCCTTGCGCCCGCGCACTCTGCACTTCGCGCCCTACACGAAGCAGCAGATAGTTCATATATTCACGACAATACTGGCGGGAGAGGACAAGGGGAGTGTCTTCTCGCCGGTGGCTTTACAGATGCTTGCAGGTTTGTTGATTAATACTATTTAATTTAAGCTGAAATGTTATTTATGTTCTATCGCATCGATCTAGCTGTACAACAAATGTTATTCAGTACTGGAGAAATATTTAAAGCATTTAAAGTTTGCTAATATGTATGGTGCCTTCTACGTCCTGAAATGGTGAACGCACACTTATTGGTACCGCAGATCAGATTTTAGTTTTTTTATATGAAATCCTATGAAACTTCGCTCACCCATCGTGTCGGAATCGTCGGAATCTGCAGAACGTGACGTCATCAGATTCGGTGCAGACGCTGCGTTCTGTTGTGTCCGGTGCGAGCCGATAAGTTTGCGTTCACCATAAAATTTAACTTGAGGCATGCTTGAACGTTAACCTGAATATGGCCTTGCCCGGACCTGGAAAAAGCCAAATCATCCCAATTCGACATTTAAACTTAGCTTTGACACCAAAGTGTAAAAGTGTTCCTCTTATAGCAAAGATCGCCGCCATATCCGGCGACATGCGGCGTGCCCTCGACATCGGACGCCGCGTTATGGAGCTAGCCAAACGCGCCCAGTTCTCACGAACCCACTCCGTCGATGCTCTACTGCAGGACAGGACCGTCACTGTGGAGATCAAGCAGGTGTTGGAAGTCCTCAACAACGTGTACGGCGGATCTAACAACATCGAAGCGGACGTGGGCGAGACCTTTCCGATGCAACAGAAGCTGATACTGTGCAGTCTGATGCTGATGCTGACGAGAGGGAAGAATAAGGATGTGGTGTTGGGGAAGCTCTATGATGTTTACAAAAGGTGAGGAAATATGTCTTGTATGCCCATTTTTGTTATCAATGCTAATCGGGTCGTATGGTCATGCTGTCTTATGTAGATCGTACGGAGTGATGGGTGATGTTGAATCACTCGAAAGTAAAGTTAAGACTTCTCGACCATCCCATGATCAGCTGCCCTCATAGCTGCTGCCCCTGAGTTAACATAGCATCACGCCGGTTCCCCGAGGCACAATACGGTATTTGACTGCTGGTCAAAATAGATACTTTTTAAACGATTCACCGTAAATCCAGTTTTTGATTGACAAAAATATCGATTTTGTCTGACAAACCCACTTGAAAACCTTAATTCGAGAAAGTAAGAAAATAAGTAAGTACAAAACGAGTGTTAGACTTTGTTGTACATTTTCAATCGAAATCGCTTCGCTGTTAAGGGATTTAAAGGGTATTATTATTCTTCACTTACCCTGATCCACCCCTTCGCCCAGACAGTCTTTATTTAGCCAATAAGTGTTGGCTAAACCATTCAGTTTTTGTTTTTTTCCTAATCGCGTTCGTTTTATTATTTCCCCTATTTTATTAACCAACCCCGCAGAGTGGCAGTCGCCCGCAACATAGCTCCGCTCGACATGAGCGAAGTGGTGAGCGCGGTGTCGCTCCTGGAGTCGCGCGGCGCCGTGCGCTTGGCGGGCGGCGGGGCGGGGCGCGGGGCGGGCGGCGGGGCGGGGCGCGGGGCGGTGCGCTCGCGTCGTGTGCGACTGCAGTGGGACGAGGCGGAGGCGGCGGCGGCGCTGCGGGACAAGCCGCTCATGTCGGCCATTATGAATGACACGCACTGTCTGGCGCCGTGAGTTAGTAGCAGCAGCAGCAGTAGTAGGTTTTGTTTTTTACAGACTGAATACTCTGCAATATCAGGACTTCGTTCGCAAACTCAAATTCTAAAATTGTGAAAACGTCTACTTTCAACTTAAATATGACTGAAATTATAAGACTTGAGGATTTGAGTGAGCCAATATGGTCAACTTGCCACTTTCCGTTATCTTGTAGATATATTAGATAACTTCACGAGTCAGACCATTATGGGTTACTTCTGAAGTTATTACATTATCTCCGTATCTAGTTAACATTTTGACTCCGGCTTGACAGTATAGTTAAGTTATTATCTTGTAGGCTAGGGCTGTGAATGAAACCCCAGAAGTTAGTTCCAGACGGGTTAGGTTAGGACCGTTAGTCACTAAGATGCGTATAATTATGATTATAGTCCTTCGTGCATCTCTTCACACCGAAAATGTAATATTACAGTAGAACTTTTTAAACTGTTACATTTAACTTTGTTATTTCTATCCGATCTCGCGTGCAGGTTCGACGCATAGTTCGTGATGTAGTAAGAACAACGGCATCTTCTAATGAGCACACCACACGTGCGACTTCCGTTGTGAAAAAATACCATCACGTATTGTTGGAACTAGGATATCTTAGATTCTAGGTTACATCATTTCAACAAAATGCTGCTTCTGAATTAGGCTGGCAGGATGTCTTGAATGAAAACCCGAGGTGTTTGAAATGCATTAAAGAACGATAACTAATAAGCATTGACGGTAGCGACTATTTATTATTATCTTTTGTTTTTAATTATGATTTAAATGTTCTTGTGTACGTGTTCATTATTAGTCTTAATGTAATGATCTTGAATATTTTTTTAAACTGAAACCAATGATAATAACATCTTAGTTAAGTTAAGAGTAAAGAATGGGAAAAACATTTATTTTCTGAAAGTATATATTAAGGGGTAGAGTTCGATTCAATTGACATTTAAGACCGAAAAGTCCTGTTCTATACAAGTTCACGCAGAGAGTACAAGTTTCAGTGTCATCCGTGTTTCATCACGCGCGTGCTGCCAGCATGGCGCTCCGCATGCGGGTGCTGCCAGCATGGCGCCCCGCATGCCGGTGCTGTCAGCATGGCGCCCCGCATGCGGGTGCTGCCAGCATGGCGCCCCGCGACCCGCTTGGCAAACACGCACGACACTGAAGGCGCACTTAAAGTGGAGCCATACGTATAAGTCACATTTGGCGTTTGTCAACAGTAGAGATATGCAACCGTCTCCTTCTTCGCTTCTTTTGGAAAAGGAAGGGAGACTAACGCTTAGCTCTGTCCCTACTGTTGTCAGGTGTCACATGCGACCTATAATCTCGGCTCCTCTGTAGATAGGACTCTTTCACCTATTTCATAGTACATTTGACATTGTTATTTGTTTACCTCATGTTTACCTGAGGGTTTTCAACGTTTTTTTGCGGTTTTATTTTTTAACATTTGTGACATGGTTGTAAAACTTACATTTTTGTTTGACTCACATGTAACTACCTTATTTTAGTACTATTTCTAAAATATGTTATAGTAGCTATAGTCTATTCTATAGTATTTGAATGTAGTTTTGGTCGGTGTAAGCTGTTTGTTTGTATTGTGACGTAAGTCTTCGATTCATGTCCAGTTTTATTACTACTTGTGACGGCCAGTGAAAGTAACAACATGGTTCGGTTACGTGATATTTTTATTATTTCTTTTCTACAGTTCGATATGAGATGTACGGTGCTGTTACTGGTAGTACTTTCCTGCATTTATTTTTAAATCAATTAGCATTTACTAGAGTTGGCACTAAAATCGAATTGTTATTATATTTGATAACATGTAACTTTAACAGCTGTTTAAATTAGCAGGTAGTTCTTATCAGTATGTATGTAGAGTTGATATTGAAATGGAAATTTAAAATAGTTTATTCAACTAATACTATTGGTATACCACTGCCTTATTTATTCCTAATAATTAAAAATTACGCATATTTGTGAATTTGTTTTTTTATCATGTGTTAAGTCAATCAGTTATTTTGATGTAATTTTGTTTGCTAAAATTAAGATTTTCAGAATTAAAATATGTAGTAAAAATAAACAAACTTTTATTTGAAACTTCTGAGGAGGAGGCGAGGTAATAAAAATAAAACTCAATATGCAAGACCTATTTTTTATATAATTTATTCTAAAAAAATCTAATAATTAAGTTAACTCTAATTTGTGCATAAAACGGAAGACTTTTTACAAATTCTTAACTAAGTGAAAAAGGTACAAAGTGGACAAATGACTGACCTCCTGTTGCGGCAGCAAAATAATTTACATCGACAGCAACGTTACTATACATTATTAATTCCCCTGAAGCGCTGGTAAATAAAATAAATACCCAAAAAGTGTACTAAAGTTTGTTAAACAATAAATAACTTAAATAGTTAGTCACTTGGGTTTGTACAATATCAACATCTATCCCTTATCAATGGCTGCTGTTTGTGTCAACTTGTTAGCGTTGAGTCTTACATTACGTACAATGTTAATCAGGACGCCCACAATAGTTCATGATCATATGCATCATGTAACGCGAGTTTTTAAGATAATTAAGTTATAACTCTGTTCGTGAGATGAATGTAACCGCTCCAAACAAACAAGCACGTAATTCCAAGGCTTAAGGGAGGATGGAGTGGTGTTTCTGTTCAGAAAGAGTATAGACGTTGAGAGAAGTAGGCAGGTCCTCCTATCTAGATGCGCAGGCTGGGGTTGCGGGAGCGCACGAAGTTGAGCAGCTCATCGCTGTCCTCGCAGACGAAGGGCTTCACGTGGTGGCATGCCACGTCGTGCCACTTGATACCGTCGTTGTAGAAGTTGTTCAGGATTGAAAGACACGACTCGTCGTTGCCCTGAGGAGACATTAAATCATCAGAACAAATCGCTTCACAAGCTACTGAAGCGATAGTCGCAAAATGAGAGAAATTTAAATTCCGCACGCTCGGTCTCCTGATTGTTCATGGACTTTCTTTTTGTAGGTTTCTTTAAATTGTTTTTAATTTGGTTAGACTTAATAAATGTTTACACCATGCAAATTCACAACCGGTTATAATTTAAAATAATTCTCAGCTCTCGTTAACTAGACTTGAAGAACATTTAAATACGACATCATAATCATAACGGGAAACATCAATTCAAACTCAAATATCTTCTCAAAGCTGTTAGTCCAAAGTAATTTCTCACCTGAGCGGCCTCACGGTTGTCAGGCTGGGCTTGTCCGAAGCCGCCGGTGTAGGACCAGTCGCCGGTGTTCCTCTGCGTGGTGGGCCCGATTTTGGCCCCGGAGCCCGACCAGAACCAGCCGTTCACATTAGGAGGCTGCAGGTCCGCGCGGTCGCAGCCGGCGAAGTTGCACTTCCTGCCAGATGTCCAGATGAAGCGCACGTTCCCGCGGGCTATCCTCTGCTTAATAAACTCGTTCTCCTGCGAATTAAATGCGTCGTTATGCGACAGTACCAGCCTAGATGGTTATCTGTTTAAAAAGAGCCGTTTTAATGCTAAATGGTCGTATTTCCGGAGTTGTTTCGCTGTATGCCGCGATGTTCTAATGTGTAATCCGCGGGCGTTATCGGAGGTGCGATCGAGCCTCGTAGCGATGACCGCGAAGATATACACGCGAGAAGCCTAACTGGAGTGAGTGTCAATGCCGGGGTCGCCGACTCCGATGCCCTCGCAGTTTTGCAACACTACCATCTCATTCAGATGTAATGGCCCAACCGAGCAATAATTGCACCAAAAATCACATAATTGCATCGGTTGCAGCACCGTGTAATCTCTGGGATATTGTAATCAAATGTCAAGATAACGCCCCGCAAATAGAACTGTGGGAACGGTTTATTTCAACACGTATCTCTATTGTACGCGATGATTCTGGAAACTTCATGTGGGTAAAGCTGAGCTACTGATAGTTTCTTGCCTCAGTAGGATGTTGACTCGGTTTACTGAGAACACATGTGCCTTATATGTCGAGTCGTTCCTCCGGCGAAGCGACGACGACGGCGGCGGCGTGAGAAGAAGTGGGCGACACGGCTACGGGGAGGAATGTGTGCCGTGTGCCACTTGCGTGCGGCGACGGCCGACACTTCGTCACTCGCACACTAGATAGATACTCTTGGTCAGTCGGCCATTGCACCCCTTTCACGCAATGACTTCAACGCTCTACAAACCGTTTCAATCTTTAATGAATATTGATGCTCGGATTCACTTCGCGCGAAGCTCACTTTATTCCGGGTCGGGTATCGATCAGCTCACTCTTGTGGTAATGAACAAACAATGAGGAGAAGTAACTCAGGTAACGCGTTCGTTGACACAGCAGCACGTTATGCGGCAGGAAGTCTTTAGTGGAAATTACATAGGCTTTTCCTCCTGCTTATAACACTTCAACTATGCTAAGTTAAGTTGAGTAAACAATCAACAATGCTAAGTTGTTAACTCAACAATGACTGCATCTACGTATTATAAATTCACAAGGAACTTCATAAGCGGTAATAGCGGTTATACATTTAACCAACATGCCAATTTCTTTTACCGGAATTACGATTCAATGATTGAGCTGAAATTCGGTTAGGTACAATAAATTATTAATGATTACGTGAACCAAGATTTCGTGACTACAGCCTATTCCTTTACTTCAAGTTTACCATAACTTGGAAAACCCGAGACCAGCAATTTCGGCTTCCCATATTATGGCTTGTGCAATGCATTTGTCATTGCGAAACACAAATTGCGACCTGATTCCTCTTGACTGGATATATGTTGTTTGCTTACTGATAAGTACCAACCAGCATAGCAGAAGAGAGCGCATCACGATTGACCCTGATGCGGGGACACGTACATCTGTGGCATTACCGACCTGTCTACATTATCTCGATTCTAGATGATGCGCTTTACCGATGATCTGCCGACACTATCTTTATAGCATTTGCAACTCAAGGCTTCGGCGCATCTCATCTCAGGGCGATTAAGTCGGTTTAGAACGGTGCCGGTACTTGCTCAATGCGTAATTAAATATTTGTGGGTCATCGCATCTGGTAAATGGCAACTTACGGGATTGCGCATAAAATGCGAGGTTTTTAGAATGCGCGACCGTGTATTTAGAGGGAACGTTTGACTTTGGAACGCGATCCTCGTGAGAGATTGCTAGAAAGTGGTCCAATGTAGAGACGAGGCAAAAAGTGACGTTTGCTAAGTATATGTAAATATACAGTAATAAAGTACTTTGACTTTGACTTTGAAAGTACAATTAACAAAGTCAAAGGACTTTGTTAATTGACCCGCTGTTGACCTGTCGGTCTAGGAACGAATCATATCTCAGGATATTGGATTTATACGTGGTCGGTTGTTTGTTGTTATCATTGTTACCTACGTTTCACCTTTTAGTTGATAACATGACGCAAAGGATTGTCATTCAACACGACGCGATATATGTTAGTGGCGTCGTGTTGTATGAAAATAAAGAAAAAAGGACACGCCGGAAGTAGGGTTCTTCGCTGGTAAAACCTCTTCCACAGCTAGGACCTATCCTACGGTAGCAGGTACATACACGTAACGACAAGTTTGTTGCCCTCTGAATGCCGCCACAAGAGAGACGCATACATGGGCGAGAGAGAGAGGTGACCGCTGGCTCAGAGGCCAATAAATGGCGCGGGCTGTACCTGGGGCGTCTCTAGCGACACGGCATCCATGCAGTGCCTCCTGCAAATGTTCCTGGCGTCGAGCCAGTCCACCTCGAGATTGCGCGTGGGCGCATGCTCCCAGCTGAAGAAGTACGAGTGCAGCACTCCTCGGGCGTCCCGGTAGGTCGAGTGGCGGACTCCTGCGAGGAAATGATTTATTCAGAAAGTAATTGGATGGGCTGGGGTGCATCTTACTGATATCGTTGCTTATTGAACAAGACAGGTAGGAATGCGCGACGTCATCAAGTTATGTAGCTTTTATTTCGCATGTTTTATGAACGTCTCGGTTATATTGATCTGATCCTTGATGATATTGAAGAGTTTCGTGGTCTAGTGGTTAAAGGCACGCCGTTTGAAGCCGGTGCTTATTATGTACCAATGAGACAAGCAATTTTGTCTTAAGTACATTTTACCTGAGTAAGCCTACCGTGATGGAAAACATCGTGAGGAAACCTTCAATCTCCATAGCTGTGGCAATGGGCTAGGCCCCCTGTCACGCAAAATGGAGGATTTGATCAGTGGCTAACCGTGGGCACAACTGTGCCTCTGCCACCCCGTTTGGGAAAAGAATTGACGCTATATGATTATTGTTTTTCATGTCAGTATCAGACTTCCTTCACGCACACCTTCTGGACTTTGTGTACTTACTGCAGATGCAAAGTATCGTAGGTGAAACTTGAGAATACAATCTCACTTGTTTTCTACTTATATTTCTGTCTGAGGAGCTTGGTTGCATAACCTTTTTTTCATTTTCATTTGCATATATTCAGTAGATATTGATGCTTTGTCGGTAAGATGTTGATAATTGGAAGCTTTTGTACTTACGATATATACCTACACATCTCAGAGTAAATAATAAACTCATTCGTTTCGTAACGTCGTTGTGTTATGTCTGCATGATGGATTGTCGTAAAGGAATATTGTATCGACGACAAACATTAAAGGTCCTTCCACAATATTTAAATTCTGGTAGCGTTGTGCGTAGCCAGTAATGAATTGACAATAATAATTCATAGTTATTTGCGGTGTATTGCTCGGTCGCATACCTACTTACAGGATTACCATTTGTAAGAGTTGTAACACATCCGTTAGCCCGCGATTGCAACATCCTCCGAGAAACCGCTAAATGGTTTTCTTACAAAGCCATTTCGTCCACGTGTGTAACTTTTGTGGCGACACAGCTGGGTATGGAATATTCTACCTAGTACCCATGTGTTTCGAAATATCGTTTATCTAAGTGACTTGTTCACGCTCCTATGGAGGGTTCGCGATTAGGACAGATTCTCACGCGTTCGCTTGTCCTTACCTCGGCTAACGAGATTTGTAAAGAAGATATCAGATCAGAGGCAAATTCATAGCATTAATAGCATAGAGATGAAACGAATAGTGATTCAACCGAATTTTCGGCAGGACTCCGTACATTTATCATAGTATTTTCAAGACACGAATTATTTGATTTCTGCCCAATCGCAAACTAGACATTCGCGGGTGGGGGGCACATTTGTCCATTTGTTTTTTTTTATGTAAGAACATTTTGTGAGAATTTTTCTCGCAGCTCCATGCGACGGTGTGTAGAAAGAGATTTTTTTCTGAAGCTGGCCTTGTCCAAAAGTCTATACTATGAGAACAAGCGTTATAGCCCAGCTGAACGCTGAAAAAAATGTGTTTATTTATTTAATGTCGCCTTTTAAATCAATTAAATATTATTTTTACTGCTGTGTATGACTTTTTATGCACTATATATAACTGTTTTGTACAATTTAGTAAAAAGTACAAAAACTGTGTTTAATGTTTTCCACTTCCGACGCTTATTTTAAAGATATTTACAGAAGTATAGCTTCAATGAAACATATACGTTATGCCATCTTTCGCCATTTTTCTGTATTTGGCCGAATAGTGCCTTCCTATTCAGTATTCGCCCGAATAGTAAGAAAATCATGGCCGAAAAGGCCTAATACCGAATAGTTATTGAATATTCGTTCGACTATATAAAACTGCCTAATCTATCTGTATTTTTGTCCAGTGATTTATACATATAGGTGCTTAAAAAAGACCATAAACATTTATTTATATACAGGCGCATACATTGCTTCTGGCCCCACACTAGGAGACCCTGTGTCGTGAAACCAGAAACAGAGACGTCATACATAACCATCCAAGACCTGGGGTTTTTTCTTCCTCCGGCCATCGATCCACGGACGGTTCGAGATCCTCAAATCGTCCGTGTATCAGTAAAATTAGAAACTCGATTCGTGGTGGTTAAAATTTTTGCACATAACCATGTTAAAATAAAGTTCATAACAGCTCACACTGCTACATGGCTGTTACGTCGGTCGCTGCGGCAGAATAATGTGAAAATTGTGTTTTTCAACCGACTTCAAAAAAGGAGACGTTCTCAATTATATACGTATTTATATAATATTATCGGAAACGCAAAATATGCGCACATGTTAATCTTGAAGGGCTTCCGAACAAAAAGGTCTTTCGTGTTTCTCCAAAACTATGGATCGGGCTCTGGACATTCTTTTTTGAATGGCTTACAAAAGTAAGTTCACTGTTCCCTAAGTTCGAGTAAAAGTGCAAGTTTTATCCAAATCTTTCAGAATATTTATGATATTATGAACTATTACTTGTAAGTTTAGTAGTCTTAGCTTATTAATACATACTAAGCAACAAAGGGATGATAGAAAGCTAGGGCAAATTCAAGTTTTATTAAAATAACTTCAGTATCTTTCAAACTAGGACTGCCAAAGAACAGCTGGTAAACTTGACAAATTGGCGGTGTTTAATCCTTTCTGGGAGTCTTCCTCTAATTCACGGGTTAGAGGAAGACTGGCAGGGGGCCTATTAAAGAGTTATCATTACAAGTATTTCCATATAACCAAAAACAGGCCAAGTGCGAGTTTCCGCACCGAGGGTTATGCATAAATCAGCGAGATCAAGATGAAACTCAGAGACTTCATCAAAAGGAGGCGGGAAATGGAATTAGTGATGTCCGGCCGGGCGGGCGTTAGCGGGCCGTTGAGGTTTTTTGTGAAGGAACTCCAAAGCAAAAGTTCTGATATAAGACCTTGCTTCGTGCGAAATTTTACGATATATTTATTTATAAACATACATGCTTGTGACATCATCTATTGCTTGATATTGCTTATAGGTCAACGCAATCAAAAGATACCGCCATATAAGTCAATAAATGGCGGTATCGTTTGATTGCGATAACGCAACTTTAATAAGTTTTGAAAACTTATAAAAGTTTTCAAAACTTCAAGTGACTTTTAAGTTGTTACCTCCACGCGTTCCTAAAAAACCCTTCTTGACAGACGGACGGACAGATAGACGCCTTACACAGATAATTATGCTAACGCCTCACATGTCGCTGCCACTACACATTTCGCCTCATTACTGCGCGGTCTATTAAACGCCTATTCTAGCAATCACCTGCCGAGTGAACAATGACCTCGCCCACCGCAGTTAATAAACCTCTCGAGCTAATGCAGGACATTACCGGCCGTGAAACGTGGGCATTCACAACAACCCATCCTCATTCGACTCAATGTGGCGTTTCTTTCGTAACCGTAGAAAGTATTATTCTAGACCTCTCTCTGGCATTTGACTACACAGACACACCTTCAGAAATTGTTTATCTGATCGATGGCATACGTGCAGCCAAAATATGTGGTTGGTATGTGGATGTAACTAACCTGTTGTGTTAGGCAACTGCAATGCGAGATCGACTTAATATTGAGTGATGGACATTTGAAGTGACGATAACATGTCATATATAAATATTTAGAGTTTCCGTAAGAAAGGCGGTAACAGGGGTAATTGTAATTACATAATTCGATGAGGCATTCTCTAACAGTCGTGAGATCGGTTCGCGGTGTCGAGATAGAGAAAGTGAGCAAATATGATTCTCCCATGAACTCTCGGTGTTAACTTATTCATAGTTGCTATAAGGAGAATGCAAAAACTAGTGCAGACTGACGCTGTTGTTAGTTCTTGCTTTCCAGCTTTAATATCTAAGAATGTATGAAGAAGTATGTTTACGTATACTATTAGATAAGCTTTTCTCACCCTTTGATGGTAAAATGTATTCAATCAAATCAATAGGTATTTTTACGGTGAAAAAGAATTTGTATACATAATGTATACAAATTCTATTCATTGTTGCTATAAAGAGAAGAAGAGAGTTATACGTCTAATGATATACGTAAATCACAATAACAAATAAAGGTGGTCGTTATTACAAAAACGCATAAAATAACATGTTATTTTTTTTTAAAACGCCGCTATTGATAATTGAAAAATACTGCTATCAAATAGCCGTCTTTTTAAATTATCAATACGCGCGAAGTGGTAATTTCAGTTTTCACGATACGTTGCCGCTCCGCTGTTGATTGAGTTGCGTGATATTATTGATATGATGTGATCGCGTGTCGCCCGGCCCAGCACGGTTTGGCAACTGCGCGCCCGAGTGCATGCGGCGTTGTTTGTTTTGTTTTTGTTTTAATACATCGCTTATTCCCGTTGCGTACTTTTGTATTTTGCGTGACACGCATTCGCAGACCTACTTGTATTCCCTTAAGAGTGGTGGTGAAAGACTATTTTAGATATCTCCCAGTTATTAGATGATTAGACATTGTATATAGGTAGATAGTGTATAGTGTCCGCTTATTTGCCTTGGGATACAAAAGTATCCCAAAATGTTCTGCAGTAGATTGTCTTGGGATACTTTTGTATCCACGACTTTTTTCTCCGTAGATTGTCTCTCTGGTTACTCTGTACTCTGTAGTCTCTGGATACTAATCCAGAGGCAAATGCAACGACTTTCTGCCAGAAACCTTTTATCTCTATTACACCAATGAAGTAGTTCTTAAGGTGTTCTCACTCACTCCTTCCCAGTGATATTACCAACATTTAGACATACGACACCACCAACCAATCAGAGCGCTAGATCTAGTTTGAATGCAATTTCATTCCGTCGTTCAACAGCCGCGTCAGTGATTTGTGTTTGTGTGTTGTGCTGTTACAAATATTAATAAATGTGAGAAATTAGCTGATAATTGTTCTGGACTAATCATTTTCATAAGTTCCTTCCACTACTGCTTGATCAAAAGGATTTAGCTAAAAACCCGATTTTGTGCCAAATTTCTTTTGCTCGTTGTTGTTCTCTTGCTGTTTTTGTTCCGTGTTGCCAACAGGTAAGTTGGAAATGTTTTGCTTTATTTTAGATTAAAATAAAGTGTTTTATGTCATTATGAAGTTAATATCTTGAAAAATATTATCTTACACGAGTTTTCAGTAAAACATTAGAGAAATTGTATGTGAAACAGAAAATAAGACATTAATTTTAAATCTGTCATAATAATTACATAATAATATTAATAAAAATATATTTTTGTTTGAGATAAGTTAGTTTATTTTTTTTCCACGTGTAATATTAATACAGAATTCTCTTAAATACATAGGTTCACGATTTACTTTTTCAGATAAGAATTTTTATATTGACCCTAGTACATTTTACGCCTGAAGTATGTGATTACAGCTATGTATGACTGTACGAGAGTCGTTAATTCAATCAACACTTATACTAGTAAAATGTCTATTTCATCAGCTGTTGACAATTAATAACTCTCAAGGAATAACCCGAGAACTGGAGTCATAAATAATGTTTATGTGAGGCGGCCCGACGCGATGCGGGTGGTCCGTCGATGGTGACAAAATAGGTATCATTTTGTTGGCGCGCAAAGACAAATCGACGGGTTTTTTTGCTGCGGCCAGCACAATCAAGCGGATAGGTATTTAATTTAGGGGCGATTGCTCCATCCCCAGATAAACAGGCAGATAGTCTATCTGTCTGTTTATTCGACAGTTAACAATAAACTGAATTTTTCAATCGTCGGGTAGGATATAACAGTGAAATAACTTTGCTATCAGAGGAATAAATCTATCCGCCTCTTCAACGGCCAGATAACTGTATTCAGTAGAATAAAGTAGTTGTGTGTCACCAAAAGTCATATGTCACTTGGTTTATTTGGTTTGGTTTGAGCAGTTTGAGGTTATTTCCATTGGTTATTTCTAGTAATTTTTCTGTTACTGATTATTATACCACGTTCCTACGGATTTGGCGAATAGCTATGGATGTATTTGATACAATTGACGACTTGGCTCTCTTTTTAATACACTTTTTTGAGATTCCATTGCAAATTTCAGTAAATAAAATCACAATATCGACGATCCAAACTAAATGTTACCAAACAATAACCTCAGAGGAAGTAATCACAAATCAGCTGTTGCTTGAGACGCCATCTTGCAAATGAAGGGAAATTATGACGATAGTCTGTCCTGCTCCACTACCACTGTTTTCTATATATTTGTTTCATCTCTCTGAGTTCGGATTGCCAGGATTGAAATAAAAAGGTCAGATAGCTAACTAAGGAATAAATGACCATTGAAAAATGAGCGACTTACTATCAGACTGATAAACAGCTAGGTAAAAATGTTCGCTTGATAGTTATCCGACTCTTTATCTGGGGCTGGAACAATCGCCCCTTATTAGTTTAGTGATTTGTAAATAAACATTTTTCAAAGTGCCAAAATTGAGAACATCAGTTTCTGCAATGTGGAACTATTATGATAAAAGTGACGTTGACAAAAAAGCGATTTGGAAATATGTATTGTAAACATTCTGTATCGTATAAATCTACCACAACATATTTAAAAAAACCGGTCAAGTGCGAGTCTAAATCGCGCACGAAGGGTTCCGTACCACCGTTCAATGAAAGCGATGGTGTGGAGTGAATAGTTTGGATTTTACACAGCAAAATATTGTTTACAAAGTTATTGGTGCGGTTACTTTCACACTCCATGTACGTAACCAGGTGCATCCATAAGTTTGTATGTGGTATTGAAAGAATTGTTGTATGGGAGCCCCCTTAAATATTTCTTTTATCCTGTATTTTAGTATTTGTTGTTATAGCGGCAACAGAAATACATAATCTGTGAAAATTTCAACTCTCTAGCTAGCTAGGTTCTTGAGATACAGCCTGGTGACAGACGGACGGACAGCGAAGTCTTAGTAATAGGGTTCCGTTCTTACCCGTTGGGTACAGAACCCTAAAAATCACTGAAGTAATAAATGGAAACGGAAGCTTATTTAATCGTTATAATGTACTAATAATAATAGCTAACAGCAATGTCACACATTATCACATAACAGCAACACACTTTAAAAGCTACAACGTGCGAATGCAATTTTGATGACCAATAACGCATAATCAAAAAGCCGTATTCAATAACGGTCCTTATAAAATAACTCAAGATTATTTGCATTTTTTTAAAGAACCGTTATTCCCACCTCTAATAACAAAGCATGCAAGAATAAGCAAAAAACTTTGTCCTACTTGTTAGTGCAACGATGACTTGGATATTACTGTGTTGCTCTCAATATGTATTATGTAAATTTGGACACATAGATCTTAATTCAATTGCTCATTTAATAACTGGCTAACGTCGTGTTTTAGTACGTTTTACCGTTATTTATATATGTAATTTGGGGCTATTGCCTGTTAATGTTATAGGAAAGTTTTTGTGGGCAGTATTGAATGTGCTATATGTTTTTTTTAAATTGAATCTGCGGATTGCACGGTGTAGGTACGTTTAAGTTGTGTATGACGTCGACTAATAACAATAAGCAATAGAATTCAAAAGACAGAAGTCAACGGCGTTAAATCTGGTGGATCGGGGGTAAAAATTGGCGCTCTACAAGGTTCCATATTAGGCCCTTTCTTATTCCTGGTTTAAATTAAAGATCTGCCTTTCATGGTGGAGAAATTGACTGACATAATGTTGTTTGCTGATGTTACTTCACTGGTATTCAAAATTGACAGACACAAAGAAGATTTTGATGATGTTAATGGAGTATTGTTTTTAACCTTGAATTGGTTCGCAGTTAATAATTTATTGTTAAACGCTGGTAAAAACAAGTGTATCAAATTCTTACTTCCAAATGTCAGGCAAGTTGAGACCAGTTTAGTGTTAGATAGCAGCACGTTAGAATTAGTAGGTAAATGTCACGAAGTTTCTTGGAATAACCATTGATAGCAAATTACAGTTGGGACCCCACATAGATACATTTACTGGTAAATTAACATCTGTGGCTTACTCTGTTAGGAACATCGGACAAAACACGGATGTGGCTACATCTAGGCTAGTATATTTTAGTTACTTTCGTAGTGTCATGTTCTATGAATATCTTGTTGTGGTGGAAAGCAGCGGATATTAAAACTATTTTTGTTTTACAGAAAATCGCTTTTTGAGCATTTTATAATTTAAAACGAACAGACTCCTTAAGAGAGCTTTTTGAAGAAATTGACATACTAACGTAGCTAGTCAATTTATTTTCGAAAATATAATGCATGTACGCAAGAACCTTACAACATTTTCCAAACTTAGCGATAGCTATAATGTTAACCTAAGAAATAATCACAGACTAGTCGCTCCCCGGTTTAGACTCGCAAAGGTTAGCAATTCTTTCAAGGCTCACTGCATTCTCTACTACAATAAGATAACCTCTGAGATTTTGAAATTGCCTTTTGAGCAATTTAAAAAGCGTGTTTAAGCGACTTTGTCGAAAAAGGGATATTACAATGTTCAAGACTACCTAGTTAAATGATGGACTGTATGGGGTTAATCTAGCTCAACAGAGTCCTTGGGGTTAATAATTTTGCAATGATGTATTCCTGCTTATTAATGATAGTAATTAATATTGTAATATTTGTTAAGCACAAACAATTTTTAAAAGAGATCTAAAAATCAATCTGTTGGAGTTTCTACGCCCTTCTCTCCCACAGTGGTCCAATGTAGAGAAGAGGCAAAAAATGACTTTTACTAAGTATATGTTAATATCTACAGAAATAAAGACATTTCATTTGATTTGATTAAGATATATCCTGAGTCGCGGCAGTTATAGCAGGCTTTATATCCCCAGCATTTTCATTCCATTCCGGTATACTCGGACATGTACATATTGTTCATTTGATGCCCGCAGTAGTTAGATCAAAGATACCCTTCGCCCGTGACCACAACATTACGGATTGTTCAAGTAAATAAAGGACTTCGCATGTACCTACTGGACTCCTGAATAGTCTGTAAACTGTATGAATGCCGATTGTGAAGCAATAGGTGGGCAAGTTGGCTCCCACAGTGCTCGGTGACATGCCGCGCCTCACATACGGGCGTCCCAAACATTGCGAAAGTTGAGTTAGTGCCATTTATCACAATCGATGGTTTCCGCCAATACCGACAAGTCAAGTGTCGGGAAAACCCCACACTGCTTAAATGCTTACTAGGCTTAAAAACAAGCGTCAATGATGAATCTTGCTTAAACTAGTTAGGAGAAAAAAGCTTTCATGGCAAATATATAGATTATAGGTACCTATCTGTTATATTTATATTATTTTCAAGTAAATGGAAATTCGTTCGGAGACGAAATCTATTTTCTTTATATGAAACGAGAACGCAAAAAAAGTTTGCAAAAATCTTAAAGTTATTATTAAACGAGTTAATTAATATTTTATATAATTCGTCAACTCGAGCCGCGGGGCGGTGGTGCGGTCAATCTGCTCCGACGCGTTGCGAGGGGTTTTTGTTTTCTGTGTGTAATGCGCAAGGCCATGGGCGCTTGTTCACCCCTTCAGACGATGGGTTTAGTGAAATACCCATCTTTGAAGCGTTATATGTACCTCCTTAACGATACTTTTTCCAAATCTATAAAAAAATATGTAAATGAAAACATATCTTTACTTCATTATATTAATGGGAACATTATGAAGGAAACCTAAAACGTCTTATCTCCTGGGATCTAAAATGAATATTCAATAGCTATTAAAAATATCTTAAAACTTAGGTGTTTCCAATTATACAAATGCAGTAGTTTTTGAAAAATAGTTAAAATACACAATTTTTGCACTGTTCTGCCGCAGCGACTGAAGTAACAACTATATTTTAATATGGTTGCATGTGCCCAAAACGTCGACCACCGCGAATCGAGTTGCAAATTTTACCGATAAATTCGAACAAGCCTTAAATTAATTTGCGCTGACAACGCTTCGTTGGTTTTTCACCTCCGTTATTGTACTTTTTTTATAAAAGGCTTCTGATTTTATACCATCTTATGAATATTCAACGTTGTGTCAGATTCTTAATGACTATTGCTGGCGGAACTCAACTATTAAGTACAATATCCTTATAAGTAAGTAGATTTTACGATCAGTAGACCATTATCAATTTACCTTTAAAGGCAGGCAGATGATCAAGCAGTTTAGATAGTTGGTACGTACTGTTGGAGCAGCTCTTGGGGTCAGGGAGAGCTAGTCGCCTCTGCGCGTCGACGAGGCAAACGGTGGCGAATAGCGCCAACGCTAAGCAGGCGAGACGGCTCATCTGCACATACACAAACACACATTCACTAAGCAGGACTTACCTCAACCTCGATGTGCAAACAAATATAACTCAGGTACAATGCAAGCACAATTAGGTACAGTCTTTAAAATATAAACAGATACAGAGCCCACATAGTCACTAACTCAAATCGACCGCAAATTGTGTAAATTTGTAATTTTCAGATTTCCTATTAGTAATTCATAATTATTTATTGCACACAAATACTTAAAAAGTTACATCAAAAGAAAATGCATGTACAAAGGCGAGCTTATCTCTAAAAGATATTTCTTCCAGCAAACTTATTATAAAATATATTAGAACCTAAATTAAATGACGATTTGATATTAACTGTCTAGTTTTGCTGTGGATATGATCTAGTTAGTAGCTGACTGACCAGATGAAGGATGAAAAATTATATCTTCACCTTATCGATGACCCACCAAGTAGTTGCCTAGGTTAGGAATCAAAGATGATATTTCATAAAATTCGGAATCGGTTTCCTGGCCAGGAAAGCTCGACAGGGAAATTAAATCTGTTAAAGCTGCGACGAAGTTAGCTACAAAGTATTAAACATCAGACAGGTATTAAGTGTTTGAATTAAATAAATAAGCATCATTACTTCCTGCACTTGTTAGGGCGTTGTATGGGTAGAAACTAAATGTGTCAACCACTAATTGGCGTCAATGTCTTCTTGTCATAAATACTAAGTTACTTAGCGAGAGAGCTATATTACCACCGCTGACTTTCTTCAGATCAAGACAATAAAACCAGTATAAGATAAGATGCAAGTGTATCTATATTCTAACGGGTGGGTGGGTGGATCCACAGCGTACATTATTAGTCTTTCTTGACAGGTGGATCGAAGGGCTGGCAGCGCGGGCATCTTCGGACACGGTGTTCGGCTGTCCGTGTCATCGCCACGCCTCGGACCGACGAAAGTAGCCGCTCGGCTCAGTATTACAAGTTTGCTTTCTTTTATTTACGCAGACCGTGACCGCCCGAGGACAATCGATACGTGAGATGAATTAATTTTGTTGTATTTGTGAAAGCAAACTCGCCTCTGTGACCTGCTTCACTCGTGTTTAAATGTTTGCGAGAAAAGTTGTCGCGGCGCGAGAAATCGACGTCGGCGATTTGGGACGGCTTTATTGGTAACGGAAAAGCTCGGAGACCGGCGCAGTGATGACTTCGTGATGGAATGTTGTTTACAACTTGTAATTTACTGACATTGTATATATATAAGCTGATAAAATTCAACACTTATTTGCTATTCAATGAGTGACTCAGTTTTTTTTTTTGCTTCTGTCGTAAAATGTAGTAATTTCCCGTGTTACCACAAAATATATTAAACACCGTTTAAACCCCAAAACAAACGTCAAATTCCATACATTTTTATTTTTAAACAATTGTTGAACAGTGGTTTATTTTTTTGTGGTAAGGCCCTTCATGTCGTTAAAGTTACATTTTCTTTAATATCCGTACCATCCAATGACAGAAATCCAAAAGGAGCAATAAATACTTTTTCTAATAAACAAATTTTGCATTTAATGAAAGTATTTTTTTAAATCTGCATAATATTGCAATTTAAATATTGTCTGCGACACTGTTAGATTTTCTAAAAGCTAGTGTTTTTGAATTATTTTCGATGTTCACACACGATTGGAAGCTGAAATGTTTCACTGGGCAGCGGCAGATGTTGCTAGCTGGTCGGAGTTCAGCGTACCTCGTTAGCGGTGGTGATGAGCGAAGACGTAAGCGGAGCTGTGAGCGCGCGAGCGGTGTCGAGCGAGCGAGCAGACTGGGAAGCGCGGGCGGCGAGCGCAACGGTTACTGAGGGACTGGCGGACGCGCAGCTCTCCTCTCTAATTAAGCCTCCGGCATTCATTCACTTTCACTTCCAATACGAGACGAGCACCGTGCCTGCGCAGGAGTGCCTGTAGACCTTCTGGAGGTCGCAGCCGGATATCGGCGCGCGTCTCTAAATGTGACGCCATTCTACATAATATACCTGTAACAATGGCTAGCCTGATCACCTTTGACACTTGTTTTGAGCCTCCCATAACTTGTTTGGAAATTCGAATAGGCGTGGAATTACTTTGTGTGTTTTGGTCACACACATCTAGGTATTCACTTATCTGTATACTGTACAATTGTACATGCTGTTATTATGGTGATCTAAAGTATATTTTTAATGAAAAATATGTTTAGCTTAGTTAAAAGTGCAATCATTGCTTGATCTTATACCCGGCACACGATTAGCAACCAACTTTAATTTGTCAACTCAAAATTGGCCAGGACTCCACGAGACAGGTTATACCTAGTGTGGAGTCTGCAAGCAACTATGTTAATGTTATTTGTTAAATAAAATATTTGATTTGATATGATTTGAATCATATATTTACCATCAAATCAATCTTTTCACAAAATTGAGCTAAAAATAGTATGTAACGAAATATCCTAGAATCCATCCAAGTAATCTACTCGCACTTATCTTTATAACAACATTGTAGCTAGCTAGTAGCTAGAGGTCCGCATAATTGGAGGCTGCAAATATGAACCTCCCCGTCGTCGTAAACAGATCAAAATAGACAGCCAATATAGAATTTTGATTGACAAAAGAATGTAACTTCCTTGGATATGTCAAGTACTTTAGCCTTCCAGTATGTAGTGTAATGGCCGGCTTAAGCTAGGCACTCACGGTCAGTTTGAACTGATAAAATTGGACTGACGTTACTTATAACTGACCTTAAGTGTGAAATATTTGTATTGAAATTTTTAACTGACGACAAACCACGGAATTTAATAATAAATAATAATACCTTGGACACTATTGACACACATTGATCTAGCCCCAAACTAGGATTCCCTGTATCTTGGGTATAGATAAATATTATACTTAGATAGATAAACAAACATGACTAGAGTACAAACATCCGTTCTCATCAAACAAATATTTGCCCCCACCGGGACTCGAACCCGGGACCCTTGGCTTCGTAGGCAGGGTCACTGCCGACTCGGCCATTCGAGTCGACGGAATTTCTGGCGCACCGTAATCCGCTAGCATTCAGTACGTTTTCATCAGACCAAACTGACCGTGATCAGCATCAGTTCATTTTCATCAGCCGGAGCTTCGACGCGTTGGCGGTTGTACGTGAAATATGAAATATGAGGTCAGTCCATTAAGTTACAGTGGAATAAAGATAATTTATGTTCTATTCTTATTCATTGTCAAAGATTTACAGCGATAACTCATTAACAAATTAATATGAGATAATTGATATCTCTTTAAACGACTGCACACGAGCGAATTTTTGTCGAGTGTTTTTGAGACGTATATTTGTATGTGTTTGTGACCATTTCGTTCGTTGTGCTAACGAAACGCTACAGCTTAAACAGCATGACATTTTTTTAACCATTCTTTCCTCCATTTTTTGGGTAACAATAGTAGAATAAGTAGCCTCAACTCAATTAGTGGAATTTTCTCATAAGAGTCGGAATATTTTTTTCAACTGACGCGGTGAGAAATTAGCTCGCTCATTATGAGTAACGCATGTCTAAACGCGGCCCTGTCGATCGAAAATAAAAGCCAGGTTGATGCCACCCAATGAACAATCAACAATACCGTATAAGACGTATATTTCTATACTTTAACTAAAGTGGAATTAGTTAAATCAAAAAAGATTCAACCCTCACGAAAAATCGTATCGATCTCGTAGTTCATAGCAATGTCATATTCCACAGGCGAAACCTCGTACAGAGGAATCCTCACTACATAGGGGCACGTAAACACGTAACGTCGGCAACCAACAAATACATGAAATGTTTACTTACCAATGCTATCAAGTTGTTGCATAAGATAATAAAATAAAAATAACTAGAGAAACGTTTAATACTAAAAGGTATTAAATAGGTCCTAACCAAAACGTTTTAAAGAAGAAGTAAAGTATAATATTTCTTTACTAGCACTGCACAAAATAAATCTTGTATTTACTGTGTCTTAAGTAGCATCAAAAAGATATTATTGCATTTAGTTATGAAAACTTCTTTAGGAAAAATAAGATTTAACGCCATTTTCCACTTTGTGTGACATATTTTAATAAATTTTCTCGACACCTCATCATTAAAAAAGGAGCTTATGTAGACGTTTATTTATGATGAAATGTTTCTCACTATGTTAGTAATTAAAATATCTATAATAATACTATAGAAAATGTAGTATTGAGCCCTACCATTCTTTTCACTTGTAAATCAAATAATCCATTTTAATCTGTTCTTTTTCCGGATTTTCGTAGGCCCGTCTGTTTTAAAGCAATTTCTATCGATTTTGCGCATAAAACTAGCATGCGTTTAAAGTTTATAATGCATACTAAGGCATAATTCAGTCATATAGATGACTTATAAATTGCGTCTTAAATGATTAAGACGCAATTTATAAGTCCTCCATCTTCTTTAGTATAATTACAAAAAGTATTAAAAGTTTGAAATTTTACTTCGCCAAGGCATGATCGAATCTCTGAAGTACAATATTCATAGTCTTAACCAGTCATTGTAGATCTTCAATGCTATTTCAATGTCTTTATTTATTCTCCAAGATATATCTAAACCCGGTGTTAAAGCCCTGTTAAAACTAAATTCTTAAGTAAGGTTAAACTGTGCGAAATAATGGACTTAACTCTCCCTTAAAATTATCCCAAATTCGTGGCCACTTTTACTTAACTGACCCTCGGGGATATCTAATGTCGGTACTCAGGGATATTTAAGATTTACTCAAGGCAAAGGGTCGAATGAGTCAACTTGTCTTCTTATATCTTCAATACTATTTTAAGATATTCCCATGCTAATTGGGCAGTGAGTGGGGAAATCTTTTTGACTTTATCCAATTTCATCAGTTCAAACTACCGTGAGTGCCCAGCTTTAATAGATATACCCCACCATCAAGGGTAATATAGTACTATATACTACCGTATATAACAGATACTTATTGATTGCTGTCCCTATATACTTAATTTAGATGCACTATTGTGCGTATGCGCCGCATTTGAATAAGAATGCAACCGTCAGCCAAAGTCGTATGTCAGTGTTCTCTTCACGCACAATAAAATAACTCCCAGAGACATCTTTGTCACCCGTGATCAGCAAAATATAAGTGAAAGTCAACTAAGTAAACATGAAGCCGTAACGATATTTTATTAACTAGTTTTTACCGCAACTGGGAAGCTCATTTGTTTGCATTTTACAACTTGACTATTCGAACAGAGGTAGTGTTCAGGCTTCTCAGCACCTAATGACCTCGTAGGGGCCCATCAGCTACGAGGTAGCGTAACGATCAGTTGCCAAGAAGTGTGAACGTCGGCGGTTCACCGAGCTGAAGTTAATTGGGGTCGATCTAACCTGGTCTGTGCTTCGGTCCCGTCAACCTCCTGTCTCTCTGCAAGGCCCGGGTGCACCCTAGGCTCTTCTTGGTAGACAGGTTCTTCAGCCAACCAGGTATGACTGGCGGGCCAGCTTCAATGAGCACAGTGTTCCAACACAGGTTATGTTACGTGGTAAAAACAATCGGGCACGAAAATGCGAACTTTATCTGGTTCGAGAAACAATAACACACTCAGCTATATTAACAATCCTGAGGGAAACCCGAATACATTCCAGATGGCCTGCGATTTAATTTCAATACCCTTACTAAAACGCGTTTACATTGCGAGGGCTTTCGTCCGTCAGTTGTCAAAAAACTGCTAGGTTGGCAGCTAACGTCAAATTCAAAATGGCCGTTCAAAACCATCGATCGAATATCGATTTGGAATCGAACAATCACCCGCCCGGACAGGCACCCGCCTGTCCCCTAATCTACGGGCAGCCGAGACAACGTTGCTACCGCTCGTTTTAGAACCGAGCCTCCTACTAGAACCTCTGCAGACCGGGGGGTCCCGTCCTTGCCAGGGAACAAGTTAACAATGCGCCCCCTGCGCCAACGTAGTGGCGGTAGGTTAGCATCCTTAACCAGAACGAGGTCACCAACACTAGGGGGGCTAGTTTTGTCAGTCCACTTAAGGCGCTGTTGTAAGATATGCAGATACTCGAGCGACCAACGCTTCCAGAAATTCTGAGTAAACTGCTGCAACATCTGATACCTTGACAACCGATACAATTTCACTCCCTCGAAGGGGTGCTCGGGCAACGCGTTAAGTGGCTGTCCTATCAAGAAATGGCCTGGGGTCAGAGCCTCCAGGTCATTTGGATCCGAGCTGAGCGGACACAACGGTCGCGAATTGAGAACGGCCTCGATCTTACAAAACAATGTCGCGAGCTCCTCAAAAGTCAGCGCGGTCTGACCTACTATACGCCCCAAGTGCGTCTTAGCTGACTTAACTACGGCCTCAAAAATCCCACCCCAGTGGGGGCAAATCGGTGGGCTGAAGGTCCACTGTATACCCCGACGGGAGAGGGCCGTTCCAATATCCACTTTATTTACATTCAAAAAGTTGACTATCTCTCGTAAGTATCGTTCCGCACCGATGTAGTTAGTGCCGTTATCAGAGCGGATCAAAGTTGGAAGTCCCCTTCGAGAAACAAACCTATCCAAACAAGCAATGAAAGCCTCTGTCGAGAGAGCTCGAGATGTACCGCCTTGGTGGATAAACAAACAAACACACATAGGTACGCCTTGTATTGCCTAGCGGTACGCAATCGTGAACTCTTCACCATAAACGGTCCTGCAAAATCCGTACCAACACCTGAAAACGGTCTGACCTCATTCACACGATCAGGGGGCAAGTCCCCCATGAGAGGTTGCATCGTGGCAGCCTTAAGTCGATAACAAGGCATGCACCGAAACACGATGTTCCGTATGACACGGCGGGCAGATAAGATCCAAAACTCCCGCTGGAGCGTGGCCAACAACGCATTACAGCCGGCATGCGCGTTTTTAATATGACGATCAGTCACCAGCAATTCAACTAACTGTCCCCCCTTGGGGAGCAGAAGTGGGTGACGAGCCGAATACGACAGATTCGCATTGCGCAATCTTCCTCCTACCCGAAGTAACCCGGTCGAATCAACAAAGGGGTTGAGACGCGCGACGGCTCCCTTCAATTTCGAACGTCCACTTCGTATAATCTCCAATTCTGCCCCAAACTTCGAGGACTGTACCAACCGGACCAAATTCAATAGCGACTCGTTTCGCTCTGCCGGAGTCAGAATAGGGTTCAACGTTCGCTGATCGCGAGGAGTACGACAATTTCGAGCGAATCTCCTAATCCAAGTGGACACGTTTATCAACTTGTCAAGTGAGCTATACCGGTCCAGCAGAAACCCGGCGTCAGGGTCCTCAGCCTTCTGGGTAACATGCACGGCCGCTCTGGGGCCATGATCCGAAGATACTACTACATTGCTGTGGGGCCAGTCCGATTCTCTCTTGGCAAGCCAGGGTGGTCCCCACCACAAATGGTGTCTAACGAGTTCAGGACCCTGACATCCCCTGGATGCACAATCAGACGGGTTCAATTCTCCAGGTCAGTGGGACCTCAGACGACACAATCTGGGAGACACGGTTCGCAACAAAAACCTCTAAGTTATGGACCGAAGCCTTCAGCCAGCACAAAACAATCTGGCTGTCCGTCCAAGCGTACACCGTATCCTCCAAAACCACTGACCCACGCAACACTGTTAGAGTGTGATTCAAAAGTTTGGTCAAAAGAGCAGCCCCGGACAGTTCCAGTTTTGGAATCGTCATCCTTGTCCGAATAGGCGCTACCTTGCTTTTTGCCAAAACCAAACGCACGTCGACCTCCCCGGTGGAGGTGACGGTTCGCAAATAAACCGCTGCCGCAAACCCTCGTTCAGAGGCATCACAAAACCCGTGAAGGGTTGCCCTGTAATCCCCAGCAGGGACCAATTTCCTCGGCAGCGATACATTATTTATGTCCGATAGCGAGGTGAACATTCGCGTCCAATCAGTCAACAAATCACCTGAGAGGTGGGTGTCCCAGGTCAACTGAGCCGCCCATAGCCTTTGCATAAAACATTTGAGAGCAAAGGTGACTGGAGAAATCCATCCATTCGGGTCGAACCTTCTCGCAATCGTTGACAGTACTGACCGCTTCGTCCAGGCCTTCGGTGTTTCTAAAACCACCCGATAGGTAAACTCATCATGGACGGGCCGGTACTGAATTCCAAGTACTGACAACATGTTAGGGTTGTCAGGATTCTCAAAAACGTGCGGGTCTTGTTGAAACTCATCTGGGAGACCAGCCATCAACTCAGGGGAGTTGGACATCCACTTACGTAGTTCATAGCCGCCTCGTTCCAGCAATTGAATGAGCTCGTCACGTCGGTCCAGAGCTTCTCTACACTGGCTGCCCCTGTGCAGACGTCATCGACGTACAAATCTTGCTCCAGGATAGCGGCGGCTCTAGGATAGCTCACACGGTCACGCGACGCCAACTCCCGCAGGGTACGCATCGCCAAATACGGGCTAGACCGTAACCCATACGTGTTCGTGTTTAACTCATAGACCTTGACTGGCTCGGCCGTGGACTCACGCCAAAGTATCAACTGATACCTTCTGTCAGCCGGATGAATTACCGTTTGCCTAAACATCATCCGAATGTCTGCGACAAATACAATCTGGTGCCTCCGAAAGCTCGTGAGAATATCCGAAATATCACGACTCAACTTGGGTCCCGAATGTAGACACTGATTCAGGGACATCCCGTTCGAGGTAGGTGCTGACCCATCAAAAACAACTCGAATCTTGCCGGTAGGGGTTCGTAGGACGGCATGGTGTGGAAGGAAACAATGATCCTCAGATCTCCAGTCCACACCCGATACCGACATGTGTCCTAACGACTCATACTCCCTCATGAAATCAACATATTTTTGTTTAAATACGGCGTCCCTTGTCATCCTACGCTCCATCGACATCAATCTCGTCTCAGCCATCTTCCTAGATTCTCCTAATGGCGGTCGATCGGCCCTGAAAGGCAGTCGAGTTATAAAACGACCAGAACGAAGGCGACCAGTACTATTCTGGTAAAACAACTCGCACTCTTCTTCGTCTGCGTCGACTCGACGAACGGTGGGAGGTTCCTCTATCTCCCAGAAACGTTGGATAACGTCTGACAACGCTGAGCCAATAAGTATGCCATCTGACTCGGCAGGCCTAACCATTGGCAATGCCGGACCCATGATCACGTGACCAAACTTAGTATCCACAGCAATCAACCCGTCCGGCTGAAGAACTCGCTGATCCGATAACAGAAACCTACCCAGAACGTCTGCTCCCAGTAGCAGGTCGACCGGGGCTGGACTGTCAAAATCGGGATCCGCCAACTTGAGTCCTGATGTCAGGAATCGAACGGCCGGATTCAACTTCACCAAGGGGTGTCTGCCCATGACATGCGTCATTACTAAAGCTTGCACGGATGTTTTTGTCAAAATGTCATAACGTGGAGAGAACGTGATCACCGATTGACCAACTACATTCGTAACCGTAACATTCCCCACGCCCCGTATTGATTTATTATACCTATTTACCTTGAGGCCCAACCATTTTGCTAAATCATTCGATACAATGCAGCCCTGAGCTCCAGAATCTAATAGGGCGCGAACGTATGTTGGGTTGCCCGCCAAATCCCAAACAAGCACAGAGGCGATCGGTAACACCACCGTCTCCGGTTGGGGGGCAACAAATGGTTGGGCCGCAAATTCCTAGCGAGGACCCCCGGGGCCCCACTGTGCCTGTAACCGATCAGGTATGCAGCTATACGCCAGAGGGTCCCATTGTACAAATGGCCCACGCGCCGGTTCCATTCCCAACCTACGATTCCCCGTAAAGGGGGGTGGGCGTGAATTCAACCGTGGCCGCTCCATGAGCGGGGGGGACATCACATGTGACCGACGAGGACGAGGCGACGAGCGGGGCGACAACTGAGGCGGCGTCCGAACCGCACCCGCATAGCTCGAAGGTGTCCCATGACACCCGCCCGTTACGGCCTGCTCAACACACCCAATGTCCCGCTGGGTCGGATGCTGAGTCGCAACCGAAAACTCAGGGCCCCCCATGTAATGGTCCTGAGTGCGGCCCTGCACCCTGGTACTGCCCTGTGCACGTGGGGACGTTGGCCCCTGAGTTGCGCTCCGAGTCGCAAACGAATTCTCAGGGCCCCATGCCGTGTCACCCTGGGTACGGCCCTGTGGAGGCTGTTGGCCGGACCGGTTCATGCACAACAGATTGTTGTGGGGCCCACCACAATATCCGCACATTTGTGTGCGCGTGCAGTCCCTAGCCATGTGTGGCCCGAGGCACAGGAAACACCAGCTCCGCTGCTTGGCCATCCGGCGCCGTCCCTGAACCCTAAGTTCCCCGAACTTATTGCAATTGGCCACAGCATGGCCAATCTGCCTACAACATGGGCAGGTCTCACCATGTGGGGTCAATTCACTCACAGTCCCATACGACTGCCGGTTGGTGCGGTCCTTCCTCGTCGGAGGGCCCCTACTCACAGCGCTCCCGGCAGCTCTCTGTGGCTCCGAAGGATGGGTGACCGTCAACCCCAAATTCTCTGCCCGTCGAGCCTCCTCTTCCAAGAATCCGACCAAGTCGGAGAAGGCGGGCAGGTCCTCGGCCGACCTCCCGTGAGACTGTTCGAAACGAGTCTGCACGTCAGCGGGTAGGCGGGAAAGTACAATGTACAACAGTAGGTACGACCATTCACCAACCGGAAGTCCAAGATTCTCTAGAGCCTTGGTGACGGACAACAATGGGTTCAAAACCTCCGTCTGTATGGCCCCGACCTTGTTCACAACCGGGATACTAAACAAACGGTTCAGTTGGGCATCGGCCAACCTCCGTTTGTTATGGTAACGTCTGACCAACAATTGCCTGGCCGTTTCATAGTTACCCTCCGTAACTGTCAAATGAGCGACCAGCTCCCTAGGCTCACCCCTCAATGCTGCCACCAGCTGAGCCATCTTGACAGACTTGGTAATGTCCGATCGCATGTGCACCAAACTGTCGAACAGATTGATGAAGCTCATCCATTCACCGGACACGCCGTCAAAAGTAGGCATAGTTATGGCAGGTAACCTGGACCCCGATCCCTGAAGCGTGTGGTGTGCGGAGTGTGTTCTCGCGCGGAGCGCGAGAACCACTACGGTTGCGGGGTCGAGGACTTATGGTTGCCTCATGCCCGCGGCGTCAACTCGGGGGGTAACGTCCCCCCCGGTCTTGGGTGGCCCCTACTTGTCAGGGGCCTCGCGTGGTCTTCGTTGTGCTGTGCTTTCGCCATCTATTGGCATACACTGGCGACAACGGTGCGAGAGCTTCTTCTTCTCCACTGTGCCGTGCTTTCGCCCTCTTCTGCGGGCTTACACTGGCGACAGTGGGATGAGCAGCAACTCTCTTGGGAGTGGTCTGCCTTCAGGCGGACGTGCGTGATGCGGAGCAATGTCGTGGAGATGTGCGTGGCGGCTGTTGTCGGCGCAGTCGTACATGCGCCGTGCCAGCCGCGCGACGAATTTCTCCACGGTGGGCATCCGGGTATCCCTCATGATTGTGGTGTTGCGCACGTACCGCCCGGCTCCTGTGATCACCCGCAGGGAGATGTTCTGGAACCGCTGCAGCCGTGCCTTCTGGGTCTTCGACAGCAGGGCGTACCATGCTGGAGCCGCGTAGGTGAGCCGCGAGCGCACATAGGCCTTGTACACCCGCAGCTTGGCTCTCAGAGGCAGGCTGGACGACAGGACAGGCCGGAGCATTGCCCGCGCGGCTTTGGCCCGGTTGATGCAGTGTTGCACCATCGGGACCATGCGCAGCGAGCAGTCGATGTTGCAACCGAGGTATTTCACCGTCGATTGCCACTCGATGTCCCGGCCCCTCAGCTGTAGCGGGGTCGGACGGCGGGAGCGGGTGGTCAACAGGGCTGTTGTCTTCCCGACGTTCACCGCGGTCCGCCATTTGTCCAGCCAGGGCGGCAGCAGGTCCAGGAGTCGCTGCATCTTCCTGCAGGCGAGCTCAATTTTGCGCGACGACGCGAAGTATGCGCTGTCGTCCGCGTAGAGGTCGAGCACGACGTCTTCCACCCCCTCCTCGAGATGGCCCTCGAGTGTGGGGATGTCATTGGTGTAGAGCGCGTAGAGCACCGGCGAAAGGCAGCTGCCTTGCGGGACTCCTGCGCTGATGGCCTTCGTCTGGGAGTGTGCATTCTCGACCGAGACGAAGAACCGCCGGTCTTCCAGGAAGGAGGCCACGATCTGCCCGATCATTGGGGGCACACCTGCGTCCAGGAGCTTGAAGAGGAGCCCCTCGTGCCACACTCGGTCAAAGGCCTTCTCGATGTCAAGAAAGACCCCGACGGTGTATCGGCCCCTGTTCAGCTCCGACGCCAGGTAGTGTAGGACTCTCGCCAACTGGAGCGTCGTGCTGTGGCTGTCACGGAAGCCATGTTGCTCTGCCCTCAGCTGGATGTGGGGCAGGATTCTCCGTAACAGCAGGCGCTCAAACAGCTTGGCGATATGAGGCAGCAGGGTGGTAGCCTCCCGGGTGTCTTCTGTCCTTCCCCGGCTTGGGGATGACGATCACCTTGCCCTCCTTCCAGAGGGCGGGGAAGTGACCGGTGCGCAGGATGCCGTTGAACAGCCGCGTCAGCGAGACGACGGCTTTCCTTGGCAGCTGTACTAGGGCCCCCGCGACGACTCCGTCCGGGCCCGGGGCCTTCCGCTGGTTCAGCTTCAGGGCCACCTTCCGGACTTCGCGGGGCGACATGAAGTAGTCGCCGGCGAGGGGAGGCGCGGGGTCCGCCAGGAAGCGCTCTACGCGCTCCGCAACAGCGGCGTTGTGCTCGTAGTCGGCGATGGGGTTGGGCTGGAACTGCCCAGCGAAGTGGTCGGCCAGGATGGCGGCTCGATCTCGTGCGGCGTAGCGGCGCCTGCCCGTGTGATCAAACATGGGGCAGACCGGCTCGGGAGTTGACGTTAGGCTGCGGTTCAGGCGGTGAAGGGCGGTGTCATCTTGGGAGGCCTGGTCAATGGTGCGTTCCCAGGACTGTCCCCTCAGCTCGATGATGCCCGCGCGCAGTTCTTCTCCGAGCCGGTTGATCTCCGCCCTGATCACAGGGCAGCGCGTGTGGTGCCAGGTTCGACGAAGACGGCGCTTGAGGTCCAGCTTCTTGCGGAGGTGTGGAGGGAGCCTCTCCTTCCGCAAAACCGGCGGTGGTTTGGTGGTGGTGGCTGCGGCTTGAGCGGTGGTGATGGCTGTGATGGCCACTGCCGCGGCTTCTACCTCTTCCTTGGTAGAGACACCGCCGGGGAGCTGCGTTGTGTTCAACTCCAGCTGGTATTTGTGCCAGTCCGTCTTCGTTCTTGGACGCGGTGCCGACGTGAGATCGGCCTCCACCCCGAGGACCAGCAAGATAGGCAGGTGGGGGGTGTCGATGTCGTACAGCTCCCCGATGGCGATGGGGAACTGTACGTTCTTGACCAGGGCGACGTCTAGTACATCCGGGCGATGCATGGGGTTCGTCGGGTAGTGTGTCGGGGCCCCCGGGCTGAGAACTTCGTAGTTGGAGTTCTCAGCATCTTCCTGTAGGGCCCTTCCGGCGGAGTTGATGCTGTGGGACCCCCACTGGTGGTGCTTGGCGTTGAGATCGCCTGCGACCAGTGTGGGGGTCGCTCCTTCCATCATCGCTCGGATGTCTTCCGGGTGGAAATGGTGGACGTCGCCGGGAGGCTTGTAGGCTGCGAAGACTTTGAGCTCCGTGTCGGCCTTCTTCAGACGGACGCCTATGGACCGCGTCGTCTTGAAGGCGGGCAGCTCCAACTCTTCGTGGACGAGATCCCGTCTCACGAGGACCGCCGAGCCTCTGTACGTCACGTCCCTCGGAGATAACTCGTCACGGCGGTACACGAAGAAGTTGGGCAGTCGGAGCTCTCGGCTGGGGTGCAGCTTCGTCTCGCACAGAAGCACGACATGCACATCATGCTCCTGCACGAGTAGCCTCAGGTCTGTCGTCTTGCTGGTGATCCCGTCCGGGTTCCAGTACACAAGCCTTAGATCTTTAGGCATTGTGTCCGGACGAGATTGTGGCCTTTAAAGTGGATAACCCCCGCAGTAGGGGCAGCAACGGATCGCGTCTATCCACGATCGCCTGTATGGCCGCGCTGATAAGGTTGATGGCGTCGAGCAGCGCGGCCATGAGTGGAGCCTCCTGGCGCTCCGTGGATAGGGCTGCGGGTGCTGCCGGCTCCCGTGGGCGGGGGCGGGCTGGCAGTGGGGGGCGGCTCGCAGGTTGGGCGGGCTCAAGTGGCGGCTCGGCGGCGGGCTCTTCCGGCGCCTTCTTCTTTTTCCGGCGCTTCTTGCCCCGCTTCTTTCGGGGCTTCGCCTCTTCGCCTCGGGTGGTGGGCGGGTTGGCTGGCGTTCTTATTGTGGTGCCCTTGGTCTCGCCCGGCTGGGCAAGGCGGGGGCGCTTTATCGGCGGCGACACTGGTGACCCCAGCGGCTCCACATCTGGGTGTGTAGAGGGGCCGGGGCGGGCCTCGGGTTGTTTAGCGACCTGGGTCGCATGTTGAGGGGCCGTGCGGGCCGCGGGTTGGGCAGCCGTGCGGGCCGTGGGTTGGGCAGCCGAGCGGGCCGCGGGTTGGGCAGCCGGGCGGGTCGTGGGGCGCGCGGTCCTTCTTGGGGCGCTGTTGTTGGGGCGGCAGTGGCGGCGCGATAGTGATGCCGCGCTTGCGCGCCTCCTCCTTCAGCGCCTTGCATCGGCGGCTGTTGGCCGGGTGGCCTTGGCCGCAGTTTGCGCAGGTGGCGGCCTCTGACTTTGGCCGCTGGCAGTCAGTAGCTGCGTGCCCTTCTCCACATCGCACAGGGTACAGGGCGGCGACAGTTGGTCGATGAGTGGCCGAACGACTGGCATCGATGGCACTGCGAGGGCCCCTTTGGGCCGCGCCATCCCTCGATGGTGATGCCCGGCATGCAGAGCAGCTCCTTCACCCTGTAGAGCCTCTCGATGCTGCCGGGGGTCTGCTTCTCCGCCAGCAGGGCGAAGAACAGGCAGCCGGCGCGGCCCATCCGGCCGGGAATCTGTCGGACATGCTGCGTCGGGAAGCCTACGCTGGCCAGCGCTGCGGCGACCTCTTCGGGCAGGGTGGTTGCCGGGAGCCCTCGGATAGCAATCTTGAAGGGGCGGTCCGCGTCCAGAGAGTAACAAAACCATGAGATGGTCTTGTCGGCGCGGGCCGCCTCGTCCAGATACCGGACGATTTGCCGGTATTCTTCCGGGCTCTGCGGCGTAAAGCGGACCCCCTTTCCAAAGGGTCGCGCGTTGGGGGCATGGCCTAGGGCTTCCTTCAGCCGGGCAAAGTGTGTAGCCCAGGCCGGCAGGTTCTCCACGACGATTGGCGGATGGTTCCTCTTCGGCTTGGGCTCACCGGTGGCGGTCGCTGGTGGTGTGGTGGGTCGCGGCGATTGGGGCTTCGGCGGCTGCGCCAGGACCGCGGCGTAAGAAACCCCGCTTGGGGGCGTGGCTTGTGGTATTTCAACCATCTCGGCTTCTTCCGTTGAGTCCGGGTTCGGTGTGTCGGCGGTTGGTGCGACGGGGGGCGTGGCCAACGCTGGCTCCGCCCACTCACTGCTAATACTGGGGTCGCGCGACTCTGTCTGCGCAGACCCCTGTAGCACCCGTATGAGCGGGTTAGGGGGCCTCGGGACGGCCCCCGGTGCGTTCCCCAGGTTGAGGTTGGGGAACTTCGTCGGCAGCGTCGGCCGCACCGGGCTTTTCTTCATCGCCGGCGGTGGTGGCGGCGATAAGGAGGCGAGCAGGCGGTTGCCGCGGCTCTGCGGGCTGTGTCTTCATTCGCCGGCACCTCGGCCGGGAATTCAGTTGGTGAGTCGGGGGGGGGCGGAAGAACTCTTCCATACCCCCCTCGTGGGTCGGGGTACCCAGGATAGGGCTGGAGGCAGCGCCGGGTTGTCGCCTCTGCAGCAGGTTGCCGGCGAGGTCGAAGGTCTCGCCGGTGAAGATGTCGCGCTTGACGACCTGGATGACCCGGCGCCGTCGTCGGTCGATTTGGATCCGCACATCAGGCGGATCCGGCTCGTCGGGGGGTGGGGGGGGGGGTCCTCCGGCTTGCGGCTTCTTTTCATCGTTTTAAAACGGGGTCTTCCTCTTACTTCTCCGGAGTTATGCAGGCTCTGTGGTGCCGACTTAACGCGGTCTTCCTCCACCGGGTGAGACCTCGAATAAATCCGAGGAGGCCCAGTGAAGTGCCGGCGAGCAGTCGATCAACACCACAGGTGCTGCGTAGGGTCAACTCCGGAGACGGGTGTGTTCTTCTCCTTCTTCTCCTTCCTCCTCTCCGTTTGGGGTCGGTCCGTGGGTGGTGGTGGCGGCACCGCGACGTGTCCTGCGCTTCTAGCTTTAGAAGCACGTAGGCAGCCGCGATGCGATGACGTCACTGCGGGCGCAGTGAGCACACGACGGGCGGGGAGAAGAGCCGAAGAGAGAAGAGCGGGGGCGGCGAGTGTGTGAATCCGCTTCACAAAGTAAACGTAATCGCACAAACAAACACCGAGTGGGTAGGTAGGAAAAACTTTTAGTTACAGCTATTACCGTGTGTGTCCCTGAAGCGGCAGAGGTGCTTCAATGTCACCACCATGGCTGGACTCGCGCTGTCTACGTATGTCCGCAGCCTTCTGCGTGATAGCAGCTGCCATCTCCATACATTGGTCGACATCCCCTATCAACCGTGACAGCCTGTCAGGTGCGCAACCATCAACTGATTCCGCCTGCGCGGACAATTCGAGCACCCTATTGTAACGTTCCTTAACGTCCATAGACCGCTCCAATACCACATAATGCCTATCTAAACGGTCTATCAGACCGTGTGCGGAGGAAAACCATCTGAGTTCCTTAGAAACACCCTTCTGGATTTCAGATAACGACATGATCGGAACGATACTTACTCACAATTTGCAGTAACTCAATTTTATTGGACCCTCCAGTCTACAACCCAAACGAGGGAACCCTAAACCACAACTTAAACAATGTTGTTTTCCTTAAACAATAGGAACCGAGTTTTATATCTATATAAATTCTGTAAATACAATTTAGTTTCCCTTTATCATTATAACACACACAGATAGTCAATATTAGTTCAAGTTATAAATTGCTATAAACTGAAAACAATGTAATAGCCTGCTATCAATAGATGTAACTACCTATGTTAACCAAAACATTCATTCAATAGCATTACTAGACCACTAATAGATTGACTAACTGGTAATTCAATGCAATTTTCAATTCAATATCTGTCTATCTACTACCAGCAATAGACCTATAGCTTACAATACTACCAATCTATGTGGATATAGGAACAACAACCAAGTTACCTAATAACCGCCTATACCTACAGATTGATAGTCCCAAATCGTGCCTTCCTGGAGCCCTTGACGGCTGCAAATCTCAGGAAGCCACGCTCTAGCTACCAAAATTGTTCAGGCTTCTCAGCACCTAATGACCTCGTAGGGGCCCATCAGCTACGAGGTAGCGTAACGATCAGTTGCCAAGAAGTGTGAACGTCGGCGGTTCACCGAGCTGAAGTTAATTGGGGTCGATCTAACCTGGTCTGTGCTTCGGTCCCGTCAACCTCCTGTCTCTCTGCAAGGCCCGGGTGCACCCTAGGCTCTTCTTGGTAGACAGGTTCTTCAGCCAACCAGGTATGACTGGCGGGCCAGCTTCAATGAGCACAGTGTTCCAACACAGGTTATGTTACGTGGTAAAAACAATCGGGCACGAAAATGCGAACTTTATCTGGTTCGAGAAACAATAACACACTCAGCTATATTAACAATCCTGAGGGAAACCCGAATACATTCCAGATGGCCTGCGATTTAATTTCAATACCCTTACTAAAACGCGTTTACATTGCGAGGGCTTTCGTCCGTCAGTTGTCAAAAAACTGCTAGGTTGGCAGCTAACGTCAAATTCAAAATGGCCGTTCAGAAACCATCGATCGAATATCGATTTGGAATCGAACAGGTAGGTATACATATACACTCGTATATGACACAAAATATTGTCTAGTTAGACATCATAAAGTGGATGTGTGAATTATGTTACGTGTACAATGTAAATTACGAAGCGATTATGATATTCATTCATCGACATCGGAGTTCGTTATTTTAGGGAACGCGTGAGCATGCGGCACGAATGTTACATGATATTGATATTAACTTTTAATTACGTATAACATGTTTATTATTCAACAATTAATCAAAATGCAATTGTATAGGGTATAGGTAAGTAATTACAGTGTTTTGATTGTAAGATAGGGGGAATAAATTATGTTTAAAATGAAAAGAGATTAGATATCAGATGATAGAAACTGCGCACGATTGTGACCCACCTCACCTGAACTCGCCTCAAGGGGTCGTCCATTAATCTCGTGATATTTTGACCATATTTAACAAATACAATTTCTTGATTAATCCGAACCCCCTTGCCCCTTTCGAGCCTCACCTGATTAATGGACGGCGAACCGTTTAAATAATCAGCTAACTATGATTTAACGAACACACTGTTAAACTATATCAAGATATTGGGTTGATTTTTAGAACCAGTGGATTTTTTCAACCGGTTGATATTTTCAACTTGTTGATTTATTCATCTTGTTGTTTTCAGATTAACTAGTTACTTTTCAACTATGTTAATAACAAAGCAAAAAAGCAGATGCGCACCCCTTAACTTTAACAAAGGAATTGACGTGACCGGATGGAAGGATGAAACGATGGAGACTTAAAATTGACGTTAATTCCCTTGAAAAGCCTGTGTTAAGTATGAAGGAAAGTTCAACAAAAAGGTATTTTTTTTCTTACCTAATTTAATTACCTGAGTACCTACATAAATAAAATTAAATAAAAACAAAATACAAAATCTGCAACAAGTACAAAAACAACAAAATCTGTTATTAAATTCATCATTCAGTTGAATGATGAATTTAATAACTTTCATACTTAGTTAAGTATGAAAGTAGTCGAAATTTAAATATCGATTTATTATCCACTGTTCGAAATACCTACTCCGTAGATTCTTTGTTCGTTCCGTTTCTTAATTCATAACCGTCCATACAGATAAGTTAGCGCTTACATGACGAATTTAAATATTATTCGTTCGTTCCGTTCCGTTGAAGAAGCTCTATACGGTTGACGCAAATTAACCTAATAAATCAACAGTTGATCGTTGACGGTCAACGAATTTCTTTAACGAAAAATTAAACTCACAAAATGACCAACCCCTAGACGACCCTCAAGGAGCCCGCCGCGCTTCCGGAGACGTGAACAAAAGCCGAGACCCCGTTGATGTCTTTTCTTTGACATCTTACGATCTCTAATCTGCCTGTATTGTGTCTGTGTGCGGGTTTCGGTAAGAATATCACGATATTCTCACCGAAGACGCCACACAGACACAATACATTATACAAAGTTTGTATTTTCTATTGTGAATATTGATTATTTTTATTATAACTGCCCATTCAAAACATACACGTCTTTTTAATATAAACATCCCACACAATGAACATATTTGATGACTCTATTATTATTTTAAAGGAAGTTTCCTCCATTTTTTGGGTAACAATAGTAGAATAAGTAGCCTCAACTCAATTAGTGGAATTTTCTCATAAGAGTCGGAATATTTTTTTTCAACTGACGCGCTGAGAAATTAGCTCGCTCATTATAATAATAATAATAATACCTTGGACACCATTTACACACATTGATCTAGCCCCAAACTAGGATTCCCTGTATCTTGGGTACTAGACAACGATACACATACTTATATAGATAAATATTATACTTAGATAGATAAACAACCAGGACTAGGGCACAAACATCCGTTCTAATCAAACAAATATTTGCCCCCACCGGGACTCGAACCCGGGACCCTTGGCTTCGTAGGCAGCGTTATTGCCGACTCGGCCATTCGGGTCGTCCATTATGAGTAACGCATGTCTAAACGCGGCCCTGTCGATCGAAAATAAAAGCCAGGCTGATGCCACCCAATGAACAATCAACAATAACGTATAAGACGTATATTTCTATACTTTAACTAAAGTGGAATTAGTTAAATCAAAAAAGATTCAACCCACCCGAAAAATCGTATCGATCTCGTAGTTCATAGCAATGTCATATTCCACAGGCGAAACCTCGTACAGAGGAATCCTCACTACATAGGGGCACGTAAACACGTAACGTCGGCAACCAACAAATACATGAAATGTTTACTTACCAATGCTATCAAGTTGTTGCATAAGATAATAAAATAAAAATAACTAGAGAAACGTTTAATACTAAAAGGTATTAAATAGGTCCTAACCAAAACGTTTTAGAGAAGAAATAAAGTATAATATTTCTTTACTAGCACTGCACAAAATAAATCTTGTATTTACTGTGTCTTAAGTAGCATCAAAAAGATATTACTGCATTTAGTTATGAAAACTTCTTTAGGAAAAATAAGATTTAACGCCATTTTCCACTTTGTGTGACATATTTTAATAAATTTTCTCCACACCTCATCATTAAAAAAGGAGCTTATGTAGACGTTTATTTATGATGAAATGATTCTGACTATGTTAGTAATTAAAATATCTATAGAAAATGTAGTATTGAGCCCTACCAGTCCTTTCACGTGTAAATCAAATAATCCATTTTAATCTGTTCTTTTTCCGGATTTTCGTAGGCCCGTCTGTTTTAAAGCAGTTTCTATCGATTTTGCGCATAAAACTAGCATGCGTTTAAAGTTTATAATGCATACTAAGGCATAATTCAGTCATATAGATGACTTATAAATTGCGTCTTAAATGATTAAGACGCAATTTATAAGTCCTCCATCTTCTTTAGTATAATTACAAAAAGTATTAAAAGTTTGAAATTTTACTTCGCCAAGGCATGATCGAATCTCTGAAGTACAATATTCATAGTCTTAACCAGTCATTGTAGATCTTCAATGCTATTTCAATGTCTTTATTTATTCTCCAAGATATATTTAAACCCGGTGTTAAAGCCCTGTTAAAACTAAATTCTTAAGTAAGGTTAAACTGTGCGAAATAATGGACTTAACTCTCCCTTAAAATTATCCCAAATTCGTGGCCACTTTTACTTAACTGACCCTCGGGGATATCTAATGTCGGTACTCAGGGATATTTAAGATTTACTCAAGGCAAAGGGTCGAATGAGTCAACCTGTCTTCAGATATCTTCAATACTATTTTAAGATATTCCCATGCTAATTGGGCAGTGAGTGGGGACATCTTTTTGGCTTTATCCAATTTCATCAGTTCAAACCACCGTGAGTGCCCAGCTTTAATAGATATACCCCACCATCAAGGGTAATATAGTACTATATACTACCGTACATAACAGATACTTATTGATTGCTGTCCCTATATACTTAATTTAGATGCACTATTGTGCGTATGCGCCGCATTTGAATAAGAATGCAACCGTCAGCCAAAGTCGTATGTCAGTGTTCTCTTCACGCGCAATAAAATAACTCCCCGAGACATCTTTGTCACCCGTAATCAGCAAAATATAAGTGAAAGTCAACTAAGTAAACATGAAGCCGTAACGATATTTTATTAACTAGTTTTTACCGCAACTGGGAAATTCATTTGTTTGCATTTTACAACTTGACTATTCGAACAGAGGTAGGTATACATATACACTCGTATATGACACAAAATATTGTCTAGTTAGACATCATAAAGTGGATGTGTGAATTATGTTACGTGTACAATGTAAATTACGAAGCGATTATGATATTCATTCATCGACATCGGAGTTCGTTATTTTAGGGAACGCGTGAGCATGCGGCACGAATGTTACATGATATTGATATTAACTTTTAATTACGTATAACATGTTTATTATTCAACAATTAATCAAAATGCAATTGTATAGGGTATAGGTAAGTAATTACAGTGTTTTGACTGTAAGATAGGGGGAATAAATTATATTTAAAATGAAAAGAGATTAGATATCAGATGATAGAAACTGCGCACGATTGTGACCCACCTCACCTGAACTCGCCTCAAGGGTTCGTCCATTAATCTCGTGATATTTTTGACCATATTTAACAAATACAATTTCTTGATTAATCCGAACCCCCTTGCCCCTTTCGAGCCTCACCTGATTAATGGACGGCGAACCGTTTAAATAATCAGCTAACTATGATTTAACGAACGCACTGTTAAACTATATCAAGATATTGGGTTGATTTTTAGAACCAGTGGATTTCTTCAACCGGTTGATATTTTCAACTTGTTGATTTATTCATCTTGTTGTTTTCAGACTAACTAGTTACTTTTCAACTATGTTAATAACAAAGCAAAAAAGCAGATGCGCACCTTAACTTTAACGAAGGAATTGACGTGACCGGATGGAAGGATGAAACGATGGAGACTCTTAAAATTGACGTTAATTCCCTTGAAAAGCCTGTGTTAAGTATGAAGAAAAGTTCAACAAAAAGGTAATTTTTTTCTTACCTAATTTAATTACTTGAGTACCTACATAAATAAAATTAAATAAAAACAAAATACAAAATCTGCAACAAGTACAAAAACAACAAAATCTGTTATTAAATTCATCATTCAACTAAGTATGAAAGTAGTCGAAACTTAAATATCGATTTATTATCCACTGTTCGAAATCCCTACTCCGTAGATTCTTTGTTTGTTTCGTTTCTTAATTCATAACCGTCCATACAGATAAGTTAGCGCTTACATGACGAATTTAAATATTATTCGTTCGTTCCGTTCCGTTGAAGAAGCTCTATACGGTTGACGCAAATTAACCTAATAAATCAACAGTTGATCGTTGACGGTCAACGAATTTCTTTAACGAAAAATTAAACTCACAAAATGACCAACCCCTAGACGACCCTCAAGGAGCCCGCCGCGCTTCCGGAGACGTGAACAAAAGCCGAGACCCCGTTGATGTCTTTTCTTTGACATCTTACGATCTCTAATCTGCATGTATGTATTGTGTCTGTGTGCCGGTTTCGGTAAGAATATCACCGAATTTCTTACCGAAACCGCCACACAGACACAATACATTATACAAAGTTTGTATTTTCTATTGTGAATATTGATTATTTTTATTACTGCCCATTCAAAACATACACGTCTTTTTAATATAAACATCCCACACAATGAACATATTTGATGACTCTATTATTATTTTAAAGGAAGTTTTCTAAAATAAATTCGACAAAAAGAATACACAGTATATTTATTTACATTTAGGTAGGAATTATGAACATTTACGGATGTGTTCCTAAGATTGCGTTATTCACATGGTTGCTCGGACAATGTGTGAAATGGAAGGATGTATTAAAGGTATTACATAAATGTATAGTACGTGAATGACAGTAGGTATCTTATTATCATTCTCGCATTTTCTGTTACACCCGTGATATTGCAACAGCAGTGTTGAGACTTCTGTGACGTAGGCAATCAGTACAGCACAAAGAGTTTCTGCTCCATGTCTTCAGGTACCATACAAGTTTTTTCGCAACAGTATTGGATTGAGCAAGCTCTATATAGATATGTGAGACGTCGCTATCATCGTATATCTCACAAGTGTCTACTTTATCTAGACTAATTACTAGAGAATATAGCTAATGCAGTGATTATTTGTGAGTGGCTCCGAAAGATAATATTTTATGTGCTGCATGTTCAGTTGAGCAACAGATGTGTCGAGGTTAGCCCCTCTCGATGAACAAGTGTATTGTGTAACTCCATGAATATGGGCATCGATCATGTTAAATTAGGCTTTATGTGGTTTTTACGCCTCAAATTATTACCACCTCATGCAGCTGAGGTAATTTATTTCGTAGCTTTTATATGTGTACCTACTCACTGTGTATGTATGGCCCCGTCCCGAACATTTATATTCGCTTTGGTCACACACATCATAAGTATTTTAATATGCGGAGCCATGGTTTAAAAACGCTCGAGTGCGAGTCTGACTCGCGCACGAAGGGTTCCGTAAAACCCCACAATGGCATTCAAGTGTTTTGCATGCGGTTAGGTATCTTTCATTTTCCTGAGTGTTCAGATAGCAAAATGTTGTTTACAAAGTTATTGGTGCGGTTACTTTGGTTCCCCTTGTATGTAACCAGGTGCATTAATAAGTTCGTGTGTAGTATTGAAAGAAATTGTGCCCCTATTTACACCATAACTTTCTTATAAATTTTCCTGTAATATTTTTGTAAAGTCCTATTGTACTTATTTTTATTTTATTTTTAGGATCAGTGTTTTCGGAGATACGGTGGGGTAATGGTCTATTTTATGGGAAATATTAAACTGCACATCAATCATACTCATTTGCATAGTAAATATACTGATTTTCACAGCAAACATCAGGGTAAAATACTGCGGTACTACTGAAGGGTAAAAGAGCGAAGCTATATCCAATAGGTTGAACATGTAAGAAGAACAAAAATACTTAAAACATAAAAAGTGTTTTTGCTGATCCTTTTTTGCTGTGAAAATCAGTATTTTTGATGTGCGATTAAATACTAGCCTTTTATTATGGTCTTTTTTACCTATATTCTTAAATATTTTTTAAATTAAGCATTTAATAAGTCTTAATTTCTTTATTGCACACAAATAATTAAAATAACAGATATACATTAAAATAGTTTACAAAGGCGAGTTTATCTCTAGCAAGAGATCTCTTCCCGCAAACCAAGTCAGGAGAGAAAGATTGATTTCTGAGCACGGGTAGACCTATGTGTATAACAAACCCTTATAATAATGTTCCTGGTTCGTACATACTTAAATATTTCAACTCAATTAACTATCTATACCAGTGCCTACACTCCCATACATAAAATATACATCATAATATCATATATATACATATATATATTAATAATTACATAAATATTAGCTGTTTTTCTAAAGATAGGAAATGCTTCTTCACGCGACTTTTAAATATATTGAGATTAAGTCTATCCCTGATGATGCTGAAGAGTCCATTCCACAATCGAATGGCCCGGAGCAAAAACCCGACTGCGGTGCACTAAAAGCACAAAACAATAAGACGATTCGATAAAATTATCTTACTACAGTGTGAAATTAAATTGAATTGAATGCAATCACAACCATCTAGTATTAGATTTAATGAACCGTCAATAATTTATTTAATAAAAATTACAGATTTAATTGGTATACTGTGACACGATATAACACTGTGTTATAATAACTGTATCAAATCTGAATTAGTAGATTATTAACCAAGGGGATAAAGCAGTGTCTTCTGTCGCGGGTGACGATTTAAATCGCGAGCGTAACGAAGCACTCGAGGTTTACTCCCGAGCGTAGCGAGGTGAGGGATTTAAGACGAGTCCTGAGTGTAGCGAGGGATTTAAGTTCACCCAAGACTAAGACACCTTTATCACCAAGGAAAATACTCTACTTTTCGTACCATTTGCGAAAAAATTAACACAATAATAATATGAGATAAGCCTTTATTAAAAATAATGACAATTAAAAGTAAAAGTTAACATTCGAAACATTGGTCCAATTATTGATAGAGAGAGTTACATTTTTGTTTGGTAAATTTATTGTTGATGAGTTGATTTGAGTATTTCTCTGTTCTTGCGTCTGAGGAACTTGCGTTTCATTGTAGATAGTATACATCGGAGATAGTGGTGGTGGTGCATCGTGAGTTACGGACGAAGATAAGATGCCGGAAGTTGATGTTGAGTCACTGTAAATTTAAGGAAATTAACATTATTACAGTGCCGTGTCAGTATATTTATGAAAACCTAATGTATGTCCACAAAAATATTGATAAATTTTCTAAGAATAGCGACAGGCACAATGTCAACACTAGAAATAGGAATAAACTAGCTATACCTACTACTAGGCTCCATAAGGTTAATGTATCTTTTAAAGGGCAATGTATTCGCTTTTACAACAAAATACCGACTGAGTTACAAGAATTGTCTGTAAATAAATTTAAAATGTTGTTAAAAATCACTTATGTAAAAAAGCTTACTACAAAATATCAGATTATGTAGAAGACAAGAAAGCTTGGGAAGGTGTTTGCTCCAATTCTGTAAAAAATTACGTATAAAGCTGGAGGTTTCTAGTCGCCTCTTTGCCTCCAGCATCTAAAACATTGAGGTGACGGAATTCAAATTGAGTTCTATATTTCCCTGTACCTTATACATGTGTTAGTTTAAGATTTGACATTCTCCAAATGTTACCTATGTGTTTCTAATGGAAATAAACTATTTCTGAATTTGAATTTGAATTTTATGGTTGTGGCTCTGATGGATTAAGTTTTATATTTTTGTTAATTTGACTGCTTAATATGGTTTTATTCGCCATTGAGCTTTCGATATAACCCTCAGCTACTCTATCAGAGCTCCAACCACCGTGTCTTTTTAATGACGTAATAACCGCCCCTGAATCCGCCAAGAAAGTCGCCGAAGTTCTTATAAAGCAGTGACCGGTGTAGAGTTCAACATCTTTAAGTTTTAAATATTTAGCAATTTCCTTTGGCATATTGCTAATTTTATTTTTGCCGATGGCTTGTCGAGCACATTTCCCATTCCGATAGTTTATAAAAAATCTATTGTTTTCCATGTTGGTGGGACGTAATGCTTGATATTTATGAATGATTTTAGTATATTGTCCTTGTACAATGAATGACCGATTTTTCTTTGTCTTAGTTTCCTTTACATTAATCAGCAGCAACTCATTGGAATGATTTTCAACGTCCTCCACCTTTAAGTTTACAAGTTCACATCCGCGGCAAGCAACATTGAGTCCAAAAATTAAGGCCACCTATAACAAAGATAAAAAACAGGTAAATATATAGAATAATTACCATTACTAAGATACGAATTATTCATAGTTAAATCATGTATACTTACTTTTGTGGCCAGAAAAATTTCGTCAGGAGCTTCATTAAGAAATTTTTCCACATTTTGAGCCGTAAAAATTTTAGACTTCTTAGTTCTTCTTCTTTCTCCTTTTCCACCAAAGTGTATACGGATTCTTTGTCTTGGATAAATAATCAAAATAAACAAGAAGTACTGATTCTGAAATTGATAGGCCTTTCGCACTTCTCCACGTTGAAAATTCTTCATAAGTTTTTAAATAATTTTCCTTGGATTTTGTTGGAAGCAAATTATTTATAATTGCGGCAGCATTTGCACTGATGGAATCCGACAATTCACTGTCACTGTCGCTTTGATTTAACATCGTAACGTATTTTTTAGAACATTAACTTATTTATAAAAATAAATTAAAATAAACTTATGTAACGTTTAAGTATTTGAAGAAAACAAAAACGCGGCAAATTCATAGACTAATATTTTTTTGTCGGAAAAGCAAAGCCATCAAGCTCATACGGCCTCGTCGGTTTTCGTAATTTTATTTAATAATCATAATAACTGCATAATAAATGCGTATTCCTTTTTCAAAAAGATGTATATACAAACTCAGTGGTGTAAACACAGATGTAGTTCAGTATAAATTTCGGTAAGTATTCCAAATTTAAATCACATTCTCCCCCTAGAGGTGAATGAAATTCAGTACAATTTTCTTTCCCTGTTTTTAACAGATTAAAAATGACTATTGTTATGTTCGCTTTTTGTGGCATAGAATGTCACTTTTTTGAGCAAGTGGTACGAAAAATTATTTTAAGTCTTATCTGCTTGTTTTGTGCTTATAAGTGTACCTCAGTCGGTTTTTTTATTACGTCATTTTAACTCCGATATTCACTGAATACCGGTTACTATTTTATCCTGGATCATCGTACAACGAGACTAATAAAATTTAAGAATAGAATATGGCTTAGATATTTATGGATTTTCGATCAGCCGATCAGCCAGCTAGATTCGCCTCTCACTTTTGCAATCTACAATCATACATTACTACATTACTGTATTCTTAAGGTCAAGGCTGTCTACTATGTTCATCGCATCATCTTCAGCTGGGTAACACAAACCATAAAAGAAGATTAGGAAAAGACTCCCAACTATAACTCGTATTTAATAACAAATTGCGCTACCCACTTGTAACGTACTACCTCTTTGACCATATTGGCTACTGGCGGATTAGCCAGATAAAAAGTACAACTATAGAAATTCGGAAATTCGGGTCTGGAATCTCGTCTGGCAGCTGATTGTTTTTTTTGAGGCAGACATTGTTTGAGCTCTGAAACGTGAGGTTGTATCTTCTGCATCAATAATTTTTAAGTCACGCCTTTAGTTGCGGCGATGGGCTAGTCCCTTTAGTACTGTTATTCCTTTTAGTACTGTAATGGAGCTGAATGTTTAGTTGCTGTAAAGTGCAGTAGTTGATATGAAACTTCCCTACTATCCCCAATCCATGGGTAAGCATTGGTTCGTAGTTAGTCTTTCTTATTTTCGTGTATTTTATACTCTCTATGTATTTCCCTTTTCTATACAGTGTCTATTGGACTGCGGCACTCTTAGATCCTAATTACCCTAGGGCCCTCGTCGGAAGTCTCCTTGTGGGGAGCCGTCGCCTGATAGCTGGGCGCTGTAGCGCTTTTGTATTCCTATCATTCACACTGGTCTCTTTCCAGGGTTCCACGCCGAGGAGTAATATCCTCCTGGCGCTAACCGCAAAATCACTTGTTGACGTCTGGAGAAGTGGATCAGTTGGATTGAGTCTACCAAGGAGCTGAAGTCTACAAATTCCCGGCGAGTCCCTATCCAGCGTTTCAACTATATCACAATATTCAACTCACGACCCTGTGATTAATAAACGTATCTTGAGCCTGCCAACAATCTCTTTTGGTCAGGTTAGAGTCTCACTGTTTCACACTAAAGTAGAATTTTTAATTTGAGGTCAGAAATTTAAACAATAAATTGTCATTTTCTAATACAAAAAATATAATATGAATGTCAAAGTCAACGGTTTTGTTCTAGAAAATGACAGTTGTTTGTTTACAAATCTGGCATCAAATTAAAAATTGCAGTTTAGGTATCTACTGCGAAGCGACAGAATAACTTTTGACACGTCAAGTCAAAGATCGTACCGTACGTGACGGGAATGATAATGCACAAATTTGTATCATGTTTGTGCACCTGACTAAAGTATCCAGGGTGACCAACTGACAAGAGAGGCATTATATGTCACACAAGATTTAAAGGAAGCACCATCAGTGACAAGTTTCTACCTCATCGCCTGAATTAACAAACATACCGATATCTTATCTTCCTTACTTCCTTGGTATCCCTCAAGTCTCTGATTCCGTAAGGCTTGTTTAAAGACAACAAGAGGACCTAAATTGGGGTTACTCAATTGTTTGTTTAATATTACGGCGGGTATTGTATCTTTGCACACTTCCGTCGAATGTGAGTGTGTACTAACGAGCTAACAGAGAAGACGCTTGGGGCAAACTTTCACAGGCCGTGGCTCATGTCATAAATATTCTCTGTGCGTCGAACGCCGTGCGACAATGCAAATGTTTGAATACGTCATGTCGAAGCCATGACTAGAAATTGGCACCGAGGCAAGGTATGTGTGCCGCTGAATCTCGTTGCATAATCAAATATACTGCACCACCATAGTTACAGGCTAATAGGGTAAGGTGAGGTGACTCAGCTCAGCTCGCTCAGACACCAAGAAAACTTGCGGGGTCTCTACTTAAATGACATCTACTAATATCACCAAACTGTAATCAGTAGTTGACCGAGCGAGCGAAGCGTCTCCGTTCCAGCTCGGGCAAAAATGCTTTCGTATGTCCGGCTGTTCCCCTTGGTCACATTTCTTAACCGATTCTCGCAAAATATTGTGAGCAGGTTCGATAATTATATGTTTTTTGTCGATTCAGATTTTGAAAATTTATCAATATAGCCGAGATATCGGGTTACAAAGTCATTGGTGCTACTTTTATACCTACTCCATGTACGTAACCAGGTGCATTCATAAGTTTGTATGCGGTTTTAAAAGAAAATTCAGGCGGGTTATTTGTTTTTATTATACTTAATTCCACTTGTTCATCCGAGGTCTTCCAAGTACGGGGGTGCGAGGGGTTGGAAAATAATAGAGAAAAAAAAGTACGAGTCGGACTCGCGCACGAAGGGTTCCGTACCACCATGCAATGGTAGAGATGGTGTGGACTGAATAGTTTGGATTAAACATAGCAAAAGGTTGCTTACAAAGTTATTGGTGCGGCTACTTTTATACTCCTTGAACGTAACCAGGTGCATTTATAAGTTTGTATGTGGTTTATAGATAATAAAAAAACCTTGGCAATTTCGGGTACGTTTTCCTGTAATTTTTGGCTTATAAGTATTCTATATTCTGTGTTTTTCATAATTTTAGACTGTGGTTTCGGAGATGGGGCTGAAGGGGGATGGTCATTTATGGCACTTTTTTGATCATAACTTCTGATGTTATCAAAACTAACATTTTTTTTTTGAAAAGTTTATAATGATTCCTGTTCAACGATACCCTACATGACTTATTTACGGTGTTTTTTTGTGTTCCCTTGGGTAGAGAGAGAAAATTACTTTTAGAAATAATTCTTCGTAAATTCTTGAACAGCAAATTGCTTGTGTTATCGGTAAAAATGAGTGTCAGTGGGGTTTATAAAGATGAAAAGAATAGCACGAGAGTATTATGGAAAAAAATAAGGGCGGAATATGGTCTTTCGGCGAAAAGTAAAATGTGCCCTGCTGTTATATTTATTTATACACACTACACAACACCACACCAACAACACAAACACATGACATTAAGAAAAACATTACAAAAAAAAATAGATACTAGTGTCTATGTCTATTATAGACGTGCACAACATTCTTCAAAAAATACAAATCAAGTTAGCATAAACGTAAACCTAACCTAATACACATAACCAACGCTTTAATTCAATTCAATCAATAAATATATTACCACTTTCATATAAAAATATTTAATGAATAAACGAACGAACGAAATAAATACGAGTATAAGACATATATATATATATATATAACTCTGAAATGTTGATATACAAATATATGTATATTGCCAATCACTATGCAACCAATCTCAACTTTCATAATAACATCAAAAGGACATCCGCCGTATATTTTAAAATAATTTTTACATTATCGACTATATAACGTCCACGTGTTTATGCGACGTTGCCAAACTTCCAATAACTGCAAGCATACAAATTTAAGCTTTACTACAAGAGACAACGGTCTGATTTGCTTGCAAAGCTTAGAATGCAAAAACAATCCCAGAAACATGTGTTCGACGGACAGAAACAGAATCCCATTAAAAGCACCATATCGAATGAAATACTATGCGGGCTGTGTGGGGTGCTCTAGAAGACAGTAAGCTGGATAGATATTACGAGCCGGGTAGACGGCGTAGGCGGATGAAGGAGCCAAAACAATATGAAAATAACATTGAACAATTTCGCGACGCGCCGCCGAGCGCGAAGCATGCTTGTACAGCACAATGGTGCTCCGCACGCCACCATCGCGAAAAGAATCTACAACATTAAGTGACGAACAAGTGTGCTCTAAATGTAAGGAGCAGACGAAGATAATAATAAATGAACTATGTGCGTTTATAGTGAACAAGTCGGATACTTTGCCTGAGAATGCAATTGTGCAGATTTGCTCATCGGCCTATAACTTGGATGAAATAGAAGATGGACGGCGCGTCCTGTTTTCCCATCTCGCCCCTCATAAGAAGATTCTTCGTAAAAAAGAGGGTTCGGAGCAGAAGAGTATTCTGGAGATGATAAAGCTTGTTAAAGAATTTGAGCCCAATTTGCCAATATTCGTCGCGAAAAACTTGAACAAACTACCCCCAGTATCTTTTGACCATATTGATGTTACGACTTTTTTGAAGGACATGACTCTTCTTAGGAAGGAAATTACGGACGTCAAAGTGAAACAGCTGGATGATAATCTACATCAACCATCTCCTGGCATAGAGGCCTTGAATGTGAGATTGAAGGGATGAAGATAATCCTCCAGGAGCTGCAAAGCAGGAAATGCTTTGTGGAGCCGCCACTACTGCCTCATATTGATAAGGATACGAGTAGGCAGCATAATGATGGGTTTGCCCAGCCGGTTACGTCATCATTGCCCTCTGAGGTCCAAGAACCTGGCGCGCAATGTCCTGCCACGACGGGTTCAGTCACAGTAAGTCCTGTTGCTGTAGTTCCTGTCACTGTATGTCCTGCCGATGTAAATCCAGATACGGGGGGGAATTCGGAGCTGAAGCATGACAGGAAGAACCAGAACAAGGAGGAGGCTGTCGCACAAGATCCTGGCACGCAATGTCCTGCCGCGACGGGTTCAGTCACAACTAAGAACAAGAATAAAAAACGTAGTAAAGTGAGTACCACACCAAGACAACCAACCTCCCCCAGGACTACGATGAACATGACGTATGTGAGTCTGCCGACTACAGTTAAGCCAGTAAGCTTTGCCGACAAGGTGAAAACTGCTTACCATGAGCGACCTGCTCAGCAGCAGCATAGTGGTGATGAGCAGTGGACATTGGTTCGTGGTAAGAATAGAAAGAGAATCACCAACAGGAGAGGCACGGGAGAACCTCTTCCTCAGTTCAACTTTCGAGCCGCAGAGAGAATGATGTCATTGTACTTGTCAAGGGTGTGTCCTGAGTCTAAGACATCTGATATTTCTGGCTTTATTAAATATAAAACTGGATTAGATGTAAAAGCAACCAAGTTGAATGCCTATGACAACGAAGACAATGAATTCAATGCCTTTAAAGTGAGGGTGCCGGTTGCGAATGTTGATACATTCCTTAATCGGCAAGGAGACCGCTTTTGGCCCAAGGACATAGTTTTTAGAAGGTTTCTGGAAACCACACGTAAGCCGCAGAACGGCAAGGTGTCGGAAAGACTTGATGACTAACAATTTATAACATAAAACACATTTTTTTATGGATAGTACAACCAATAAAATTAATAAGAACTTGACATTGGTGTCATTTAATTGTCAGTACCTGAAAAGTTCGATTGAACATGTCCGAAACCTGTGTAAAACACATCATGTTATAGCCTTACAGGAAACATGGTTAATGCCACATGATCTGGACCACCTCAACACCGTGGACCGAAATTTTGGCAGTCATGGTGTCTCAGGGGAATCGTTAAGGGAAGACCGTATGGCGGTGTGGCGCTCCTGTGGAACAGGAATATGTTCCCGATCGCCGAGATCATCCCGTGCCATAGCGAGCGTATGGTGGCGGTACGCCTACAGTGTGGGGAGAGCAGTCTTCTCGTTTTCAGTGTCTATACGCCGACAAATAGCGATGAAAATTTACCTGAATTTACGCAGTGTTTAGCTAACATAAGCGCAGTGATTGAGTGCTCAGAAACTGAGAGTATTTATGTGTTAGGGGACTTTAATGCACACCCACACACGTTATTTGGTGTAGAACTAATGAACTATTGTGACGAGCAAGTTATGAGCTGTGCGGACTATGACTCACTCGGTATGGAATCTGATACATATACTTATGTAAGTGCGGCGCACGGCACTAGGCGCTGGCTCGACCACTGCCTAGTATCAGAAGCGGCCCGAACTTCAATTAGCGGAGCACAGGTACTTTATGATGTGTATTCGTCGGACCATTTGCCACTAGTCATTCAGTGTAGGTTAGATATTAATTTTAAGCCTGTAAATATTGTTTTGGATTCGCATTCTGATATTAAACATATATGGGGTAATCGCAGTAAAGAACAAATTAATAAATATGCCGAAATATGTACTGATCTCTTTGAAACAATTAAATTAAGTAACTATTATAATGTTGACTGTATGCATAACTATTCTTATAACGATATTAATGAATATAAATGTAACAATAGTGAACATATTAAATTAATAGACAATCTTTATAATGACATTGTAAATACCCTGCAAACAGCAGCTGTACGTAGTTTTTATGTTAAAAACCCTAAAATTAAAAAACTTATTGGTTGGAATTTTCATGTTAAGAAATATCATTCTATTGCTCGACTAAAATTTCAGGAATGGGTTGTATGTGGTAGGCCGTGCTCGGCGCATTGCTATGAGGAAATGTCTGTCTCGCGCCGGGATTTTAAGGCTGCCTTAAAATATATACAGAAAAATCAGGAAAGAATTAAATTGGATGTTTTGGCTAGACATAAATCGGGTGGGAATTTTGTTCAGTTCTGGAAGGAGACGAAAAAGTTCAATCATAAAACATGCTTACCCGTGACTGTAGGGGGGGAGCAGGATCTTAGTAATATTGCAAATCTTTTTTCAAAAACATTTTAACCCGGTAAGTACTTTACCGTTAGCTGCTAGTAGGGATAACTCGAGTAGATGTCGTCGTGTGCCGGGGAAATTCCGAGTGACTACTGATGACGTAATCAAGGTTCTCAGGAAAGCGAAACGGGGTAAGTCCCCGGGACATGATGGCCTCAGCATTGAACATCTTTTGTACTCGGGTAGGTACATCTGTGAGGTACTTGCGCGGTTTTTCAATCTCTGTGCGCAGCATTCATACCTACCTGCTAACTTAATTCGCACACTAGTAGTTCCTATTGTCAAAAATAAGACTGGTGATGCCTCGAGCGCGGCAAACTACAGGCCTATTTCGCTGGCTACGATTGTGGCCAAGGTACTTGAAAGACTGATACAACTAAATACTTCACAGTTTCTAAAAATAGATGATGCTCAATTTGGCTTTAGGGCTGATGTTTCCACGGATATGGCTATATTTTCTTTAAAACAAACAGTTAATTATTACTTGAGCAATAAAACAACGGTATACGGTTGTTTTTTAGATTTAAGTCGAGCTTTTGATACTCTTAATCATGATCTGCTGTGGAACAAATCAGACAGGAGCGGGGTGCCATCTGGCACTGTTGATCTTCTAAGTTACTGGTACAGTAGTCAGACCAATAGTGTCAGGTGGGGTAACGTCCTGTCTGATAGTTATAGGTTGACCTGCGGCGTGCGGCAGGGTGGCCTGACCTCCCCCGACCTGTTCAATCTTTATATGAATGACTTGATCGTGGAGCTGAGCGGCACGCCCGTGGGGCTCAGGCTTGGTGACAGGTATGTCAACAACCTGAGTTACGCGGACGATATGTGTCTGCTCAGCCCCACGATCAAAGGCCTGAGGAAGTTATTGTCTATATGTAAAAAATACGCACTAGAACACGATCTAATATATAATGTTAAGAAGACTGAGATGATAGTGTTCAGGTCGGGGAAAGGACCGGACCACATTCCCAGTCTCATGCTTAAGGGTCAACCTGTAAATATAGTCGAGAACTTCAAGTACCTTGGCCACATTCTCTCGTCTTCTATGAAGGACGACGCTGATATTGAGAGGCAGCGTAGGGCTTTATCAATAACTGGTAATATGATAGCAAGAAGGTTCTTTAAGGCCTCTTCAGATGTAAAAATATTATTATTTAAAACTTTTTGTCAATCATTTTACACGTGTCAACTCTGGGCTAAGTACACTCGAAAATCTCACGATGCACTTCGAGTCACATATAACAACACTTTTAGGCACTTGATGGGCTTGCGCCGAGGCTGCAGCGCATCGGGGATGCTCGCCGAGACGCGTGTCAACTCTTTTAGTGCCATCGTGAGGTTCAGAATAGCCGCCTTCATGAACAGAGTTGACATGTGTAGAAATACTATCATCAAAGAGCTGTCTGATAGACTTATAACTACTGGCATGTTTAAGCATTGGCTTGCAACAGCAGCGTAGTAAATATGACAAGAGCACATAACTACATACATTTTGTAACACTGTATAATTGCTTACTATATTTTTTTAAGTTCTTTTAACAACTATGGATAACATTTTTCGTAAATGAGTCTGAAAATAAAGTTTTATTATTATTATTATTATTATTATTATTATTTATTGATGTTATAAGATCACTGAACTATTAAACCTAAACAGTGAAATAGAAAAATAAACGTAGGTATTATTTAAACAAGGTCCCATACATGTTTTGGAAGATTTTTGGCTCCTTTGTCCCTAAAAATTTAAAACATTTAAAAAATCTACCATAATCGGACGCAAAACCAAATACGGTGTGAAATTTTTATCCCATCTGGCATCCGTATATGTGTCTCAAAAATATGCAGCCTAGAATTAACTAACACATATTTATTACTAAGTTAGTAACATTATTTTTATAACGGAACCACAACTAATGCGCTACAAAACAAAACACAAAGATTATTGTTTACTGAAATATTAAAACAAACCCATATATGGGCGCCAAACTAAACACGATATCTACGATTTTGATATATCTGGCGTCCGCATATATGTATAAATCTTTTTAAAAAATAGTCCTTCTAGAATTAATAAATTCACATTTGTCACAAAGTGACAGTAAGCACAACAAAAGCATAATTAGGGCGCTACAATACATTACACAAAGGTTATTTTTTACTGAAATAACAAACCAAAAACATATATGGATGCCAAACTAAACACAGTATGAATAATTTTCAAATATCTGGCGTCCCAATATATATCTGTTGTTGTTTCATTCATTCTGGGTAGGCATAAAGCTTATCATCGTTTTTGTTTACTCTTGACTTCATAAGTCTTCTTTAAATTCTTGCATAGCCATGACAAATGATTACCACTACTCATTGAAATGTGAGGGTAGTTAACACATTTTAATACACAAGAGAGATTACGAGGATCAATAAATCCGGATCGTTCAGTAGAACCTTCTATTACTTCTCACTTTTACCAAAATACCTTCCTTGCCACATTATCATACTTTTCCGTCACATTACCACAGTAAACGAATTAAGAAAATTAACAAAGAATGAATTTGCGACCTGTTGAAGGCGTTTGATTGTGTTGATCATAATACGCTATTAATTAAATTAAATCATTACGGAGTTAGAAATAAAGCGTTGGATCTACTAAGATCATACCTAAGCAATAGAATTCAAAAGGCAGAAGTTAACGGCGTAAAATCTGATGGATCGGTTGTTAAAATTGGCGTTCCACAAGGTTCCATACTAGGCCCTTTCTTATTCCTGGTATATATTAATGATCTGCCTTTCATGGTGGAGAAATTAACTGACATAGTGTTGTTTGCTGATGATACTTCAATGGTCTTCAAAATTGAAAGACAAAAAGGAGATTTTGATGATGTTAATGGTGTATTGTCTTTAACCTTGAATTTGTTCACAGTTAACAGTGTATCAAATTATCACTTCCAAATGTCAGGCAAGTTGAGACCAGTTTAGTATTAGTCAACAGCACGTTAGAATTAGTAAATGATACGAAGTTTCTTGGAATAACCATTGATAGCAAATTGCAGTGGGGACCCCACATAGATAAATTGGCTGGTAAATTAAGTTCTGCGGCTTACGCTGTTAGGAACATCAGACAAAGCACGGATGTGGCTACATCTAGGTTAGTATATTTTAGTTACTTTCATAGTGTGATGTCCTATGGTATCTTGTTGTGGGGGAAAGCAGCGGATATTCAAACTATTTTTATTTTACAGAAAAGAGCTATTCGACCAATTTATAATTTAAAACGAACAGACTCCTTAAGAGAGCTTTTTAAAGAAATTGACATTCTAACAGTAGCTAGTCAATTTATTTTCGAAAATATAATGTATGTACGCAAGAACCTTACAACATTTTCCAAACTTAGCGATAGCTGTAATGTTAACCTAAGAAATAACCACAGACTATGTGCGCCCCGTTTTAGACTCGCGAAGGTTAGCAATTCTTTCAAGGGTCAGTGCATTCTCTACTACAATAGGATACCTCTGGAGATTTTGAAATTGCCATTTGAGCAATTTAAAAAGCATGTTAAAGCGACTTTGTCGAAAAAGGGATTACTTAAATGACAGGACTGTATGGGGTTAATCTGGCTCAACACAGACCTTGCTGTTAATAGTTTTGTAATTATTTATTCCTGCTTATTAATCATAACAATTAAATTTTTCATATTTGTATTAGTTAAGCAGAACCTATTTTTAAAAGAGATCTAAAAATCAATCTGTGGGAGTTTCTACGCCCTTCTTCTCCCACAGTGGTCCAATGTAGAGAAGGGGCAAAAAATGACGTTTGCTAAGTATATGTTAATATCTACAGTAATAAAGTACTTTGACTTGACTTGACTTGACTTGTCAAAACTATATCTGCTTTAAAAATATGTACAGTAAAGTACGGTCGCATGAATTAAGAATTTTGCACATTGACTCCTAGCTACTTGTATCTTTCACTCGCGCGTAAATGATATCGTCTTCATGCTCACAATTGAACTGTGCGAGCGCCACTCCAATATAATTTACGCGTGAGCGAGAGAGACCAGTAGCTAGGGGTAGATGAACGAAATTCCTTCTGCTCGGCGACCGTACTTTAGTAGAGAATTTAGGATGTGCTTCGGCTACTGTCGGATGAAATCAGAACAATTCGTGTTACAGAAAAATTGTGGTAAATTATAATATTTTTTAAATTAAAAGTGCTGTTGACTTCATCAGCAGTAGTAATACAATGGTGTTTCTGACTCGTTCTCACTAAATTAAAGAAAAACATATTAGACACTTTCCAAAGATAAAACGATGACTAATATTATTTTTACCTCACAAAGAAAACAATGATAATCCACATACCATTTTTTTAATGAAATAATGGCTTAAGAAAGCTGAGAAGAGTACGGATGAACTAATAATTAATAATTTTATTCAGCTGACGATCTCCCATAGATAGATAGTAAGTTGCACAGGTATTTAAAATTTTGAACTATTTGAAAAATAAAATAAAAAATATTGTGGTCTAAAGAAGACTACAGCCCTGTCTAGTCGAAGAATAAAAGAATATTGACATAACGACAAATTTCATTACTATGATGTATTAGTTTTCCATTCCATTCCTTTTGTGCCTTTTCCATGTCTTCCACTGATCCTGGCCGAATTTGCCTCTTGCCACCATTAACAAAAATGAATTGGATTGAAATTGTTATTATGATTTTCCAATGAAACCTACTATAACAATCACAAAATGATTATTATATATTGAGGTAACGCTTATTTTGACTTGATTCTCAACTTTGGCTTATCTTTTCTTTTATCCACAAAAAATTGTAAACCTTAAAAAACGGATTTCTGCGGAAAATCAAGATTTGATAGCTTAGACATTTTTTCAAAATTTTATTTTCCAGGCTATTATTGTGGAAGTGTGTTGATTTTAATGTGACAATGCGCTAAGGCAGACAATTTAGTAAAAGTGAGAAGTAATGGAAGGCGAATGAATGATGCGGATTGATTGTTCCTCGTAATTCCCTAGAGCATTGAAATGTGTGAACGACCTTCACATTTCAATAAGCTGTAGCAGTAGTAGTTAAACAAATATAAGCTCGTACATAAGTACGAGCTTATATTTGTTTTGACATATAAGTAATGTCTGAAAATATAACTTATGAAATAGATAGTAATCAAAATGTAAGCTGCACAAAACCAAACGTTTAAGAGAGCTGCAAAGTGATATAAGCTCTCAGTATAATTTAAAACTAATGACATTTAATATTCGTAGCATTAACAGAAACTTTGATGATGTTATTTATCATTGCACTGAAACGCATGGATATTAATATGGACTTCATGGTATTTAACCAAATTTCATTTGAACAGTAATTCTTTTATAAGGCAAATAGCGATTTACGTCAATTTAACTCCACCAAATACATAAATAAAGCTGGTGGGGGACGGTAGGAATTGCTGACGTATGAACCTGACGTAAAAGATGCTAATGGCGTGGTGGTAGATATCAAAAATGGGCCCAAGGTTATCGGGACCTATCGCACACTCTCAATATGCAACGTTGACGATGAACGACGGCTTCATCTCATCCGTAGACATTCTACTTGAGTCGCTAAAGATAAACTCTTTCATCATATTTGCAGGGGACATAAATATCAACATAATGCCAGATGAAGACGATAGCCGCAAAATATAAAACCTGTGTCGCCTAGCCGAGCATGGACAGGGGCTGGAATAATCCAGCCAATACAAAACCAACTAGGATGGAAAACTGCCTCGATCACATATTTAAAAGGACTAGGTATGGGGCGGAATCCGCGATATTTATTGACCAGCATTACCAATCATGATATTGCCATGGTTTTAAGCACACCAAAGCATCTTGAATATGAAATCGTCGTCAAGAAAAAGAACTAAACTATGATGCAGTCAGAAATTACCTGAGACTGGAAGACTGGAAAGCAGTCATTAACACTGAAAGCCGTAGAGATTTTCACATCAATTCTCCAAACATAGATGTTGCGAAAAATACTTCATAGATAAATTAGCAGATCGAAACTCAACTTGAAGCCTTGAATCACGCCCGGTCTCCTAAGATAAGCTGCACTTGGAACAAATAAGGGATAGCAATAACAATTTACTCACTTCACTTACTAGAGGTACTAAAAACGATCTGTTACACCGACTCAAAACAACTCACGAAGCTAAAGAGCTAGAAGACAGCCAGGGCAATCCCAAACAGTTATGGAAACCTATCAGATAATATGCTGCCAAACGCCTATACAAAAGTATTCACTGGAACTGCTCGACATTAAAAATAGTGTCAAGGCCTTTCTCAACAAATACATTGGCTAAAGTGGGTCAAAATCTCGACCACATGACCCTAAACAACACTTTTTCTTTACTCTACAGACGACACAGCGGTGATCCAACTCCTGACAACTTCAATAACTTGCTCATCAAAGTCATAGCACATAAAATAGTAAAAGCGCTCTCACAAATTTTCAACTTGAGTCTTGTGATTATTAATATGCAAATTCAAATTCTTAATAAAATGAATCCATATGATAGGATATCACAACCTAAAATATATCTTAAATTAAAAAATCCACTGGCATATTTCTGGAAGCATGGAAAATAGCCAACGTGTCACTTTTTCATAAAGGTGGATCTAAAACCGATGTGAGGCACCAATCTCGCTCCTGAACACAATGTCGAAGATGCTTGAGAAGTTCCCTGCTCAGAGACGAAGGACTCGGCTCCAGTGAGTTTCGGAATCCCTCAAGGCAGCATCCTGGGTCCCACGTTTTTCGTTATTTATATAAATAACCTTCTACATCTTCGCATCCTGGATGCCGAGATCTTTTGGTATGCCAATGACAAAGCCATTCTGTTCCATGGAAAATCCTGGAATATTGTTTACAGAACAGCCGAGTCAGGGTTAAGACAGGTGGTGATAAAAAATAAAAACATTAAACTTTTGAGACACTCGGCGAACAAAATCCCACTTATTTCAATTTATACAGCTTTGTGTCAAAGGGCCAAAGCCGCCACTGTGTCAAACATGCCTAAATAAGATGCATATGTAGTGGTGTATGTTGGATCTTCACCAGGGATAGCGCTTCACCATCTAGCGCGACACTATCTTTCGCGTCACTGCCGAGGCATTGTATAAGTAGCTGTATTATAACTCTGCTATGGAGGGCTTGGAAAGCCAACCTGGTTGCGAATTAAGTACGTACGGGTTGCGTAATTTATAGGCACAAAGGTACAAGTAAAATTATCTTTTTTCTCTAGAGATCTCCAACCTTCTTTCGACAACGATGAAATAGTCCTTTTACGTCGATATTTATTTTTCTCCATCTTCTTTTTTCCAAGTTTTCTTAGCTTCCTTGAGATAACTCTTCTGTTTTCATAATCTTTTCGTTTCGGCATGGCGAAGTTTTAACTTACTTTTTAGAAATCGAAAGATGCTTGCTGAGTGATCGAAACTGAAAACTTGAATGACGAACGACCGATGTCGGAGGTGCGGGAGGAAACGAAAAGAAAACACCAACACCCTCAAATACAGTGTTGAGTGATGACCGCTGGATGCGCTACTACATAGTATTATCTCTTACTTTAGGTTACTCAATTCTTCAGATGGAGCCTTCATACGAAGAACCCGTACGTGAATTTCTATCATTATTATACAATAATGATAGAACTTCACGTACGGGTACTTACCAGGACCATATTTGCACGCCGTTTCCCTGATTTTTCCTTTCCATCTACTTAACAGGATCCAAAATACCCATAATTTCGCCTACAAACCCTTTCAGGAAACAAAATAAGAGTTTGAAAGAGTTTGTGTTGTCGCTGAACTCAATTTGAAATCATTTTCTATTATTTTATTACGCATGTTTGCAATAATTATATTACCTAATTAGTTCCACCATTTATTATCTAATTATAAAACATCTTATTCATAATCAAATGTTAAGTTAAATGTTCCTAGGTTACTTAATTCTTTCACACATTAAATAGTGTCTAAAGGGAGAGGCAGATGGGCCTTAAAACACAGGTTTATTAAACTTAGTTTAAGGTTCCAATGTATCTTTCATCATGCTCACGTCGCTGCTAATGTAAACAATAAATTGTGACACACTCCACAATAAAAGACGTTTTAAAATAGTAAACCAGTGTATTTCAATAAAAATCTTAGTCGTTGTGTAAACCTGAGGTGACAACTCCCCTGTGCAGACGTAGGCAAGTCAGTGAAACAAGAATAAATACCAAAATCAAGCAAAATTGTTCTAAGGCAAAATCGGACTTAAATCACGACTAAATGTTCTGTGATAATCACGATTAGATACAAGGACACAGTGCTGAAATTAAAATATACATGCAAGACATGAAATAGAATAGTGAAAGGACAACCAATAGTGAACACAGTGATAAAATTTCAAAGAAATACACAAAAAAGTGACAGAATAACCGTAATATTTCAAAACAAAGCGTCACCTTCTATCTTGCAAACGCCCGGTAGGCGACATCACCACCCAACTCCAGAAAAAGAACAGTCGCATCCGCTCACCAACAGATGACGCTAATAAAATCAATAAATGATTCTTCTGCTTACTAACAGAGGGCGTTACTAACTTACAACAAATACTTCGTGCTACTCAATAAAAGAGGGCGCCACCTTCAAAATATAGAGGGCGCCATAAAACAAATGGATTAGTACCGTGCCTGGCCACCACATACACGGCGCCACCGGTAACACCCGTTCAAAACTTTAAACTGCAGACAAGAGGTGTACCTAAGCATGACGAAGAACTGCAAGACTTGCTTGGAAGCTGTCTATCCCTCAGAAATTTTAAGATGCGTGGTCTGCAATAATACATTTCACCATAACTGTGTAAATATTACATCGGCATACTATTTGGCAAACATCAACGATTTAAAATTGGATTTTAAATGCCAACAATGTTCAGGTTCATGTCGTGATGCTGTTCCCCCAAACACAGAAATAATTATAGATGGTAACGGACATATTTCTACAGATTCTCCACTATCAACAAGGCAGGAAAATGTCACCTATAGAAAGCCTAGACAAATAATGGAACACTCTAAAGCGAATGAGTCGTTCGTAAATCTGTCTTCCCAAAGCTTGCCAATTATATTAGAAAATGACCAGGAGCTGAATCAGCTAAGGCAGGAAAATAAAGCGCTGCGTCTGCAACTCTTAGTTGCTAATAGTGAAATAGATAACTTAACCCTGGAAAATGGTACAATTAAGAAAACATTGGATGAACACAAAAGGAAAATCGAGATCCTTAGGTCTGTTAGAATAGGTGGTGGCGAAACTTCCCCACCAAAATTCTTCTCACCCCAATACAGACGACAACGTCATAGTATGATGAAAATGGGGTACCCTCGTGTATCACCCGGACAATTCACCAATGGAGTGATCGAACAAATGGCCTCGTTTAGTGGTTCGAATCAGACCCCCTACAACTTACGAAAAGTGATCCATATAACCGAAGGCGAGCCGAAAGGGACCAGTAAACCCACTTTCAACAGTGATTATAAAGAGACCTGTTTAACGCCCATGACATTGATGGGCCAGCCAGACCATCAACTAAATCCGAGACAACCTGGGATCACTGGACCATCCCACGGCACATTACTACCGAAACAAGTCTCCGCAAATGAGGCACAGACTGGAACTGGAAACGTAAAAATTCAGCCAACAAAACAGCCAATTCGTTTCACCCTAAAAACTGCGGAAATTTTGATAATTGGCGATGAATAAGTGAAAGGACTAGCAGCCAAGATGATCAACACCCGGAAAGAAAATCTATCGAATAATACCTATAAAGTATCGGCACTAATTAAGCCGAAGACCACAGGATCCCAGATTCTCCATGATTTGGAGGACAGAAGTAATCAGAATCGTGAAAACATATATGTTTTAGCTGTAGGTAAACATGACCAAAACCCTCACAGTCTACTATCAGAACTGAGCATTGCCCTATACAAACTAAGACGTAATAAGGTCTTTGTTATTAATGTGCAGGAAATCTGTCATTTGAATGAGAAACTTCTAAACTTTAAGATAAAATCAATTGTAAGAGGCTTCCAGAATTGTGATTTCATCCAACTAACACTGAAATCAAATAATGTGAATGATAACTCCTACCAGGAATTTTACTTGGATACACTGTGCGCTACACTTAACACGGAAATTGATTACATAAAATATAAAAAACAGTTTATAGATAGTGTCATGTCAAAGTCATAATCCAATATTGTTGCCACAAAAAAACCTGAGACAAAAGACTTATGCACAGTCCTTGCAGCAAAAAAGGGTACTATTCCTTACTATTTTGCTAAAAAGGAACAAAAGTAAATGAAATTGGAGCGGCTACGAACCTGGTCTCAAAAAAAGGTACTCTGCCATACCTGTTTGATAAAATTAAATTAGGACTAATTGGAAAAAGACAAAAGTCAGTGGGATTAGAGTTTTTTCGTGCATCTTAAAGAAATATCAAGTAACACCAACATTACAGTCTCCATTTTTCATCAAAATTTGTGTGGCATTTCGAACAAAAAAGAAGAGTTGGAATTATATCTTGAAAGCCTTGGAAGTAACCAAAAATATGTATGTATTACCGAACATTTCCTTAATAAGGGTTCAATATCGCTATTTAGTATTCAAAATTATAATTTAGCAGCATATAATTATAGAGGTTCTGATTCAAGGGGGGGTTCGCTTATACTGGCACTAAATAATGCAAAGTTTGAGGAGATGGAAATCTGTAAAAAGTTGAGGAAGGATATGAGTCATGTCTAGATAATTTCCTAACAAATATACCTGAATATAATATTTTGCATAACACTGTGGATCAAAACAATATAGGAGATAGGCATGCAGGAGTATTTTGTATTGTACAACTAGAAAATCCAATAGCAGCAGTAAAAAAGGAACAACATATAATTGTACAGCGTAGGGTTTTTGATGAAAGAAATAACATGATGTTCAGAAATAACATTTTAAAACAAGACTGGAATAAGTATAAATATTTTTCTGAAAAGATTTCAACAAGCGTTTAAAAATAGTTTTAAAATAGTCAGTCAGCAAATAAAACAGCAAGAATTTGTAAAACTTAAATGGGTCACTAAAGGAATTAGGGTTTTTAGTCAAATGAAACGTGTTCTATTGCCGTTAAAAGGAGTGAAGGATGCAGATTATAATGATATTTACACTAAAAATTACTTACAAATATACAGAAGAGTATTGAGGAATGCTAGAAAAATTGCCATTCGAGATGAAAAAGGAAAAGCTAGAAATTCTACCAAAGCTATTTGGAAAGTTATAAACAAACACAGAAACAAACTTAAAAATTGTAAAGTAGATTCTATTCAGCTGAAAGTTAATGACATCACATTACAAAAACCAAGTGAGGTGGTTGAACATTTCTCTTGTGAATTTTACAAAAAGGGCTCCACTTCAGATAGGAATGACATAGCAATACGTATAGCATAGTAAGTTACTAGAAACTAGTACGAACAGAGTACAATCCAGCATAATGTGTGAGTTAACAACTTCGATCGAAATCGCAAAAATTGTAAAAAATATGGAACCAAAAAAGTCATGTGGCCATGATGTTATACCAATAACTGTCATACAAAAAAACATAGACATCCTAGCTGTCCCTCTGACTTACTTTTTTAATAGCTGCCTAAATGAGAGTGTATTCCCTGAGCAACTTGAGCTGGCCAAAGTTGTACCAACATTCAAGAAGGGGTCAAAAAACTGATCCCAGTAAATATAGACCAATTTCTCTTTTGCCAATACTTTCAAAAGTTTTTGAAAAAATCATTAAAATTAGACTTTTAAGACACCTTCAGCAAAATCAAGTGATAAGTGAGAGACAATTTGGTTACCAGATGAACATTAGCACCACAGATGCAGTGGAAACACTCATAGATGATGTTGTTTCTAAACTTAATGTTAAGATGAAGGTCCTAGGCATATTTTTGGATCTCAGTTCTGCTTTTGATTTGGTTGACCATACTATTCTAATAAGAAAACTAGAACATTATGGCATCCGTGGTGAGTTTCTGGTGCTACTAAGATCATATTTAAAACACAGAAAGCAATATGTTGAATTAACATCGTGGGAAAATGGTAAGGAAGCGAAACATCGGTCAAAAATTACCAACGTCGAGAGAGGTGTACCACAGGGTTCGATTTTAGGTCCAATACTGTTTATTGTCTTTACAAATGACTTGGTAGAATATATTTCACGAAATCTGTTAGACACTCAGCTAGTTGTGTTTGCTGATGATACAAATGCTGTTATTCACGCAGAGCACCTCAGCACTCTTGAGGAAAAAGCTAATGCAGCGCTATTTTCATTCCACCAATGGTTTGACTCAAATAATCTTAAGTTGAACAGCAATAAGACCTGTGCAATACTGTTTAAAACAACAGCGGCTAATAATGATAGGGTTGATCTGAAAATGCTTGGAGAGGGTATTGATTTGACAGACACAGTAAAATTCTTGGGCGTTCAAATAGATGCTAACTTAAACTGGAAAGCTGAACTGCAAGCCATCGAAAGTACTCTAAGCTCAGCTTGTTATGCGTTGCGAAGTCTACGAGATGAGCTAAAAATTTACAATTTAAAAGCAGTATATTATGCCCTGGTAGAGTCAAAACTGAGATTCAGTATAAAGTTTTGGGGAAATAGTTACGATTATAATGTCAAAAAACCGTTCATCCTCCAAAAGAGAGCCATAAGAGTAATGGTACGAATACCACAGGATATCGTGTCGTGATTTTTTTGTCAAATTAGGTATCCTCACAGTTCCTAGTCTGTTCATATTAATTCAGTCTGTAGATTTACTTAAGCGATTAAATAAAGTAGAGTCTGAGGAAGAACGGGAAAGACGATTGAACACACGAAGAAAACACCTAGAGAGTTTCACTGTACCAAGACTGAATGTAGTTCAACACTCATCTAGGTATCAGGCGATAAAAATTTATAATATGTTACCAATAGAATTTAGACAAATTACAAGCCCCAATATACTTAAAAATAAGCTTAAAACATTCCTTTTGAACAAGTGTTACTACAGGGTTGATGAGTTTTTTGAGGACAAAAGTTGACTGAATTGATATTATTTATTGTTTTTATTGTTGACAAATTTATCTTATATTAGGTATTATTTTACAATTTTACAATTTTGACATTATATAAGTAATTAATTTGATAAATGTATTTGTTGACATTGTTATTTTTTATAGTGAAATGTATATTGTATTGTTTTAATTGCATGATTTGTTAATTAATTATTTTAGGTTTTAGTCTGTAAGCAATTTCAAATACAATTTTATATTGTTCATGAATAAATAAACTGAAACTGAAACTGAAACTTTCATCTGTATATTACTTTGGTGAATAAATTTCATTTTCATTTTCATCTTCATCTAGACATTGTATATAGTATCTAAACATGTATTTATTTATGTTTTTTCACAATTACTTCCAAGGCAAATAAATTATTATGAACGCAAACTTCGAAATCAACGAACACTTCAATCATATTAAACTGTGGTACTAAGTAGGTACGTAACTCCACACGCTCCGATAAAAAAATCAGTATGGACGAAGTTTGGCAACGTCTCATTCTTCGAGCGGACGTCAAATGCGGCCTATCATGAAAGTGTTTCTTGCGACTCTAGCGCCACTGTAATTTGATGGGGAAAATAGCAGAACTATAGAAATGTACAGTCAAGGCATACTAAGGACTAAATGACGTCCGAGTACTCCAGCCTCCCTCTGAGGGCGAAGCTCGGGATCTACAAGACCTATGTGAGATCCCGCCTCACCTACGCGGCTCCGGCATGGTACGCCCTGTGCTCGGAGACGAACAAACGGAGACTCCGAGCCCAAGAGAACCTCTCTCTGCGTACCATCGTCGGCGCCCCCCGCTACGTGAGGAACGCGACAATCCAGAGGGACCTAAGATGGGAAACCGTGGACCAGTTTGTCCAGAGGCTGGCGAAGGGCATGTTCGCGCGTGCGGATGCATCACACCTCCCGCACATCGCCGAACTGGCGCCGCACCACGCGCGCCCGCCCGACCGCCGCCGCCTGCCACGCGACCTGGTTGCCTAGCCGGCGATCACCCACTGCATACCAGCGCCACAAGAAGACCACCGCTCGCAGGGGCCATCCGATGACCTGTCCACAGGAGTGGACAGAGGCGATTCTTCGGGAAGAGGTCCGTCGACCTGACCCCGACTCCCCACGCCCCAGAAGGGGTGCGTGAGATGACTATGAAGAGAACGTCCGAGTAAAAATAAAAATCTTAACATTTCTGTGATGTGCTTCAACAGTAGAAGCGATTTAGACCTATTGCCGTCGTGACGTCCGTATACCGGACGCCGAAAGCAGGTGGACGCCACATCATATGCAAAAAAGGCCATAGTAGACGCCAAATAGATACCAAGATGTATATATATATATATATATATTATTTGGCTATACAGGTTCTTTGGCCAGCTTATGCTTGAAGGAACCAATAATGTCTCGAAATATATCTACTTGCTACTACAGCATGTTTTCCACCACTTATAATGGTGCATGGCGTAGTAGGTACGTTCTACAATGAGGCAAACGTACATTGATACGTCGAGATTTAATACGTGGCAAAGATAACATAATATTCTCGAACCTCTTGACATTGTACTTGGCTGTTTATTATATCGTGTAGGAAAGTCAGGTCAAGCATACGCCTTCGACCAGATAATGTGGTCAGCTTGAAAAAGGAAAGCCTGTAAGAGTAAGAGTCCCTGTGACTGATTCCAGAGGAATTGAAAGCAAGGAGTTGTATAAAGGACCGTTGTATAGACTCTAGCCTTTCAAAGTAAACACTATATACTGGGTTCCATACAAGACTACCGAACTCCGAAATACTTCGTACAAGAGCGTTAAAGAGAGTAATTTAGGACTGAACTTTTCTGGACTTCTTTGTGGCACGCATGAGAAATCCAAACATTTTTGCAGCTCTACTAACTATATGGTCGTAACGGTACAAATGTAAGCTTTGAGTCCAAGATAACTCCGAGGTCCCTGATCTGGTTTACTTTACCAATCCTATCGTAGGTAATACAGTAGTGAGTTGAAATAGGCTTTTTCTTTCGAGTAAACCTTATGAATTGCCATTTTAAGATATTCAGCATCATATAATTGTCACGACACCACTGATATACACGATCAAGGTCCTCCTGAAGCAAACTGATATTTTCTGGGCTGTCTATCTGCTCAAATATCTTCATGTCGTCGGCAAATAGGGAACATTCGCTATGTTTAATACATGACACCCTGTGGTACCCCGGAAGAAACGATGTAACTGTGAGATTCACAACCATTGACAACCACAATTTGAGGCCTATTGCACAAGTACAAGGCAAACCACGAGAGAAGTTGGCCGTGAACACCGTGTTGGTGCTTTAATTTCTCGATTAGAATTCGTTGTGAGAACATATCAAAAGCGCTACTAACGTCAGTGTAAACAACGTCTACTTGGTGCCCCTTGTCGACACGCTCAACAACCTTAGAAATGTATGAGACGAGATTGGTGACAACAGATATTTTTTGTTGAAAGCCATGTTGCTTGCAGCTTATCTGTTGCCTTGCATGACCAGTTACAACAGGGCATATCATTGATTCAAATAGCTTTGAAAACGATGGCAATATTGAAATAGGTCTATTATTCCGAGTCTCATCTATATCACCTTTTTTATGAACTGGCACAATACGAGCTCTCAATACACCACTTTTCAATGACTGAAATAATGATGAAAGAGGATCTAATAAAGCAGTCGTACATCATTTTAGGAACAAGGGGGGAATCCCATCAAGACCGGTTCTCTTATTTTGATTGAGGCCTTTAAGAACTTTAAGAATAGTTCTTTCATCAAGAAAAATGCGGCTGAGCAGACCAGATCGAGGATCCAAAATATCGGCCGACCGGTTGTCCGATGTTGAAACATTTGTAGACAAACTGAAACTAGAACTAAACTGAGAGGCAAACAGATCGGCAACTCCTTTTGCTGAGTCGGCAGATTGGGTACCACACTTCATAACTGAGGTCAATGTGCTTCTCTTCTTCTGGATCTTTTGCTTTTAAGGTAGCTTCAAAAGACTTTCGGGTTATTTTGTAAGCTACTTTCTACCTTGTTGAGCTATTCATTGTAAAACAATTATTGAAAAGCCAGTCACAACGCTTTCTTAGCAGTTTGTACTCAAGCTCGTCTCTAGGGTTTTTGTATTTTTTTCATTTTATACTTCGTCTAGTATTTTTCTTTAAACAATTTTACAAGGTATGTGGTGAACTAAGGCGGATACATCAGCTTGCGGGAGTTTTTCTTTGGAACATGGAGTAATATAATTTCATAAAATTTTTGATAAAAAATGGAGACGCTCTGGCCAGTCAACAACCCCGAGACCCTCCAGAACCCTGCCATAATCTCCTTTAAAGGACTTATAGTCACTTCTCGGAACCGGTGGCAAGAAACTTGAATGTAAAATGTGTGAACATGGCCAATGGGGGGTGGTAAGGATCCAGTCTATGATAATGCAGGTCTGTTTACCTCACACACAACACTACTGAGTACCAGATCTAGGATCTTGTCCTGGCAATTTTTGACGGCGTTGAATTAATGTAAGCCGGTTAAAGACATGAAATCCACCAAGGCATGGCCCAGCCTTTTAATATGGTAGTTATCTGGAATTCGCCAACGCTATCTTTATCTGAGGACCAAGAAATAAAACTCATGTTGAAGTCACCCATAACTACGACATCATCTACAAAACCAACGGTGTTGTCGAGATAGGTGTTGACTTCAGCTATCTTTGGGGGAGATGATAGATAAACTGCAAAAATACCAATGCGTTTTCGTTTACAACCATCCATCAAATCTACCAACAGCCACAAGTCCTCACCACCACTTTCCCAGCTCTTCATGCGAATACAATTTATATTGTTTTTGACACCTATCAAAACTCCGCCTCCATCAAGCTTGCCCAGAAAATCGGACCCAACATTTCGGTCACGCCGATAAACCTGTTACCTCTGGCACCCCTGCAAACAACATAAATATAAGTATATTTGTTCATAGAGAAATAATTTATACTAGTTTACTAAAAAAGTCCTTGTTCGTATCAGTAATGGCCGTGCTGTTATGAGCTTTAAGCGTTAAGATTTAGCCATTTCTAACACAGAGATTTATTTTGCCTTCAACCGGGCGGCAGCATGCCTTCTGCAGCAGTGCCGTGCAAGCAGCTTCTGAAGCAGTGACCTTCTTTCAGGTGTAAGATTTTCGCCCAGGAAAATAGCCGACTGTTCTCCCCCTATTCCAATGAGACTTCTGTTGAGTTTGTTCTGCTTGTGGTCCCGATGGTATTGAGGAATAGCTTCTAGAAGAGCGTCATGGGGGACAGATGATCTATCCCCGGGATGAGTGTCGCTTCTATTGTAAGTAATCGCTCGCTGACCACAACCGAGGACCGATGTTTCACTACATGCTGACCGCTCTCGAACACTAGCACTCAATTCAATGTATCCGCCTCACGTGAAACTGACCCGAACGCCGCACTCTGAACCGCGAGAATCGCTGACGAACACTGTTGCCACGGTAGCACGACAAGTTGGAACAATCTCGCGTAGGACTTCGCTATATTGTTTAAATTGTAGTTTAAGCGCACAATCCTGGATTTTATTAGCAAGTTTAGATCACTGGTATTAACTTAACTTTTGATGCTACTACGGCTTACTACTAATTAGTAAGGTTTAGAGATATTTTTATTTACGTTGAGGAGTAATCACGAAACGTGTTGACGATTTGACGAGCGATCAAAAAAAAAATATCTCTTCTCGCTGTACCAAAGTTCTTCATAAGCACATGCGAACCAAGCATAACGTAAATTTGAGTTTAGTTGATGTTGATACGCAGAGTGCCAGAAGCAGTATTGAGGCACCGGGAATGGGAACAAGCAGCGCAACCCAAAGTATCTCCTTAGATTCTAATGCTACACATTTAGCACATATTTCCTCTGTCAGGATAGGTCCCACCGAAAAAAAAATAATAACCCATTATTCCCCACTCGAGAAAAAGGTTTCTATAGAAGAAAGAGTGAGTAGAATGGCAGCGATAGTTGGAATACGGAGTACCATTTGAAAAATGTATCACGTCAATTGATATACTCGAGTTATTTGAATCAGAAGGCCACAGAGAGGCCTTCTTCTGCCAGTACGATATATGCTATGACAATGAACTACGGGGCATCGATTCAAAAGAAAATTGTCGATGAACGCACTGAAATCATCACAAAAGCGATTCACACTTACTTCTGATGAGTGGTCATCCCTAAGAAATCTTCGCATTTAAATTTGAATATTTACTTATTTATCGCTGGAGCTATGAATAGCTTGGGAATAGTTAAAAATGATACTCTATATATGTTATCATTTATTAGGAATTACATTTTCAAAAAATACTTCATTAACAAATAAAAATCTTGTTAAATTCCACGCCTCAACCGAAAGGGCGTGGAATCTTGGTAGGGTTGTTTTACCATGGAATGTCAAAAAGTAGTACTGACCTTGACGCCGTGGACCGGAATTCGAAAGCTCAATTCGAGGCAGGAGCACGGGATGAGGAACACAAGGGTGGGGGTTGATGGGAGTCGAATCTTACTGCTGTCGTAGTCCGCCGCCGGTGCCGTCGTGATGCCACGTATCCGACCACATGGGTCGCTATCCGAACGCGACGAATTGGGGACCGAACCACTTCAACCTTTCACAGCACGAAGCACTCACTCCGATGACGTTAAATCTACTTATTTCCCGACGATTGTTCCGCGATTATTATAATTAACATTCAACCAAGCTTTCCGATGCTGGCGTTAGACATTTTTATGTGCAAAAAAGTAACCTCTAACTCGCCATTTCGTTTCTATACAAGTGACAGTTAGTGATATCCCGATCACTCGCGGTCGATCCGCGCAACGAAAAACCGGTGCGTTCCGAAGCATAAATATTAAACAGTCACCCGCCCGGAAAGGCCCGAACCTGTCCCTAATCAATAGGAAGGCGAGAAAGTGTTGCGACCGCTCTCTTGAGGACCGAGTCCCCCACCTTGACTTCTGCTGATCGAGGCGTGCCATCCCGACCCGTGTACAAATTGACGATCCGTCCTCGTCTCCGTCTCAATGATGGCAGGTTCGCATCCTTAATCAGCACCAAATCACCGACTTGAGGGGGGCTCGTCCGGTCAGTCCATTTAAGGCGCTGCTGCAAGATGTGCAAGTACTCAAGGGACCAACGTTTCCAAAAATCTTGAGCCATCTGCTGCAACATCTGTCACCTAGTTAACCGACTTAACTTAACATCACCGAATGGGTATTCTGGCAGGGCGTTAAGGGGCTGACCTATCAGGAAGTGACCCGGCGTCAACGCTTCCAAATCATTTGGATCCGAACTGAGCGGGCACAACGGACGCGAGTTCAGTGTCATTTCAATTTTACAGAACAGCGTCGCAAGCTCTTCAAAGCGTAGAGAGGTCTCACCGATGATCCTCGTCAGGTGCGACTTAGCCGATTTAACCGCAGCCTCAAAAATTACTCCCCAATGAGGACATCCCGGCGGACTGAAAACCCATTCAATCCCTCGTCGGGAGCAAGCCGTACCGATGGCGTCCTGGTTACCGTTCAGGAATTGAGTGACCTCCTGCATATATCGCCTGGCTCCGACAAAATTTGTGCCGTTGTCCGAACGGATTAATGTCGGGAGGCCCCTTCGTGAGACGAACCGATCCAGACATGCGATGAATGCCTCTGTAGTGAGGTCACTGACCACCTCCAAGTAGACTGCCTTCGTGGCCAAGCACACGAAGATGCACAGGTATGCCTTCACTAATCTGGCGTTCCGTAGCTGTGAAGACTTGACCATGAATGGTCCCGCGAAATCCGTTCCGACACCCGCAAAGGGCCGGATTTCGTTAACCCTATCCGAGGGCAAATCGCCCATCTGGGGCTGCATCGTAGCCGCCTTGGCCCGATAACAAGGCAGGCACCGAAATACGACGCTACGCACTAAGCGTCTTCCCGATAGAATCCAGAACTCGCGCTGGAGAAACGCCATCAAGGCGTGGCATCCGACATGCCCATTCCGAATGTGTCGATCCTGTATTAACAGTTCGACCAACTTCCCTTTCCTAGGGAGTAACAACGGGTGGCGAGCCGCATAAGGCAGGTTGGCATTCCGCAGCCGACCTCCTACCCTCAACAATCCTTGAGGGTCAATAAACGGGTTGAGCCGAGCCACAGCTCCCTTCAGTTGGACGCGTCCGCGTCTCAGAATGTCTAGTTCGGACTTAAAGTGCACCGTCTGCACGTTCCATACCAATGCGAACAACGCATGGTTTCGTTCCCGTGGTGTCAGGACCTGTCTCCGCACCCGTTGCGCCTCAGAATTGCGACAATTCCGCGTAAATCGGAAGATCCAGGCGGTCACATTGACCAGCTTGTCGAGCGAGCTGTACCGTTCCAGCAGGCTGAACTCCTCTTTCGGCTCTGGTTGCGTCGTACAGACACCGACTGTCAAGGCGCCGTTCGCCGAGGTAACGCGTGGACTCTTGGCCAATCCGATTCGGCTTGAGTCAACCATTTTGGACCCCACCACAAGGGATGTCCAACTAACTCCGGAGCGTGACACCTACGAGACGCACAGTCTGCTGGGTTCATTTCCCATGGAACATGTCTCCAGATTAAGGGACCCTCCGAATTCAAAATCTGCGAAACCCGATTCGCCACAAAAATCTCCAGCTTGTGAACTGAAGCCTTCAGCCAGCATAACACGATCTGGCTGTCCGTCCAAGCGTAGACCGTATCTTCTAACGCTATTGACCCACGAAGAACCGTCATCGTGTGGTTGACCAGACGAGTCAGGAGAGCCGCTCCTGAAAGCTCTAATTTGGGAATGGTCAGGCGAGTGCGCAACGGCGCAACCTTGCTCTTGGCCATGACCAACCGCACATCAACCTCCCCCGAGGAGTCGACCGTACGCAGATACACCGCAGCTCCGTAGCCCTTCTCCGAGGCATCGCAAAACCCATGCAGGGTGGCGGTGTAGCGTCCACGTAGAGATCCTGCTCCAGGATCGCTGCTCCTCTAGGGAAATTTAACCGTTCTCGATCCGCTAACTCCCGCAGAGGGCGAATCGCCAAATAAAGACTAGACCGTAGCCCGTACGTGTTGGTGTTCAGCTCGTACACCTTGATGGGCTGATCTGGGCTCTCTCGCCACAGTATCAGCTGATACCGTCTATCGTCAGGGTGAATGACCGTCTGTCTAAACATCATCCGGATGTCAGCTACAAACACAACATTGTGTCGACGGAACCGTGTGATAACATCCGCGATGTCATGGTTCAACTTCGGCCCTGAATGAAATAGATGTTGATGCCGATCCATCGAACACTACCCGTATTTTGCCCTCCGGGGTCCTCAAGACCGCGTGATGAGGCAGGAAGCAGTGGTCTTCACGCTTCCAGTCGATACCCGAAACCGACATGTGGCCGAGCGACTCGTATTCCCGCATGAAATCGACGTACTTCTGCCGGAAAATCCCGTCACGCTTCATGCGTCGTTCCATCGACAGAAGCCGCGTCTCGGCTGCATGGTGTGAACTGCCCAGCGGTGGGCGATCACTCCGGAATGGAAGACGTGTGAGAAATCGACCTGACCGAAGGCGACCAGTATTGTTCCGATAAAACTGTTCACACTCTTCTTCAACCGGGTCCAACCGGCGGACCGTAGGTGGTTCCTCCACCTCCCAAAACTTCTGTATCACCTCCGAGAGTACAGAACCGAATTAGGGACTACGAGTCGCTAGGCGTGGGGCAGCCGGCATGACCGGACCCATTACCGCAAGGCCCAGTCTGGTGTAGACCGAAACCAGACCAGTCGCCTGCAACACGTGGACACCTGGCACTAACAGGTATCCCAAGGCATCGACACCCAATAAAATGTCTACTGGGCCCGGAATATCGAACTCCGGGTCAGCCAGTGACAGCCCAGCGACTAACTGTCGCACCGAGGGCGACAACCGTACGTGAGGGTGTGAGCCCATCACATTAGGCATGACTAATGCCGTGACCGTCAGATTCACCGATGAATCCACCCGTGACGAGAGAGTAATCCGACATACTCCCTTAACGGAACCGACTTCCGTGTTCCCAATTCCCCGAATGGAATGTGGATACTCCCTTACCGAAATGCCCAACCGTCTTACAAGGTTGCATGAGACTAAGCACCCCTGGGCCCCCGAGTCCAATAGTGCTCGTGCCACACAAGATTTGCCGTCCGAACTCCACGCTATCACAGAGGCGGTGGGGAGCATGACCGTCTGTGGAGTGGCGGCACCCTGTAAGTGGGCGGCGTGTCCCTAGCGGGAACCTCCGCGGGATCCGAACCCGCTCAGACCTCCGTCGGCCTTGGAGTAACTCGGCTGCTGATATGCAACCGGCATATCAGACCGTATGTGCATCAAGGGGTCCCAACCCGTATAGAAGGCCCCTCGCTGTCCCCGTATCCGATCATACCGGACGGTGTACGGTGTGCCCGGTGGCCACCGTGGATGGATGGGGGAGAGCGGATCCAACCTGGGGCGCTCTAGGAATGGGGGCGACATCCGACTGTTCGCCTCCCTGTTCGCCTCCCAGAACGATGGGCAGGGTGGCGCAGAAGGTGGTGGGCTCCCAGCCTTCGCGCCACTCATAGGTGCCATCTGACACCCGCCCGTAACACGCGGTGAGCCAGCAGCCCGAAGTCCTCGCTGACCGTGGACAGCGGCGACCGAACCCCGGCTATCCCGCATGTTACCCCCCGCGCTGCCCCCTTCCCCTCGGGGGGGGTCCCGTCCGCGGGTACCCCAGTCACCCCGTTGGTGACTCCCGTTGCCCGGAGGGGGACTGGGTCCGGCCCTGTGGCCGACCAACCTGAGTCCGGCCCTGGTGACCGTTCGAAGGGCCTGACCGATTCAGGCACAACACTATGTGGTGCTTGCCACCACAGCACTCACAGGGGAACGCGCGCGAGCTTCTGCGCCAGCTCATAGAGCGAAAAGCACACAAGACTGGCTGGCGGCCCGTGAAATCGACTTCATCCGGCACGAAGACTGGCCCTCCTTCAGTCCAGATTTGAGTCCGTTAGATTACAAGATATGGCAACACTTGGAGGAAAAGGCCTGCTCAAAGCCTCATCCTGATTTGGAGTCACTCAAGGCATCCTTGATTAAGGCAGCCGCCGATATTGACATGGACCTCGTTCGTGCTGCGATAGCCGACTGGCCGCGCAGAATAAAGGCCTGTATTCAAAATCGCGGGGGTCATTTTGAATAAACTTTATTACCAGAAGAATCTATGTTTTATTAAGTTCATTTTACTATATAAATGTTTACATAAATAATAAACATGTCTAAATTATTTCATATTGCACATGTGACAGAACTTATGACCTGACTATGTATATATATATATATATATATATATGTTATCATATTCCTAAATAATAAACTAACGGTGGGTCATTGACGATTTTTTTTAACGAAATGTATTCGTTGACCGTCAACGAGTAACCGTAGAAATATTAGGTTGAATTGAAGAAACTGATCAACGGAACGAAACGATCGAATAATAGTGAAATTCGTTAACAAGTTAGCGCTCAACTTTATGGACGGTTATAAATGAAGAAAGTTGATGAAACGAAATGTTACGAACGAAGAATCTAGATAGTACTTGAGTTGAGTGAGAGAAGTGATGTTGGTCGACCAGCATGAAGGCGAATTAAGACTTTATTTGCCTTCATGCTTGTGGCACTTAGTAGGCAAAATTATTAATCCTTTTATCGAGAAAATATACCTACTTTTGTGTTAGGTACTCATTAAAGTCTAATTTAACTGTCTACATCGTTCCGTCCGTCACTTCGATCGTTAAAGTAAAAGTAGACGTATGCTAATCTATTTTATTAAAAACAACGATAGTTGAAAAACCTAATAAAAATCTGAAAACAACAAATTTAATAAATTATTCAGTGAAAAAAACCAACCGATTGTAAAAAAATACTAGTTGAAAAAAAATTACGGATAAAATTTACCTAATAAACTGATATCGATGAACGGATCGTTGGTTAAGAGCGAACTGAGCTTTTTATCCACACTAACACGTTTTAATAAACCTTGTTTGAAGTAGTAAACAATTAAATTAAAATCTAGCGAAATATATAGGTATCATTGGGAATATATAACAGCCGGTATACCCGATGGAAACACGATTTGATTAAGTTGGCTCGATAGAATAAATTCGCAAAGTTATATCTAAAAATAAAATAAACTCTTAGTACGGCCTGAATACTTCACGGAAGGTCATCAGTTTTTGATTAATAACAAATTAATACATGTTTTAAATTTTGTTTATAAATACGATGGAAATACCTAAATTCACTCGCGTTCCGCCCATCCAAACCCGAGCCGCCTCGCCTCCCCTGCTGCTTCAGCTGTCGGTCGAGGAGCCTGTGTCGCATGCACTTACGCATGCTTTTGAAAATGTGCGAAGAATTTTGTAAAAATTCACATTATTTTAAATGGGGAACAAAGTGAATATTTCAAAGGAGAGAAGGGGATGGCGAAAAAATAATATTAAACGCTTGCATGAGGAAATCAAGTAAGTGTAACTCGTATCGTATACCTAGCTACTTATTTACTATTTGCCTGACTAGTATATCGGCGCGTGACCTGACAGGTAGGATAGGAGACGACCTGCCTTGATCCTCGTCTTCACTATCCATAGTTATCCGTAAATTAGACACACTTATTTATTACCGATAATTACTTATTATATTTTGTGGTTCAGTTGTGATTCACACACAATTATTGACACACTGAGTTGGCGCCGGTCGGACTCATTCTGCCCCTTCTCTCTCGCGCCAAACCGCCCACGGAGCACCACCCCCAGTGTATCACCTGATCCACGGATCGTTCTGATTGGTCGACGCCTGGCGCGCTGCCTTCTCATTGGCTCACGTCACATTTACAACCACAGTTTCGTGCCGCCAAATGTCGTCTGTCAGTCTGGGTGCGTTCGTGGTTCACTCAATCGTTGTAGGAATCGATTCAATTTTAAATGATCGAATAATCAAATGCGCTTGCGCCGACACGGCCACCCTGCCGCAGGTCGCGCTCGACATGCTCTGAAAATAAAAGTTTCCACAAAATCATTTGCCCACATACAACCTGGGATTTACCACTCGGCCTTTCATGACCAGGATTTTTCAAAATTATCACAGTCTCAAATAAAGAAGTAACTAAACTCAACTTCACAGAAGAGACCAGGACCAGGACCATGATCATTATTATCAATTTTCACTTGAAATATTTAATAAGAGGCTTGACTCCTTATCTCAAACCATCACTACACCGTTAGGAGGCCCCTGTCCTCAACTAACTTACACAACATCATTAAGAGGCTCCTATCCTCAGCTAATTCAAACAAAACATAATTAGGAGGCCCCTGTTCTCAACTAATTCACACTTCAACATTAGAAAGCCTCTGTCCTCAAATAATTTGCACATAATAGTATTAGGAGGCCCTGTCCTCGACTAATTCACACAAGAATATTAGGAGGCCCCTGTCCTCGACTAATTCACACATAATAGCAGTAGGAGGCCCCTGTTCTCGACTAATTCACACATTACAGTATTAGGAGGCCCCTTGTCCTCGACTAATTCACACATAATAGAATTAGGAGGCCCCTGTCCTCGACTAATTCACACATTACAGCATTAGGAGGCCCCTGTCCTCAACTAATTTACACATAACAGCATTAGGAGGCCCCTGTCCTCAACTAATTTACATAAACAGCGTTAGGAGGCCCCTGTCCTCAACTAACTAAAACAAAACTTCTTTAGGTGGCCTCTGTTCTCAACTACACACACAATACATCCAACAATTACGCCCTAAGTACAAATCAATGTAATCTCTAGAACAAACGTTTGTCAAAACTCACCCTTATCCATTGTTATTGTCATGGTTTCATCTGACTTCAATTAATCAACTGGTCCCAACTCAATAGGTGTAGACCCCACTTCACCATCTAACAATCTGTCATCGACTTCATCTGGGTGTTCATCTATCGCCGACACGGGTTCCTGGTTTGTGTTTTGAACCAATTTTGGCGCCACACGTAGTTGATCATGAGCAGCTTTCTTTGGTCTGCCTCTGCCAGTAATCTTCTTGATATAGTAACGGTCGTTAGGTAATATCTTCCATATTACATAAGCATCTGGGTACTTTAGATCCAGTCCAATTTGGCATCTGGGATTTGTACTAAAAAGAACAATATCTCCTTTCTGAAATCGTTTAACTTGAGCTTTACCCTTGTCGACTCGTGTCTTGTCTTCCTTTCCTTTATCCTCTATCCTTTTTTGTATGTATTTATCCAACTTCTCTCGATCTACGGTTCCTTCTGCTTCGTCAATCAATGAAATAAGTTCGGACGGAACTGCACATTGTCTTCCTGTCAAAGCTTTTAGTGGACTTACATTGGTGGTCTTATTTTTCGTACAATTGATGGCTAATTGTAAAGCATCCAGGCTTTTCTTCCAGTCATTTGTTTCATAGTTGCGAATCATCGTCAGTCCATTTTTCATCACAGCCATCATTCGCTCTACTTGGCCATTGGCACGGCTTGCTCCAGGTGCAATAAAATGTTGTATGATTCCAAACTGTGTGCAGTATTCCTCAAATTCCGCCTTAAAAGCTGTGTCTTGATCGCTGATGATTTGTTTTGGGGCTCCAAATAGTCCCACAACCTTCTTTAGCACTGAGAGCATAGATCTTGTTGTTTTGTCAGTAGCATATGTAAGCATTGTATACTTGGTATATGCGTCAATGGCTACGACAACGTATTCATGTTTGCCATTTCTTTTGGTCAATCTTCCCGTCATGTCAATATGTATCGTGTGAAAAGGAATTGGCTCCTTTGCAATCGGATACATTTGCACCTGCCTAGCTCCCGAAGGTCCCTTACTAGTCTTACAAATAACACAGTTATCCACAAATTTTCTAACTGTGCTGGACATCTCAGGAAACCAGTATTCTTCACGCAGTTTTGAAAGCGTCTTTTCCCATCCAAAATGTTTAAGTGAGCTATGGTAAGCATTGATCATACTCCATTGATAAGATTTTGGGACTACTTTCTTCCAACTACCTTGCCCTGGCTCAAACTCATCGGTTTGCTTTCTTTGCAACACCATGTCACTCAAACGGTATTCGCTCAATTCTTCTCCGCGTTCCAATTTTTTGATAATGCCAGATAACTCTGGGTCACGTCTTTGTTCTACCTTGAGCCATGACTCAGTACTGTTTGCGAGATTGATACACGCCACCGGATTACGACTAAAGAAATCAGCGTGTTTCATCCGAGATCCTTGACGATATTCAATCTTAAAGTCATAGTGCTGGAGGTATGCCATCCATCTGTGAATCCTGGGTAGTAATTCATGATTCGTGGTAAACGCTTTAATGGCATTGTAGTCAGTAATTATCGTGAAAGATCGTCCGTAAACTCTCTAACTCATAAGAATGGTAGTGACTCTCTGGTACTGTTGTTCTCAAGCTCATATAAGCCACTACATGCTGACGTCCATCTTTTATTTGAATTAGAACGGCTCCCAGACCTGTACTGCTTGCATCTGTATGTAGTTCTATAGGCAATCCTTCCTGGAAGATCTGAAGGACTGGGGCTGATGTTAGTCTTCGTATGACGTCCAGCCTAGCGTTTTCACATTCGGCTGTCCATTCAAATTTTGAGTCTTTCTTGGTCAGGTTGTATAAAGGTATCATTCGCTCCGAGAATGCTGGGATGAATCTCCGAAAGTAGCTCGCCAAACCACAGAACTGCCGGACCTGTTTAACTGTTTGGGGCACAGGAGACTTTTATAGGGCCTCAATTTGTCGCGGACTTGGTCTCACAGTCCCACCAGAAATCACATTTCCAAGATAATTGATCTTCTCTTTGAAGAAGGAACATTTTTTAGGATTTACTGAAAACCCAGCATCATGTAAAATTGACAAAACTTTATCGAGCATCTGTAGACCTTCTCCAAAATTCTGACATTTGATAAGCACGTCATCAATGTATATTAGTATGTCATTAAGCAATGGACGCAGTGCTGTCATTATAGAACGTTGATAGACAGCGGGGGCATTCATCAGCCCAAACGGCATCATAACGTATTCATACAAGCCATTAGGCGTTATAAAAGCGGTTTTGTGGATCGATTCTTCTTCTACAGGAATTAGATGAAAGCTTTGTGCCATGTCAAGACATATAAACAACACAGCGTCTGACAATCTATCTATTTGGTCAGATATTATTGGTAGTGGAAACTTGACAGGGACCGTATTGCTGTTTAGTTCCCTGTAATCGATACACATCCGGTCGTCGCCATTCTTCTTCTTTACTAAGATCACCGGACTGCTAAATTCTGACGTACTCTCGCGAATAATTCCGTGAACAGTCAAATCCTCAACAATACTATTTATTTTTTCACGCTCTATCGGCGTCATTCGGTATGGACGACGAGATACTACTTTGGTGGGGTCTTATAACTGAATGTTCATGCTACCAGTTTTAACTTTTGATGTCGGTACACCGGTGACAAAAACATCTTTATGTTTTTCCAGAACAGCCCTAAGCTCCAGAATTTGTGTCTCGTCTGTCAAGTCGGTGTCAATAGAATTGATGCAATTCTCCTCTGTCACGTTCATGATAACACTAGTCCTAATCAGTGTCGCCCCATCCTTATTTATAACGACTGAATAACGACACATTAGGTCATTCCCAATTAAGATGTCACAAGGAATTTCATGATCTTCTACCACATGAAAATTTATCTCCACAAAAATGTTTCCTGTCTCACAAGTAGCGGTGATTCTTTGATATGACATAACTGGCACCCCAGCTCCGAAGCCCTTTAGCATCAGTGAGTAATCTTCACGTTTTCCTGGTACTGATGAGCTGAGTGATCTTCTTACCAAGGAACGGTCCGCACCGCTTGTAACGGAAATGTAAAGATCTGAGACACATTTTTTTATTTGCCATAAAAAGTTGGCAGGCGTTGGCAGGTTTGGGCGACGTGATTTAATGATTCAATTATGAACTGCAAAAAGAGAAGCCAAATATTCTTAAACCAAACAAATAACGGTGATGTAAGATTGGTGTTGACCAATGCTCAATTAAGCGGCAAGATAAATTTGGTATAAACATAACTATGGAGATTAGTGGTTATCGAAGGCATCGCAAATTTCACAAGGCCTTATATAAGCTCAAGTGGCTCATCGCGTTGTTACCAGACTTGAAATATTAAGGTTCGAGGTTCGATTCTCCGTTGTCAACTTTTCTTTTTCTATTTTACTTTTGGTTTTTGGTTATTAATTTGTGGGTCCTTCCGGAATAGCTATTCGGGAGTGTCGGGTTGTGCTAATTAAATTTAAGTCCTAGAAGTTAATTGCTTATCATGCATCTTTGTAAATGTTTTCTACCTTGTTTAAACTACTGTATATATCGTCACAGTAATTGCCTATTACTTCTATAATCGTCATTATTTATCTAGTCTAGAAATCTATACGTAGAATGCGCCAGATTAATTATGAAATAAAAAAGCGACATCTTTGAATGGATGGTGTGACGAAACAAACATTTGGTTTATTTCTCAGTAGGTAGAAATATATATTTTTTTTTAAATCTCCAAAATGTGGATAAACTTTAAGAGCTATGAAATAAGTTGTGAATCATAAATTTAAAATGAATATGGATTAACTTCACCGTTGCTTTCAGTGGATGTCGAATTATGACCATTTTACACATTTGTGATGTTGTTTTGAAGTGACGCATTTGCCATGGCTCATTCAATCGAAACTCATACGTAAGGGTGTTTAGTTACGATATAGTTTGGTGGGTCAAACAGATGCGTAGTTAGTTCAATGAAGGAGGTACAGATGGCGGTCGATCGCCTTTAAATTCCAGATGGTTTAACTCAAATTAGAACTGTATTCACTATAACTGCAATAAGATGTTTTATATAGAAAAAAAAATGAGTATTATTTTATTTAGATTATTTTATGATGTTATAGAGTCTATTTCTAGTTGAACTGTGTGATCTAAAATATAAAGTGTGTATACGGTGTAGACCAGTAACCAATCAGAGCACTGAGTTTCGAAAGGAAACGAAACGAACCAATGAGAATGACTCGAGGAGTTTGAGATGGTGGTTTGGCGAGCATGTCTGGGGTAGGACGTTTTGGTGGGAAGAGAAAATATAAAAGGGATGGGTCGAGATGAGAGGGGGCTTTTTGTTGCTGGTCGTCGAGTGAAGTGTGAGTTAAGACTCAGAGGGGGAGCCATTCAGTCTCCGCGTCAAACTACTGTGACTCACGCCTTTCGGGAATTCTATACAGTTCAATTCGCCGTTTTACGCGTCTTGAACTGGGAGAGTTGTGATTGCGTGTTGCAGTGGATTTTCGTGAGTGTCTGAAGCGCCGAGATATACCTCGGTTCCTATTCTTTAAATCAACCTACCCCAAATTCCAAAACTATCCTTGGGTCGTTAGATAAGAACTTGTAGGTAATTTATCTGAGTCTGAGTCTGGGCTTGGAGCGACCCTAATTTCCTTTTTCCTTCACCATAGGGTTCCTGGATTGGCTCTTAGGATATTCGCGGGCTAATCCTCTCCTCATTCCTTTCGTGTAGCGAGTTTTGAAATTCCCACACACACAGTCATTAAACATACAAACACATTCAAATCAAACTCAACCATTTTTGAGTGGTGTCGATGATGGACGTGGTATAACACTAGGATTTTAGACTAGGCTAGACAGGAGTTTAGTTGCGGCTAAACCTAGGTTGTCGAGGTTATGTAGTTAGGGAGACAAACACGATTATTTAGGTTTATGTAACAAACAAGTATCTGAAATTCGTATGATTACAAATAATTACGTTATTTCCTTCTCACTCTTGAAATACCTAAATACTTATAAAACTATCTAACAAACTAAATATTTTTTTGATTGTGGCTGTTTTGATCTTTCTTTTCTTGACTAATTTGTATATAAAATATCTGGATGAACATCAACATGGTTACGGAATAAAACTTAAGAGACGGGTAGATGCAAATAAAAATATCCCGTAACCGATCAACAAACATGTTGGACTGATGGATGGGAGATATCACAATATCAAATCATATAAAAAAATATAACCCAAATAGTCAATAAGTAGTTGATTGGCAGGTAAACTAACTCGAGAGGGATTTGAGTAGATTCAGGCGGTCTATAGGTGCTGGAGTATTCAGTTGGCTAATTCCAGGTCTTCAGCTGTCTTAATATAATGCAGTCACGTAGATTGTGTATGGGAATGAGTGGGAGGAGGATGGCCCCAAAGCAGGTGAAAGATAACGCCAAAAGCGTACTAATGAACACATAGTTAACCCTATGTTTACTTATAAATTGTGTTTACAATTTTGAGTGGTTGTAAGCATTATTTTATAAGATTTAAGCTTATTTTGCTTAGCTAAATCTAACTTCGTCTGTCTTGGGTCCGTAGAACTCGGTTGACCTCCACCGGCGTCAAGCGGGGTTAAAGGGACCGACCTTAGGGCCCGTGTCCCTTCTGGACGTGAGCTCTAGTACAAACCCTCCTTTATAAACACATGTAATCGAAATGCCTTTTAAAAATGCTTATTTACTTGGAATTTATTCTAATAAGCACGGACTCGATAATTATCAATATGTTTATGTCACTTATATTCATCACTGGCTGGGGAACCTCATGACGATACTGTTTAACCAAAACCACTCTAAAAAGAACTTTAGGTTATTACTATCACAACGTCTGCAATCCTATCCATAGACGATCACCACTACTTTGGCCAAATCATCTAAATAAGATACTCGCAATCGTTGGTATTAGAATCTTTCCAATTGGAGAAATATTCCAATAAAAATGCGTGAGGGTTAAATTCCGTCTGACATTAAATTAATGGTTAGCTGGTTATATCGTTAAATTTACTATTCATAGAATCGTTCGGTTAACTCGTAGGGTTTATTCATATTATTTCAAAACTGTTGAATCCACTAGTTACCTATAATTATCACAAACGGAAAGTCAGAGGATCAACAGGTTATTTCAATAGCAGTACCTAGCTAGGTACTTACATATTTTATAATGTTAATTATATACAAGCCGCGCCACGAATAGAGTACGTTGGGCGACGTTTTGGCGGGAATTACTGCGCGTTTGTACAGATATTGAAAGGTGACTACTGCGCATTCAAGGTGACCGCTCACAACGTGTGGCGCTACGGATATATACCTATGGGTCGGCAGAAACCCTACCTACGAAGCCAGGGTTCGAGTCCCGGTGGGGACAAGTGTTTGTCCGATGAGTGCGGATGTTTGTACTCTGGTCATGGTTGTTTATCTATCTAAGTTTAATATTTATCTATATATTTACGTGTTGTCTGGTGCCCAGGATGCGGAGAGTCCTGGTTTGGGGCTGGAGCAATGGGTGTGGATAGTGTCCAAAGTATTATTATGTATCTGGGAAACCAAAAGATAGATAATGATTCGAAGAATTCTTATAAGATACTTAGGTACCTACCTTAGTTAAAAGAATAAGGTGTTGTGGTTGTGATTCTGTCTACAATACGAGTGATCACGAGTTCGATTCCCGGCCGAGGACAATAGGATCAGAGTATGTGCCTATGTGTAAAATGAGACGTCGTCTCGTTTCCGTAGTCTTTGGTACATTTTGAAGGTTGTCAAAGATGTCGGCAAGATTCAGAAATATGTGAATAATTAAGTGAATAATAGCTTTAATTGTTGTTTTTCTTTCAGGTAAGTCTTATAATAACTTACCTTTAAACTGTACTTGCCATAATGGTGAAATACTGTAATGCATAAACCAGGGTTTTAATAAAATGTCTTTCTTTCAGAACAACGCAATTTGGTTTTTATTTCATTATCTGTTGTGAGGATACAAGCTCTCCAAAACACACATTATAAAACAACAATTCTACAGATGTTTATCGACAATGGATAAGTTAAAATTTGAATTTATGGTGAGAGCAGGTGAAGATCCAAAAACAAATATCATGTGCATAACCTCAATCACGGATACCGACATGAGTACGTTTCTGGTCCCGGAAAAGCATCAGCCGGCAAGGCTACACGAAGCAGTTTTAGCAACTCAAGCATATCAAAACGTAAAGAATACTATACAAAAAAGACACGAGAAGAGACAGGTGTGGATATCATTAACACCAGAGATGAGCAAAGTCTATAGAGATCAAGATGGAAATATGCAGTTTCAAGGGTATTTGCTGGAAGAAATCCCACAGAAAACACCTTCAGCGGGAATCTCAGATGAAATTTTAACGAAGATTTTGAAAAGTGTGACTGAAACAAAGAAAGATACACCTAAACCACATAGAAATGTAAAGAAATTGGCAGAGAAATTTGTGATCGAAAAATTCAATACAAAAACATCAAATGTGTCGCAATGGATGACTATTTTTGAAACGGAATGTGCACGTTTTGAAATAGTTGAAAATGTGCAGAAAATTGAATGTTTCAGGTTATTTTTGATGGATTCTTGTCTAGACTGGTATGGCTCAATGCTTATAAAACATACAGTAGATTCTGAATGGTCGGTGTGGAAAAACAAGTTTTGTGAAACTTTTGCGGACAAAGGTTGGTCGCCGGTCAGGTATGCAATTTTATTGAAATACAGACAAGGCTCATTATTAGAATACGCTTTAAAAAAAGAAAGATTAATATTGGAGGTAAATAAATCAATAGATAAAATCACTTTAATTGATTTAATTGCCACGGGGCTACCAAATTTTGTAGCGGATAAAATTGATAGGAATGATTTGAAGGAAACCGAGGACTTATTTAATGCTATAAGAGGTTTAGAATACTTGGTGAACAAAAAGAATATCGAAAAAAAGAAAGACATAGGCAGTTCCGAAACTAATTTTAGAGAAAGAAATAAATACATTCCGTGTAAGTTTTGTGAAAAAGAAAATAAAGGAAATCGCTATCATCCGGAATCCTCGTGTTGATTTAAAAACAAAAACAGTGACAGACCAAAAACAGAGCAGATAAGAAGCGTTAACAATTCGGAATTAGAGACAGAATTAAATGATATTAATCCAAAAAACTAAAAATAACACCATTAATTAAAATAAAATTAATGATAAATGATACATTGGAAACCACGGGAATCTATGATTCCGGCTCTAATGTGTCTTTAATAAATTCCAGATTATTGTCCTTGAAAAAAAACACTATAAAAGACAATAAAAATAATGCGAATTTGAAAACGATTAATGGTGTTAAAAAACCTATAGGAATGGTTAACTTAAAGATAAAAATATTTGCTATTGAGAAAAAAATTAATGTTTTTGTCATAGACGAAAGTTTTGACACTAAGATTTCCTAATTGGGCTAGATTGCATAGAAACGTTTCAATTGATCCAAAATGAAAGATTAGAAATTACGCAAAATATAAAAAAAAATGAAAAAGAAGGTAATAATGATGATATAATTATTAAAAACACAAAGATTCCTGGCTATACAGGTAGTGTAAAGGAAAAAGAAAGTATGAACAGTAAAAATAAGGATATGGATGTGGAGTATAAAATAAACTTCAATGAGAACATAGAAGTTGAAAACTTTAACATTACTGTAGACCATCTAGACCAGCAGAAACAATCACAAATCGATGATCTGATTTTCAAATACAAATTTTGCTAAAGATAAATATGATATAGGCACGGTAAAAGGCTATGAAGCACATATTGATCTATTAGTAAATAAATACTGCAGCAAAAGACCATATAGGTGCACTTTTGAGGATATGAAGGAAATAGAAAAACAAATATCAAATTTATTGGAAAAAAAATTGATTGAAGAGTCGTATAGACCTTTTGCCGCCCCAGTAACACTGGCATTTAAAAAAGAAGATGGAAGGAGATTAAGATTATGCATAGATTTTCGTGACTTAAATAAAATTGTGGTTCCTCAATCACAACCCTTCCCTCTGATCGATGACTTAATGTTCAAGACAAAAAGATGTAAGTTCTTCTCAACACTCGATATCAACTCAGCATTCTGGGCTATACCGCTTAAAATTCAAGATAGATAAAAGACAGCATTCATTACTCAGGAAGGTCATTTTCAATTTTAAGCCGAATTGCTTACCATTCGGCTTAAAAACATCGCCTGCAATTTTTCAGAGAATATTAAGCAGTATCATAAGAAAACACAAATTATCTAATTTCACGGTAAATTACATAGATGATATTTTGATATTCTCAGAAACATTCGAAACACCTCTCCTTGTTATTGGAAGCGATCGCAGAGGAAGGCTTTAAATTAAAATTCTCAAAGTGTAACTTTGCACAGGGCTCTGTCAAGTATTTAGGTCATGTGATAAAAGATAATACAATCACTCCATTGAAGGATAATTTAATTGCTATAAAGAATTTTCCTATTCCAAAAACACAAAAGAATGTTCGACAATTTCTAGGTAAAATAAATTTTTACGGGAAATATGTTCCAAATATGTCCATCACATTGGATCCTTTACATAATTTGCTGAGGAAAGAACAGAAATTTATTTGGTCGGAAAAATGTCAAGAATCATTTGAGACTATAAAAAAACTACTATGCTCTAAACCTATTTTGGCAATTTATGATCCAGATCTGCCGATACTTATTTATACAGACGCTAGTATACAGGGTGTAGGCGCGATCTTAAAACAACCACAACTTGATGGCGAAGAAAAGCCCTGCGCATTTTTTTCAAAAAAACTAAATGATTCCCAGAAAAAGAAAAAAGCCATATATCTGGAATTTTTAGCAATAAAAGAAGCCGTAAAATATTGGCAGCACTGGCTAATGGGTAAAACCTTTACGGTCTATTCGGACCATTAACCGTTAGAAAAAATGAATATTAAGGCCCGAACAGATGAAGAATTAGGCGATCTCGCATACTACCTATCACAGTTTAATTTTGAGGTAAAATATTCTCCAGGGAAATATAATTTAGAAGCAGATAGTTTGAGCAGAAACCCTGTATTAGAATCATACGAAAATCAAGATGACTGTTTAAAAATAGTTAACTTTATAAAAATAGAAGACATACAAGGTGATCAAAATATAAATGAAGATGTAAAACAAAATATAAATAAACTTATACTTAAAAATACAATATACTATAAAAATATTGGAAAAAGAGAGAAGATTGTATTAACCGAAGAATTTAGTAAGAAAATTATAGAACAAATACATTATCTCTACTGTCACAAAGGAATACAACAGATGGAAAATAAAATAAAACGATTCTACATAGTAAAAAATTTAACATACAACATCAGAAAATTTTGTGAAAACTGTGGAATCTGCGAAAAAAACAAATCTAGAGCAAAATTTAAATTTGGCCTGATGTCTCACTTAGGTCCCGCTACTTATCCCTTTGAAATAGTATCGATAGACACCATTGGTGGATTTGGTAGCTCACGTTCTACAAAAACATATTTACATCTTCTAGTAGATCATTTCACAAGATATGCCTACATTTTAACATCCAAAACTCAAAACTCAAATGATTTTATAAAGCTTATTGAAAAAATTCCACAGGGAGATAATAAAATAGGCCTTATTCTATCTGATCAGTATCCAGGCATAAATTCGAAAGATTTTAAAAACTTTTTAATAAAAATGAAGATACCCATCATCTTTACTGCGGTCAACGCTCCTTTCTCAAATGGTTTGAATGAAAGATTAAACCAAACAATAGTTAATAAAATTCGATGTAAGATAAATGAAAAGAAAGATAAATTGGCCTGGACAACTATTGCTCAGGAATGTACTAAACGATATAATGAAACGGAACATACTGTGACAGGTTTTTCCCCAAAATATTTGTTGGAAGGAAAAAATATAGATATCCTACCTGAGGAATTAAAACAAAAAGTAACAAAACAAAGTTTATTTAAAGATAGAAGAATTGCATTAGAAAATACAATAAAGTCACACAATTAAAACAAGAAACAATTCGACAAAAATAGAAAACATTATGAACCAAAAGTAGGAGATTCAGTATATGTTGAGAATGGAAATCGAATAAACCGAAAAAAACTAGACGAACTAAAAGTTGGTCCATTTAAAATTTTAGAAAAGTTATCAAACTCAAACTCAAACTCAAACTCAAAAGTACTTTCTTACTGTAGATATTTACATATGCTTAGCAAACGTCATTTTTTGCCTTCTCCCACAGTGGTCCAATGTAGAGACATTGGACCACTGTGGGAGAAGAAGGGCGTAGAAACTCCGACAGATTTATTTTTAGATCTCTTTTAAAAATAGGTTGTGCTTAACTAATACAATTATGATTTATTTTTATTTAATAAGCTGGAATAAATAATTACAAAATTATTAACAGCAAGGTCTGTGTTGAGCCAAATTAACCCCATACAGTCCTGTCATTTAAGTAATCTTGAACATTGTAATATCCCTTTTTCGACAAAGTCGCTTTAACATGCTTTTTAAATTGCTCAAATGGCAATTTCAAAATCTCCAGAGGTATCTTATTGTAGTAGAGAATGCACTGACCCTTGAAATAATTGCTAACCTTCGCGAGTCTAAAACGGGGCGCACATAGTCTGTGATTATTTCTTAGGTAAACATTACAGCTATCGCTAAGTTTGGAAAATGTTGTAAGGTTCTTGCGTACATACATTATATTTTCTAAAATAAATTGTCTAGCTACTGTTAGTATGTCAATTTCTTTAAAAAGCTCTCTTAAGGAGTCTGTTCGTTTTAAATTATAAATTGCTCGAATAGCTCTTTTCTGTAAAATAAAAATAGTTTGAATATCTCTATTTATAGAATAGACACAGGACATAAAAAATCGGAATCCAACCTTTTCCACATAACAAAACTTGTCCCTTTACCGGAAAATAGTTTTTAGGAAAACGCGTGCGTTTTCAATTTTGGTGGGGAGATGTAAAATGAGACGTCGTCGTCTCGTTTCCGTAGTCTTTGGTACATTTTGAAGGTTGTCAAAGATGTCGGCAAGATTCAGAAATATGTGAATAATTAAGTGAATAATAGCTTTAATTGTTGTTTTTCTTTCAGGTAAGTCTTATAATAACTTACCTTTAAACTGTACTTGCCATAATGGTGAAATACTGTAATGGATAAACCAGGGTTTTAATAAAATGTCTTTCTTTCAGAACAACGCAATTTGGTTTTTATTTCATTATCTGTTGTGAGGATACAAGCTCTCCAAAACACACATTATATATAAACGCAATGTATGTATAGTTTGTGTATTCTTTATGAGGGGAAGTAATGCGATGTTTTAATTAGGAAGTTTAATAGGAAATTTGTTTAATTAAATACCTATCTTTGTGAAATACTTTCGTTAGCAAGTAGGTACCTAAATATATGTTTGGTAGGACACGAATTGACTTTGGCATATGACGTCATAGGGGTATGACGAAATGAATGTAGGTATTAAATACGATTATGGAATTAACAATGCCTCGATAGATATCACGGGTTGTTGATTGAGCAGTTATAGGCATTGAACTACTAGCTCAATGGATATAGGTACCTATCTATAGGTACATGGTTAGATAGAACGTTAGATTGAGGTTTCTAAGTTAGTTAGGTACCTATGGAGAATAAGTACCCATACTTACTTATGTGTGGAAAGGAAGATATATTTTTATTGTTTTTAAACCATGTTTCCGGGAGTACCTACCTATAATATAACGTGGGATATTCGGTTTAAATATATATATATATTTATATATAAATAACTAGGTAATAAAATAATAGAATATTATGGGGTTCTCAATAGGGTATACTTATGTTTTACTAACATTTTATTCCTTATTTATTTACTCCTATCCCTCTCCCTGTTAATGTCTGTTATTTAAAGGAATTTATTTACTTCTCGTATTAAGTAATATCTGTCCTTATATACTCTATTTTTACCTGAATCCTAGATAAAGTCAGTCAACTGTCACATTATTCATATTTATGTTGAATGAAATTGAGAGTTTGAATTAATATTCAATTTGTGGTTATTCCAGCGACGTGGAATGAAGTTTGAAATATTAATAAAGCACTACATTGTAGTATTTGGAGTCAATGAGACTATAAACTTATTGAAAGTAGTTACTGAGTTGACCAATTTCTGCAACAACGTTTTCAATTTGATATGTTCGACTCGATGTCGAGAATTCAGAGTTTAAATAAACAAACCTGCAATTCTCGTCTTAACTGAATGATGATAAACGTTCAATTTCCCTAGACCTTGTATTGCAATCATGGAAGGCGGTCATGGTTAATTTTATTAATACAATAGTTATTAATTAATTACCTTTGATCAAATTATGGAATAAGCCGTCGCAAAGCCACCGCCAATGTTCACATAACGCCAGAATGAAGCAATAGAAGTACGGAAATTCACAGTTATGCTCTATTCAGATGTGCATATTTATATTACTATACGGATACACATATTTATATCTTCGCACTTTACGAAGTAACAATATCATGTTTGGATCTGCTGATGGTAGATTGAAGGTCAATTCATTAACCTTAAAATGAATCATGCTACTTACGCACTTCTATGGATGTGCAGAAATATTTCATACTTCATGCTATGCTATTGTGCATTACTAAAAGACAAATAAGTCTTTATTGAAACACATAACGTGTAACATAAACAACCAGTGAAACTTCATTGTGTATGTTTATAGTTTTCTATATGTGTAAGAATATTTAATATAATCTTACTATATAAATATCAGATATTGACTGATGATGCAGTTGAATGTCATTCACAAACTATAATCCCATCCTGATCGGTCATACCCCATCCCAATTCAGGTGAATCTATGACTAAATCCAATTCAGAATACTTATACGCTACTCTTTTTATAAACGAGTATCAGAACTACAAATGAATTGGTTTCGTAGAATTATCTGGGTAGAAGACCGAATCAAGTGGTAGGGGTTTCTTCCCCAAAATTTTATGAATATCAAATTTTCCTTTTATTATTTTAATATTTATCATTTTTTATTTCATTTTAGTCAATACTCAAAATATACTATGACATTTTATTATATGAATCTGCTTTATAAGGTTATTAATCATTTAATGGATATTAATCTGTATCATTCTTGTTAGTGGGGACATATTTAAGTATATATCTTTTATTGAAATTTAAAATTACTAAATATTCAATTTAAAACATTCCTTGTTTAAAATCTATTGTCAAAGTTTACAGCACTTCTTACTCATACCTCTAGAATTAGGGTTACTGGTTTCACAAGTAGTAGGAGTTCTAATTTACTAGACGATCTATTTTATTTGGCCATCACAATTAATAAGAAACTGCATTTGAAAGAAGGGTGGACGCTGCCTCGGGAGGGGGATGTTACACGCTATCAAATAGCGCAACTAGATTTTGGTTACCAATGTTTATATGCATAGGTGTTGAAACTTTACAGTCTGTTGTACCGGCTAGATTTACTCTTTTGGCATCGTCTGACATCTTTTTGAAACAGGTCTCTTCTATGTGACCCGTTTTGCTGCAATAATTACACTTCGGGCCATTTCGCTCATTTCTGAAATTATTTCTCGCATAATTGTTTGTCAATAATGATTTTGGTTCGGTTACCTTTTCCGCTGTACAGGTTGATTGGAGGTGACCTGCCTTTCCACATTTGTAACAGGTAATGTCACGCCCCAACCGCAGGCGTGCTCGCTTTGCGGGTTGCGGTGCGTCACTTGGTCCAGATTTGCCATCTCGTTCCCGCTTCATTGTAGAGACTACTGAAATCAACTCAGAAACACTTGAGCATTTACTTGATAGCAAGCGCATTCTTAAATATTCACTGTCAATGCATCCTATAACAGCTTCAACAGCAACTTTTTCTTTGTCACCATTCATGATTCTCGTCCAAAGATTCCAAGCTTTCGTTATTAATTCAGCAGGGTTAGCAGCATCAAATTTATAGTTGCGGAGCTTGAAGAGATCATTGGAGTATCTGGCTTCCGGTTCAAAAGTTTGCATCAATGCGTTTCTCATATCACTCCATAACGGTGATTTCACAAGCCAGGTATTGCCTACTGTTTTGGCACGACCATTCAATAGTCCAGATATCTTAGTGCATACTTCGTAATCATTTAAATTCCAATGATCTTTTGCACGATCAACATGTTCACACCAATCGCGTATCGATACATCGCCATCAGGGTCAAAGGGTGCTATATACACGTCACGTAATCTAGACCTTTGTGGTGGAGCCACAGCCTTCGCCAATATAGCCGCAAAAAACTCGTTATTGGCTTTTAAATTTTCTTGTTGTTGGCGGGTTAAATTTTCCAGTATAGTGGTTAACGAGGTCATAGTTTGATTGGATTCAGTACCACTTACTTGAGACTATTGATTAATCCAGGGGATGGGCCATGGCCACTTCTGATATCGGCGCGTGACCTGACAGGTAGGATAGGAGACGACCTGCCTTGATCCTCGTCTTCACTATCCATAGTAATCCGTAAATTAGACACACTTATTTATTACCGATAATTACTTATTATATTTTGTGGTTCAGTCGTGATTCACACACAATTATTGACACACTGAGTTGGCGCCGGTCGGACTCATTCTGCCCCTTCTCTCTCGCGCCAAACCGCCCACGGAGCACCACCCCCAGTGTATCACCTGATCCACGGATCGTTCTGATTGGTCGACGCCTGGCGCGCTGCCTTCTCATTGGCTCACGTCACATTTACAACCACAGTTTCGTTCCGCCAAATGTCATCTGTCAGTCTGGGTGCGTTCGTGGTTCACTCAATCGTTGTAGGAATCGATTCAATTTTAAATGATCGAATAATCAAATGCGCTTGCGCCGACAAGTACGTATTTTTTTTAAATGGGATATTTTATAAATAGTTTGGGCAAGTGCGAGTCACGCACAAAGAGTTCAGTACCACCACACAATAAGGGTACGGAACCCTATAATATTGTGGTAAATAACAACAATATATATGCCATATAGCAACATTTAGGCGACTGAAGCTGTAGACATGTGTGAAAGACGGACAGAAAGACAGCGGAGGCTAAGTAATAGGGTCCTAAGTAATAAAATTTATCTTTCTAGAGCACGACGCCTACAGGCCAAGAATTTTGAAGATCTTGAAGGCAAAAAAAACGTTCCTGTTGCTTCGTAAGTATACTCAATACCTAACTACTACCTTATAATAATAATATAGCAAAATGCGAGTATTTACGATATTTCAGTAATTTATTTCATTACCTACAAAGGGTTTGCTTGCCTGACGGACCCACACATGTCAACATCTCCCGGAATGCCTCCGGGTGACCGACATGGTGCTCTAGAAGGACCCATTCCCCATGGGACCAAGCGCGTCGCAGGTTGCGGATGGCGAATGGCCCCCCAATCGGAGGGTCAGCTGCCTGTTCCATGAGCAGGTAGCCGCGGACAAGGGGAGCCCATCTGACCTTCTCTAGGTATGAAGATCGGCGTTTTAGTGTTCTCCGGCGCGAACACTCTAAAGTAAGGAGGGCGTAAGGTAGCCCATCCGGCCTCCTTCAGAGGGACAAATATTGGCGGTGAAAATAAAGTGTATGGTACGTGCGCATTCTAAAAAATCACCACCTGCGGGCGGTAGGTGCGCAGCGTCCGCAGTACCGGGCCGGTTTACCGGCCGGACAACGCCTAGTCGTCAGCAACGGTACCCATATCGTTGCGGGCGGCTAACGTACTGCAAACTTGAAAGAAGGGGCCCGAAAGGGTGAAAACCATGGAAGCAAATATGGAGTATCTAATACCCCAGGAGGGTTCCTGTACTACCAGTACAGGGGAATCCCTCCCTGCGGGAGGAACCAGTTTACACAATGAACTGGACCCCCCCCCCCCCGCAGGTTCTCGGTGGGTCGTTTTCTGGGGGCCACCAACCTATTTGCTCGCGTGGTGACACGCGCTTGCCACGGAGGATAAACGAGTCAAAAAATAAGAGGCTCGATAGAAGTGGTGCTTCAAAGACAAAGAAGAGGAAGCAGCGCCTCGCAGAGGAGCTTTCTATAGTCGCGGCCATACGTCGTAGGGCCACGGACGCCTCTAACGTCAACCGTGCGGAAGTGGAGGTGCCGGCTCACAACGATCCCAACATGGGACAGCGAGCGGGACAGCACCAACACTCAACACACGGAACTGTGGCGCAGGCTCACTCCGATCCCAATATGGGATCGCGTGCGGGACAGCACCACCACAACACTATACTGAACCTAAATCCTTCAGACCAATAAGTCTCACATCATTCATTCTGAAAACGTTAGAAAGAGTGTGTGATAGATTTATAAGGGACGGTCCCATGAGAACCAACCCTATACACCCAAACCAACATGCGTACCAAGCGGGAAAATCTACAGAGACCGCCTTAACGCAGTGGTCAGAAGAATAGAAAGCTCAATACTAAGCCAACAGTCGTGCCTGGCGGTATTTATAGACATCGAAGGAGCTTTTGATAAAACAAACTTCAGTAGCATCAGAACTGGATTGAAGAAACTAGACACCAACCCTAACATGATAACCTGGATAACAAAAATGCTGGAATCAAGAATAATCTCTCTGGAAATCAGCGATAAAATCAAATGCAAAGTGGCCAAGGGCTGTCCACAGGGGGGTGTGTTATCACCACTACTGTGGGTACTAGTGGCTAACGACCTGGTGACACAACTCAACACAAGAGGATTCTACTCAATAGTATACGCCGATGACGTGACAATACTCGTGAACGGCCTTTTATAAACACGATATTTGACCGCATGCAATTAGCACTACGGTACATATAAACATGGTGCAAAAATAACTAACTCTCAGTAAACCCCGCCAAAACTGAGATGGTACTATTTACAAAAAAAAATAAACCATGGCAGTTACAGGCTGCCCAAACTCTTTAATAAAACTCTAACACTATCAAAAGACGTGAAATATTTAGGTGTATGGCTTGACCACAAATTAAGTTGGAGCAAGCACATGGAAGCAACACTTAAAAAAGCCACCATATCGTTCTTCCAGTGTAGGAAGATGGTAGGGAACGGATGGGGACTCCAGCCCAAAATATGTCAATGGATGTATATGGCTGTGGTGAGACCCATCATCACATACGGCTCCCTGGTATGATGGCAACGAACGACACTATGCACAACTGCAACACAACTACAGCAGTTCCAGAGAATGGCATGTGTAGCCATGACAGGGTGCATGAGGTCAACGCCATCAGCGGCACTGGAAATCATGCTAGGCATACCACCATTGAACCTATTCGTACAGCAGGAGGCCAAATCGGCGGCCATAAGGCTATACAGTACTAGACGATGGAAAGGACAAATAGCAGATAAAGGACACTGCACAATTCTAGAAAAAGCATTCGGGGAATTGCCGGAAGCCATTATTAGAATTGATCGCACAAAAACAGAATTCCAATTCGGTAGGAAATATGAAACCACAGCCAAGGGCTTGGAAACACCAATAATTCCAAATCACAAAAGCATAACAATATACAGTGATGGCTCAAAGAAAAGCAAGAACACAGGCGGAAGTCTTTTCTCGCCGGAGCTTGACATTAAACTTTCCCTAAGCTTCGGAAAGGAGACGACAGTGTTTCAAGCTGAAACACTGAGTCTCCTACAAGGGGCAATGCACTTGATAAATGATGCAGAGGGGAATGACATAATCTTTAACGGACTGCGCAACCCTACTAAGCTCACTAAAAAGACCGTTGACAAAATCGAAACTCATACTGGAATGCCACAAGGCACTCAACAGGCTAGGTGAGAAAAACAAGGTCACAGTCCAGTGGGTAAAAGGTCACCAGGGTGACCAAGGCAACTGGGAGGCAGACAAGCTAGCAAAATTAGGGGCAGAAAGGCCAGCAATCGGCCTTCCACCATTCTCGCCTTTATCAGCGGAAGCTCTACAAAAAAGGCTCAGAGAAGCCACAGTACAGCAACAAAACCTATTATGGTCTAGCAGAGAAGACTGCAAAAACACAAAACTTTTTATAGACAAGTATTACCATAAATTTACGAATTACTTAATGAGACTGCCACGCAGTAAAGTAAAAATATTAACAAGCCTTATTACAGGCCATTAACTACACTACACTAAACTACACTAAACAAACACTTGACAATTACAGGTGCAACGGACAGCCCCCTGTGCAGGGGGTGCATGGAAGTGGATGAAACAGTAGAGCATATGCTACTGGCATGTCCATCCACAACAGAAACCAGGATGGCTATGCTAGGAGACACAACAAACACCCACGAGCTCCTAGAACACCCAGGCCTCCTTCTCCAGCTGGTGCAGGAGTTGGGATGGCTGAAGTAGATGTGCAGGCGAAAGGCCCCGTTCACGTGGGCCAGGTGCAGGCACTACAACCCCCTTGTAGAAGATAGAAGGGTTTGTATAATTGACTTTTTACTTAATTCCACTATGAATTTCACTCTGTCTTTTTTCTATTTACAGGGTAAGTATACCAGTTGTTGCTAAACTAGAAAACAAATTTGAATCATTTGCTGAAGTGATGAGTGAAAGACGACTACATTATACACAATTTTAAAGACAAACAGAATACTGTGGCTGCATATTTATAATCCTCCTACCTACCTATTATACCTGCTTATTAAAAGTAGTTTGCACTTACGTACCTATTTACGATATTTCTACAAATAGGTAATTGGAAAATTATTTAGCTTTTTCTATATTTGGGGTAAATGTACCAGTTGTTGGTACTTAACTACAAAACAAAGAGTCATCTGATAAACTGGTCAGGTAAGCGTAGAAATAGTAGGATTTGTATAGGAAAGCATGATAATAAATTCAGTATGAATTACCACATTATCATAAAAAAAAGGTTAAATTTCTGGGATGACACCGATTCAAAAAAATATTATACTCTGGAATTGTAAGTTCAAAAACTAATTATTTTTATGAAATGAGTCTCACAAATTTCGTCCAAAAACCAATTTTCTCGATAAATAAATTACTATTAATTCAAATGTACTGTTTTATTATAGGGTGCCCATTACACCGAAACAAAATTCTTGTCTTCCAGTGGCTGGCGAAATAGACAATGACATGACTTACTCACACATAGATAATAATGCCATGAAGTATTGCCAAAAGGCCGATATTGATAATAATTATTATTGTTTCTTGTGACCTCAAATATTTTTCAATTCTATATCTGCGAACATTATGCATAGTAAACACATAAATACGTCGGTGATTGGTGGATATAATTATTCTCCTAGGACTCGCGGGGGGTGATAATGTACGGAAGATCTTCAAAATCGGCTCCACGTCAGGGTGTCTGCCTACTGTCTTCTAAAACTATAACACCTAATCCCATACTGTTAAAACAAAATAGAATCTACACCTTGGTATAAAGTGATAAGTAATGAAAAAATCTAAATTGAGATGGTCGCCAAACTAAATTCAACTTACAATATCTCAAAAAACAATACAAAAGGCAAAACGAGTATACGAAAAACGTACTGAATTTTGCAACAATATAACCAAAGAGTAAGGCCTCGCGGGCTGCTTTAAGAGCCCACTCATAAGGCACTAACTCTAGTTTATTTTTAAATATTAAGAAAAATATTTGGCTGCCAGCTGATTCAGATTCAGATGAAAATTATTATACAATAGAACCAGAAGAAAAACAAGAAGAAGACATCGGAATAAATGAAATAGCGTTGTAGATTTCATGTATTTATTTGAACAGTTGCAAGAAATTTCACACCATAACTCTCCATTAGGTTGTAACTTTAATTATTTGAAATTCGTTGCAGAAAAGAGGAAGGGATTTGTGTCAAAGTTCAAGTTTGTTTCCAAAATATGCAAAGCTAAACTGAGCTTAAATAATTGTAATAAATCCAACGATAAAAAGCACTTGATCTCAACGAAAATGTGCTAAGTAGTTTCATGACTATAGGTTCAGGATACGCGGGCTTAGAGCAAGTGTCTGCTTTACTTGAAATACCTTCTATGTCGGATCATTATCAAGCCAAATGTCATGCAAGAGTCTATGAACTATGAGAAACCGCAAAGGAAAAATCTATGAAAGAAGCAGCAAAAGAACACGATTTAGCTGTTCGAAATAGTAATGTTAATGCAGATGGAGTACCTATGATTACCGTGGTTGCTGATGGGTGTTGGTCAAAAAGGTCATTCAAAAATAATTATAACCCTTTGTATTGTATAACAAAACAAAAAAGTTCTTTACATAGCTGTTAAAAACAAGTATTGTATGATTTGTGCACGGACTGAGAAGTGATCGGGAACATGTGTTATAAAAATTACAAAGGATGTTCAAGTGGTATGGAATCCGTTGCAATAGTCGAATGCTTTAAGCATTCGTTACCAAATCAGGGCTTGATTTACTCAAAGTTAATTGCTGATGGGGACTCCAGTACATATAAAAGCATATTAGAAGCAAAACCTCATGGAAAGTTGTTGGTGGAAAAAAATAATGTACTAATCACCTAATGACAATCTTTTGTACGAAACTTGAAGAGTTAACCAAGAATACTTGCTATCCTATTAAATATCGCAAACTTCTTAAAAAAGTATATACTGTGCTTAGATCAGTTAAATGGGCTGTCAAACAAATCAATTTAGATAGAGGGATTGTACGACCACTACCACGTAGCGATAGTAGCCGGGCGGGACCCCGAAACACTGAACGTCCGATGACGTACTTAAGACAAATTAATTATCTCATTGGTCCATTGCCAGGATTCGAACCTGCATCTCTTGTGTGAGAAGCAAGCGTGAAACCTGTTAGACCACGGAGCTCTAAAGCAGAATAAATAATTTTAATTTGAAAATAAAGGGTCGACGACTGGGACTCTCACCTTATTTAGCCTTTATGTAATTTTACGTTATTGAGTTCACTTTATTGAGTTTTTATTGTACTAAGAATATTATCATTAAAGGTAATTAGGTATTATTCAATTACGAAGCGCATAAAATACCTAAATTCAATTAGCGCTAGAAACTCGGTGCGCCCTTAAATCCACGTAAGCTAATAATTTATTCGGTTCGTCGATTCAACGCCCACGCATGAAAAATATTTAAAAAATAGCATAAAATTATTAAATAACATGAAAATTTTACTAATCTTGAGATGGGCGTGCCACGGCCAGCTAGTTTCAAATACTATTCATCACCCCCGCACACTGAGTAACACAGACGTGTTCTGCGATCCGCTCCACTATTTATACCTCGTAAAAATAAACACGTGCCTTTTGCCTTCGTAATAACCCACCAACACGGCAAAGAACTGCACCCGTACAAGAGGGAGTGCACTTCAACCCCTGGATGTCCCGTGGAAGAAGAGTAAGAAGCCAATTTGTATAATTATAACAAAATTAAATCGGCGCCGAACAACTAACGCTGCTTCTCCGCTACTATCCTTGTCCCACTCATGCGTGACCTATCTACCGCAACCGCTCACTCCAACTGCAACGTGACCACGGCGCTTCGAGGCGCAAGCGCTATACACGGTCCGACAGATCCTGCTATTTTTGAGCGGATCAAGGCTCGGATTCACCATGAGCAAAAACTGTGGCGCATGTGGCAGACAAATACACGGCAATGAGCTATTGACCTGCACAGTCTGCAAAAAGCACTATGACCTGGCATGTCTGGATTTGAATCCCGAACAATTCAAGTCATTGAAGAAACCTTTCTTAAACTGCTGGTTGTGTCCTACATGTAAGTCCAAGATTCCCAAAACAGACAATTCTAACACGCCAGTTCGTAATCAAGGAACTTCATCGACCGGATCTGAGAATGTGAACACGCATCGCGGCACTTACAGACCAATACCAGTGGAAGAAAAAACTCATGATCTACTTACAACGGAGCTATCATCGTTAGCACAAGAAATAAGAGGTCTAAGAGTCGAGATGAGCGGCATGAAGACACAACTGGACGATGTCTCAGCGAGGCTCGCCCGGCTTGACCACCTGGAGCAACTAGTCAAGTCTCAAGCCCAGAAGATAGTAGATCTCAATGCAGATATGGAACAGATGCAGGAAGTCATCAATACCCAGGCTCAACAGTCCATCAGAAATGAATTAGAAATACTGGGGGTTCCGGAAACGAACCACGAAAACTTATTTCATGTTGTCCTCGTAACAGCAAACAAAGTAGGAGTTCAACTAACGGAACTTGAACTCGACGACGTAAAACGGGTTGGCCCCCGTCGTACTGCAGAATCAAAGGAAAAACGTCATAGACCAATAGTGGTTCGACTGCTCCGAAAAGCAAAAAGAGACGAGTTGTTGAAGGCTGCTACTACAAGGAAAGGCCTAACATCAGCGGGCATCGTCCCGGGGACTTCCGACCATGTATTCATCAATGAAAGACTCACTAAGATGAATCGGCTGCTTTTTCGAGAATCCAGAAGTCGCGCGAAGCAATACAAGTATCGATTCTGTTGGACTCGAGACGGTGGAGTCTTACTTCGTAAAGCAGAGAAAAAACCGGCAATCCCCATCAGAAGCTACCGCGACCTGGACGAAAAAATTGGACCAGCTGTGTACGACGTGGCTGAGCCTTATCAGTCCCCCGCATCTCCACCAGAAAATAACTCTAACGCCTAAAACGCTCGCTCTCTTCTTCAAAGATAACCTTAAAATAATACTAACACCCAATACAAAACACCATATTTATCTATATTCTATCATATTATCCATATATTACACAATCGTCTCTCAGATCTTCAGCTTCATTATGTCAACTTTGATACCGATTGGAAATTGTAACTCCAACTTCTCACATGTCTCAAAAAACTCTAGCTACATTTTGCACTTCATCTTAAATCTACCAAAGCAAATTTTCTCACTGACACACATACGGAGCTAAATAAAATAAATAAAGACCTGGAAAACATGTATGAAAGAAGTTGCACTGTAGTAGACCAACTAGAAATATGTGAGAGTATGCTTAAAGGTTTTAGACTTAATATCCTTACTTACAATATCCGAAGTATATCGCATAACTTTGACCAATTTTTGCTTATTTTGAATAGAATTAATATAAAATTTGACGTCATTGTCCTCACTGAATGCTGGTTACAGGAGGGAACTATAGTGGGTCTGCTTGACGGTTACACATCTTATCGCTCTAGAAAATTTATTAACAAGGCAGGAGGTGTGGTCATATATGTTAGATCCAGCTGGAACGCAGTAATGGATGAGCCTTCTGAAATACGTGACGCCAACTGCATAACTATTGATATACCAAATAAACTCACAGTTCTAGGCATATACCGGTCACCATCCTTCAAAGACACGAGTAACTTCCTCAATTCCCTAGACACGACTCTTCAAAACCTGACATCCAACAAATGCATTGTCCTCGCAGGAGATATAAACATCGATATCATGCCTGAAGTAAATTCCCACAGCCAATCCGAATACCTGTGCCTAACGGCAGAACATGGACTTGTCCCAGCCATAAATAAACCAACAAGACTTAACTCCTGCCTCGACCATATTTTTGTTAATGATAAGGTAACCTCAGAAGGAGTGGTTTGCACGACAGCAACGACTGACCATGATCTTGCAATGGTTGGTCTCTCAGTTTCACATCCTAATAAGAAAAATCTCTCCCGATTAGTTCAAAGAGTTAACTATAATGCCATTGAAGAGGAATTAAAAGCGGTTGATTGGTCCGACGTTCTCCAATCGACAGTAGCCTCGGAAGCTGCAAACTTCTTTATTAATATTTTATCCAAAACTATCGAAAAACACACGGAAATCATAAAAGTCAGTCGAAGCAAATACAACTTAAAGCCATGGATCACGCCAGGCCTCCTCAGGTGTATGAGGCATCGTGATGCCTTGCATGCTAAAGCCCGCAAACACCCATCAAATCCCATCCTTCAGGTAACCTACAAACGATATCGAAATTTCTTCATTAATCTACTTCATAAATTAAAGCACGAATACGAAAGATCTAATCTCTTGGAAAACACAGGCAATCCCAAAAGGCTCTGGGCAACAATCAACAATATATGTCACGCTCAAAAGCATAATAGCAGCGCAACCGAACTTCTCACAACCCACAACACTACTGCCGACTCATTGAATTCATGCAATGACTATTTCTCCACCGTAGGTAAAAATCTAGCCAATATAACCCTGCAGAGACTTGGTAAAACAGAGGAGGAACTTGCTTCTGAAATTCCCATGGCAAATGTTCATGCTCAGTCTCTTTTTATGCTTCCGACCGATGAACATGAGGTAGGGAAAATTATTAAACGACTACAAGTAAAATGTGCGCCAGGGCTGGATTGTATACACAATAAATTGATAAATCAAACTATGTACCAGATATTACCCCCTTTAACTCACATAATCAACACTAGTCTTCAAACAGGAGAATTCCCCGTTGCCTGGAAAACAGCCGCGGTATGTCCTATTCACAAAGATGGCGCGAAAAACAATCCAGCAAATTACCGTCCTATTTCCTTACTTTCTACTCTATCGAAATTACTAGAGAAAATAGTCAACAGTCGTCTTATGAAATTTATAGAACAAAACGAATTGTTACCGACTAACCAATACGGTTTTCGTAAGGGAATGTCTACGGAGGACGCTGTTGGAGACCTCACGGACCTAGTATCGAGTATTCTGGATGAGGGGAGGGCCTGTGTAGGTGTCTTTTTAGACCTTGCGAAGGCCTTCGACACAGTGTCTATCCCCATCCTCCTTAAGAAACTAGAATACTTTGGTGTAAGAGGCGTAGCCCTTAAATGGTTCCAAACCTACCTCACCCACAGGAAACAATGTGTTAAAATAGATGGTCTGATAAGCTCTGAAACTACAACAAGCTACGGAGTACCACAGGGAAGCATCCTTGGGCCATCCCTGTTTCTTGTCTACTTAAGTGACATAGCTGCAGTCCAGCTTGGGGGCGCTGAACTATTTTGCTACGCAGACGATACTGCGGTAATTTTTCAGGAAAAGGACTGGTGTGGGGCTTTTCAAGCAGCAGAAAAAGGCATGACTCGCCTGGGCGAGTGGCTTAGTAAAAACTTACTCACCCTTAATACGACTAAAACAAAGTTCGTCTCATTTCACAAGACCCGAGCTTCAGCTCCTCCTTTCTTACAGAGCATCAAGGTTCATAAATGTGATCAAATTGGGCTAAATTGCGACTGTCCTGAAATAAAGGGTACAACCAATATAACTTATTTAGGAGTAACCCTTGATGAAAACTTATCTTTTCAAGAACACATTAATAAAGTAACTAAAAAAATCAGAAAGTCGATGTATATTATGAAAATCCTTAGACACAGTGCAGACATTAAACTACTCAGATTAATTTACAAGGCGATCTGTCAATCAGTACTCAGCTATTGTCTATCTGTGTGGGGAGGTGCACAAAAGACAATCATGCTGGTAATTGAAAGAGCTCAAAGAGCTGTACTAAAGGTCATGCTTCGGAAACCTCGCAGATATCCCACCGCCAACTTGTATGACGACTGTCAGCTTTTGAGCGTCAGGAAACTTTACCTGCTGAAGGCTACCATCACTACCCACCAGGCTTTAATCACATCACCAAATCACGACGCCATTCTAACAAAACGAATATACCAAGCCCCCACCATTCGAGTTGAAACAACCTTTGCTCGTCGATTCGGTAGATATCTCCACGCTTTCGTCTACAATAAAATAACAAAGTCGTGTGATCTTAAACAACTCACGATGAGAGAGGTCAAACACCGAGTCACTAAATGGTTACTTACGACGCTTACTTACGACGCTGCTGAAGATCTATTGAATGCCACAATTTAAATGTAATATAATAAGATTTTATATATTTTAATAATTAATACATTTTATATAAATACACACAAATATTATTTAAATTATATTTCCGAAAATTATTGATTAATAATTTATTATTATCAAATTAATTAATGTATTATATACATAATATAATTATTATTCGCTAACAAATTAAAACTTTGTATTAAATTAAAACATTAACTTTAACCTAACTTAAACCCAAATAAAACTTAACACACAAATAAAACTTTAAAATTGCGATCGCGGATCTGCTGTGTTGTGTATGGCAACCGGTACAACATGAAGCGCGCGATACAGGTTCTCCTAGTGCGCGCTTCGCAAGCAAGCCGCCGGACAACTACCCTCACTAATATTCTTGTTACTGTATGATATTAAAACTCTCTGTATTGTCCAAACTTTATGCTAAATAAATAATTTTGTAATTTGTAATTTGTAATTGTAACTAGGTACACACTATCCAGGCATTGTGGCCAAACGTAATTTACTGAAGGAAATGAAACTCGCCAAACAACGATACCAAACTTGGGTCGTGGCGGCCATGTGTAGCCTGCGTTCCTTCGCCCCGTGGCATGTTTCCATAATATACAAGGCCATTACCCAGGGGTCTGTAATTTATCGCGTATACTTTGGAACGCAATATTTTCACTTATGTCTTCAGAACTATACATCAGCATTACGCCGCAATCGTGAATACTTCGGAATGGTCTGCGCCAATTTTATGCTTCCGTTATATACTGCGCTATTGCCCAATGTAAATACTCGTGTTATTAAATAAATGTTTTATGTGTATTTAAGTTTATATATCAGCGATTAATATCAGAGTTTAAGGGAAATATTGAACCGCACATCAAAAATACTGATTTTCACAGCAAATATCAGGGAAAACACTGCGGTAGCTTAGGTGAAGGGTAAAGGGGAGAGCGAAGCGAAGCCCCTTTATCTTTCGTGTTAGGTTGAACATGTAAGAACAACAAAAAATACGTAATACAAACTTAAGGACAAATAAAATATTTAAAGTGTTTTATTGAACCATTTTTGCTGTGAAAATCAGTATTTTTATGTGCTATTAAATAAAACCTTTGATAGCGTGCATAAGTGACACTGTATAGTTCGGAACTACACTTTCGTACGCATTCATTACAAACTATACACGAGTAGTTCGCAAAATTCTTGTATATTTTGTAGTTGCAGATATGAGTATCAGCATTCCGAAATATACACGAGCAGTACGCTATGGGAGCGTAAGGGAATTGTATACAACGGAAATACACCGCCCCGTGTCCCGCGAACCATGTAGCCAAGCGGTGAGGATTTTGTTGTATGGAGACTTCCGAAAAATTCCTCTGCCTCTGAAATTTGGCATCTGATAAAGTTAAGTACAGATCACAGATGTAGAATAATCCAACAAAATTTGTATTTTTACCTAAACAGGAAAATCGCTTATAAGTCTCTGTGAATATTTCCTCAGTCTGAAATATTTTCTGTATATCTACGTTTGTACTATTTAGAATAGGTATGTTTAAGAATCCAACATTTTTTCGATTATAGAGATACCTAAAATGTACTTTTTAATATTTTTCACTCTATCTTCTACTGAAAAAATTACCCCGCAATTTTTATTTTTTAATATGTTTTTATATCCTAAAATACATAATTTCGTTAAGTAATCCAATAGATTTTCCTTTTTAAACACTGTTTTATTATTTTTGCTTAAATACTTAGTGTGAAAAATTGCTCCGTCCATTTTTATAACTTTATTAGTTCGAAGTGTCTGTATTTTAATAGATTTTTCAATAATCCAACAACTTTTCAAACGTTCATATATACTTTTTAGGATATGTTCGCTTTCGCTGATTTATGCTGACACACACATTCCGTTCCGCGTAAGCAAACGCCGCCGCCGCCGCCACACGCTCACATTATGAGACCGATGCCAGAACAGGGTTGCCTCGGTCGGCAGCTGCGCTCGAGTTCATTCTACAAGTTGTGTGTGAGATGATGATGAGAACTTGTCTTTCATCTTGCTGTTTGTACAGCCCTCGCATTCGCACGCTCTCCCGACGCCTGAGTGCCTAATCAGAGCGACAACCCTAGCCGTTTGAGCCAGAGTAGTTAAGGTCTATCTCCACCGACCGGACAGCACGGCATCATCGGATGGAAACGGATGCAGCGGAATCCGATCGCATAACGCCGCATCCGTACGCATGCGGCCGAATGCGGCAGGATGCCGTCGCGGCGGGCACTTCATTTTCGCGGCTATTAGTCTAGACGTCTGAGACGTGTTCTAAGAGTTTTTTTTTAAAATGATTGAGGTTGACGTAGTACTGGCTATTGCATTAGAAGAAGAAGGAGAAAATGGTCGTAAAATTGTACAAAACACTAAAAGAAAAATTTGGGTCCATTGCAAAAACGGTGTAAGTTTGGCGAATTCCATACACTTCATAATGATTTAAGATTTGATGTGAAGAAATTATTCGATTACTACAGAATGAAAAATGACCATGAAAAGTTTGAAAATTTAGTGAATCTTTTCCGTTCTCATATTGGTAAACAAAATACAAACTGAAGAACGGTTATCTATATGTTTGAGGTAAGTCTAATGAAACAAAGTTAGTCAAATCAACTGTTTACTTAGGTACCTACCTACTAATCAACAATGATCTTCCGATTTGCATTTTCGGGGGATACTGTAGATACGCTGTATTATGTATCTAACTTACCTATAGCTGTTCTTAATTATAAATTAACATTTTGACCAGAATATGAATAATCACTAGTTGTTTTATTATAACTTCTTAGACCTAAATCACCATTGATTTTGTGTATCAAAATGTAGAAAAATAATAATGTAGATGAAACAACATATCCGTACTTTTTTATATGTATACCTGTTAAATGTATTTGTATGTTATATTATTATGTGTACCTACATATCTAAACACCTAACATTAAAGTTACTGAGATCAATATTTTTTTGCTATATTATTTTAAAGTAAGTACCAATCAATATTATTTTAATTAACAGATGTTAAGAGATAGGTTTCAACTATTACAATTAAGATACTTACCTACAAAACACAACTTTACAAAATAGTATTAGATACATACGTACTCGTAAATAAATATGTAATATTATAATCATATATTTCAATTATCAGTTATCACACTAGTTACGCAACACATCTAAATAACAAGATTTTTCATTATAAAATCTTAGATCTGCACATAAGTAACAGTAGTAATGTAGCTTTAACTAATGTTATATCGTATGATTGAGTCAGTCATTTCGTTAATGCTTAGGCGGATCGGAGATGTTTTTTTTATTTAGTTACTTTTCTGTTAAAAATATATTATAGGTAGGTACCTACAGAGTGATAAGGAAAATACCCCAGAAACTCGAAGTTCACTGTTTCTAGGGGCCCTACTGTGTAACTTTTGTTTGGGTCAAATCCTTGAAAGGAAAAAATATTTGAACCCTTCATTTATACAAATTGCGAATCAGTTGATCGAGTTTCAAAGAAAAAAAAATTTTTTCACCTCCAAGCTTTGTCTCCCAACAAATGTCACTCAGTAGGCTTCCTAGACTTCGGTATATCCCTAACACTTTGTAGGTCGGTACCTATAGCCTTTTCTCCTTGTGCTGTGATAGATTCATTCACTATTGATATCAAAACCTGGTGACGGATGACGGAATGTATGCTGACGTGGTTGTAGAATTCGTAGCTGGTATAGAATATGGCACGTATAGTGTTGATGGTGTCTGGTTATAGCTAGGTATATGACGATAAATGCGGACTAGTAAAATAACCCCTATTTATGTTATTACTATCACGTTCGTTCATTCACTTTAATTCTGCTTCAGAAACAGCACTGAACACTTTTTGTCTTACTTCTAACTGCATTATTTCCGGTTGTTTTTTTACATTTTCAGCCATCGTTAAAAAAAAACATACAAACATGGTTTGTTTTCGACTCAATGTATTTTTTCAGAACGTTTGAGACGTTTTTCTTTGGTTGGTTGGTGATTGAGTCTTGTGCTTGATGAGTTGATGATGACGAAGTTCGTAAATTTATATTTGTAGACCGTACATTCGCACTATTAGTAGACACTGATGATGAAGATTATATATCAAAATCTTCAATAAAGTTTACTTCGAGGGAATCTCTACTTGTGTCGTTTCTTTGTGTAGTATCTTCGTTTTCTTGGTAAGGCATGTTCGAAATTTGGTCTTGATGTTGAAAGTAATTTTTCAAAAAAGCCAATTCTTTTTCAAATTTCAGGGGGCGCACCCGATCCACTTCTTTGTTCTCGATTTTTGAGTTATTTTCTATAATTATCTCTGATTCGCGTCCATCTGTGCACACATGGAGACGCTGTAAAAAAACAAACTTTTATTTATTTTTCAATATTTTTAACCTAACCTTTTATTAGGTACGAACTATTGTTACATATTGATTGTTCTGGTTTCTTGACTACAGGCGCCAGTTTTAAATCATTGCTTTTGCTTTTCCAGTAGGTTTTGGCATCGTCCAAAAATTGTGCGTGAAACTTGTAAAGCTATATGGGAAATGCTATGTTCAGTAGTTTTACCAACACCAACGGAATAAATGTAGAAAGCAATAGAAAAAGTCTTTCAAGAGATTTGGAATTTCCCAAATTGTATAGGTGCTATGGATGACAAGCACGTCAATATTAGAGCTCTTAATAATAGTGGAAGCCTGTATTACAACTATAGATACATTTCAGTTCTGTTTTGTTCGCGGTTGTAGCGCGAAATACAGATTTATCGTAGTAGATGTAGGATCATACGGCCGTAACAGTGATGGCGGCATATTATAACTCCACTTTTGTGTCACTGTCTAAGAGACAAGAAACTGAACATACCACAAAAACAATGCCTACCCGGTACTACAGAAGAAATGCCGTATGTTTTGGTGTCAGACGAAACGTTTCCTCTACAACAGAATATAATGAGGCCTTACTCTGGAAACCAACTATTAGAAAATCAGGATAAAAAAGTAATCAGCTACCGTTCAAGCAGAGCTTGGCCTTGGAATATTACAAGCCAAATTTGAATTTTTTCAAAAAAAACAATATTCAACCATCTTGCATCTGAAGCATCTCGAAGCATGTGATCCTGGCATGCATATGCTTGCACAATTTTATCATGAGCGACGACGTACAAATGGTCAGCAGAGAAATAATACCGCCACAAAACAGTGTTTTTGAAAATACTGCCAACGCATTGACAATCAGAATAATATGGAAGGGCTAATTATTCGCGAGAAATTTAAAGAATACTTTAATTCTCACGTAGGACGCTTACTTTGGCAAAATAATTAGTGAATCGATGTCATATGTTATCTGCATACTGTAAAGAATGAATAAATATGTTTCCTTACCTGAAATTCAAATTTCTTTACTGATGTTCTCCTAAGCATTTTGCTTCATTAATTTATCACTATAAAAACATGAATCCGAGTCATAAAGACACGAATACTTTTGCACCAGACAATCAATTTCTCTTCGATGTTCATTATTGTGAAATGAAATATATTTATTGTTTTTGTTCTTACATCCTAATTATATTGTGTGACGTTAGTGTCTAGCGCGTGCATTTTCGAGAATAAATTCGAGCGTATGCGGCGGCAGCCGAGCGTATGCGGCGGCAGCCGAACGGATGCGGTGGCAGCCGAACTCATCCGGCGGCAGCCGAACGCATCCGAGCGCATGCGGCCACATCCGACTGTTATTATTGATTTGGCAATATAGACTTTAAACACTGCATACAACATTTATTTACGTTTCAAGATTGTAAAATCCGTTTCCGCCCGATGCTGTACCGTCCGCTCGGTGGAGATAGACCTTCGAGAGGCATCATTCGAGGCGCCTCTAAGAATTTGAATTAATGCATTTGACTAAAGGTGTAGAATAATCGAGACGGCGACGTGGCGGCCGGCGGCAGTGATCGTATTTTGTAATGAATGTCTTAACCGCCAAACACTTGCATTGAAAATACAACGTTATATTTAGCTTAATAAGGTAATATTTAAAAACTCGCGATGCGTCTTAATGAATAGAATAATCGAGCCTGCGAAGCAGCCATGAAATTTTAAGATACACGATGATCGCATTTTGTACTGTCATAACCGCCAAAATTATATTAGAATTACAACGACAATATGTCTTGGAAGATAAGGTAGTATTTCAAAAACTTTAAACATGATTTAAGTACAATCTTGGTTTGGGTACGTGCACAATTGCAACTAGTGAAGGACACTTTTTGGCGATGAATATGTAGGTAATGCTGTATCTTGGGTTTATTTAATCTAAGGATAATAATGTGCACAACATATAACTCGCGCCACTTATTAAGAGCGCTGGGCTACGTTGGCGGGAATTACTGCGCATATGTACAGTTATTGAAAAGTGACTACTGCGCATTCAAGGCAACCGCTCATAACATGTGGCGCCACGTATACCTGCAAGCCACGCCAATGGGGTTGGCCGGTGAAAGCTAAATCCAGATGGCGCTAGCACGTCTTGTACCTCTTCCTTCAAAAGTGACAAACACGTAGGGATGCCATTATTTTCATTCGAATCGAATCATTCGAGATTTAATTTATCTGGCGCAAGGATCGAAAGAATATGTTAGTATAAAAAAAGATGGGATTACTTCAGAGAAATGCAATTCTAGTTCATACGTCCATGGGTTAAGCTCGTTTAAGCTTCAAACAATACAAAAAGTTCGAAAATAGGACATCCCAAACCGATCTTTGATTAAATCGATTCGAATGTAATCCCTATAGTACAGTGTCAACTGTCAGTCAATGTTGGTCTGCTGGTCAATGTCTCTTCTGTTGTTGTTGACTGTGCTCGTTTCTTTTTCGCTATTAATTCGGTTCTTCCTTCATCTCTTTCGACTTCTGCTACACGCCCTGGACTCAGATTGACGCTTCACGGAACGGATTGATTGCATTGGAGATCTAATCTTGAAACGACCTTAGCTTGCGAATACCGGACACCGAACTCATCATTATGTATTCGGCTTGGAAAATAGCTGAGTTGAAAGAAGAACTAAAAAAAAGGGGTGCTTCTTTACGTGGCAGGAAAGCCGATTTGGTGGAGAGGTTTGTTGTGTTTGTGTACTAGCTACTAACCTATTATTATTAAAAGTTTCAGATTCACAGGGACATCAAATCATGTACCTAACACTGTTCCATTTCTTCGCAGATTAGATGCATATGATCAATATTTTAATGGTCAACCCAACACACCATGTGCCATAAATGAAGACCCAGCTATGCAACTGCCATCTCCTGATATGTACCGCGACATCAATAGCAATACAAAAGTCGCACCAATAAATAAAACTCAAATAAGGCATTATCTAATCTTGTAAGTAGTCCATTTGCAGTTACTTATCTTTTTCTTTTTTTTTTATCATTGTTTAACTGTGGTAACAGTACAACACTTTTTACAGCACCAGCAAGAAAATGCAGAAGGCTGTTGACTTGTATGAATCAAGACATTTGGTTGCTGTTCGCTCATACAACTTAAATGGAGACACCTACATAAAATCAATATGTCGAAAAACTATGAAACAGCTGTATTATGAATCAAACATCAAGATGGATCAATTTGGTACTGTTGATGAAGCTACCTGTGAATGCCCCGCAGGAAGTGGGACAAAAGCCACATGTAAACATGTGGCAATTGTATTGCTGGCATGAGAGCAATTATGCACAAGGAAAAATATCCTGCTCTATCAAACTTGCACACAGAAGCTGCAACAATTTCATGTACCAAAAAAATCATATACAGGTACACCAGTGCGAGCTGAGAAAATGGCCAGAAGATCAAAAACTGCAAGTATTTTGTTTGAGCCATACACCGTACAAAATATTGACAGAAACACATACAACAGCCGAATCAGAAGCCTTGTACAGAACTACCCAAATACTACTATGCCCTTGAAGCAAATGTTCGAGCCAGCAAATGCTTATGCATTAGTGGCTGATCACACCTACTGTAGAACACATGCACCAGAAGAAACACTGAGAAAACTACATATATCTCAGATTGATGATGAGGTAATTTCCCATATTGAAGGATCAACAAGACTCCAAGCAGATAGCCCGGTATGGCATCAAGAAAGAAAAAAAGAATAACTGCGAGCAAATACCACACAATTTGCCATCTCAAAGAAACTACTAAAAAGAGTTATGCCAGCCAAATGATGAACCAAAGAGAATTTACCTCTAGAGCGACGACTCATGGCAAAATTAATGAAAAAATTGCCATAAACACATATGCTGCAACATATGAACTAGATGTGCAATCATGTGGGCTGTTTGTGAGCGCAGAGTGGCCATATTTAGCAGTTTCTCCAGATGGCCTTTTAGGTTCGGAAACAGTTATAGAAGTGAAATGCCCATATGCAAGCCGAATGAAGCTAATATCTAACGAAACAGTACCTTACTTATACGAGAAGGATGGTAATCTTCATTTAAAAGAAACATCGCCATATTATTACCAAATACAAGGTAAGATGTATTGCACAGGAAGAAAATATGCAAACCTGATAGTATATACATTTATAGATATGAAAATAATATATGTCACTCGTGACAACTTTATTACTTATATGCTCCTGAAGTTAGATGAATTTTATGAAAATTATTTCAAATGTAAATTATTAGAAAAACATCTATATTACAGCTATGAAAATTATAAAAATAAAACTATAAAATTGAGCATTTCTCATTTTATTTAGGTACTATACCTTCCTTAAAATTACAAAGCATAATACATTTAAAGAAGATTTTCGATGCCATAGGTACATAAAAATGGTTCAGTTCACTTGTTAGTACTTTGTATGTTTTAGTTAGTCCTATAAAAGTCTTTCTATGTGTACTCTTTCCCTGGCCAATTCTTGCTCCTTTTTTAATAAGAGACCAGGTATTTGTGACTTTCCTTTCAAAAATGTGGGTATGTTTACTCCAATACCCTTACTTATGAATAGGTCTTGCACATTAAATCCCCTATCTGCCATGATGCTATCTATTAGGGACCACATGTCGTGAACAAAATTTACCCATGTGACAAATATATTTGAGACTTCAGTCTTACTTATGCCGAACATTTTACTAATTTCGTAGTCAGGTATGTTACATCTTAATTTGATTAACAGAATTAAAAATTGGTCCTCAACAGATAATGATAAAACTCTACTCCATCTATATTTTATGTTGTTGGCCATAGGCATTAATGTTTGCAGTACTAAATTGAATTTTTGATAGGATTCTTAGCCTTTGTAGTACATAACAGCCTGTTCATCTGATTGCAATAATTCTGTGGAAAAAAATCGTAATATGTTTGATGTTTGTGTTGCTAAAATGGATGATTGTGGTTCTTCGGTTTGTGTTGCTGCGACAGAAAATTGAGGCTTGAAGGTTGGTTCTTTGGTTTGCAAAACTGTGACAGAAGGTTGATGCTCAGCGATAGATACTTCCACTTCATTTATATCCAAATTATCTGTGCTAGGTGCAGCCACTTGAACTTTTTGAAGAAGTTCTGTACTAGTCCTGGAATGGCTGAATTTTCATTTGCAAACAATTTTTTCCGGCAATCTCGAGATCGTTGTCGTTCTCCTCTGGCAGTCACATCCTCAGTTTTGGTGGTCCATGGAAATATGGACGGTACGGCACCCTTACGTAAAAACTTCTTTTCGAGTTCCAAACCTGTAATAGAATATCAAGTAAGTAGGTATCACGCTTATCGCTTTTATAATAAATAGATTCGACTTAATCAATCAACTAGGTACATGGAATATCATAACTTAGTAACTCACCCGAGTATTTTCCCTGCTTTACGTAGTCTGATTCCACGAAATGATTCCGACATAACCTTGTTCCATTGCTTATCACTAATTTTTTACGACGTATCACCTTCAGCCACCGTTTTGACAACTTTAGGTCTTTGGGAAAACTATGTATTCCAACTACTGAGCAACTTATTACACTACAACGCGGCATTATTGCTTTTTTTGATAAAAATGATAAAATGTTCATACAAAATCTGTTTGTGAGTACAAGTGATGCTATCGCCACTTTGACAGTTGCCAACCCCATTGTTTGAGATTGGAAATTCTTTGGTATAAACACATACCTACTTGCCGAATTTCCATGGATTATTGGCAAATCTGTTGAAATAATGCGACTCATAACTAATAAAGGTATAAAAATGGACGGAGCAATTTTTCACACTTAAGTATTTAAACAAAAATAATAAAACTATGTTTAAAAAGGAAAATCTATTGGATTATCTACTGAACGAAATGATCTATTTTAGGATATAAAACATATTATAAAATAAAAATTGCCGGAGCAATTTTTCAGTAGAAGATAGAGTGAAAAATATTAAAATGTTCATTTTAGGTATCACTGAAATCAAAAAAATGTTGGATTCTTAAACATACCTATTCTCATAGTACAAACTTAAGTAGGGTAAATGGAGGTATTATCGTGATATAAATTACATAATCAGCTTTGGAGCTACATCTGATTCCCTATCAGATCTCATGATTTCCTAATTTATGCGCTCATATTTGGACATTAAAATTATGGTACATTTGTAATATGAAATGCACACAGTTAATTTTAATTATTATTATTTTCTGTGCTCAATGAGTTATGTAATTTCGTGATATGGGAAGTTAATTTCGTGGTAATGGGTGGGTAATACCGTGATAACTCTTTTAAACCAAAATTAATGCATACCCAAGAATAAATTATACAAATAAGTCCAATTATGTTTTATTAACAATACAACATCATTAATTAGTTCCATTCCGCACACGTGTCAAACATTAAATAGAGCTCATCTTCACCGGGGACCACATTTAGACATGTATTATGATATGGCAGGACACAGAATGAACACTGTATCCAATTTCGGCCATTTTTTTCTCTAACGTCGTCGGAATACTTTACAAGACAAATCGTACAAATCCAATCATCTTCTTTGAGGTGTTTCGACTTCTTGCTCGAAGTTTGCCTCCTAAGCACTTGGTCTGATGCTGAACTTGAAGTTGTTGGCGCTGACCTTGATAGCGAAGAACCTGTGGCTGAAGATGCTGATGCTGATGTAGACGGTTCAGGTTCACCAAGTACTTGGTCGTTCAAGCATTTTGCAGATGAATCAATCTTTTTCGGGTTGGGATTACCAGTATGTTATCAAGGGCAGATAGCACAGCCGTTTGGTTTGCAGTCACAATGTTCTCATTTGTTTCCTGTATTTGTGCTTGTGGTAATACCTTTTCTGTCAGTCGAGATGGAGCCAGAGCATCCAGGTGAACAGCATCTTTGTCAAAGGGACAGATACCACATTTTTTGAAAGCGTTGGTAATGTTGGTGGTTGTGAAGGCCTTGAAATAAGCAGGGTTAAGAATGCCATGGAAATGGGTTCTGTCAGGTTTCTGGGTTGGATGATGGATCATGTACTCCTTCACACTCTCATTCCAATGACTCTTCAGTGATTTATAAACTCCCACATCTAAAGGTTGCAAAATGTGAGTGTTGTGAGCTGGGAAAGTGAAAAGATAAATTTCATTCTTCTTTGCTAGATCAATTATATCCGGAGTAATATGTGACGAGTGAGAATCCATAAGTAGCAGCACTGGGCGACCATCTGGAATGGCTTTGATAAAAAACTGAAACCATTCCATAAACAGATCTGCCCTGATCCATCCTTTGGGGGATAGTTTCACAATAGCATTTGGCAACACATCCCGTTTCAGGTTATCACTCCATCTCACACCTTTGAATATAATTAGTGGTGGAATCCAGGTTCCATCTGCACACACACATCCCAATAAAGTGGTATTTTCACCCCTTTCTGCATATGTGCGGTTGTACACATATTTTTTTCCAACAAATATGTGTTACAACCTTTCCTTTGTTGGTGACATAGTTGAGACCAGTCTCGTCACAGTTCCAGATGCGATCACTTCTGTCTTTCAGGCCCAATTGATTTAGTTTATTTTCAAGTTTGGTGTAGAAGTCTTGAATGATTGTGGCATTGGCCATGGATGCTCTATATGCAGATAAGTTTTCTGCTACTCTTAAAGACAGCCCATACCTTTCTTTGAATGATTGCCACCACCATTTACTAGCTATTTCTCTTTTTGATTGTTCATAGTTCAGGTAGTTTAATCTGTTGCAAGACTTTGCTAATTTAAATGCTATCTCTCTAACTTGGCAAACAGTCAGTCCAAAGCCCAGTTCCTGCATCTCCAAAATATAATGAAATAACTTTATTTCGACCGGTGAAGGTAGAGCAAAGGGTCTACCAATTTTGGCTATGGTTTTATCTTCTCTTGTTACATAGTCCTTTACAGTGCTCCAGGGTACTCCAGTTGCCTTTGATATACTAGAATGGTCCTCGACAACCATGTTCACAGCATTTTGGATGTCTGAAAGCGCATATTGTCTTCGTTTTTTAGGTTCTCTTGCCATCTGAAACAAAAAATATGTAATGACAGGTAATATCGTGATATTTTTTTTTTATGGAATATTGGGAAAAAATAATTACCCATATCATCTCAAAGATATATGCCATAACGTGCCGGAATTGGTTAACTGATATAATGCATACATATTTTATTAAAAATGTACAAAGTTGGCACCATCAAATCGTGCTAACTTTTTTCAAAAATAACCTAACAGACGCGCGGTAGAATATAAGTCCTAATTCGATTTATATTAACAGTACAGCATGAACAGCATTTTTCGTCTATTGAAAATTATCTCATCTATGACTTAACATAAGAAAACGAGCCCTTACCTTGTTGTTTTAATCAAAAATTGGATAAAATCGTCAACACTAAAAGCCAATTCACCAAAACAATAAGATTTGACAGATCAACGACTTTGAAGTTTCGTGGCTAACTTCACGGCCACTGGAGCGCACGTTTATGAAGACTGATATTTAGTTCACTCTCTATGCAACCTTTCACCTAAGTCTGACTAGCGTGCCGCTATAGGTAAGACCATGGTAACGTTTCAGAAAACTATCACGATATTTCCTGTATCACGATAATACCTCCATTTACCCTATACAGAAAGTATTTCAGACTGAGGAAATATTCCCAAAGCTACGGCCAGACTATGAGACGAAGATTCGTGTTTGCGATGTCACGATAAAAGTTCGTGTTTGATCCATGACGAAGTGCTTGGCCACATCTTCACTTCGTCGCGATAATTCATTTCGCGGAAAACATGGACGAGGCGGTTGCGCTGTGTTTCACATGGCGGCTTATAATCATTTACTGCATCTTTATTACATGAACAAAACTAAAAACGTCAAAAAGAAGAATAAAAGGCGATGGTGGATGTTATCTATTCACAAAAAGCAGACGAGTCTTTGCGTCATTTCACTCCCTACGGAGATTGCAGTACTTCCTGCCGCGGCAGACTAAAATCACCCTTGCTCAGTCTCTCCTACTACCTTTAATCGACTAGGTATGCGGATGTTTGCTGGATCGGTGCGAACAAAGAACAACTGAACAAACTCGAACGACTTCAAAACCTCGGGATTCGGTTTGTCTTCGGGCTGCGCAAGTATGACCATGTCTCACAGTATCGCAAGGAGCTGGGGTGGCTTCCGATCCGCCTTCGTCGTGATATGCACATTCTCTCCTATCTGTTTAACATTTTGCGAAATCCACGCTACCCCTCATATCTTCGAGAACGTTTCGAGTTTATTTCCTCCAGTCGTAGCAACCGGAGATCCCACACGATGTCTCTCCTTTCTACTCCTCGGCATAACACTGCCGCTTACAAACACTCGTTTAGTTTAACGGCGATCCGACTGTGGAACGCACTTCCCTGCGCTATTAGAGATAGTCCCTCAATTTTCACTTTTAAGACAAGATTGAAACAGCATTTCATTTCTCTTTCGTGATAGGTACTTTTATATATGTTTATCTACACACGTATCATAAACCCTCTTTACTGCGTACAAAAACCGCACGTTACGATCAGCATAATGTTAAACTCCTTGGTAAAAACTCATTTCTTATCTGAAAAATTACACATTATGACCATAATGTGTAATTTTTCTACATATTATGACATATAAAATTCGATTTCTAGTTTGTCTGTGAAGTTGGTACTGACATTCAAATTTCGAACGCCGACGCCCGCCTGCGGCACATTGGTACTACAGAATAAGCTAAACAACTGCAGAGCCACAATGCCGGTTAAACATGCGGTTTCCTGAACATATCAAAGAGAGCTTATGATATGTGTGTAGATAAACTAGAGTATGTAACTGTACATAATTAGGCATTATGTAGCAGTCACATAAACTACTAATATATAAGTAGTATATGTTTGATATATATTTTATTTTTGTGCTTTTGTATTTTATTTAGTATATATAATTTATTACAATAATATGTTTTAGTTGTAAACAATTAGATGTGTACAGTTTTATTGCGCACTAGGACTCTCCTGTTGCACAATTTTTCCTGTCCTGCCTAGGTTTGCTGGTAGAAATCTCGCCTTTGCTCATAAAATGTTTTGTTACCTTACTATTAAGATTTCTGTGCAATAAAGAATATGAATATTAATAAAAATCGGACAAAGTAAGTACTTTTATATTGTTCAACTTTGCCGAAATTTGCTAGTTTTTAATACTACATAAGCTTTTTTTTTCAGATATTTCATGAATAATGTGTTAACGGAATTAACGGCTGAACCTGACCAATTTTTTATTTTTGTCCGTAAGTCTGCATCTGATTTTAAAATTCTACTTTTAAAGCTAGCACCTTACATTACATAACAAGATACAACATTCAGCATGACCATTCCAGCAAAAGTGACATTGGCAGTAGTACTGCGTTATTTAGCTACAGGAGATAATTTTAGGAGCCTTCATTATTTATTCAAAATTTTTCACCAACTAATTTCTGAAATAGTGTATGAAGTATGCGCAGCCATCTTGATTGTTTTGAAGGATAGGATGAGGTTAAGGTAAGTAAAAAGTTTTTTTTTATTAATATTAAGTATACCTTTAATCAAGTAAATTAAAATAGAAAAGATGTCATTCATTAATCGTAGAGTTCTCGGCAACCACCTGTATTTCACCCGTTTCCGTTATAATGATTTGTGACGGTTTTGTTGGTGGAATTATGTAAGTCTGTTGAGTCGACTGGAAAAAGGACTCATCTGAATTGATCGAGTATTTATGATGATGTGGTGATTGAGATGTGGATGGATTTGAGACGGCAGATATGTGTGATGATGTGGTGATTGAGATGTGGATGGATTTGGAGACGGCAGATATGTTTGATGATGTGATGACTCATGGGCGTACCCAGGTAGGGGCAGAGGGGGGGGGGGGGGGGGGGGGGGGGGGCTGCTGCCCCCCCCCCCCCCCTGCCCCTAGAAGATAAAATAAACGTAAACGTTTTTTGTTTCAATATACCTGACCGACCATCTTCTCGAAACAGGTATGAGCTGCCCCCCCTAGCTGAAATCCTGGGTACGCCCTTGTGGTGATTGAGATGTGGATGGATTTGGAGACGGCAGATATGTATGATGATGTGGTGATTGAGATGTGGATGGATTTGGAGACGGCAGATATGTTTGATGATGTGGTTATCGAGATGTGGATGGATTTGGAGACGGCAGATATGTTTGATGATGTGGTTATTGAGATGTGGATGGATTTGGAGACGGCAGATATGTTGATGATGTGGTGATTGCGATGTGGATGGATTTGGAGACGGCAGATATGTTTGATGATGTGGTGATTGGGATGTGGATTGACGTCATGGAGTGGATTGCTGAAGTCGATCAATCATGCCTGCTCGGAAAATTAAGTTATGAATTCGATTTCTCGCGTATTGTGATCCTTTAAATTTCTTATTTTTTTGCAATTAATTTCCGAACATTTCATATTCATCATTCAAGCTGGTTTTAATGTTCTCAAAAGCTGCTTGCATTTGTTGTTTAGCTTCTATAATTTCTGGAGGTAGATTGTCTCTTCTTGGTTTTTTTCCAACACTTGACTTTGGCCTTTCTTCTATTGCACTATCCTCAGTATCAACTCTGTCCTGTGTCTCATTTTATTCAGATGCCTGTTAATGACCAAGAGTGGTTGGGAAAAGAAGCGGAATTTCATGACATTTTCCGCATTGCTTGGGTGCTATGGATGGAAAACATGTAGTTACTTTATCACCAATAAATAGTGGAAGTGAATACTTCAATTACAAGCATACATTTTAATAAATGTATGCTTGTAATTGCATGCCACTAAAGCCATGAGGACAGAAAATACCGCTTCATTTTTGCGGATGTCGGCTGTCAAGGAAGAATTAGTGACGGAGGCGTCTTCCGAAATAGTTCATTATCTCGGGCACTTGAAAATAATACTCTTAATTTACCAACTCATTCAACACTTCCCGATTCTAGTAACCATACCATGCCTTAGGTGTTTGTGGCAGATAATGCCTTCCCACTGCACACAAATATTATGAAACCATACCCTGGTGACCATCAAGAAGGAAGTGTTAAAATATTTTTTTACAAGCAATTATCAAGAGCTCGGATTATAGTTGAGAACGTATTTGGTGTGATGACAGCTGTATTTCGGGTAATACGGAAACCAATCAACCTTCAACCAGATCGTGCATCGAATGTTGTGATGGCATACTTATTACTGCACAATTTCTTGAGGAATAGTAGAACATGAAACAATTTCTACACGCCACCTGGCTTTATGGACTCAATTTCAGACGGAGAAGTAGTTCTAGGTACTTGGAGACAGGAACAACATGCAGATGGTGCTTTGCGGTCACTGCCGGCAGTCGCTAGGCGAAGTGCTCTTATGGAAATGCCAATAAGGGACAAATTTGGTGAATATTTCGCAACCCATTACAATTAATAATAAATAGATAAATAAGCAAAAGCATTTTTTATTTACTTACCTCTGGTGTAGATATAGTAGGCTGGCACTCATACACAGGAGCAAGAAAACTATTCATTGCCGAAAAGGCGAACCAATTTGTTTGGTTAATATCGTCCTTGCCCGCTCCAGACTGGTTCACATTCATATTTTTTTATGAATTCCAATATCCTCTCATTACTCCAATCCATGATTTACATGTTCAATGAAACACGTTGAAACCGCCCGGCGTCTCGTAGTCAACTATAGCGCGCGGAAGTGTAGCCAACCGCACGAACTGTGTCGCGACAAAACCCTTTGATGTGCGGCAATTTACCGACAGCGGCGCGAAGAGCATTAGTATTCGCGAAGATGACTCGCGATAGGACGAATTCTTTGGCCAGACGTGTCACGACAGCGCAAATCTTCGCGTTATCGCGATAGTGTGGCCCCAGCTGCTTATCATGATTACGATTATCATGTTTAGGTGAAAATACCTTACTTTTCGTAACAAAATTTATTGGATTATTGTGAATCTATATAATAATATATAGCTATAATATAATCTATAAATAATATATAATCTCTGTCACCTAACTTCATCACATCCCAAATTTCAAAGACGGAGCAATATTTCGGGTTACATATGCTCCGTTTATCGGACTAATGGAGGGCCGAGTTTACGGTGGTATCTTTGATGCCATATGGCCATGCATCGGCTTGCAGACGGATTGGGTAATCGCGAAAAAGCGCCTTAATTTGACAGTGTGTGGGCGGTCCCATGTGTAGAGGAAGCGCCACTTATTTTCTTCACTCACCATAGACAATAGATCTGCGATAGACGAGACGTCAGTCAATAGAATTTCCTCATTCGATTCGATTCCCATCCCGCTGTCGTAATATTTTTTCGCCTTTCAATCAATCGAGGAAAAATGGCTGATAATAAGTTGTATGAGATTTTAGGTGTTTCTCGAAGTGCAAGCGATTCCGAAATTAAAAGGGTAAGCTAATAATATAAAACTTTTAGTTGAAACAGCCGCTGTTCCGTTTTGTAGACAACGTTGTTTCCGCCTTTTGCATCACTTCTTCATTGTTCATATTCGTCATACATTTATTGCAATGCAATGTGCTCATTTGGAACATTTTCATTTTTAGAATTACCACAAATTGGCGAAAGAGTTCCATCCAGACAAGAATCCTGAAGCTGGTGATAGATTTAAGGAAATTAGCTATGCCTATGAAGTATTGTCCGACCCGAAGAAAAGGCAACTGTACGACAAGTTCGGGATGAAAGGCATTCAGGAAGGTGGGCAGGGAGGAGGTTTCCCGCCTGACGACCTTTTCGGAAGTTTCTTCGGCGATATCTTCGGCATGGGGGGCGGCGGTGGCGGCGGCAGCAGGGGCCGCGGCCGCGCGCGAGGCGAGGATACGGTGCACCCCCTAAAAGTGACCTTGGATGACATGTACAATGGCAAAACTGCCAAATTGCAGCTTAGTAAAAATGTGATATGTGGCCCATGTAAAGGTATTGGAGGTAAGCCCGGAGCTGTTACCAGCTGCAAGGAATGCCATGGGCAGGGAATCAGGGTCTCGTATCAGCAGATTGGGCCCAACATGACTCGGCAGTTCCAAACTCGTTGCCCTTATTGCCAAGGCTTGGGTGAAACAATTAATGACAAGGATAAGTGTCCTAAATGCAAGGGAAAGAAAGTATTGAACGAGACTAAGATTCTTGAAGTACATGTTGAGAAAGGTATGAGAGAAAACCAGAAGATCTTCTTCAGAGGTGAAGGTGACCAACAGCCTGATACTCAGCCGGGTGATGTGATAATTGTGTTGCAAATGAAACAACATGATGTATTCCAACGAACCGGTGATGATCTTGTGATCAAACATGACATAACTCTTACTGAAGCTTTATGTGGCTTTGAATTTGTTGTCAAGCATTTGGATGGACGTGACCTCTTGGTCAGACATCTGCCTGGAGAAGTAATAAAGCCTGGAGATCTTAAAGGCATTTTGGGGGAAGGCATGCCTCAATACAAGAATCCATTTGAAAAGGGCAATCTGTACATAAAGTTTGATGTAACCTTCCCTGAAAATAACTTTGCTACTGAGGAACAATTAAAGAAAATAGAAAGTATTCTGCCACCGCGCCCTGCTTTTGTGATGCCAACCGGTGATGATGTGGAGGAGGTGAACCTCATGGAATACACAGCATCGGAGAGAGGTCGCGGCAGAGAGGAGGCATATGCCAGTGACGAGGAAGAGCACATGCATGCAGGTCCAGGTGTGCAATGTGCCCACCAGTAGCTCAATCATCCACCAATAGGAACATTTACTTGGACCTCACTATGCATATAGTTCAATAGAATCACTGAATCACAAATTTAGTTAAAACAATGCTAGTTATATATGAATTAGCAGTTTTAAAACCCAAATTCCAAATGTAAATGTTTCAACATAAGCCTTTGTTATGGTCTTAGGGCTCCCGCGCACAGGAGACAAAGGCAACATGGTTCTATGGCTGTGACAGTGACAGCTATCTCTTAGAAAAGGAAGGAAGTCTCGTCACATAGCTCTGTCACTGTCATGGTGGCAAAAATGTTTGCCCTTATTTTTATCACCAGTTCTTGCTAAAGGCAGTTACAATGTATTAATAAAATTTGATAGTTTTAATTGAAACCTTTATTTTGTTGGTTTAGACATTTTTGTAATGTTATCTTCTACAGTTTGGGAATGCTAAAGGCTGTAGGATTACTAAGTTTTATCGTCATTATTTCATTCCAGGGACATTTTTGTATGGATGAGGCAAATAATCATAATATAAATTGCATTCAGTTTTATTTATTTTAAAACCTCAGCTTATACCAACTTAAATTGGCTACTAGACTGGGTAGTCTTAACAAAAATCATAACAGATGTTGAAGCCAAGCTAAAGGCCATGTCAATATCAGAATCCTACATTTTCAGCTGTATGTATATTTAAACATTTTGTTTTAAATGACCACCATTTGACAACAATGAGCTAAGAACTCTTTCTTCTATCCATCATATGAAAAAAATAAATTACAGTTCATAAAAGTATCTATTTTGACTACCCTTGTCAAGAAGCAATTCTGTAGCTGTTCTACACCAATTTTATAAATGATTACTATTCCCTTGCCTAAGCCAGTGTGGTGGAGTAAGGCTCAAGCTTACTCATATCGAGGTAAAGGCCCGTGCCCCTTGGTGGGGACATTTTATAATAAAAATTCAATTATAATGACTCCAAATGCATTCTTTAGTAGGTACAAGGCCTGCCAGGTTCCTTGGCCTCTGAATGCCGCCTGGAGTGCATGAGGTAAAAGAGAGTAGCCTACATGGGCGAGGTGAGAGCTTGCTCACTCTCACTGGCCAAGAAATCTGGCAGGGCACACATTCACATAAAAAAAACTTAGTTACACAATATTCAATATCATACTATGAAGTTAATGACTTCTTTGCAGCCTCAATAAAGTCACAATATCTTTTGAAGTCTTTTCTACTTCTGCAAACAATATTTAAATTAATGTTATCCACACATAATTTGCGTAATTTCTCTAATCTCTGTCTGACTGTTTTTTGTGAAGATGTGAGCACTCTGGGTTTGTCTGCAATCTCCTTTAGATCAAAACCATTGTCAATGAGGAAGTCCAAGAAACTTTTCAGCTGTAATAAAAAATATATTTGTTAATCCATAATACATATGATAGTTTTGAATCCAACTAATAATATAAATGTGAAAGTAGTGATGTTTGGATGTTTCTGTGTTTGTGCCTAAATCAAGCTAAAACGGCTGAACGGATATGAATGAAATTTAACACAGATATTTTATGAGCTAGACTAACATATAGGATACTTTTTATCCGACTGCACCAGAAGGAGGGTAATGCTATCTCGGTAAATGATTCTTGCTAGGAACATGCAAATGAAGTTGTGGGCATCAGCTAGTACTTAAATATGCACTGCAGGGCATGATATTTCAATGTACCTTAGTTACTCTGATAGTCTTCAATGCTGGTATTTTGGCAAACATCTCTTCAACTGCCTCCACTGGTACATTCAGGCGGTTGGCTAAATACTCTTGTGTGGTTTCAGTGTCACCTAATATACTCTTGATATCTTGTGATATTTTTATAGATCTGAAATCAGTAAAAGTACTGTTCAGTACTATAAAAATAAAACTATCTTGGAGACATATTACTCAAAATACAAAACACATAATTATGGCATTCATGTTAACACCATTTTTGTTGTTGAGCAGCAACAGCATCAAGCTCACTGACAATCCAGTAAAGTTCAATTGTATCTGGGAGCGAAATGTTGCTTAGCTAGATTGTTACTTGTACTTAGCCCAACAATTTGCTAATATTTTGTGTTTGAAAGAATATTACCTGTTCAGAATTTCTTCATTACATCTCACCATCCACGGGTAGAGGTTGTCAACACCCATGTCTTTGACTCTTTGTAATCTCAGTCGAATTGTATCTTTGTGATACTTCAGCACCCACAAATCTCTAATAATTCTATCGGTTGAAACTCCCATTTCTGTAAAATAAAGAAAATTTGAATTCAGCGATGTAGTTACAGATTGGATGCATTTCATTTATTACTCTTTACATACCTAGCAGAACATTAAGTGATGACTCAAGCCAATCTGCTGATAAAGTATAGACAAAACTTCTTTTGACCAGGTGTTTGCTGAGAACTGCTGGAGGGTACTGAAAAATAAATAAAACTTCCATTAATTATGACATTCTTTGTTCTAGTTGGTAGTTTCCTGGATAAAACATGCTGAGGATCAGTAAATATAGTTTTACCTGTAATCTACTTGCTATATAGTACAGACGATTTTCACAAAAGCCTGTCTTTACATCATGTTTTGTGACTTTAAAAATTTTAAGTAGAGAGACAACAGGCATTTTGTAATATGGAGCAGCGTCTTCTGGGTTTTTAAAATTCATTCCAAGAATTAAACGTGTCCTAGACTCATTGGTACCTGGAATATAAAGATAATCAAAATATAAACGAACGAAACAGCTTGGCGCATCACGGTGCTGTTTCTCTTTTTATACACTTCCAAACTTTTGTGTCTGTAAGAACTTGGGTAAGAGTTACGTACCTTGGTCATTTCTTTCTCTCGGTTTTGTTCTGTAAGCAGCATAAAGTAAGTTATTGCTGTTGCATTTACATGCATTTTTTCCAGGTGGAAAGGCCTTGGTGAAAGCTTCTAGCGGCCTGAGCAGGAAGGATTTTATACAAGGCCTAAAATATGTAAATTGGTAAAAAGCTTGCATAGTCAAAACATGTATTGAATGACGGCTTTCATAATAATTAGAATTTTAGAATACAAAGTTTTACAGAAAGTAAACAAAAATCTGGTAATATAGGTTATTTTGTTGTCTATGGTTTTTGTCCATAGGCTCCATCCTCCATCCACATTTCGTTCGCCTCTTCTTGAGGCAGGCAAAGGTATCCAACCATACAGCCTTGGTTTGTAAAGGCAGTGTTGCCATGTTCACAATTTTATGCCAAATAAAGACAAGATTGACATTTCTTCAATATTCACCAGTAAAGGCAATAAATGCAAAGTCTTCGATATATAAATTCTGTAAAGCAATAACTGCCAATTGACAACATTTCAAATTATTAACCCCCTAATTTTAATAGCTAATTCGAAAATTGGTCGAGAGCTTAAGGGTCATTTTACCATTTTCCAAAAATTTTATTTTTCATATTTAAATCTCGAGTTTTTGGAAAAAGTTGATGTTGGCATAATGGACCCTGTTACCTTTTCCAGAACATAAAAATGACATTGTCAAGGCTTTGTCTTTGCCTTCCCAGAAAGTAAACAAAGAATAAAGGCTGCTTTCGGTTTGAACGTCTCAGTTGACGCCCGCCCGCCATGAGCCCACTTTACATGCACTTTTATCTCTTTTGCAGGCGTAGAACTTCTATAGTGCTATTCTTCTGTTAGTTTTATGCGAGTGTGGGTGGACCATCAAACAAATCGAACGCACGGTTATGCTAAATACGATACAAGTTAGTAGATGTATGGTGACATTGACAGCTAGTATTTTTAATGCTAGGCAAAGGTAATGTAGTTCTTCTGCCTACATCCTCGATATCTGAATTATTTTCAAAGTATCTTTAAAATGAATGAATAGAAAAATTTATTTAAATGTGTTTCGTATTAAGCGTTAAAAATATCTCAATGGACATTCAATCGTTTTACCTAAACAAAAATGAAATGTTGTCAATTCTTCATCCATAGCTTGAAACGTCAAAATCGCCACAGAGTCCGACGTACAGGATCATTCGTGCTGCATGTACAATTTATTTCTGACTAGCTGATGCCCGCAACTTCATCTGCGTGTACCTAGGTATTATCATTTACCGAGATAACGTTACCCTCCTTCTCGTGCAGTCTGATAAAAAGTATCCTAGATGTTAATCTAGCTCATAAACTATCTCTTTGCTAAATTTCATTCAAATCCGTTCGGCCGTTTTAGCGTGATTGAGCCACAAACATGGCTACTTTTACTTTTTTTAATATTGCACTAGTTGATGTCCGCAACTTCATCTGCGTCTTCATAGGAATTATCATTAACCGAGATAACGTTACCCTCCTTCTGGTGCAGTCGGATATAAAGTATCCTGTATATAAACTACCTCTGTGCTAAATTTCATTCAAATCCGTTCAGCCGTTTTAGCGTGATTGAGGCACAAACACCCTAACATCGCTACTTTCACATCTATAATATTAGTTAGATAGTTGGATGTAGTTAATAATGTACAATCATGTAATCATTCATTTATTCTTCCGTTTGCCAAACGTTTCAAAGTTTCATCTTTCGGTTGGATGGCGCCACCATGACTATTGAAGTGTAGAAATAACTTATTATTCATTTAACTGTCACTACTGACTGCAACATTAGCGTAGAATAGCATTGTAAGCACTAACTTAGACATAAGTACTATGTACACTGAATTATTGTGTTCAATCTAACCTGGAAAGTAGACCAATAAACATGTCTACCTAACTACGTTTTTCGACTCTATTCACCACCAACATCAGTAGCAGTTCCCATCATATTACATGGCGACCTTGCCTAGCCATGCTTTGACTGGCCCAAAGAATCTGAAGAATACGAAGTAAGAAGAACAACCACCTATCACGAAGACCCTAAAAATCGGTACGAACGAGAGAACGAGCGTTGCACAATGTTACCACGTGTGACGGTAACCAGGTTCCAGTAAAGAAGCAGATGACCAAGGACGAAGAAACAAAATTATATAGAAGATGCTCTATAATAAATAAGTCAAAATAGAGCGAAGAAGAAGTTAGCTGCTGGGTGCCGGGCGTTTTCCAAGCCTCTGACGCGAGGATGATGCGGGGCGCTGGGAGCATAGTACGGGAGCAAGTGAGGAGCTGCCGGCTGAGTACGAGTCCAAGGAGCTGGTGTCCCGGAGGGTCAGAGTGTCGATAAGGGGGCGGAAGCGAGCTGCACGAGCCACGTCGATGACCACGCGGCGATGACGCACGACACGACACCACGAGCGCGAGCGTGACCTACTTCGGCAATTCTGCCACATGCCTACTGTGAGTCTATCTAATTCACTTTTCACATACGAATTCTACATTGTTGTATTATGATATGTCTCAAGAATTGCAGAATTTACATGATAAATTACTAGAAATTAGAACATACATAATCAAAATCGGTCCAGAGCGTCGTAAAAAGTAAATAGCTTATAAAAAGTTAGATGAAGCTAAATGTGTGTATAGAAATGTGGATAGTGTTTTGACACAGGTGAACCAAGAGATCGAAATTAAGAAATATAGCTCTGATTCAGTGAAAGATATACAGAAATTATTAGATAGTATTATTTGTACAGGAATCTACGATGAAATTCGTTCCTTATTATCGCACGTAGATAGTCAGACGAATACAGAGAGGGACAATAAAGAGGAGAGTTATCAGGATTGTGTAGAGAATAAAGGAATTTCATTAAAAATGGCGAGTGCATTTGATATAAAGACAGCCATTTCCCTGTTGCCTGTGATGAACGGCCAGGAAGAAGTAACAAAACAATTAATTGATGGCATTAAATTATACGAATCTTTTATAAGTGAGGCCACTAAAAGCCAATTGATTGAATTTGTCCTGAAAACTCGTCTCTCAGCTGGTGCCAAGTTACGTTTAAAGAGTTCTTATACATATTCATGTGACTTGTCTTGTGGATGATATCAGGAATTTTTTACTCCCGAAAAAGTCGTCAGTTATCCTACAAACGCAATTATTTAGGGCAACCCAGGGGCGTAAGAGTATTGAGAAATTTGGCGATGAGTTAGAGGATTTATTCGTCAATTTAACCCTAGGACAATCTGATGGCGACTCATCTAAGTACGAAATATTGCGGCCACTAAACGAGAAGACTGCTATTAAGCAGTCAGCGGATGGTTTGTCGGATAGGCGGCTTAGCACCATTATCGCATCGCGACAGTTTTCTTCGTTACCACAAGCAATTAGGACGGCAATAGATGAGCAGTCCATGTGTGACCAAAATCAGGATCAGGCCATGCACTACAGGACTTCTCACCATGAAAATCAAAGAGGCCGTAATCGCGGATTTCGTGGCCACAGGAATAATTATTCGCGTTCATATCAACCGAATAGAGGTAAAAAATATAATATTCCGAGCAATAAAGGAGGTAATTCATTTGAGAACTCAGGTTACAAAGGTAATCGCACGATGCGGCGCGCGCTTCAGCATTTTCGCGGCGGCGATCGCTCGCGGTACCAATTTCAGTAAGTAGGTACAGCACACGAATTCCGATAGCAACAGTCAAGTCAAGTAAACATGCAAAATAATGACGAGAATCAGTTTTTTCGTGCCTAAACAAGGTTCGAATACAATTTTTAGTTACGGTAATTATTATGTAGTAACTTGCATCCTTAGACATAATGAGGAGTTGATTTTTTTAAACGCTACAATGCGGTATTGAATTACAAAGACGGTACTTTGTGTTTGGAGATCCAAGACCGATCTATTGTTACAGAAGTCAATGGTAATAATTACAATTCCGCCACGCTGCCGCTGCGAGGTAATCAAACATGCCAACGACACGGGAAGTGATTGCGTCATATTAGCGAAAGAGATATGTAAAGGTGTGTTCACAGCAGGAATAATTTCGAAAACAAGCAATGGTTCGATTCCAGTTAGAATATTAAATACTACTGATAGTTCTATAAACATAAATAGGAATAGTTTAGATATTTACTCATTAGAAGAGTTTGATGTATGTCAATTCGATGAGGATAGAGTGACATCCAATCGAGTTAAGACTTTGTTCAACGAGCTAGCATTAAAGTCATATTTAAATGATGAGGAAAGACGAAGCATTGAGAACGTTTGTGCCAAGTATGCCGACGTTTTTCATTTGCCAGGAGATACACTCTCCACGACATATTTATTAAAACACTATTAAGACACTGATTAAATAAATATGGGGTGCTGTTTTCATGTGTATTTCAGGAAATACTGGGCAAATCGTAATTAATTTCTGGTATATGTAATCTAGAGATTCTTAATTGGAAAACTTGTTTGGATAAAATTTTCTCGATAGAAAATAAATACAAAGTCAACCCTTTTTTTATGGTTTTATCCTATTACAACGCAGTAGTAAGTGAATATGACTCTCTGATGATTGCAATATATGAACAATGGTTATTTCTAACGATTTTCCATTTGAAAGTTAATTCCCTGAAATAGTTTATTTTTTATGTTTTTTTTTACGTTTTGGCGCTTACGTTGTTTCAGATTAGTCGCGAGCGCATTATTGCCATCCCGCTTTTTCTTATTCGCGAGTAATTATTGCATCTCACTTCCGCGATCTTCGTCAGCAGTGCTGCAAAAGCTCCTGATTTACCAGGAGATTACATGATTTTAGGCCTAATCTCCTTGTCTACTGTTTTTTTTTTGTAAATTGAGAAAATCTACTGATATTTAGGAATTTTAGTTTGGCTTATGTTGGCTGCTATTGGTTTCATCACATCATATCGAACGGAACGTATTTGTCAGGCGAGGTGACTGTATTAATGGTGAGTTTGTCTTATTTACCTATACCATTCACGTTCGTAGTTTCGTATCTGTGGTGTGAGGTGTGATGGCGGCTCTTCACTTGGCCGTACTTGCCAAATACTCGTGTTGCCGTCCCTTTAGTTTTCTATGTCAAACGAAAGGGACGCGAATACGCTAAGCAAACACACTAAACCAAGTGAACTGCCACCATAGTAGAATCTACTGTATCTAATCTATGTGACTATGTATTACTTATTCTGTGGTGTGGTCTGTGGTTGTGTTGTGTTGTTGCCGAGTCGAGTGAGCTAGACTTGCGCAAAGTGTGTCTTTATCAGGAGTAATCATATCTCATATCTATTGATTCGGTGACACATTAATCTCTATCATATCTCACTCATTCAAATCTATGGCTTCTTATAACGCTCCAACTCCCACTTATTTTTTCTTACTCTTTTATCTCACAAGGCTCTTATATTTGTTTAATGAGTTGATGAGTTGGAAGAGTCTCGAAAAATAACCTACTCAATACAAAATATATAACAAACGAATTGCAACAGTTGCATTTTAATTTCACCATTTGAACTATGCCTTAACCAACTTACCTAGAGACCACTTTTTATTGCCCGCTTCGATCCCTTGATCACTTTTGCCTTGGCAGCGAACTGAGGCCTCTATAGCTTCTTCATACATTGTTATGAACGTTATATCCCATAGATTTTTTATTGCTTTTCGAGCTTATTGCAATGCGATAAGATTCAAATCAATAAGCAAACTTTTGGAAACATTATGCCTATTATAGTATGACAAACACATACTCTTTCTCGCTCATCTTAATCCAACCGATGATAGCCGAAAAAACCCACGTGTTCGTTTCCGCGAATCTCGCTCTGGTGTACAGATGAACGCACACCTATCCATGCTTATCCGGTCATGCGTGGCGTGCGAGTGCGACAGAGCAACGCGCGAGAGCAGCATGGTAGATTCCTTCGGCGCCGTCGATCCGTTCGGTGCGGTTAGTGTGTGTTCGCCTTCGCTATCGCTACTACTAGATATCCGGCTCAAATTTGGACCAAGGATTATGGTGATAAGGTTGTTATTCGCCTAAAAGTGACATTTAAGACTGAAATACGTGTGGTTGGTTTGGTCAATTGTGTATTTGCCAACAAGATGTGGACGAAATGTAGACCAAATGTTAAGGTGATAAGGTTGCTGTTTGCCTAATAGTGACATTTTAAAACTGGAAGACGTCTGGTTTTGTTGGTTTGTTCTCACACAACTGTGTTTAGTGTAGCCTGGGCAGAGAGAGCGAGATTTGTTTGGGGAGTAAGATATGATTCATATCGCTGGGATGTAACTATGATATAATGGACGTCAAGCGATATGTGTGTCATATTATATCTTACTCTCGAGTTACCCAAGTCTAGAGTGAGCGAGCACTGAGCAGTTGCGAATTGTTAAGAGTTTTGTTATAACTTATGAGAATTGTGAGTTGAAACTTGAAATCAGTAAAATAATAGCTAGGGGTGGTTTGGTGTGTGTGTCGGAACTAACAATCTAATCTAACTTTTGTTTTGTTTGGCCTTTTCTCTTTTTGCACGGTGTGGTTGGTTGGTTTTGTTTGGGCGGTTGTTAGTACTTCAACAAAAAAATGGCCGGTGCTGAAAAAAAAAGAAATACATGCAGAAATTCAAAGACGAATGGCTTCAAATGGAATGCTTTAAACCTTGGCTTTCAACAAGCAACAAAGGTAATACCTTCGCGTATTGTAAATGGTGTAGGTGCGATATATCGGACGCTAACTCCGGCAAGCCAGAATTAGATCGCCATAAGAACACGAAGAAACATACAGACAATACAAATTCCTTTTCCTCCTAAAGGACTTTACAGGAAGTTTTCGCCGCGTCTACTTCAACGACGCCTTTAGCTACCAAAGTAAAAGAGGCGGAAATACATATGGTTTCATATGTGATTGAGCATAATTTGCCATTCACGTGCGTGGAACATCTGCCTAAATTGATGGCCACCATATGCCCAGATTCAGAGGTAGTCAAAAATATTTCCCTGAGCCGCACAAAGGCAACCTACATAGCTAAAAATGTTCTAGGAAAATATAGTAAGGAAATGCTTGTTGACAATATGAAGCGGCAAAAATTTTCAATTATGATTGACGAGTCAACAGACAAGGGAGTCATTAAACATCTATGCCTAGTAGTCAGGCTTATGATAGACCATGAAGTATGTGACTACTTCTATGATATGATACCCATTGAAGGGGCTTCAGCAATTGAAATTTATAATGCCGTAGCCAAGTCATTCGATAAGGAAGGAATTCCTTGGAAGACTAATTTGATCGGGCTTGGGTCAGATGGTGCAAACAATTTAATGGGCGCAAATCATTCAGTGAGCACTCTACTTAAAGGTGAGATACCCAACATATTTATAATGAAGTGCATTTGTCACTCATTTGCCCTCTGTGCCTCATATGCTTGTGCTAAATTGCCACAGATGGCAGAAGATTTAGTGAGGGAAGTATATAATTATGTACATTGCAGTCCAAAGCGGATTGGGGAGTTGAAATGTTTCTAGACCTTCTTGCAAATAAAGCCTCATAAACTTCTCCACCCAAGCCAGACAAGATGGCTCTCACTGCATGCAGCCGTTGCTAGGATACTGGAACAGTATGAAGCCCTAAAGCTTTTTTTTATAGATGCAGTGTCACATGAGGGATCTTCAGCAAGTGCAAGAAACATACTCACCAATCTGAACAATCCGTACATTAAGATATACTTGCTGTTTCTAGATTTTATATTGCCCCATTTTAACAACCTCAACAAGCTGATGCAATCAGAAAACTTGCAAATCCACAACCTGAGAAAAAAGTTGATTGGACTTTTAACAACAATATTGGAATTTTATATGAAGCCCAGTTATTTATCTGCAACAGAGATTGAGTCAGTGAATTATAGAAATCCAAACAATTTCCTGGAGCTCGAAAATATATATGATTATGGGAGCAAAAGTAGGAGCTTTAATTAACCAGTATCCACAAAATGATGTAAAAGCACTTAAACTGAAGATATTAGATTTCTATATTGAAGGTGTGAGCCAGATTTATAAAAGATTTTCTTTTGCAAGTCCTGTGCTGAAACAAATTGAAGTCCTGGATCCTAAAATTATAAAAGAAAAAAAATATAATAGTCTTGCATCATTAGTTATGCATTTCCCAAACATAATAAAAGAAGACAAGTGGCAAGAATTGGATGACCAGTGGAGATTGCTGCGCAACTCTCCGGTTAATCTTGATGAGACAGATATTCCAAAATTTTGGAGAGAAGTTGGTAAGGAGAAAATTGGCGATGAGTATGCATTTGCCACATTAACTGAATTCATTAGTTGCTTGATGGTGTTGCCACACTCTAGTGCTGCAGTAGAACGTGTTTTCTCTGCTATAAATTTAAATAAAACAAAACAGAGAAATTCATTAAGTACCAAGACATTGTGTGGCATAATGCACAGCAAAAGACTGTACAACAAATCTGCCTGTTTCAGTCATGAAATAAATAGGAATATGCTGTCCCTTTTCAACAAGAATATGTATGAAGATGTAAAAGATGATGATGATGATAGGGAAATGGAAATGCAAGCTCTTACATAACCTTTTTTGTTTGCAAAATTACGCAATTTCATGTTTTATGTTTGCACATTAAAATGCATGTGTTATTTGTGGTGGTTTTTGGTTTTTTCAAGCTTCACTAGCACATACACGCTACTTTTAATTGCACATTATGGGAAAAAAAGGTACTTAATTATCCTTCTGTTTTTTTTCTCTGTCTCCTGGTTTTTTTGTTAACCATCTCCTTTTTTCTTGCAGGTTAGAGTTTGCAGCACTGCTCGTCAGTCTTGTGTGGTTTTCGCCGAGGACGGACCTGTGTCGATGCTCCCGCATAATCTATATTTTATTGAACGTTACGATAATTTTATGTACAAAGATAAGTTGACGATATAAGTGTAAATACATAGTGCTAAGTGTTCCTGGATAATCCACAATTTATTAAACATAATACGTTTTTGTGTACAAAGATAACTTATGTGTAAATACATAAGTAGTGCTAAGTAAACAATGGTGAATAAAAAGAAGATACAGCAGGGCCTCGATGATCCGAACACCGAAAATTTATACCCTGTTCGGATGCACGAAGCGTTCGGATTATAGTATGTTAAAATTTTGAAAGGGATTTTTCGAAATAAAACAAAAATATTTTATGTTTATTGAAGTATGTACGTTAGATGTATGTTAGATACAATGCTATTAATCACACTTTTTTAAAGAATTCCAATATAGTGCTTTGACGAGTAGTATTTAGTGACATAGAAAATGCTTTATCCCTTAATTTACGTAACAGCATTTTCTCCGTTCGTTCGGATTATAGAGGCGTTCGGACGAGCTGGGGTACGGATTATCAAGGCCGTGCTGTACATCTAAACAAAACCCAGTATAAGGCCTATTTGAAATCCAGAGGTCGTATGATGGGAAAAAGAGAAATGTAAGTAGGTAGATATTACTTTTTTATTCTATAATTTCTATGTATTAGAAACTTGGTTTTGTGGTTGATTCCGTCCACGGCCCGCGATTTTCAACCTACTGACATCGTTATAAAAAAACTGAGTATTTTGTGGACATTGCCTCGACGCGCCAAATCAGACGTTCCGTATTTTACCTACTCAATTATTCCGATTAGAATCGAAATGTCAGTGACACTTATGTTCAATGACGTAAGGTTCATTTCATCTAACCTCGAACATTTTTTTAATCTGGTTTACTTTTTCGCGCTGTCAAATATGAACTCTGGGTTGAGTTCAGAAACATCGCACCGAGTGTGATATCGTCGGGCGAAAGTTGCCCGATGACAGATCCCCATACAAATATATCGCCCTGACTTCTGAACGGGCTGGTGCGTCGGCGGGCGTGAGCGGGCGATGTTCTTGAATGCACTCCTGGTTTCTTTTACAGATTTCCTAAATTATCAGCCGTAGACGTCGTCGTGGAACAGGGGCCCGTAGAGTCGCCATTACTTTTCTTGAATTCAGCCGAACAAACTGTTGATAACGACGTAGCATCGCAGCAGGAATCAAGTACAAAGATTGCTGATCTCAAACTGACCTACCGTGATGATGATATTCACGAGTAAGTTTTTATTATTTTCATATATATGTCACCGTAATTTTTTTAAATCCGTGAATTTACAATCTAACGATTTTAAATCCGTTAGATTGTAATCTGTCGCTAAATTGTGAACTGTACCGGACTTCATACAATATAACGCGTTAGTTGATAAACTGAAATGACGAATCACTGGGAAAAGTGGTGGGTCAGGGTAGGTGAAGGATAAAGGGGGAGAGCAAACGCAGTTTTACTGTGTACTTGAAGTATATATTAGGTTTTAGGATTTACCCGGTGAATGGTGGTAAAAGCCCGAAGTAATCGAGATAACAAAACTTTTCGCGATTTTACCACCATTCTAGGATCAAATCGAAGAGACCGCTTCAGAATGGTCTAGTCCAGTACTACTAGTACCTAAGAAGACCGATAAATCAAGAGAGAAAAAGTGGAGACTTGTAGTTGATTATGATTATCGACAACTCAATAATAGGTTACAGGACGATAAATTCCCTTTGCCTAATATTACAGAGATTTTAGATTCATTGTCAAATAATATAAACTATTCGAAATTGGATTTAAGTCAGGGATATTACCAGTTATCACTCGAAAAAGACTCGAAAGAAGTATACTGCGTTTACGACTGATAAGCAGTATCAGATGAAGAGATGTCCAATGGGATTAAAAACATCTCCGAGTGCATTCTCACGACTTATGACTATAGCCATGTCTGGTTTAAATTATAAAGCCTGTTTTATTTATTTAGATGACTGCATAGTAGTAGGTAGTTGTCTAGAAACACATAATAGACACAAAGAAACATATGAATCTAATGAAAATTTTCGAAAGATTACGTAAAGTAAATTTGAAATTAAATCCGTTGAAATGTGAGTTCTTACGTAAAGAAATAATTTATTTAGGGCATAAAATTACATCTGAAGGTATATTACCCGATCCAAGTAAAGTTGAGGCATTAATTAATTATCCTGTCCCTCAGAACTCAGATGACGTCATAAGATTTGTTGCATTTGCTAATTATTATAGACGATTTATTCAGAATTTCGCAATAATAGCACACCCTCTAAATGCATTGAGTAAGAAAAATGTAACTTTTGAATGGACTACCGAGTGGGAGTCCGCATTCCAGAAACTCGGACAGATTTTAATCAGTCCCAAGGTGTTAGACTACCCAGATTTTTCAAAGAATAATACGTTTACTTTACAGACGGACGCATCAAAGTTAGGATTAGGCGCCGTACTGTCTAACAGTAGTGGTAAAGTTATTGCGTATACAAGTAGGAACTTGAAACCAGCAGAAACTCGATATCCCGTGATTGAGCTAGAGCTACTAGCCATAGTTTGGTCTTTACGACATTTTAGACCTTATTTATATGGTAAAAAGTTTTGTATAAAAACCGACCATAAGCCAATAATTTATTTGTTCAACAGGACTGATCCTTCGAGCAGATTAACCAAATTCAGACTCTACTATAGATACTTCAACTCAGTTGTGCGCGCGGCGCTATGTGTGCGTGCGCTTGTAAATATACAGGTTTCATTTGTGTGGCAGTGGCAGTCACTGCAGGCAGTCACTGTCACACAAATGAAACCTGTATATTTACAAGCGCACGCACACATAGCGCCGCGCGCACAACTGAGTTGAAGTATCTATAGAGGAGTATGATTTTGTGATTAGTTACGTCCCCGGACGACAAAACGCGGCTGCAGATGCGTTGAGTCGAATTCCGATGACTTGTAAAGATTTAAAGGACATGCTTGAGCATGTTGTATCTGTCATGACGAGAGCACAAACTCGCAGGCTACGTGTAAATAATGAGACTGACTTGACAACTGAGACTCCATCAACCCGAAGGTCTGATCAACCTAAGGTAGTGGAAATTCTCAAAAGACCGACAAATAGTGTAGAATTGGTGTTATGTTTGAACCAGAGTACTCTTAACCAAATTAAAAAGATGAATAATATCACTAGTGATGAAGGAAATTGCATTTTGTTACCTGGAAAAGCGCCGTTATACGTAAAGTCTCGATCGTTATCTACCATATGTGTGTTAACGAGAGAATTACGTAGTTTTTGTAAGAAAATGCATCTTAACGAGCTCGTAATTATTAAAAATAAGCATAATTAAAATATTATGAATATTACATTGAGAGAAATGTATAAATTGAATGATATACCCAAGTTATTAGTAATTAATGACGTCACGAGAATCACAGATGCTGATACTAAAACAGTAATCATGAACGATTTCCATCTATTACCCACTAGCGGACACGCTGGGATAAATAGGATGTTGAATAATATTAAAAAGTACTACTATTGGCCAGGAATGAGTAACGATGTTACGAAGTTTGTAAATAAATGTAAAAGTTGCTAAATTCAGAAGCACTCAAATAGGCATACTAATGAACTAATGTTTATCACGACTACAGCTACGAAAGCTTTTGAGAAAGTTAGTTTAGATATAATGGGTCCTTTAGACATAGATAATAATAATAATAGGTATATTTTAACTTTACAGTGTGACTTAAGTAAATACGTAGAAGCCCTTTACAGACGAAAGATACTGTTTCGGTAGCAAAGTTATTCGTAAATAACTTTATTCTTAGGTATGGCTAAGTAAAACAGATTCAGACAGATCAAGGAAAGGAGTTCATGTCTTCAGTATTTTCAGAAATATGTAACTTACTCAAAATTCAAAAACTGAACTCTACGGCATATCATCATGAGACGCTAGGCGCTTTAGAAAATACACATAAAAGTTTAGGAGCTTATCTTAGGATTCAATGCGAAAATAATAAATCAGATTGGAGCGATTGGATTCCATATTGGTGTTTTTCATATAACACAACGGTTCACACTGAGACAAAATACACTCCATATGAATTAGTTTTCGGAAATATTTGTAATTTGCCACACAACTTGCAAACAACAACTGTAGATCCATTGTACAATCCCGACTCTTATCCTCTAGAACTAAAATATAGACTTCAAAGAGCACAAGAAGATGCTAGAAGAAATTTGTTAAATAGGAAAGAATTAAGAAAGCTAAATTTTGACAAAAATGCAAATCCAGTAAAATATAATAGAGGAGATATAGTTTTATTAAAAAATCAAGTTGGCAATAAGTTGGATAAAATATATTTAGGACCTTATAAAGTTATTGAAGATTTGACCCCAAATGTAAAAATTAATAGAGATGGTAAAGATTATGTAACACATAAAAATAACACTAAATTGTTTGAATAGGAAGTTTTACAGATGAGATATGTATTATTTAAGTTAGATTAAAATGAAATTTTTAAGTTAATATTAGAATGAAATAATTAAGTGGTAAAATTAAGATTTAGGATTATTTACCTTATTTTTTATTTTAAAAATATGTAACTAGTTAGTCCCACATAAAGGAACCCCGGGAATGAAAGGACTTAAAAGGGGAGATGAAGTGTAGAAATAACTTATTATTCATTTAACTGTAGCATGTCACTACAGACTGCAACTTTAGCGTAGAATAGCATAGTAAGCACTAACTTAGACATAAGTACTATGTACACTGAATTATTGTGTTCACTCTAACCTGGAAAGAAGACCAATAAACATGTCTACCTAACTACGTTTTTCGACTCTATTCACCACCAACATCAGTAGCAGTTCCCATCATATTACACTATAACTGTAAAAAAAATGGAGATTTAATAAGGATACGGTATTTGCCATGGGCGTACCCAGGTAGGGGCAGGGGGGGGCTGCTGCCCCCCCCCCCCCCCCTAGAAGATAAAATAAACTTCAATTTTCCTGGCAAGTGCGAATTAAAAACGTGTTACCTACTCGAAACCGGTATGAGCTGCCCCCCCCCTAGCTGAAATCCTAGGTACGCCCTTGGTATTTGCTATGAATATTGTTTATTTATCCAGCTAACAGCATGATAGACTTTGACATTTTAACGGGTCGAAATTTTTAACTTTATGCCATGGTAATAGAATTCAAAACCTACAACGGCGTTTTGGGTACCCATATGTACACAGAGTACATTATTAGTCTTGATGCGTATACGTACATAAATTGAAGGAGACAGTCTAAGGTCTAGTACCTATTACTACAATAAAATACACTTCGTTTCAGCGTGAGTAGAGTCTAGGCAGGTGTCAGTTAAACTGGAAAGTCGCGCCTAAGTTAGCATAGCTATAGAGACAGAACTTTTTTTCTTCAAAAATATGACCTATATTTAAAGTCAGGGAAATCGACTCTGCTCGTGATTCTGAACAAACTAGTTTCTCATTATGAGTTCATTCGTATATTTTTTGTTCATTTTAGAAAAATGTCGAAAATGAATCGTACTGAAATAAAAGATAAAGTTATACATAAGTGATCTGCCAAATTGTGGTAGTGTTTTCATCCTTATGGCGGCTCTACACTCGCGCGCGACGTCGCGCGCGAAACGTGAGTGTGGATGCCGTTCGCGTGTTATTGTCGCAGTCGCGGCTGTTACCGCAAGTTTTCGGTTTTTTGCCCGCGACAAAGGAGCCCGCGACGAGCGCGACCTAGACTGTGAACGGCTGCGAGTGTGGAAAGGGCAGTATGTCGCGCCGTGACGTCGCGACGCGAACCTCGTGCGACGTCGCGCGCGATGTGTGGAGCCCGCATTACTGTCTTAGTATTCTAGTAAAATTAGCATTTTGTGCAGATAACCCAAAGCAAAATAATTATGAGCAGTCACAAAAAGGGTTCACAAAAAAAAACTCAACTTTACAGTCATAAAAAAATAACTAAAAATAATCGAGGCCTCATAACTCTCTTAAAACATCCCCAATTTGAAGCCTTTCGAATGGTATACCACATACGTTAGTTATCTTTTATTACTACCGAAATTCATTAACTCCAAATGTTTAGATCAAGTATCCTAGCTTCATTTCTAATGCTCTTGGTGCGGTCCTCATCAAAAAGTGATTCATCCATAGTAATTCTTACTGCCTTACAGTCACACTGGGTTCGTAAAACTGCAAATTTCCGGTCTCTCGCAAACGCAAATGTAGTGGAGAACGTACGGCGCGGCGTTCTGGTAGTCGCCTATTGGGAAATCGCTCCCGGTATGCCAGTCAGCTCTTTCGTATGCAATCAAAATGTCTGCGTATTCCTCGTTTAAATAAGCCCAACCCGGCATCGTTGGCAACAACAAATAACACTAATAAAACTCAACAAAAAAAATGTAACAAGAATGAACGCAAGGTAACAAGATGATAGTACAAATCTCGGATAAAAACGAGCGATTGAATAACTTCATAATGTTCTTTTGAACATTATGATGTTATTCATCGCTCGTTTTTTAAATGTTTGAAAAACGCATAACGTTCAAACATTCCTCCGACATGGCTCGCTTCCGAAATTTTGATTATTTTAAACCAGCAGAAACAAGCTTGTTTACGAACTCAGTCAACTCACCAAACAGCTAAATCTCAATAAAACAAATCAATACCCGTTTATGATCTCTATATTCAATCACGACCACTTCTTGCAGAGAGGTGTCCACCGTGTCTGCTACTACTGCGACTTCTTCCAGGATGTCTATCTGATGAATGTTTTTTATGTCTCCGGTCGGATCTGTGGGACCGCTCTTTGGAAGATCTTCTGCGTGGTATCTCAACTTCTGGTGACTCAGACCATCTCCATGAGCGCTGCGACGACCGTGGTGTTCTTATTCTGTAATGTAAATGTATCCAAAATATATATATATTTAAATATGTTCAACTCTGTTCTTGCGTCTAGGCGTTGGCAATATCCTACAACATTGTCGGCGGCTAACTTTCTCCAAACTCCAGAGTAGGTGGGTGAACATGGATGAAACAATTTCATAAACATACTCCAGCACCCGTACCATGCCGAGCTTTAGGGGGTTAGTTATGTCGCGAAAGGTGAGGGATAGAGCTTTATATAGCTCGCGTCAACACCCCCCGCGGGCTCTGGTGCAGGAGGGTTCCGGTGGATCTGAGGCCGTGCAGTCTCTCGCTGCGCCGGGGGGGCCTAGTTCACATAGCGAACTGGACCTTCCTCCACAGGCTAAAGGCGGGTCGTTTTCTGGGGGCTGCCAAATTTTTCTGTCGAGTGCAGAGAGAGAGGCGAACAGGGAGATGATTTCCACTGTTGGTTCGTATGACTATGAACCTGCAGTGGAAAAAACCTCCGTCAACCATAAACTAGCTTTCTTAGGAGACTATAATCTTGGGGATTAAAGTCTCCTCAAGAAATTTGAAAGGGATCTTTCGATCCATAAAAGGAAAGCTTATTAGTCTCCCAATCCCGCGACAAAGTTGACAGAGTCGCCGGCGATTGAGTTTAAGTACGGAAGCAGAGCGGATAAACCACGGGAGAAGCTGAAACTTCGCAAACTGGCACGTCTAGAAAGGTCGCAGACGATAGCGGGGGTTAAAGCTCAGTCCACCTCGGCAACTTCTGCGCCCAGGAAGACTGGGAAATTTAAGCATCAGGCAATAGAAGAGAACCGAACGACAGATCTGCGTCCATGTAAGTGCCAGAATTGCGGACCGGATATAAGGCCGAGGGTCCACCCACATAGCTTTGCTAAAGAGCACCGTGGTCTGGCGGTTACAGTTTATCGCGGGCCGATTTTCCGCAGCTCGACGACTTAAATTTGCGCCTATTTTGCGTGATATGGGTTGGGGGCACTACTCCTGCCAACCCAGCTCCTGCAGGAAGCCTAGCAAACCCTTGATGGTCTGGCGGTTGTTTTGTAACGTAATGATGGCCTGACAATGGACGAAGCTCTGTCGTCTGCGGTTAGGAAAAAGCTACAGAATATGGTCGAGAACGCGATGGAAGTCTGGGACGACTTCAAGATGTCAAAGTTTGCCGCGTCGGGATTGGTGTCGGAAGGATTCTTCCTTGTGGCACCAATGACTGTGGAGGCAAGAGATTGGCTTCTTAGGATTAACTTCGGTGACCTTAATGGCGGCATTACGACTTTACGGCGAAGTCGCTGCATAGGTCGCGGTTGGGGGTATGGCTTCCGGGAAAGCAAGAGGATCTTTCGAAGGATCTTCTCAAAATGATAAAGTACCAGAACACGGATAGGGTTCACCGGGGCATTCAGAAAAAACATCAACCTCCAGCTCACACCCAAGCCTAGACCAGAAGCATGGGTAAAAGGAAAAAGTGACTTGGGCAATAAACTTCTTCCTCCCATACAAATCAGCAGGACCAGACGGCATAATACCGGCTCTTCTGCAATGGGGGATGCTTCTACATGCTAGATAAACTACGACTTGTGGCTATATATGTGGCTTCTTGGTTTTAGTCGCTGAAAGTGATCAAGATGTCCTTGAAGCATGAAATTTGGCACAGAAGTGTATCTTGAAGAGTATAATATAAATAAGGGAAAAATTTGAAAACAGTTAATTGATTTTCGTTTTTTTTTTAAAGCGGAGAAGTGTCGAGCGGTAAAGTTAAAATAATCGTACTGTACCAAACTGGCAAATCTACAGAAACAGCCTTACATGCGGTGGTTACGAAAATATAAAGCTCTATACGAAACCAACAATCATGCCTAGCGGTGTTCATAGACATCGAGGGCGCTTTTGACAAGTCCAATTTCAGCATTATGAACAGGACTAGAGCAATTAGCAACTATCTCTTACCTTATACTCTGGATCAACAAAATGCTGGAATCCAGGATAATCCCTATATAATAATAATCCTAATATCCCTAGATATCAGCGATAACATCAAATGCCCAGTGGCAAAGGGCTGTTTACAGAGAGGAGTACTTTCCTTACTTCTATGGATGATAGTAGCCAACGACCTTATAGTCCAACTTAGCACTTAAGGATAGCTTACACGATTTAGACGATAGCTTATGCTGATAGCATAATTATACTTGTAAGTGGCCTATTTATAAACATATTTTTTGAACGCAAGCAAATAGCATTACGTAACATGGAAAATAGCATTACGCGACAAATGGGGGCTTAAACCGAAGATATGTCGATGGATGTATACGGCAATAGTCAGACCAATTGTCACATACGGCTGCTTAGTATGGTGGCAACTAACTCTAAGCACAACCGAAACACAACTACAACAATTCCAGAGGAAGGCATGTGAGGCCATTGCAGGCTGCATGAGGTCGACGCCTACATAGGATTGGATCTTTTTGTACAGCAAGAGGCAAAATCTGCAGCTCTAAGTCTATTCAAAAAGGGTCAATGGAAAGGCCAACCAGTAGACAGTGAACACTGCACCATTCTGGCAAAGGCCCTCCAAGAGGTTCCTGAACCTGGTGGCGACAGACCGTATAAAAAAGCCTTTCTATTTAACAAAAAGTCGCGACAGACACTGAGGAGCTGACTTCAAACTTGGAGATCAACAAAATAACTATGACTCAACGACCCAACCCCATTTTGAGGCATCGCGATTTTGAACCTCACGCTATGGTAATAAACTTCAAAACCTATAACGGGAAAATGACCTCTATTGCAGTCATGGGTCGTATGCGAACCTAGAATGGAAGAACATAAAAGGCTGCAGGCAGTTTAAGATGTTTATCTCGAACAAGGACCCCAAAAAGTATTCCTTTAATCTCAGTAGGGACAATTTAGCAACACTGGTAGGTGTGATAACAGGTCATTGTTAACTAAATAGATACCTATCATTATTATAGCTTGTACCAAACCCCTCATGTCGTCAATGTGGCCTGGAGGAAACTAGCCAGCATTTCTTGGGAGGATGTATAGCATAAAAGTAGATGAAATGTCAAATTTAAAGTTTGGCGACATTCTAGATTTTTTTTTAACACCAAGATTTGGGGATATACATCTGTTGAACCAACTGTAACCAGTGCCCAAACACAGGGAATTGGGTAAAATAGTCACAATAAGGACCAATCAGCATCCTGGGCTTCAACGGGCTTCCCAACTCATAATCAATCAATCAATCAACTCTATTCTTCTTCTACACGTAGGCGGAGATAACAAATATTATTATTATTCTATTAAAGTGGAATCAGTTTTGAAACAGAACTATACCGGCTTTATTCAATGATTGATAAGTTCAGGGGCTGCTACTGACCTGTGCGTGGGTGGGGATTCTAACTCAGAGCTGGGATTGAATAAATTGTGGGGATTTCTGAACACATGCAGAAAGTTGCAAGCCCGTCCCTTGGGGCACCGCTTTCGAGATTGAAGTCCTGAAACACCAGAAAACATTCGTGAGATAATTAATTATGATTGTGCACTACAAATCTGAACTAAAGACAACCTTTAATAGATGCAAATAGTGTACAGTGGCGGGTGTATCTCTTTTAACAGATTATTTCAGCAAACCATGTCCATAAATAATAATGTAGTTTGTGTCGAGACCGTCAAAATTCAAATTCAAAAAGAGTTTATTTCCATAAGAAACACATAGGTAACATTTGGAGAATGTCAAATCTTAAACTCACACATGTATAAGGTACAGGGAAATATAGAACTCAATTTGAATTCCGTCACCTCAATGTTTTAGATGCTGGAGGCAAAGAGGCGACTAGAAACCTCCAGCTTTATACGTTATTTTTTACAGAATTGGAGCAAACACCTTCCCAAGCTTTCTTGTCTTCTACATAATCTGATATTTTGTAGTAACCTTTTTTACATAAGTGATTTTTAACAACATTTTTAAATTTATTTACAGACAATTCTTTCAGTCGGTATTTTGTTGTAAAAGCGTATACATTGCCCTTTAAAAGATACATTAACCTTATGGAGCCTAGTAGTAGGTATAGCTAGTTTATTCCTATTTCTAGTGTTGACATTGTGCCTGTCGCTATTCTTAGGAAATATATCAATATTTTTGTAGACGTACATTAGGTTTTCATAAATATACTGACACGGCACTGTCATAATGTTAATTTCCTTAAATTTACAACGCAGTGACTCTCTGGGACCCACATTGTAGATTGCACAAACAGCCCTCTTTTGCAGCACAAATATTATGTTAATGTCTGCAGCGTTCCCCCACAGCAGTATGCCGTAAGACATAATGGAAGTAGCTGAAGTAAACTAGTCTAGCTGTTTCTACGTCCGTAAAAAGACGGATTTTTTTAACTGCATAAACTGCGGAACTGAGTTTTTTTGATAGCTTATCTATGTGTGGGCCCCACTGAAGCTTATTATCTAAGGTGATTCCTAGGAATACCGTGATATCTACAATTTCTAAATTTTCACCTTTAACATTAACATTAGCCGAGACTTGTTTAACATTGGGGAGTATAAACCGAATACATTTAGTTTTGTTATTGTTCAGTAAAAGATTATTAGCACTAAACCAATTGACTACCTTTGAGATTGCATTATTCACATCGTCAAAGTTCAAACTGCGTCGTTTCATTTTAAACAAAAGTGAAGTGTCATCTGCAAACAGTACAATCTCATGATTATCTCTGACAAGATGTGGCAGGTCATTAATATAAACCAAAAACAGTAATGGCTCGAGTATGGAACCCTGCGGTACACCCATAGTAACAACAGACCCTGGAGATCGTTTTCCATTAATGTCAACTCTCTGTATCCTGTTATTTAGATAAGAAGAGAGAAGATCTAAAGAGTTATCCCTAATTCCATAGTGATGTAATTTCCTGATCAATGTCCCATGGTCAACGCAATCAAACGCCTTAGACAAATCGCAAAATACTCATAGAGCATCTACGACTCCTCCCAGGCATCATATATATGTGATATTAACTCAATACCGGCATCAGTAATTGATTTGCCTTGTGTAAAACCAAATTGTTTACAGTGGAGCATGTTGTTGGTGTTGAAATGTGTAAGAAGTTGATTTAAAATTACTTTTTCAAATACTTTACTAAATGTAGGCAATACCGATATCGGTCTGAAGTTAGAAGGGTCAGATGTACTACCCGATTTAAACAAAGGTACTATTTTACTGTGTTTCATTAAATCAGGAAACACGCCAGCATCAATAGATGCATTAAATATGATAGCTAAATCAAGTGCAATAACATTTATTAGGGGCTTCACAACATGAACAGAAATATCCCAGAGGTCTGCTGTTTTCTTAACATTTATTGATTTAAAGGCTTTAATAATATCTTTATCATCTACATAATTAAACGAGAATTGATTTTCACATCTAGGTACATAGTCTTTTAGCAAAGATTCAGCGACTACTTTGGAAGAGTCTAAAGACTTTGTAGCAGAGATTGGGATGTCAGTAAAAAAAAATTCAAACGCTTTAGCTACATCAATATCATTTTTGAAAGTAATATCATTAATTTTTTATTCATATTCATTGTTTTTAATACTGACCTTTCCAGTCTCACTTTTAATTATATCCCAAGTTGATTTAATTTTGTTATCACTTTTTCTTATTTTAGACCTGATATAATTTGATTTTGCAATTTGACAAACTTTTTTAAAGATTTTTGAGTACTTTTTTACTTTATCCATGAACTCTTCACTATTCCATTGTTTTTCACTATATATAATTCATATAAATTTTGTCTACTTTTAAGTATACCTACTGTGGCCCACTTACTAAAGTTAAGTTTGTCTGAGACCACAATCGATCTGGTAGTGAATACTGCATTGAACGCATTGCTGAATTTGTAAAAAAAAATACAATATGACTCATTAGGGTTATTATTAGAGTAATTGATAGGTAGTTTGCTATCCCAATTCAATTTAAACCTTTCAAACCGATGTGCAGTCACAGGTATGTATTGTATCTTTCTTGTAGAACTTTTTTTAAGTTGAATTTCTAGTCTAATGTATTGACCTAAATGGTCTGACTTTAAATTACTTATAATTTTTTGAAGTACAATTTTTTTCATTTGGATAAGCAAATATATTGTCTATACAAATTGCTGAGGTTTCAGTTATTCGAGTAGGTTCCATGAAAAGTGGCTTTAAGTTGTGAGAATTAAATAAGTTAGTTAGTCTCGTACTAAGGGAGTAAGTTTCTAATAAATTTACATTGAATTCTCCACATATCATAAGAGTTTTATTAGACCGCACACGCACTCAAACCTCACCCCTATTTAAATAGCGCTGTATTATCATATGATACATGAATACTCTTCAGACACTCAACATACATATAACTAAACTACTAACCGCCAAAGTTAACTTGGCTCCTCGCTCTGATGAGGTCATAGCGTCCGTCACTGTCCTCCTTACGCGTCGATGGTGAGAGCGAGAGCGAGGGACAGTCAATAGCATTCCTCGCGGGTGCCAAGTCTCTTGGGAGGCAGTACTCGTTTATTCAACAACACCTCTATTAATGTCAGATCGGTCATGCTTTAGAATAGTGCGGCATGAATTTGATAACAAGAGATATACTGTTATATTTAAAAAAACAGCATTCCAATTGTCTTTTTCTGAGCAAACGTTTACTTTTTGAGATTTAAGCTATCAAAGTTTTATGAATTTTAACTTAATTGACGTGTTACACTATAGGAGTGCGTTCAAAAACATATCCAACCGATTTTTTGGTTGATTGATTCAATAAACTGTGTCAAAATCGATGGGTAGGTTCGGTTAGTTAGGTTGGGGTTCCCCTTTTGATAATATACACACTCTATCTTTTGACTTCGTTTGAAAATCTGGATCAGGGCACCCCACTTACTAGGCAGACCTTCCTAGGCAGTCTTGTGGCTACGCTCTGGAGTGTTTTTTATAAGCCCTAGTGGCCGGAGTTAAGGCGATTCTAAATTTGCAGGGAGAAAAACGATCTAATTCTAGACTTGATAGATGCAATAAAGCATGTCTATAACTAAAAAAATGTGGTTTTATGAATTATTTAGGCAACATAACAAAAAAAACTGGGGGTTTGCTCACCCCCCATTTCTAAGGGGGGGGGGGGTTTCCCCTCCTTCCCCACAACCCCCTCCCCCCCTCAAATTCGTGCCGCACGATTCTATTTTTTTACCTTTACTATCAACCTCTAAGGTAAAATAATGCAGAGCATACCGCAAATGGCGTTCTTCCACGAGTCGATCTGGCAGAATTGCAGCGCCAGCTGGCGTCCGCCGTACCAGCGGCAGTGCAGCGCGCGGTGCGCCGCCGCTGCCGCGCGCAGCGACCGGTATTGCACGTACGTGTTGCCGCGGAGGTGCTTCTCGTAGTTGTTGCATACCTGCAAACGGAGTGTACGTTTGCTGTGCAATCGCGTGTGCATGCGCTTAGGACGTGCATTTACGAGTACCAACTACTCACTGTCTGTCAGTGACTAAAGAATCCACCGTCACGAAATGTCATGGATTGTCCGGAAAATATCGGAGCTCAGTATCAGACCCTTACTTTATCATATTTAAATAATCCTATCATAGTTCTTTCTCTCTCACCCACAATGAGCATGTGTAAAAGATAATGATATATCATTCATTCATATGATCAAATGTATATGCTAATGTATTAGTGGCCTTAGTAAATACATAATACCACTCAATCACAGAATTGAAAGAAAAAGTATAAGTATAGGTAAATAATAGTTAGTCAGCCGATTCCGCAGTCATAACTAAACTAATAAAAAGGAGTTTTAAAATCTGTGGATAGTTTTAACGCCTTCGTAATTTTGTTGAGTGCCAGTTCAGTCATACTTTTCTTTTTTACATTAATATAAATACCTATTTGTCTTGACTTTATGAACAACACCCTCTAATTGTAACTAAAATTTTAATGAATCATGATGATACAAACCTTGTACTCTACAACACCTTTATCAGGTTTTGATTACAATGCTGCCAGTGTTGTGCAGTTTTATATTGTCTGAGATTAAATTTGTAAGCATAATTATTGGAATTATGATATGTTATTGCTAAATAAACCTCACATTATAAATATTACTTGCAAGTTTGCACACTGTTTTACAAAAAAACATAAAATTATTTATTGAAAGGATACTGCTGAGTTTTCGTCCATGTGGCCAGGTTCTCACCTTAAACTGGAAGACTTTTCCAAATTTCTCAAATTCTGGAACAACATCATCAAAGAACTCTTTGAAAACTTTGTAAGTATCACTTTCTTCAAACTCCAGCATGACATCAGTATCATATTCATTGAAGTGAGAATTTTCTAAGCCAAAATGAAGAAAGAAATTTGTAGCCAATAATGTCTGAAAAGAAATGATAAATGTGCATTTATTACAATAATTTGGTACCAATAATAAAATGATGATGTAAGAATTGAGGAAATAGGTACTTTGCTGATGCCCGGATACCGATGGTTTCTAGAGCATTGATCGCCAAATCTGCAGCAGCCAGTCTTATTGAAGAATGGACATATTTCCATGTTCGGCTTAGTTTCACGGGTCACAAGTAACTCTGGCGGTGGGTCACTTGAGTCACCAGATAGAAAATTTTCTAATTTCTCAATAAATATGTCTTGTTCTATTTTCTTCTGTTCTTCAATTTGTTTCAGTTTCTCTACGGCTTCTTTTATTTTTTTCTGCTCTTCCTCCCATTCCTGGAATCATTTTTACACAAGGTGTTGTTAGTGAAATATTGAAATATAATTTATAACACACCACCCACTTGTAATTATGATTTCAGATCCATACACAGGCAGTTCAATTGCTATGGCTGTCTCAAGGTCGCAAGTTTTTTGCCTTCCCTCTTGCATGCTCCCAAGAGCACAATATCACAGGTCTGTGGGCTGCTTGCCTGAGCGCATGTATGTACAGAAGAGGGCACAATTAGTAAAATTCTATTGATTTTCCTCCACATTGCCATTGTTTTCCATTTAAATACTTACTAAAATGATTTAAAATATTCAGAATTTTGGTCAGGACCAAAAGCAATTGAACATTTTATTAAATTTAAAACATATTTGAACAGCAATAGAAAGAATTAATTTACTTTAGATCTTATATTTCTCTTTATAATCTTTGTACAACCTATGGCATACACTCACATAAGCAGATGAATTGTGCTCGGTGGGTATAGCGTTCTCACAGCTCGGTGCTTGTGCAATAGACATATTTTTCTTGTAGTTTATTCCAAGTATTATTATAAAAAATATTTAGGCTTTATTTCAGCGGTATTTTCGATTTTGTAGGACTGTGATGTACCTGTTATTACGCAACTATTATCTAATCTGTTACCTGTTTAATCCTGGCTTCCTTTTCAAGTCTGTGTTGATGAGCCCTCTTCATTCTGTCCTGCAACTGTTTCCATTTAGCCAATGATTTTGACTCAGCTTGTATCCATTTTTCATTCTCTTCATTATTAGATTGTTCTATTTGTTCATATTCAAATAGCTCCAAAGCTTCTTGTTCTTTCAACCAATCATCATATTCAGGTGCAGAGGGACTAAGTACATTTTCTGTAATGTAATAATAGATTGTTAATGTGTGTGCTTCGACTCTATTACCCCATAAAAAGCGAGACGCTCTAAGTCTATGCACTTTACCTCTAGCTTTGGCTTGATTCGTCCTAATTCTTCGTCTCCGTTCACGCTTTGCAATACGTCTCCATTCCTTGTGCCTGGAGAAGAAAAATCTGTGATGCTTTTGTGCGATTGAATAGGTTAATAACATCATGTTTCTTCGTTACAGAAAAACACTGGCTAGAAAATAATTACTTACCTTCCCATAGTTGCTATAGCTTTCCTTGGCCTAGGATGCAAGTAACTTGATAAATACACACGAATTTGTTGCATTAAAATGCTTTTTCGTTCATGTCATGGCCTAGTAGGTAGGAGTGTATGACATTTCTATGTTTACGGTGGATTTATTGTAATTGATTCCCTTTTTCCAACACTTTGTTGACAACTTACCCTATGAAGGCCTCAGATGACCCTGTGATGACCAGCTAAATTACGAATTAAACAAACGTTGGATAAAACACTAACGAGAAAGATGCAGCTGTCATGCCCCGCGTTCGTTTCAAAATATAATTGCAGTATTCAGTATTCATTTATTTATTGCTTACATGTGGTAAAAGGATGTTACATTAAATGAGTCCCAGAACATGCGCCCTGCAAGGGCATTGCAACATAAACATATCTTAAATCTAATTAGAATTTTAAATCGTCATCGGCAGATCCCTGCAATTTTTATATATGGATCCCTGCTGTATCCTGCATGTTGACCACGAATCTTGCGATTTCTGGAAGATATTTTAGGTGACGAAACGGGTTGGCTTCGTGAAAATCTTCTCTTCAAAGTTGTTGATTATTTTAGTTCCTTTGCATGAGGGTTTTTCTTCAGTCTTTGCCTCCCAGAAGGTGGTGGGGTAGATAAAATGAAGTAGGGTAGTAGGATAAACTTAGGTACCTACCATTAACTGTTGCATCGAGCCCAGCAACAAACAATCGGTTTCTGTAGAGCCTGGATGTCCAATCTAATTAAAAAGAAGAAAATGGAAAGAAGTAAGAGGATTAAACACTGCGCAGTCACCGATAATGAGAGGGACTTGTTGGAGCTACTGAATGCGGGGCTCGATCCAAACTTCGAAGGCGGTTGGCCTATTAGACTGGCTGCACGGCACGGGTCGTTTGCCGTCGTTCGAAGACTCATCCAGTTTGGAGCAAATCCCCACATTATGGGTAAATCGGGTAAGTAAATCAATCCTACATAGTACGAAAAAGGAAAGCATAATATTTATTTTGGGATAGGTTTTCGCGTAATCTTAAACGTAGGTACCTATTGTATAAAATACAAACACAGCTGTATATCCCTAAGAGGTAGACAGAACTGAAGGGACACATAATGATCCCAACGTCTTAAATATTAAGCGACTTACATAGTCCTACGTTACGAGACACCCAAATAATCCATTACCCTATTATACAAAGGTACATCAATCGATTGCATGCTATGTATACTGATGACCGTAGGTACGTACCGTGCGTGCCACATTACCGTATATCGTAAAATATAATTTTACCAAATTGCAAGAAGAGTCCGTGGCCTAGCGGTATTCGCACATCGCAAACGATCATGCGGGTAGCAAACATCTGGCCGAGATTGTTATTGGATGGCTGCAATCTTACTGGTACCCGGGTAAAGGCCCGTGCCCCTCGGTGGGGGTATTAAAGGGCTACATTTATTAAAATACTATAATAAATGTATAAAATATAAATACTAAAAAGTAACAACTACTTTCAGGAGCATCAACATTGCAGTTAGCGGTATATTCGGGCAGGCACTGGGACGACGATTCGTGGACGTTTCTGCTGTCATGCTGCGATTCGTCACAACTTGCTGATGGGGCAGCAGTTGCCATTATCTTTCGTAATATATCAGCGTTTAAGAAAATATTAGAGACTGGGAGATGCAATACGCACATTCCTACAACACTGACCGGTACGCTTTCATAAGTAATGTTTTACGTACTTACATACGTTACTTAATGATATTTTTGTTACAAGATTAATTATATAAGTAAATTGATTGTTTCAGGTAAAACGCTCGAACAGCTAGCCAAAGGGTATAAACTACAGCATCTCATTAATTTCTCGTCCATAGAAACCAGAGAAAACATCACGCCCATTTCTTCACCACAGATCAGACAAAACAGAACGGTACGTCATATCATACCTGCGATATTAAAACTCGACTTCATTTTACAGATTTCGTTTAGATCTATCTACCTCTAACACTTAGACATCACTTTACCTAAAACACTTTTTGCAAAAATCTACACAGATAGCATATGTCATAACCATATCGCAGAATTTATTATATCATGAATTAGCCAACCGTGGTTGAATTTGAACTTACATAGAATGAAGGAATATTTTGGGACATGATTCTGCGGTAACTTAGGTGAAGTCTAAAGGGGGCGAACGCAGCAAAGCCCCCGAATAGTCTTCGTGTTAGTTCGACATGTATAACACAAAGAATACAAATGCTTTTAAAAAGACACGTTTTCGTGAAAGTCAACCTTTTCTGATCATTTCATGAAATGATTGACTATATCATGAAATTACGGCAGCTACTGGAGATGCCAAGCTTCTCTTGTTCTTGAGTGCCGCGTGGAGGGGTAACCGCTGCGCTCTCTCTCTCTCTCTTTCTCTCTCTCTCTCTCTCTCTCTCTCTCTCTCTCTCTCTCTCTCACACAACCTATGTGATAAAGAGAGATTACCCCGTCCACGCGGCACTGTAATAAGAAACTTCATTATCATGGTTAGGTTATTATTTATGGCTTAGGTTTAAGCAATCACCAGATATAATGAAATATAACGCCCAAAAAATAGTAAGTAAGTACTTACCAGAATTTAATCCCCATTTTAATATGAAATTAGTCTGCTAACCTAAACAAGGCAAGTATCTTCAGAATAATCGCTGAGCTACCCAAAAAGGCCACGCATGCACCAAATATGTACTCGCATTTTATTTTAAAAAAATATCCAAATATGTTACACAATTTTATTCTAATAAAGTAAATTTATATACAAAAATAATTGTTTACCTAAAAAATATAAATAAATTTCTAAAGGGCTTGTGTTTAAAAGATTACCAAAAATGCACCTATTTTACTACCAATAAATTCGAAATGACTGCCAGAGTGGATAAATGTCCACCAAATTGTGTTTGGATAAATGATCACCAAACTTCTTTTTATGTTTTGTGAACTTAAACTACTTGTGTACTTAAGTTTATTTTTTTAGGTATTTTTTGTTGTTTTTACATGTTCAACCTAACACGAAGGATAAAGGGGACTTCGCTTCGCTCACCCCCTTTGCCCTTCACCTAAGCAGTATTTTGCCCTGATATTTTCTGCAACTTTTGGTGATTATTTATCCATTTTGGTAAGAAAAAAATACTTTGGTGGTCATTTAAATTGTTCTCGTTCTAAAGGTTCACCGATACTACCGTAAAATGTTTACTAAAGGATGAGCTTATTAGAGCTTTCATTAAAATAACGATTGGTTATATGCATACATTTTATGGCAAACGTAGTGATACATTTGGGTAGTAATGTCACAAAACTTTGCTAGTTAAAATTTGGTGCACGCGTGGCCTTTTTGGGTTATCAATAGTTTTTGTAGTGCAGGCATGACTGAAATAGCCCGAAAGATTTTGGTACAGGTTTCATTTATTTGTACATTTTTTTTTTTTGGATGAGGCTGTTTAGGGTAACTATTGTTTTTTTGGTGGTCATTAAATTTCATCCCATTATTTATTAGGTTATATGTAATTTCATTTTCTCATGATATAACCTTAAATGGGTATGCAAATTATATCGTATGTATTTACGCAACTTAATTACTAGCTATTACTTAACATGTTTGCACAGCAAAAATGTTCACCAAAAACCCTTTTTATGTTTTATAGTAGTTTATGTGACTGCTACATAATGGAGGGCATTATACTCGAGAGTGGGTTTATGAAACCAGCCGAAGGCGAGTTTCATAATAATATCACTCAAGAGTTTTAATGCCTAATTATGTACAGTTACATACACTAGTTTATCTACACACATATCATAAGCTCTCTTTGATGTGTTCAGAAACCGCATGTTTGACCGGCATTGTGGCTCTGCAGTTGTTTAGCTTGTTCTGTAGTACCAACTTCACGCAAGCGGGCGTTGGCGTTTGAAATTTGAATGTCAGTACCAACTTCACAGATAAACTAGGGACGGCACGCGGGCGGGCGTCTGAAATTTGAATGTCATAATATGTAGAAAAATTACACATTATGGTCATAATGTGTAATTTTTCAGATAAGAAATGAGTTTTTAACAAGTCGTTTAACATTATGCTGATCGTAACGTGCGGATTTTGTACGCAGTAAAGAGGGTTTATGATACGCGTGTAGATAAAATATTTAATGTGTACTCAAATTTTGTGTTTCTTTTACTTTTACTCTTCCCCTAACCTGATCCGCCACTTTGCCCTGATATTTGAGGTGCAAATCAGTATTTTTGTTTTGCAATTAAATATTTCCCATTTAAAATTATTAGATATTTATATTCTTTTACTTTATTTGTATATATTTTGATTTTAAAGCTGTAGGCTAGTTAGTAATCAATTCTTCATCATTTATATAAGTATTCATTCCTAACATACTATATTTGTTTTAGGGATTCTAGTGACATTATGTTTAAAGGAATTAAAATTTAAGGTTTATGATGTCATTAATTAAAAAGATGAATATTTTAATGGCTGTAAGCTATTCATATAAGGGGCGCGCTTAGGAAATAATAATTTAAGGTCGTTTTTATTACGTAAGTTTCTACAATTAGTTCTATAGCGCTAACTACGCATACTACGAGTACATTTTTCTTCATAAACATTCGACATTCTAGTATGAATATTGGATGTCATATTTTTTACATAAAGTCTGCATCTTTGCGAGTGTTGCCAGCACTAGCCCTGATGCATTTTTTCTGATGTTTGAAAACTTTACCTATCAGTAGAATTGCCCAAGCAAATAACACACAGGATACAGTGCACATTAGGATAGTATGGAGATAAACTTGGCGTCACCATAACATTAAAATTTAATGTTTTTTTATCGGTGGTGGGGACTTTCTACCCCTCCACGTCTGTCCTACCATGGGCAAAAAAAGTGCTGCGAATAGGCACAACACTTTTAGTGGTAGTATAGTACCCACCTATCATTCCAGGAGACAAGAACCCTGACACCCCAACCACATCCGTCTGGAAACTTATCGCCATCAGTTGCGCGATTTTTCGACCAGACTGCGAATCAGGCGTCATTGACAACGGCCAGAACTTCAGTGGGATTATCTTCGCCACTTAGTAACTGGCCACCTATCAATTGATTTTTTATTAACTTCGTCTTGACATTGAAAGTATAGAAATGATTATTTTAACCATAATAATTTAAAAAATACCTATTTATAATAATACAAAAAAGATTCCTTAATTGGATGTGTACTTCCCTGCCTATTTATGTTTAGCGGTCTCACGCACGCAAACTCTCATAGTCCGCTTGTTGTTAAGATTGGCAATGAACTCACAATCACAACAGGATCATTGTAGCTCAATATTCAAATCTTTTGACCGCCACACATCAAACACAATCTCACACGCCAGACATGTTTGAAAATACAACTTATTTTATACGAGATAAGGTTTCTTATAATAATAATAAAAAATATTGGCTGTGGCCGACAGTGGCACCGTGGCACCATGTTGGGTGCCGACTGTGGCGGCATTATATACTCTTAGATGTGTGGCGGTCAAAAGATTGTTCACGTCACGCGACTGATTATAAAATTTTGGACACACACACACATCCCGAGTATAATTGATGTATGTTTCAAGTTACTTATCATGATACATTGTGATTTCATAATCAGGCTAAGATTTATAGTAATTTGAAATAAAACATTTTTATATGTAGATAATTCCTATATTTAAATTTATTAGAGAGAGTTTGGATCCTACTATGACCAGTATTCATATCAATTTAATTAATGGTGAATAAATGACAGACACGCATGTGACATAGAAATAATATATGTTTACAAAGGGAAAATATTAAGTGCCAGTTTCACAATATCCCGATAAGCCATATGCGGCAGATAAATCATTTTTGTACATAAAATCACTAGGAATATGCGAAAATAAATAAATGCTTTCGAAAAATATTGTGTATTTTGGTTTAATTATTTCAACTGCACACGAAATCAATTTCCCAGATTCTGTGTCGGTGTGCACAGACTGATGGCTTGTGTATCGCAGAGCTTCTGCTGGCTTGCCTATAAAACAGAAATAAAATATAGATGCAGAATACGACTCGTTTGGCTGTGTGATGATATGGGATATGCGTAGTATTTAAACCGGTGACCATTTGTCCAGTTTTTGGCTGACAAAAATAATGGATTTGGCTAACAAAATTACTGAATTGAGCGAAAATAGTGTAAGACTAGAAATTTCAAACCAGCAAATCAAATCCTTGTTTCGAGCATCATAAGTTCGCTCATTTTAGTAATCCCCAAGTAATTTATTATTTTAATTGTCTTAATAGGTTTTACTGTTTACTTTAAACTGTTTACTTTTTGTAGCTAGTTTGGTAATTTTTTTTCGAGCAATGCTATTTGTCAAATTTAGTAAAATTTTCGCTAATCCAATTGCATTCGCTCATTTGGTTTTTTATTCGCTCGTTTTATTTTTTCCCATAAAATATTCAAATCAGCCCGCTTAGGTTGCCATATTCTATGGTGTAAAATATTCAAGTTTTATAACTACTTGGTAAAACTTTGTTGGGACATTAATGAATAAGTAATTGTACTATACATGCAACGCAATGTACCTTGGGAGGACCCTTATCCATTCTCTAGGCAAATACTTATCTTTGGTTCTTATGAAATAAATTTGTTTGGCTCAGTGATGGTGGTAACATACATGCGCTGTTGTAGGTGTTCTGTGTTCTTCCAGCATCTGTTCCTGCTGCAAGCGGAGTGGCACGCCTAGCACATGAGACAACTTACTCTTCAAGAAAGATATAAATCTTGATAGCACTGTCACCTAAAATAACAGGGTTAATACATTTTGGGGTAGCCTAGTTTATTATTTAGATGAGCGGCTCATACCCTAATAACGAGGCTCATCATGAGCCTCGTTATTAGGGTTCAGTATCCGAAGGATGCCAATCGGGACCTTATTACTAAGCTTCCACTGTCCGTCTGTCCGTTTGTCACCGGGCTCTACCGGATCAACCGAAGTAGTTAGAGAGCTGAAATTTTCATAGAGAGTGTATTTTTATTGTTGTTATAACAAAAAATAATGAAACATACCTGTTTTCAACAATTAAAAGAAGTACCCATATAATAAATTATTAGTATCGCCATTCTCTTAGCCATTTTGTTTTATTTGTTTATCGGTGAAAACTAGACTCCCCCGATGTTATCGGAAAATATCTTTAATAGCATGTATTGAGTTTTGTGCTTAGTTATTTGTCATTATACGAATAAGAATTGCAAATTCGAATTATAATATATATATATATATATATTTTCATATTTATTTTATTTCTGTCAATAAGTTACTCAATCTATCCACTTCCGGTTTCAATGAGGAAAGAGTTTCGTTAACCTGATTGCTCATACACAAAAATATGTTTAATGTTTAGATGCACGGCCTAGAATGTAATCCTACCTTGAAAACTTACTTCTGCATCTTTAGGTATTGGAGTTATAATTGGAAAGTTTCTCGTCACACACACGTTTGGGTAAGTCAAGGGTTCTCCGCGCCAGAAACGTATCAAGTAATAAGAACCTTCCTCTTCTGGTAAGCGGTATCCATGCTATAAAAATAAAATAAAAAAATAATGAGAGTTGGTCGACGATTACAAGCGCCATCCATGTGCAAGCGAACTTACAATGTTTTTCCAGTGGCGCCTTAAATCTTTGTAAACTTTAAATCGGCCAGTTTCCGGCATTGATTCACAGTGTTCTTCTATTATGGCCTTGTTTAGACTGCCGAATAAATACAACATATTACGTCACGGTTATTCCCATTCGGGCTGGCGGAGGCACAGTTGCGCTCGCTGTTAACAGTTTCAATAAGTGTATATGTCATCAGCTTACAGACTCTTGTGCGATGGAATGCACTAAAAGTTGCTCAGCTAATAAAAGTCATACTTTAGGGTTTTCATTTGCCTAACAAAACGATGAGACACAGAGCAGCATAGCTTTGACCGTCGCAAACTTAGATTTTTAGATGTAAAATATGGGTAGTATTTAAACGGATGACCGTTAATTCAGTTTTTGGTTGAACAAAGAATGGTTTACGCTGACAAAATAACTGAATTTGAATTGAATTGAGCGAAAACTGTAAGCGAACAGAAATATCAAATCTATATTTAGATATATAAATTTTCCTGTGTCGATGAAACAATAAAATGTAACAGAAAAATATGTGAGAAGTATGAGAAAAATTTAAAATAATTATTTTTCTCTTTTATTTTGTACAAATAATAAAAACTGAAAACACAATAAATAACGTACCTAATTAAAAATACTAAAAATCCCGACTGCGGTGCATTAAAAAGCACAAAACAAGCAGATAAGACTTAACTTAATTATTGAGATTCCACTGAATTATTATAGTACAGTATTAAATTTTATTATATTTAAATGCAGGCGGGACCAATAGGTTCCACTTGCTTTTTATGATTTTCAATTACGTTATTGATTTCCTGCTTTTTGGACAAAATTACGAAAAATCTTTAGATGCTTAGTTTACAACTTCTTCTTTTCGTGTGGGAGCGTTAAACAGTAAATAAAAAGGAAATTACAGTAGTTTATGTGACTGATACATAATGGAGGGCATTAAAACTCGATATCACTCGAGAGTTTTAATGCCTAATTATGTACAGTTACATACACTAGTTTATCTACACACATATCATAAGCTATCTTTGATGTGTTCAGGAACCGCATGTTTGACCGTCATTGTGGCATTGAGTTGTTTAGCTTGTTCTGTAGTACCAACTTCACAGACAAAGTAGGGGCGGCACGCAGACGGGCGCCGGAGTTCGAAATTTGAATGTCATAATATGTAGAAAATTTACACATTATGGTCATAATGTTCAATATTCAGATAATAAATGAATTTTTACAAAGTAGTTTAACATTATGCTGATCGTAACGAGCGGTTTTTGGAAGCAGTAAATAGGGTTTATGATACTTGTGTAGATAAAATATTATACTAAATGTTTCTAAGAATTAGCAACCGCTATGGCATTCTTAAGACTTGCTTGTATAAGATCCTCCTTTGTGGCATTTGGGACCGTCCGGGCAAGTTTTCAGATGGTCCGTTGTTTGTTGAGCCCCGCATTTGCACAGGGAGCTCAAGTGTTTAGGACATTATCCGCCATTTCTGTAGGAAATCTTTCGTTCGGGCGATACCCGCACTTTTTGCAATTAAGCAATTAATCCTATCAGCCATTAACATTTGAATTCGATCGTGACTGCATTTTGGTAATTAAACCTATGAGCGACTAAATATGAATCGGATATTGAACTGACTAGGCACTGATATTAGAATTCAATCAAGGAGTGAGTTCACTACTTAATTGAACTTGTGTTAAGTTCAATTAAGTATTGAACTGATGAGGCATTTTCGAAGTTTAACCAAGAAATAAGAAATGCGATTTGAACTGGATTTTGAACTGATATAGCACTATTATGGAAATTTAAACTAAGATTGAGAAACACGATTTGAATAAGAAATTGAACTCCTCCTCCTCATGACGCTGTAATGAGAATTTCATTCCTGAGCAAATTACACACCGATATATGAACAAACATTTTAAGCAAATAAACATTTCATTTCATTTAATTTAGAACCTGATTTTGCATTGAATGAGGGCTGCCATGAGAATTTCAGCACATTAGATAACGAGATATGGACAAGATATTAAACTGATTGAGATATGAACCAGATATTTCAGTTCAGTGAGATGATATTTCGATGATTGAATGCTGCTATGGAAATTGACTCTGAATTTGTTACATAAAAATATTTAATTAGATACTCAACTGATTGTGTGCTGCTTATTTAACCCGTCACCATATATATTACGCAACAAGTAAAGTACCACAAACTAGTTGAGGGTCGTGATGGTGTTATTTTATCCCACGAGTGGTAATTAATTATGTATAATTATGTATGTATATATATTATGTATAATATACTTCAGAGAATAGATAGATACCTACTGAACTGATTAGATTAAATCATATGGTAGGAAACCACTCAAATATTAGTCGGAGTGCATTAGATACCGGTATAGATGTACTGCTCAATTTATATAATAAGACGAAGTGCAAGTTTATTCTATGTTACTTTCCTTATTGTTCTAATTTATCGGGGAAACAAAATTAAAGTGTACATAGAATGAACATGCATCTATACAATATAACGTGTCATCATAGTGATGCTATTTTATTTTTCGACATGAATAATTTTATTCATAACTTTACTTTGACTCAGGATACTATGTACATGTCTCATAAAACAAAAAACGAGTAGCTACATTGTTAGCGTATAATATATGCGACACAGTTGTAAATACTATAACGCAGTCGCCTTCAGTTTTAGTTAGTATTATTACTAATAGTAGTGTTTTAAACTAGATAGTTCGACAAAAGAGGACCCCTCAAAATATAAGAAAATTTTACAAAATAAGCAGGGGTTTTATGGCAATCAAATGAAAAATACTAGGACAAAGGGTAAGCCCCACTTAAATATTTCCCATCAAAACATGCAGGGGCTACCTAGCAAAGAACTTGTATTAGAATTATTTCTTAATCATTCAGACACCGATGTTATTTGTATTACAGAACACTGGTTAAAGGAAAATATGATGTCTTTTAACATAAATAATTACAAAATTGTCAGTTGTTACAATAGAAAGACTGCTGATAGAGGTGGTTCTTTAATCTTAGTAAAAAATAATATTAAGGTGAAACAACGGAAAGATATTCTTGCACTTACTGTAGAAAGATAAATAGAGGTATCCTGTGTTGAGTTGGATAGCCATATTATTGTTTGTATCTACAGACCTCCGAGAGATGAAAACGGCCATGGCAATTTTGAAATGTTCGAGAAAATTATGGAGGATGCCCTCATTAAACTTTGTAATAGCAGAAAAAAAGTTAATTATTTGTGGCGATTTTAATGTAGATTTGCTTGTAGATACAACATTGAAACAACGATTAATAACTCTGTTCAAATCATTTAATTTATGTCATATATTTCTAGAGCCGACTAGAATTACACTTACCAGCCAAACTTGCTTAGATAACGTTTTTTGTGACTGTGCTTCACAAGTAAAAATGTAATTAACTGCTTACCCTGCGATCACAGTGGTCAAACAGTTTCATTCCCAATTGCCAGTGAAAATAGGACTGATCCATCATTTTATAGGCCTATTACATCCCATAGACTAGAGACGTATATGAAAAAGTTAGATAGAAAATTTCCAGTACCGAATTTTGATGAACAGAACCCAAACAAAATCTACTCAGACTTCTTCAACATTATTCAGACAGAATTCAATAAAGTTTTTAAATTAAAGAAAGTCAGTGACTACAATGGTAAATCTAAATTTAATGACTGGGCAACGTTTGGAATTCGTAAAAGTAGAGTAATCTTATATGACCTTTAGGAACAAAAAACCTAGAACTTGTCGTGTAAAGATATTAACCTAACCAGAACCTAACAGAAAACAACCAGGATAAAATTTAGAAATGACAGTTTATTAGGGCTATGTACAATGACTTTAGAAAAATGATAGGAAGATGAGGGTGGATGAAATGAGACAGGTTTTATAAAAATACAGATGTCTAGATAAAAAAAAGGAAGCGGAGGACACGGAGAGTGGGAGGCCGATGAAGCAGTAGACGTCTGGTGTACCGGTCAGTGGAGGCACTGGTGGGCGATGTAGGAGTTGCAGTTGGAGAGTGTGGCCGGCGGCCTATCGGTCATCAGACCCCGACGGGCAGCAGGAGTAGGGAGCGTGTCGGCCTGAAGTCACTGATGAGCAGGTGTAGCCGAGAACGGGCAGGTGAAGTGGAGACTCAACGAAGCGCTGACCAGGGTGCAGGTGTAGCCGAGAACGGGCAGGTGAAGTGGAGACTCAACGAAGTGCTGACCAGGGTAGAGGCTCGCCAAGTCAGGAGGCGTTGCAGTAGCGGCTCGCAGGATCCCGGGGCAGTGCGACCCCGGGATAAGGCCTTTATGTGACGCTTCTCGCTTGAGAGCTGAAGTGAGACTCTCGAATTTCAGAAATGTTCCGCTCTTATACCCTTTTTGGAGAGTTCTAAAAATTATTTAAATTAAAAGCAATGTTTGTGAGTGGCCAAGAGAGATTTGTTAAAGTATTGAAGCAAACATATCAGACCGCTAACGAGTTTGAATGGACATTGCCATGACAACCAGATAAACAACAACATAATAAATGTCAGATTTTGGTTTCAGGCTCGTAATAGAAAAATTAACAAGTTCACATAGCCAAAATTACATAACAGCGAAAGATAAAAGGGTAGCGCACCAGCGCGCACGAAGCCCGAGATTGCAGAGTTTCGGAGAAAGCCAAATACAAGGTCACCAAAGGTAAACCCCTTCGCTATCGATTTAGAAGTGCTGATAGTGTGAAAATACAAAGCGAAAATGATTTGTTAATGTGTTCTTATGGTTTAAAACGTTACAGGGTCCTATGAAAATAAAGGTGAAACAAAATATACAGCTATACAGCTCAGCTAGTATCCAGCTGAACATACTGGAACATGACATGTAAGTAGCTGGTGGAGGATACGAGGTATGGGTCTGGACAGAAGTTTGAGAAACAAGAGGGGGTTCCATGACAGTCGGGTCAGCAGGAAGGTCCAGTGATGGAGAGTCATTTGCAGTTGAAGGTGGAGTCAAGGATTCGAATTGTTTAGAAATAGCGTCAAATTTCATCTTCAAAGTATCGAAACTAGCTTTAGAGTCTGGATATAAGTCCGTATCTATTCGCTCCAATCTGTAAAAAACATGATTAATAAAAGTTTCTATTAATCGTAAGTATTTGGTTTCACCTTGTAAAAAATTTTCAATTTTACAGTCCAGGTAAGTCAGAGTAGAACCAATTTGAGACAAGTCATCCTCAATCGGAACTGGAGAAGTCAGAATATCTTCAGGGTCAGAATTCGCAACTAAATGCAAAACCTGAATTTTAAGAAGCAAAACAGTATTAGCTGGTTCCTCACATCTAATCGTTACTTCGTATTCGAGCTCGGCCTTGTTAAGGAATTCGTACTCAATAACCCTTCCCATCGTTATAGTTAAGTGTTATAGAAGTGAAGTGAAGTGAAGTGAAGTGAAGTGAAGTAATGTAAGTTAAATGTAGGCCTAAATATAATCCAGATGAGTTGAAAAACTAGATGAAGTTTTGTTTTAGAATTTGGAAAATATGAAAAGGATGAATAGATAAAGATTTAAGAGCGAAAGAGAAAGCAAATCAAAGGGAAAGAGACAAGGCGCAAAAAAGGTGAAGGGTGGAGAAGAACTTTTACGTTGGGCGCCAAAAATGTCGTGTAAAGATATTAACCTAACCAGAACCTAACAGAAAACAACCAGGATAAAATTTAGAAATGACAGTTTATTAGGGCTATATACAATGACTTTAGAAAAATGATAGGAAGATGAGGGTGGTTGAAATGAGACAGGTTTTATAAAAATACAGATGTCTAGATAAAAAAAAGGAAGCGGAGGACACGGAGAGTAGGAGGCCGATGAAGCAGTAGACGTCTGGTGTACCGGTCAGTGGAGGCACTGGTGGGCGATGTAGGAGTTGCAGTTGGAGAGTGTGGCCGGCGGCCTATCGGTCATCAGACCCCGACGGGCAGCAGGAGTAGGGAGCGTGTCGGCCTGAAGTCACTGATGAGCAGGTGTAGCCGAGAACGGGCAGGTGAAGTGGAGACTCAACGAAGCGCTGACCAGGGTGCAGGTGTAGCCGAGAACGGGCAGGTGAAATGGAGACTCAACGAAGCGCTGACTAGGGTAGAGGCTCGCCAAGTCAGGAGGCGTTGCAGTAGCGGCTCGCAGGATCCCGGGGCAGTGCGACCCCGGGATAAGGCCTAAAGGCCTTATCCCGGGGTCGCACTGCCCTAAAGGTGATGCTTCTCGCTTGAGAGCTGAAGTGAGACTCTCGAATTTCAGAAATGTTCCGCTCTTATACCCTTTTTGGAGAGTTCTAAAAATTATTTAAATTAAAAGCAATTTTTGTGAGTGGCCAAGAGAGATTTGTTAAAGTATTGAAGCAAACATATCAGACCGCTAACGAGTTTGAATGGACATTGCCATGACAACCAGATAAACAACAACATAATAAATGTCAGATTTTGGTTTTAGGCTCGTAATAGAAAAATTAACAAGTTCACATAGCCAAAATTACATAACAGCGAAAGATAAAAGGGTAGCGCACCAGCGCGCACGAAGCCCGAGATTGCAGAGTTTCGGAGAAAGCCAAATACAAGGTCACCAAAGGTAAACCCCTTCGCTATCGATTTAGAAGTGCTGATAGTGTGAAAATACAAAGCGAAAATGATTTGTTAATGTGTTCTTATGGTTTAAAACGTTACAGGGTCCTATGAAAATAAAGGTGAAACAAAATATACAGCTATACAGCTCAGCTAGTATCCAGCTGAACATACTGGAACATGACATGTACGTAGCATAACACTACAAACTTTGATCGAAAATTTCATGACTCTGTTAAAAAATATTCCAAAACTTTCAAGTTGGTTTGAAGAACTGCAAAAACTTTACACATTAATGGAAAAATTCAAAATTCAAATAATAGAATGAAAACAGTTTGGCAAATAATAAACCGCGAAACTGGCAAAGTTATACCAAGGGAAAATTATTTCTGCCTAAAGATAGGTGATGATGTTGTTAAATCCAGCGCTGATGTTGCTCGAGCTTTTGAAACATTCTTCACCAATGTACCCTTACTCACAACAGATCGTCTAAATTCATCTCCATATGAAGCAGAGACTTTATTAAAAAATAACACTAGCGTCAGTAATGTATATTTAAAATTTCATCATGTATATCCCCAGGACATTGTCAAAACGTTTAAATTACTTAACTTAAAAATACGGAAGACCTGTGGGGTATATCAGTCAAAGTCATTGGTTCAGTAATTCTAGTTATAGCCCCACACTTAGCTTATATATTCCATAAATGTGTTGACGATGGGGCTTTCCCAGACCTCATTAAATAACGTAAACTGATACCTCTGTTCAAGTCGGGAGATAAGGGTGATCCTTCAAATTTCAGACCAATATCTGTTCTTCCAACACTAAGTAAAATATTTGAAAAGATTATACTCAATCAAATGCTCTCACACTTCAACCGTACAAAACAACTCCACGCCAAACAATACGGTTTCACTAGGGGTAAATCGACTACGGATGCAGGTATTACCCTTATATCTCATATTTATTCTCCATGGGAGGCCGCACAGGATGCTATCGGAGTTTTTTGCGACCTGTCGAAGGCGTTTGATTGTGTTGATCATAATACGCTTATAATTAAATTAAATCATTACGGAGTTAGATATAAAGCGTTGGATCTACTAAGATCATACCTAAGCAATAGAATTCAAAAGGCAGAAGTAAACGGCGTTAAATCCAATGGATCGGGTGTAAAAATTGGCGTTCCACAAGGTTCCATATTAGGCGCTTTCTTATTCCTGGTATATATTAACGATCTGCCTTTCATGGTGGAGAAACTAACTGATATAGTGTTGTTTGCTGATGATACTTCGATGGTCTTCAAAATTGAAAGACAAAAAGGAGATTTTGATGATGTTAATGGTGTATTGTCTTTAACCTTGAATTGGTTCACAGTTAATAATTTATTGTTAAACGCTGGTAAAACCAAGTGTATCAAATTCTCACTTCCAAATGTCAGACAAGTTGAGACCAGTTTAGTGTTAGACAACAGCACTTTAGAATTAGTAAATGATGTGAAGTTTATTGGAATAACCATTGATAGAAAATTGCACTGGGGACCCCACATAGATAAATTAGCTGGTAAATTAAGTTCTGCGGCTTACGCTGTTAGGACCATCAGACAAAGCACGGATGTGGCTACATCTAGGCTAGTATATTTTAGTTACTTTCATAGTGTCATGTCCTATGGTATCTTGTTGTAGGGGAAAGCAGCGGATATTCAAACTATTTTTATTTTACAGAAAAGAGGTATTCGAGCAATTTATAATTTAAAACGAACAGACTCCTTAAGAGAGCTTTTTAAAGAAATTGACATACTAACTGTAGCTAGTCAATTTATTTTCGAAAATATAATGTATGTACGCAAGAACCTTACAACATTTACCAAACTTAGCGATAGTTGCAATGTTAACCTAAGAAATAATCACAGACTGTGTGCGCCCCGATTTAGACTCGCGAAGGTTAGCAATTCTTTCAATGGTCAGTGCATTCTCTATAATAATTAGATACCTCTGGAGATTTTTAAATTGCCATTTGAGCAATTTAAAAAGCATGTTAAAGCGACTTTGTCGAAAAAGGGATATTACAATGTTCGAGATTACTTAAATGACAGGACTGTATGGGGTTAATCTAGTTCAACACAGACCTCGCTGTTAATAATTTTGTAATTATTTATTATTGCCTGCTTATCAAATAAAAAAAACATAATTGTATTAGTTAAGCACAACCTATTTTTAAAAGAGATCTAAAAATCAATCTGTGGAAGTTTCTACGCCCTTCTTCTCCCACAGCGGTCCAATGTAGAGAAGAGGCAAAAAATGACGTTTGCTAAGTATATGTAAATATCTACAGTAATAAAGTACTTTGACTTTGACTTTGAATCCCATATACAGAGTTAATAGAGTGATTGAGTTCGATCAGGGTAATGAAACCCACGAAACACGATTGTGAATATATGGAATGGAAACTGGGCCGGCGGGAAAGGAATTCAACATATGATCTTGATGAAGACGACGAAAATATACATACGAGTTAGAATTTATAATTGAAACAAATTGATGTAGGTGATCCGAAAATGTCAAAAAATAAAGAATGCAAACAATTTGATGAAGAATGAGGTCATTCTTATGATGCGGATCGCCGAGAGGTTTGCAATTTTGCATAGAGACCTTGAAGAATTTTACTTATAGCCAAACCAGTCACCTATATGCCAAGTAGCGGCGAATTGTCTGAGCTAAGAACCGATATCCCGTCTGAGCTAAGCAACAGTGAGACGTCCGAGTTAAGCAGTACTGTGTCTCGTTTGAGCTAAGCTGCTGTCAGCTCTCCGAGCTTAGCAGTTGTGAGCTCTCCGAGCTTAGCAGTTGTGAGCTCTCCGAGCTAAGCAGAGGTAACCTGACCTAGCTAAGCTGATGTTACCTATCTCTGTACGAGCTAAGCAGCAGTGGTCGCTCCGAGCCTAGCAGAAGTGGTTTCTCCGAGCCTAGCAGCAGTGGCCCCTTCGAACCTAGCAGCGGAGACCTGTCCAAGCTGAGCAGTGGTGATCGGTCCGTGACAAAATAGCGGCGTCCTGGACCGGCTGGTGCAGATATTGGACTCGCAATATAGACCTCATCAAGTGAAAGCCATCTTGGACTCAGGAAGTCAGGCGTCCTTCATGACAGAGTCTCTTCTTGCCAAGTTGAGTATAAAATCTGACACAACAAACTTTACCGTCGCCGGCATCAACAATTCCATCTCTTCTATTAACAAACGATGCGACGCAAAAATACAGTCCACCACAAGCTCATATGAAATAAACGTCATCTCTTTCTTAGTGTTGCCAGTCATAACTTCCTCCACAAACGAAGTCTTCAATCTAGGAACACTAAACATACCCAAGAATGTTCAGCTTGCAGATCCCGACTTCGTTCATCCGTCAAGCATAGATTTGCTACTTGGCGCAGATATCTGCTTGGAACAAATCAGATACGCCTGGGCTTCAACTTCCCGGTTCTTCAAGAAACAAAGCTTGGATATATAGTATCCGGGCCCACTGGGAAACCCAGCACACGCATCAATTGCAACTTCTCTCAACTTGAGGAAGTTCAGCATCAACTTTCCAAATTCTGGGATCTTGAAGAAATTCCAGAATTGGAAAGACCTTCTTTTTCGGAAGAACAAAGAATGTGTGAAACACATTACGCAAAAAATTTCACACGCATTGCTGGCGGGCGCTTTTCTGTTGCTATTCCATTGAAGACAGAAGAGTCAGCACTCGGAGCCTCTTACGAACGAGCCAAGAAATGTTTCCTCTCATTAGAGAGACGATTAGAAAGTCAACCCAAACTAAAATCAATGTACCGCGATTTCATGGCTGAATACTCAGAACTTGGTCACATGACAGAGAGTGATATACACAATCAACACGACAACTCATATTTCCTGCCACATCATGGTGTGCTGCGGGAACAGAGCACTACCACCAAACTACGCATAGTATTCAATGCAAGCGCAGTCACTAGCTCTGGGCTGTCGCTTAATGACATACAAATGGTGGGCCCGACTATACAAAGTGATTTATTCTCGATTCTTCTGAGATTTCGCCAGAATCGCTATGTCGTGGCGGGAGACATCGAAAAAATGTATCGACAAGTTGAAGTGCATGAAACCCAGCGCCATCTGCAACAGATAATTTGGCGTGACGATCCCTCTAAACCCATGAAGTCCTTCACACTCAATACTGTTACTTATGGGACAGCATCAGCACCCTTTTTATCAGTGCGTTGCCTAAAGCAACTTGCAGATGAGTGCGACAGTGAAGACATTGGCAAACTCATCCGCGTCGACTTCTATGTCGACGATTTGATTACAGGGGAAGACACTGCTGAAGTTCTAATGCAAATTAGAACGAAAATATCTCAAGTGCTTTCGGCAGGCTGCTTCAACTTGAGAAAGTTTAGGTCAAACTTGCCAGTTGCCGATGAGACTCCATAAAAATCATCTGAGTGTTCAGTTGACCTCAGCGAGCATGAACAATCCAAAACATTAGGTTTGAAATGGTCACCAGCATTCGATGAACTGCACTTCGACATCGAAGCCAACCAGGATGCATCACTCCTGTCAAAGAGAGCGATTTTATCGAGTATTGCTCAAATCTTTGATCATTTAGGTCTTCTTAGCATCTTCGTTATTTTTGGCAAGATATTGCTACAAAAATTGTGGCTTCATAAACTACAATGGGATCATCATTAAAGCTTGGTCAGAATTCACAAACGAATTGATAAAGCTCGATAGTATCCGTATACCGAGACGAGTGGTCATAAACAATCCAATTGACATACAACTGCACACCTTCTGCGACGCATCAAAGGACGCATACGGTGCATGCCTCTATTTCAGGTCGACGAGTGATGACCGTCTTGTTAAAGTCCACTTACTTTGCTCAAAATCACGTGTTGCACCAATCAAGGTGGTAACAATACCACGACTTGAACTTTGCGGCGCCATAGCTGGAGCCAAGCTTCTGAGCAAGGTGCTACTTGCAAAACGGAATCTGTCCATAGGAAACATTCATCTGTGGTTTTGAGTTGGCTCAAAACGCCACCTAACAAAGTTAAGCCCTTTGTTAAAAACAGAGTGGCTGATTTCAAGAACTGACGAAACTTCATCAATGGCGTCACGTTCCTACGTCTGTCAACCCTGCAGATCTATTAAGCAGAGGTTTGAGCATCACACAGACAGAAAAACTTCAATTATGGTGGAATGGTCCAAAATTCCTAGTTCAAAATGAGGAGACTTGGCCAAACAGAATATTTGACCAATTCGATGATTTACCGGAAGTTACAGCAGTAGTGGTAACCTCCAACGATCCGGTTGAAATATTCCCATTTTCGCGATTTTATAAATTATCAAAACTGAAATCCACACTGGCTTATGTATTACGGGTTCATCAGCAACTGAAGAAAATTTCAAGGATATAGAAATTTTGGACCAATCACTCACGAAGAAACAGAAACATCAATGAAAACACTTTACAAACTACATATCGCAGAGGGAAACATTTCATTTCATTTAATTTTAGCTAGTGGAAACCCCTTAAAACCTAAAAACAATTTAGCTTCATTGTGTCCATTCATGAGTGATTATGGACTCTTGCGAGTAGGAGGGCGTATCGGGAACGGGGACTTCAGCTCCCAGAAGAAGCATCCTGTCCTGTTGTCGTCTAAACATGCACTAACAAAGCTAATCTTCGAACACGAGCACTTGTGCCTTTTACATGCGGGGCCTCAGCTTTTACTATCAAGCATTCGTGAGGAGTTGTGGCCGCTCGGTGGTCGAAACGTCTCAAAACAAGTAGTGCGTAAATGTCATCGTTCATTTCGTTATAAACCGCAGATGGTTGCTCCAATCAAGGGCAACTTGCAAAAACAACGTCTTCAGCCGGGCTACCCCTTTCAAACTACCGGAATAGACTACGCAGGCCCTATAATCGCTTTGAACAAGCGTGGGCGTGGCAGTAGGACAGAAAAAACTTATATCTCCGTCTTCGTTTACTTTACTACAAAGGCTTTTCACTTAGAACTTGTGAGTGACCTCTCTACAAACTCATTTTTGTCTCCTTTCCGCCGCTTCATTGCCAGACGCTGAAAACCATGCACCTGTTTTTCTGATAATGGTAGTCAATTTGTAGGGGCGCGAAACGAGCTTTATGAATTTATGAAGGCCAAAGACAACTCTATCGTCAGTAAGATGCATAACGAGGGAATCAACTTTAAATTCATACCGGCTTATGCGCTCCACATGGTTGGTTTATGGGAGGCCGGGTTATATCTGTTAAATCGCATCTTCATAGTCCTAGGTAATGCTCATCTTGTATTCGAAGACCTCTATACAGTCCTCGTCCAAATAGAGGCTGTTCTGAATTCTCGTCCCTTGACACCTCTCTCAACCGACCCACATGACTTGACAGCTCTAACCCCAGGACACTTTTTGGTGGGACGACCTCTTACTGCGCTGCCGACTCTATCGCTTGTTGACGACAACCCAGGAAGACTCACTCGTTACCAGAGACTGGAGCAATTACGCCAACACTTCTGGGCGAGATGGAACAAAGAATATCTCGCAGAGTTGCAGCAAAGATCAAAATGGCGGACATCAAAGGGCACTGTACAAGATGGAACCTTGGCACTTATCAAAGACGATGCTGTACACCCTATGGACTGGAGATTAGGACGCGTGGTGAAGATCCATCCAGGAGCTGACGGTGTCTGCAGAGTTGCAGATCTACGAACTGCCAAAGGGGTCATTCGTCGAGCGTTTTCGAGAATATGTCCATTGCCCCTTGAAGATTATGATTGTTGAAAGGACAAGCCTTTCAACGCGGCCGGGCATGTTAAGAAATCGTTCAACTTCATACGATTACAAGATTGGATCCCCTCTTCCTGGGGAGGCGGGCGCGCGGGGAAACACGCAAAACAGTAGGAGCTAAGACTCGACCGCAGCCACATCATTTGCAATGTTTAATTCAATTACGTCAAATATACTCAAAATTTGTAAACTACCAAGTTACCAGTAAATACTATATCAAATGCTGAATCTGGATTTTCATTTGTGAAAAAATCTATTGAGGAATTCAGGCGCTAGAACAAACCACCAACAGTTAGGTTTGTAACACTTTCTGTAGAAAATGGTCTGATTTATTGATTTTATTTGACACTCTTTGATCTGACGCGTGATTGGGTGCTAGTGGGGGTCACTCATAGTATTAATCACAGTTGTGTGTTTGTGGGACATTCAGATTTCTAGGAATTGGATAGAGTTGGAGTTGGCTGATATGTTGAATTAATTCAAACTAAAGTAGACAATTTTGTGAGATCTGGCGTACTGAACAATCAAGTATTTACTATAGCGTGTCTGGGACAGACACAGACCCAGCATAGACGGCTGTTAAGAATTCATATTCTTAAAACTAAATATTGTTCTGATCAGTTCCATCGAATTCATTGTTTTAGCACATCACTAGTGCGTAAGACAAAATATCACATCCTTAGCTGTCAAACGTGGAGTGCTGATGGCAATACGGTTATATTGTATTTTTATTGCTTTGTGTCCTATAGTAGGGAAAAATATTGCTTTTGTCTCAACACAGTGAGTTTGTTCTAATCATCATATAGCACAAATCAGTTAAACAGTATCATATAGTCATTTGCTCAATTAGTTTTTTATTCGCTCGTTTTATTATTCCCACGAAATATTCAAATGAGCCTACCCAGATTGCCTTAGTACACTTGCGATGTTGTAAAATATTCAAGTTAATATTCACCATGTAGATATTTTAACTACCTATTTGGTGAAACTTTGATGAGACTTTAATAGACACGCAACGCAACGTACCCACAGAGCAATATAAGTAATAAATAACGTACCTTGGAAGGATCCTTATCCATTCTCCAGGCAAATACTTATCTTTGGTACTTAGGATATTAATTCGAACGGGTCTCAAATTCAAAACCGTTCCAAACTCTGAAACAATATCAACTCCACTTTAAGAACGTTAATTAAGACTATATTTCTACAGACCGTGCCAATTTTCTTTATCTGTGAGTAAGGTGGGGTCAGAGGTGAGAGCTCGTTCAGTACCACAGAAATTTGGCGCGAACTGCACCTACACATAACCACATTAAGGTGGCTCCAGACATGTTATTTTGTCCGTAACGTACCTCCGTATCGTAGGCGTCACGATCCAAGAACGCTAGTTTGGACGCCCGTTCGGTACGGTACGGTGGTACGGCGCGTCTCGATCGATTGTTTTTAAAACTCCTTTGTCTAGTTATTTTAATATCTCAAAGCGGTAACCTATCGAGGTTTAGACGTTAGGGAAGAAAACATAATATTTACCATTGCAAATAATTGTATACTGCACCCCATCTTGAGGCCCAACCGCAGTGAGGAAGTCTCGGTTGTTGACGAGATAGCAGCTCCCTAGAGGACACCACGTGGGGGCAATCTTAGCCGTCATTGTGTATTGAAAACACTGTTGAAACATTTCGCAATTAGCTCGTTGAATCTCGCCTTCCTGGAACAAAAATGAGTAGGGAAGTAGGACTGTAGTTAGGTACCTAGTAGGCCTACCTACCAACCTACCTACTATATTAAGGCACGATCAAATAGGGTGACAGCGCCTGCTATCGCACAGCACCAAGTATCGCACACTTGACATTGTATCCTCAGTATCTATAGATCTACTTTATTCATATGCATAACTTTTAGGGGAAAATAAACTCTATCTCATACACAATAGGTGTACCAAATTTTGTTGCGATTACTATTAATTGGACCTGTCAGTTATGTGCGGAAGTGCAACTAGTTCAGACGCATCCACTTTCGTTATTTTTGTTGCTCCGATCATAGTATGCAGAGCTTTTGTGGGTAAGTGATTTCGAATTGTTGTAAACATTTGAAATACTAATTCACTTTTGAATGCAATTAGTAGATTAAGTAATGTACCAATTAGGGTAATCCTTTGATTATTTAATTTATGTTTACTTAAAATAAATCGGTGTACGTCCTTGGGCTTAGATATTTCGTATACATCCTGATATTGCGCACACATGTGAAGATCATCATAATTATTTTTTTCAACTGTTGAATTTGGGCTTTATTAAGTTGGTCGTAAAGGTGATATTTGAATATATCAGGTTTTATCTAATGTCTATCGTAGTCTGATTGATTGTTTGTCATAATATGTCTTTTGAAATACAATTAGCTAAAGGTTCATAAATTACGTAAATTAGATATAGGTTCACGTATAGCCTTCGCCGTAAGTATTTACCTTCTCTACACTACCCGACAATTTACTAAAATTATTACCTCTTTTGTCAAAGAACCATTAAAAAATTGTCCACGCCACAACCAATAGCAACGAAACATGCCTCAAAGAATTGGCATTTGGATGTTTTTATTCTTATTTTGTTAGGGAAAATCTAATATTTTTATTGAATATTGAATATAACTTTATACATTTTTTTCATTACTTTTTGACCTTATATCAAATACAAAATAGTTCAAATTATTATGCTTACTATTTCAGTCACTATGCAAAGGGTTAAATATATTTTTATATATAAAACCGTTTAATACATATATGAAAAACCCCTTGATATTATAGTTAAAAATGGTGATTACGCTTTTTATGAGTTAATACAAGACTATCTTAGCCGATGTCCTGTTTGTTAGTGGGTGGGGACAGTGTCCATACAATTTTTCCGGGTCTTTTATCGCTAAACCAGAAATAAAAGCTTTATTATTCTTTAGAATCCCGAATACAAATGACCAAACATTGGCTGATAAGATCACAAGAAAAACAACAATTTTGTTTGCGGTCTACACTTGTATAACCTTAAAACTATGCTGCTTATGATTCTAGCTAGTTAATAATTTATGACCCCAAGCATTGTATTCGCAGCAAAAAAACATGGATTGTAGACTTTTCAATGCAAATTATAAGTCTTTAATTATATATTATAATCCTTTACGGTTTCTAGAAAAATATTGTGTGATAATGATAATTGATGTTGCCATAATAAATGTTGATATAATAACTCAAGTTACATTTATAAATAAATATATTATATCGATTTTACTAAGATACGACAGGTGTTTTTATTAGTCTTCGCCTCATTTCACGTTTATAATATCAGGGAACCATCTGACCGAAATTAGGCTCGAAAAGTGCGATACCAAATAAATTGGGTGTCTGATGCTACATCAATTAATAATTTCAAAATCCAGACACATTTGTTCTATTTTAATACATAATTGTAACCTTGATAGTTTTATTACAGGAAAAATATATAGTTAACATCTAAAGTTGTTACAAGCTGGAGGAAGTTAAAAGTGAAAAAAGTTTGACGTGTGCGATACAAGGCGCTGTCACCCTATGATTATTTATTCTTTACTGCTCGACACTTCTCGGCTTTTATCGGCATAGATCCGAAGAATATATATGTCATGAGCATGATGTGCCGCGCCATTTTAAGATATGGCGGCTTTTCTTGAAATACGCCGTTGTCTATGGGGCACATCATAATGTGCCCAAACCGAAATCGGGCAGATCGATGATAACCAAATTTTTGTCGATATTCTCAGTAAACGCTTCGCCACATCATATGGATGGCCAAAGGATAAAACGTCACAACCTAAAATAGTTAAAATTTTACGAATAAACAAATCTATACCATTCTTAAAATGATTTATTTGTTATTACACGTAGGCTAAATATTTTTTTTAAGGTTATGATCCAAATCAAGAAAAGTAGGATGACCATCACATTGGAGTCCGTGCACTACTATTGGGTATCCAACCGGGTAGCGTTTTCTGAAAAGCCCGTGGGGTACAACGCTTTGCGCCGTTGTGCCTTAAGGACTTTTCAGAATTTCGAACCCCTTGAAAAGCCAGAGTGCTACAGCGCGACGCTGCGTTGAGTTGTAACACCAGGGTTTTCCAACGCTAACATTGACAATTCATCGTCTGAATAGCCCGTGTGGTACAACGCTGCGACCCATGCATGAACTAGGCGTGAAAGAAAAAGTGAATTAGCTCACCAAGCGCGTGCGGTGCTTATTATTCTCGGATGAGGATTTTGAGTTGATTAGATTTGACGATGACAATAGTGGATGTGCCGGTCGACTATGTTAGTCATATTTCCATGTAATGTTATGATAAGTTGACGACCGTCACAGATAATGTATATTATATTCATCACGTAGTTTTGTAGTAAGTTGTATATAAGCTTAGTATTTCCTATAATAAATTAGTCTAGTATTTGCGCGCATCTCAAGCCTTTTACTTTAATCCCGAAGATGTCGCTCTCCTTATAATTGCCTCTGGCAAAGTGGTGACCCGACTTCTGAACATCAGCAACCTTCGGTAATAGCAGCATGGACCCAGCCGCGAAGAAAACTCCGTGTGCTGCCACCTTAGAAGTGCAAGCAAGAAGCACTTCGTTCAAGATCGCCGAGCCCTGGCTTCGGTTTGCATACCTATTTAAAACCACGCTGCAGAACTCCATAATCAAGACCCCACCAAACCAAGACGACATCAAGCAAGCCATGACCGGACAAGATTTGAAAACGGACCAGAAGCCAAAAGATAAATAATTTCAACTGAAGATTTCCCGCATCGAACTCAAGATACCGTAAGAACAATGAACCGATAGTCAGCTGACTGCTGATTTAAGAAAATGGAGCTCGCACCAGCAGAAACGAACGCGTCGGCAAATTCATTCACAGCAAGCAGCTTTTCAAGTTCAAGACATAGGAAGCCGTTCCAGCCCCCAGAAGAGTATTGAAACATCATCGATATACCTAATTCAACGAATATTGAAATCATCCAGGAAGAACATCGCACGAAGAATAATCAAATCACTGAAGAGAGAGAGATAATATATATACACAGTCAGGTCATAAGTTCTGTCACACAATAAAAACATTTGAATTTAGAACGCTGGCCATAAAAAAGTTTATTGAATTCTAATTTCGAATTTTTCATGAAAATAAAAATGTGTACTTTTTAGAATTTTCCTCATTTTTAAATATGGAGTGGACACTTAAAGAAGACCGTGTCGCAGTTATTGCGTTGCATCGTTGCGGTTACGCGCCAATTCAGATTTTCGACTTACTAAAAAATTTGAATATAACCAAAAGATTCGTTTATCGAACCATAAAACGATACAATGAAGACTCTAGTGTAGATGACAGGTCAAGAAGTGGTCGCCCTCGCTCTGTTAGGACTCCAGCAGTGATAAAAGCTGTGAAGGCGCGAATTCAAAGAAATCCCATACGTAAGCAGAAACTGTTGGCCCTTCAGATGGGGTTAAGCAGGACCACGGTGAAAAGGGTGTTAAATGAAGACTTAGGGCTTAGGGCATATCGAAGAAAAACAGGACATCGTTTGGAAGCTCGTTTAATGGACCTGAGACTGAAGAGATGCCGCGCTTTGTTGAAGCGGTACACGGGAAAAAAGCATCGGGAAATTCTTTTTTAGGATGAAAAAAATTTCACCGTGGAAGAGAGCTACAACAAACAAAATGATAAGGTGTACGCACACAGCAGTGAAGAAGCGAGCAACCGTATTCCGCTTGTCCAACGAGGTCATTTTCCATCCTCGCTCATGGTTTGGTTGGGAGTCACTTATTGGGGCTTAACTGAGGTACATTTTTGTGAGAAAGGCGTAAAAACGAATGCAGTTGTATATCAAAATACAGTCCTCAAGAACCTTGTGGAACCTGTTTCTCATACCATGTTTAATAACAGGCACTGGGTATTCCAACAAGATTCTGCGCCAGCTCATAGAGCGAAAAGCACACAAGACTGGCTGGCGGCGCGTGAAATCGACTTCATCCGGCACGAAGACTGGCCCTCCTCCAGTCCAGATTTGAGTCCGTTAGATTACAAGATATGGCAACACTTGGAGGAAAAGGCCTGCTCAAAGCCTCATCCTGATTTGGAGTCACTCAAGGCATCCTTGATTAAGGCAGCCGCCTATATTGACATGGACCTCGTTCGTGCTGCGATAGACGACTGGCCGCGCAGAATAAAGGCCTGTATTCAAAATCGCGGGGGTCATTTTGAATAAACTTTATTACCATAAGAATCTATGTTTTATTAAGTTCATTTTGCTATATAAATGTTTACATAAATAATAAACATGTCTAAATTATTTCATATTGCACATGTGACAGAACTTATGACCTGACTATGTATATATATATACACAGTCAGGTCATAAGTTCTGTCACACAATAAAAACTTTTGATTTAGAACGCTGGCCACAAAAAAGTTTATTGAATTCGAATTTCGAATTTTTCATGAAAATTAAAATGTGTACTTTTTAGAATTTTCCTCATTTTTAAATATGGAGTGGACACTTAAAGAAGACCGTGTCGCAGTTATTGCGTTGCATCGTTGCGGTTAAGCGCCAATTCAGATTTTCGACTTACTGAAAAATTTGAATATAACCAAAAGATTCGTTTATCGTACCATAAAACGATACAATGAAGACTCTAGTGTAGATTACAGGTCAAGAAGTGGTCGCCCTCGCTCTGTTAGGACTCCAGCAGTGATAAAAGCTGTGAAGGCGCAAATTCAAAGAAATCCCATACGTAAGCAGAAACTGTTGGCCCTTCAGATGGGGTTAAGCAGGACCACGGTGAAAAGGGTGTTAAATGAAGACTTAGGGCTTAGGGCATATCGAAAAAAAACAGGACATCGTTTGGACGCTCGTTTAATGGACCTGAGACTGAAGAGATGCCGCGCTTTGTTGAAGCGGTACGCGGGAAAAAAGCATCGGGAAATAAAGAGCTACAACAAACAAAATGATAATACAGTCCTCAAGAACCTTGTGGAACCTGTTTCTCATACCATGTTTTATTAAACAGGCACTGGGTATTCCAACAAGATTCTGCGCCAGCTCATAGAGCGAAAAGCACACAAGACTGGCTGGCGGCGCGTGAAATCGACTTCATCCGGCACGAAGACTGGCCCTCCTCCAGTCCAGATTTGAGTCCGTTAGATTACAAGATATGGCAACACTTGGAGGAAAAGGCCTGCTCAAAGCCTCATCCTGATTTGGAGTCACTCAAGGCATCCTTGATTAAGGCAGCCGCCGATATTGACATGGACCTCGTTCGTGCTGCGATAGACGACTGGCCGCGCAGAATAAAGGCCTGTATTCAAAATCGCGGGGGTCATTTTGAATAAACTTTATTACCATAAGAATCTATGTTTTATTAAGTTCATTTTGCTATATAAATGTTAACATAAATAATAAACATGTCTAAATTATTTCATATTGCACATGTGACAGAACTTATGACCTGACTGTGTATAAACGATTGGTGTACAAGATGTGCCCTATGTTGCCAAATCCCAAGGTTTTTAGGCACACAAATTTCATCAATCGACATCTTAATATTCACTCAAGAGTGAAGAGCACGCACGTACATATGACGTACGAGATCATTGACTGCCTACAGCCAAGGTTACAGATTCAATGCTGACGCTGATTCAGCACAATCATCCTTGTGTAGGTACGGTCGCAATTACAAACAAACAGTGATTACAACTTCAACGACGTGCGATGTAAATTGACTCATCGATTCCTGAAAAACATGGGCGGCTGCAGCATCAGACGACTCTCCTGCGGAACTTTTCCAGGTTATAGGTTAGGTTAGTTTACTAACCGCGAAGCCCCATTTTCCTAGTGTTTTTCTGTTTTCCAGTTTATAGTTTATTTTATGTAGTGTGCGGCCAGATACAAGACTTGCCTGTAGGTAAATATTAAGTAATTTACTGTTAACACTGAATTATTATGTTGCTTTTCTGATATGTAGTAAGTACTAACCTATGTTCTTTTAATTTATTGGGTTTGATTAGTCAGTAGTAATTCTTTAAACTTATGTAGAATTCGCATAACCGTAGTTCCTTTATTTTTCTAAGTCGTGTAAGATTTACCTTTAGATTAAGTTAAAGTATGCACAAATAAGATCCAATTTATGTTTATTAAAATCCTACTAGTTATTATTGCACTTGATATAAGTTTGTTATGGTATACACATTTTTAAAGTTATTTTGATTCATATAAGGTTATTGGTTGATTCTAACTTAGATTTTTGTTCATTGTTATAAGTATATTCATTTATCTTTTTCCCTAAAGGGGGGAGTACCTGTGCGTGCCGGTCGACTATGCTGTCTGAAACTGTCACCTCCTCAACTGACAGCTACCAGTGTGGCCAGTCACAAAAACTGTGAGAACCACAGACTAACGAGACGGTTTGCTAACAACTCTAAGGTGAGAACGTTGGAAAACCTAAACGACATTTATCATTACATTACGCTCCGTTACACGAAAAGAGCTAACATGGAGCACGGTGCAAGTGCTAGCAACTGCTATGCTTGTCGAGTTCTACTGATGGAGGCGGAAGAGCGTATACAGTGCATGGTAGAAGGATGCAGAAATGTGTTCCATTTGCTTTGCATCTCTGGCGCAGACAAACTTACACCCACTGCGAAGCGGAATTGGGCCTGTCCAGAGTGCCGCGCCAGCATGAAGAAAGTCGGCGATAACACGCAAACGCCGGTAGGAGCCGCAAAATTGAAGGCGTCATTCATTAATGACCGGAAAAGGGCGTCTCATAAAAGGGAAGGAGAAGAATGTGTTTTTAAGACCACGGAGTTCCTGGAGGTAATGAAGGAAATAAGAGATATAAAAAGGGATATCTCAGATATTGCGGCGAACCTGGCGTTGTTGACCTCGACCATGACTCAACACAAAGTGGTCATAGAAAGCTGTTCGACGGTGACCGGAGCAGTGTCTGCCAAGCTGGACAATCTGGAAGTTCGAGCAAAGGCGGAGGAACAGCTAAGAAAGAGTGCTGTGCGCCCCAAAACCAGAAAGTCATACGCAGCTATGGCCACAAGTCAGGAAAAAACGAGCAGCCAGGTAAAACCCTTGCCTAAAAATCCACCGATGGAAGAAGGAATGACACAGGAGCCTAAGACAGCACACGTGATTCACCCTACAGTGCAGATGGACAAACAAAACTCTTCGGAGGAATCCGGGGATGATGAAGGCTGGACGGAGGTACGAAGAAAATCTCGTCGGCCGGTGTCTCTGCACTGTACTGCTGGCCCAAGTGTGACAACTTTGAAAGCAGTGGAACGCCGTAAATATTTTCATTTATGGAACATGATATCTGAAGCAGAGGAGATAAAGACATATCTGCAGGAACTGTGTTCACCGGGATCAGGAACAGTGGAAGAACTAAAACCAAGAGGTGAATACAAGTCCTATAAGATAGGTGTCCCAGCCGACATATATGAAAAATGTTTTTCAATCGATATGTGGCCAGAGTAAAAGCCTGGATTCCCTTTCGAGGAGCAAGGCCGAAGACTGGCTCGCAAAAATAGACCGCATCAGGAATCGGTATCGCTATTCTATCAGAACACGCGAGGCTTGCGCACCAAACTGAAAAGTTTCTACACAAGCGTGCTAGCCAATACCGCAGACCTTATTGCAGTCACGGAGACAGGAGTGAATGACTCCACACACGACGGGGAGCTAGTTCCGGCTGGATATACAATTATACGAAGCGACAGGATGGATGGGCGAAAACATGGGGGAGCCTTTCTAGTAGCTAAACCGACATAGGAACTAAGGAAAATTTAGCTCCAAGATGAAGAACCTAACCTGGACAAAGCCCCCTTCGAAATAGTTTGTGCGATAGTCCACACAAAAACTAAGTTTATCTTTATGTGTTGTGTCGTTTATATCCCTCCAAAGTCAAAACATAATCAGTACCTCCGGTTGTTTAACGTGCTCGAGAGGGTTATTACCCTATTGTGAAATATAAGAAAGTTGTATTGGCAGGCGATTTTAACCTGTATTCGGCTTCGATAGATGTAAATTGTTATTATAATTATTTTGTGGCCTATTACGAACTTCGTCAGATAAACTTTGTAGACAACTGCAATGGTAGGCAGTTAGATTAAGTATTAACCACAATGCAAGAGAACGAAGTTTCTGTTGAAATGGATGCGCAGTCCCTAGTACCACGGATAGACCCGCAGCATCCGCCTCTAGCTATCAGTTTAACGTGCAGCGACAACGCCAGCTTTACGGAGAGCAGTCACGACCAACCAACGTCATCACCGAGATTGGAGATCCCGGGAATAGACCCCAGTGGAATTTCCGTAAGGCTTACTTCCATCTACTGTATACGATGTTGCTGACAACAGATTGGGATTCTCTCTACGCGATACAGCTGGTGGGAGAGGCGGTAAGTAATTTTTACAAAATTATTAATAATTTGATAGATGCTTGCACACCAAAAAAAAAGCGTGTAGCCGCGGACCACTCCAGGTATAATTATCCGGAGTGGTACACGGCCGATTTAAAACACGACATTAAAGAAAAAGCCGAATTGCATAAGAGGTATAAACGCAGTAAGTCCCGACTTGATTACGAAGCGTTCGCATTACATAGATCACCCGGGACCGCAACCCCGCACCCTGTAAGGGGTGTGAGAAGATCACCAAGCGCGCGTGCATGTTGCTCAGCTAACACTGTGTGAGGTGCGCGTCGCGCTCCGTCGGCTCAAACCCAAACGTTCTGCCGGCCCCGATGGTATACCACCATATGTAGTCAAGGACTGCAGAATGGTCTTGGAAGAACCGCTGCTCCATCTTTACAATTTGTGTTTGAAGAGCGGTTCCTACCCCGAAATGTGGAAGACGACAAGACTGATTCCAGTACCAAAGGGGGGTTCTGAGTCAGACGTCAGTGGCTACAGACCGGTGGCAGTATTGTCAACATTTGCCAAAGTGTTTGAGTCGGCACTGCAGAGTAGCATTTTTAATCAAATGGGGGGTCAAGTTTCAGATGCTCAGCACGGGTTCCGACCGGGTCGAAATCCAACATACAATCTACTTTGCTTCATGCCGCATGTCACCCCGGTGCTAGACGCGCGTGGCCAGGTCGATGTCGCATACTTCGACTTCAGAAAGGCGTTCGACACGGTCCATAACGACGTCCTTCTTGTGAAACTAAGTGGTGTAGGATTCACTCCCCAGCTGATGAAGCTATTTTGCAGCTACCTTAGAGATCGGCGACAGTATGTGGATTACGCAGGATTCACATCGGACTCGTATTCCACCCTCTCGGGAGTGAGCCAAGGCAGCAACTTGGGACCTCTGGAGTTCAGCTCTGGGAATCATGATAAATGATCTACCGTCGGTTATCAGGGATGCTATTTGCTTACTGTTTGCCGATGATCATTTTTTTTTTTCGAAGTTAGAGATGAAGCAGATTGCGAGAGGCTACAGAATGACGTCGATCGCGTAGTGGAATGGAGCCATCGAAATAAGCTCTATTTCAATGTGACCAAATGTGCGATAATGACATTCAGCCGCGCATACCAGCCGCGCCATCACCAGTACACGATGGAAGAGGAAGAGATGACCCGTGTATCCCGGATGTTGGATTGTTGATGACTACGGACTTAACGTTTCGTAATCACATCGGGGATATCTGCAAGCAAGCATTTAAGAAACTTGGGTTAATTTTGAGACAAGCGAGTCAGTTCAAACATGTTGAGGTGGCAAGGGTCCTCTACAATGCTTTAGTACGAAGTAAACTAGAAAGCAATGCAATCATCTGGCATCCACATGAGGTTAAATATAGCCTTATGTTGGAGAAAGTCCAGAATAGATTTGTGCGTTATATGTATATAAAACAGTATGGGGTCTATCCTTTCTTCCCCCTCATGTATCCGAATTCGTTAGTGCTGGGCATGGTTGGGTACAATGAGCTGGGAGTGAGAAGGGGCCTCGCACTAGCTACCTATGTGATTAGGGTGTGGAGAGGGATGCTACACAATCCCCAGGTTCTACAGATGCTGAAGTTGCATTTACCAGACAACTACCGGAAACCTTTGAGAGGAAGAAGTCACTCGCTATTCCGAGTGCCACCAGCGAGAACTGGAATTCTGCGGGAAGCGCCCGTGGTGGGGGCTCTGCTACTGTTTAACAAAATAACAGATAGAACGGATGTGGATTTATTTTACTGTTCTCTGACGGAGTTCACAAGGGCGGCCAGTTTTTGTCTCTGTTATTAATATTGATATTTTATATTTAATATGCACATTTCGAATTATTATTGAATTATTGGTGTATTACTGAGTTATTGGAATTATTATTATTAATTTTATAATATTTGGAATTGTCAATTGTATATTGTTATGTATTTATATATTATATTGATGTCTGGATCCCGAAATTTTATTTTGTTGTAAAATCTGTCTTGGCCTGTCTGTAATGGCACAGTTACTAATTGGAAATAAATAAATAAAAATAAAAATGTTAGTCATATTTCATATTCATATTCTTTATTGCACAGAAAACATAGATAAACAGACTGTTACAATAAATTTTATAGGCAAAGGCGAGCTTATCTCTAAAAAGAGATTTCTTCCAGCAAACCTAGGCAAGACAGGAGTGTATTTCCACGTAATGTTAAGATAAGTTGACGACCGTCACAGATAAGGTATATTTATATTCATCACGTAGTTTTGTAGTAAGTTGTATATAAGCTTAGTATTTCCTATAATAGTCTAGTATTTGCGCGTATCTCAAGCCTTTTACTTTACTCCCGAAGATGTCGCTCTCCTTATAATTGCCTCTGGCAAAGTGGAGAACAAATTTTCTCGTACGGGTTGCTGTGGAAACTGAAAAGCGAATGATACGAAAAACAGTGTGATTAACTGATCAAAATATTATCTGCCAATACCCACACCAACTGGATAACGAAGAGACGATATTCTAACCCAATGCGATACGTTTTTAGAAAAGAATATGTGTGTCAACATGCACATATCAAGAATAACAACCTATAATTTTACTATTATTTGTATGTTTTATTTGTTTTTGTTTATATAGCTCATCCTATTTCCTTTACCTATTTCTTATGTTTTAAAGGTAAACTACGATAACTTCGCGCGTAAATGACAGTAAAAATGTATCTTACGAACAATCACACAAGGTTCATTTCCGTAATTATCTATACCTAGATAGAGATTTGCAATTTTCACAGAATGTTCAATTTCGGTTGCAGCTATAGCTAGCACCAAATAATGAACTAGGTGGGTAGGTAAACGAGATATTATAAATTTAAGGACGGGAGACCAATACAAAGCGACGTGTTTTAATAGCCCCTACCAATCAATAACATACACTAGCCAAGTTTGGCTTTTCATTACTTTCTTGCACATTCTACACGTTCTAACTCAACTTACCGAGCCAAATCTATTGTCACCCTATTTTTCGATGTACCGAGCACAGAGAACATTATTTAGTTTATTATACGTGATTATACCAAGTACCTAATAGGCTGGCAGATCGTCGAACGTTGGTCTTGAAACGATATGGCGGGTTTAACATGGCAGATCAAGAAATGCCGCCTTATCATGTCATGATATGCCGAGGCACATCATGATGTGCCGAATTTGATGATCGGCCGCCGACATTTAGGTACAATGCTACATATTCATCGCAATAGCACTTATCCTAAAGTAGAAATCTAATAATTTTGATATGGAAGTCACATTTTGTGGAGTTCTATAAATTACATAAGTAGATGTGTTACTCGCACAATCACATGATTATAAATCTGTCAAATACATCCAGTTTTTATTCTTCAGTTAAAAATTATTCCTCACATTTCGTTACGTCATCATTGCAAACTTTCGTCCATTTTTCAGGTCTCAGCATCTCGATTTTTTCTAACAGCAGTTGGCAGTGGCTATATTCATATCTACATGTTTAGAAGCAACGTATCCTTTTAAATATGGCCAAATGTTTTCTATGGGAGTAAAATCGGGATCCGGAAAAAATAACAGGTTCCATCTACTTTTAAAGAAGTATATAAGAGCAAGGGCAACCGTTCCGATGGTGTTTCCTATCTCGGTATTTCGCAACTCTTCACCAGAGTACTCCTTAACCTCCTGATGAAACTATCAAAAGCGCTGCTACCTGAGACCCAGTTCGGCTTGCGACCTGACCGAGGCATAGCTGAGGCTGTCTTCTCAGTGCGTCAACTGCAAGAGAAAAGCAGAGAGCAGGGCCGTCCCATGTACCTGTATTTTATTGACCTTGAAAAGGCTTTTGACAGCGTCCCACCACAAGCCCTCTGGACGGTGCTCGGAAAGATTGGGTGCACAGATTGTGAGACTTCTCAGACTCCTACATTCATTTGACGACATGCAGAGCTGCGTTGCTATGAACGGTGAACAATCAGAGTTTTTACCCGTTACCTGTGGGGTCACTGAGATCATCTTCGCGATTAACTATGCTTTGTGAAAGAATCCCCAGAAAGCCTGCAACAGCTAATGTCGGATATTGACAAGTCTTGCCGTAAATTCGGCCTGAAGATCAGCGTCAAAGAGACGGAGGTGATGACTCTAGACATCGACGGTCACGAGCCGCTGAACATCACAATTGGGGAGGACGAGCTGAAGCAGGTCGATAAGTTGCGCAACCTGGGGCGCACTTTAACATCGAATTGCGATCTTGATTCATAGACCAACAGCAGGATCGCAGCTGCAGCTTCAGCATTCGGCAAGCTGGATACCAAGGGCTTTCGTTCACATGACATAAAGACAGGTACGAAGATCTCAGTGTACATGGCGATCATCCTGCCTTATCACCTATATGATGGGCAAGCTTGGACCGTGTACCGCCTTCACATCCGCTCGCTGTCTCCTCAGATGTCTACGCAAAATCATGAATATCAGATGGTTAGATCGCGTGCGGAACACTGAAGTGCTGCGACAACTTCGGTGGTGCGGACACGTGTCAAGGATGGCTTAGCAGAGGGTGTACGCGAAGTACATCATTCAGAAATTGAGGAGTGCAAGCGCAAGCGTGGCGGACAACTCCTCAGGAACAAAGATGTGCTGAAGCGGCAAATGAAGAGGTGCGGCATAGAGTGTTCCCAGTAGGATAAGCAAGCCGCCCCCAGACCCGAGTGGAGGGCTTTGGTTGAAATCAAAGTCCGTGACTTTGAAATCCATCGGCGCGCCGAGCTCGACACCAAGCGCGATGAGTTAACCGACCCGACCACCTGCGCTAACTCAGTCAGAGCACACCATTAATATAGTTGTATTAATGGTGTGCTCACATGCCCGCAATGCTCGAGTATCTTCACAAGGAAGATTGGCTACAAAAGCCATATGCGAGTACACGAGCGAGTTCAAAGCTCATGAAGCGGTCGCCGTGACCGAAAATCGGTCGGACCACTTATTAAAATATTTTTTAATTAAGACTAATAATATATTTGCTTAGCTACCTTTGCCCAAGAAAACACGCCTTGACTGGCGACCAAAGCATGCACCACCACCAAAGCACCCCCTCTTCTTTCACTATCACCTTGACAAGTCATCACTTATGAGCATCCTAAATACACAAAATTAAATAATAACCGAATGAATTGTTATCTTACTTTTGAGTTTTCGAATTTAAGTATATACATATGTACAGATTTCTTGTTTTTCCAGTGGAAGGTTTTTTCCATGAGACAAAACCTTGTAAAAAGATGTAAGTAATACGGTAACCTTGATATAAAATGTAGCTATAAGAATTTATTTTCCAAAGAATTTTACGAAAACAACTTACCTTTCAACTATTTTCGTTAATTAGTGCGAGAACGAACAGTCGAACAAATTCACTTAAAATTATACGCCTGGGCATATTGAAAAATAAAATGAACTACCCACATAATAAAATAATAATATGATTCAACCGGTTTGTTACAGATGTCGCTGTAATGTTAATGTTACTAACATAGAAAAATGGACTGTTTATGCATGCGTGAAATAAATAATATATCTAATTGGATCGAAAATTTGCTTGTGTGGTGGTTCCGTATGACTAATATGGCCGTATGTTCTTTATGAGTTTACTTACCATTTTATTTAATTAATAATAATAATAATACCTTCGACACTATTCACACACATTGATCTAGCCCCAAACTAGGATTCCCTGTATCTTGGGTACAAGACAACGATACACATATTTATATAGATAAATATTATATTTAGATAGATAAACAACCATGACTAGGGTACAAACATCCGTTCTCATCAAACAAATATTTGCCCCCACCGGGACTCGAACCCGGGACCCTTGATTTCGTAGGCAGGGTCACTGCCTCATGATCATGATCTCATGATCACATTCGGGTCGACGTATCTGCGTAATTAAGAGAATCGTGTGGGCGCGAGCTTCCATACAATAAACGGTAACCTTTTTCACCCCTTAAACCTTGTCCGATTTTCACAATTTTTTCACATGTTTGAGATACTATGAAAAACTATGCTTGTGCGTTTTGTGTTTTTTTGAAATATTTTGTATTTTAGTAAATATAAGTACCTAAACATTCACTTTTTTGACCAAAAAAAACCCTCCAGCATTTTTTTTAAATTTTTAACCAATCAAGCCAGATTTTCAAAAAAGGAAAAACTACAAGCATCGTTTATGATGTGTGGAAACGAATGAGACCAAATTTGTCTTATTCCATAAAGGTTTAGGGGTAGAAAAACGTTACCGCCTAAAAGCATAATTCGGCCGTAAATTTAGGCAATTGCGCTCTTATAGCTCTGAGATAGCTTGTATTTTGGTAAATACCTACTCGCGCCGAGTTCTGTCGCCATTCGCTCGTCTTAAGTATCTGCATGAGTTTATTCATTTTTTTCACATCATTTTCATTTTTCCTGATCCCGTGGAAATTCAGGGATAAAATGTAGCCTATTTGTTAATCCAGGGAATAAATAACCTTAATACACAAACACACACATTTTCGATTTTATAATAATATCTAGTCAAGAACACCGCGTTTACGTAATTATAACTAAAAACTAACGTTATTTGTCCAACGTTCTATCGATGATAGAATTACATCGTGAGGAAATCTTCAATCTCGAAGCGGCAATGGGCTAGCCCGCTGCCACGCAAAACGAAAACCCTTAAATACTCTTTCGAGCGGGGTTACGGGAATTATCACTTATTGAGGAGCGATGTAACGGGAATAGGTACAAAGTGTAAGCGACGAGCGGCATAAAGAGGGACGAGCGGCATAAAGGGAACAATTTCTATGCATTGGCCACGCTACAAAAGTTTTTATATATATGTCATGGTAAAAATGGTAATTAGCTTATAAACTAACTCGTTAGTTTGTAAACTATCGATAAATTGTCATCGGTTTACTATATCAATAAATTACGACATCAATTGTTAATTAGATCAACAAATTATTTTGCCAACAACTCACTACATCAACGAGATCAACATTTCAAAAGATTAACATATCATTATTTAAACAACTTCATCAACAATGGAATAACTAAAAAAAACACATCATATTTTTATAATCACTTTTTATTTGACACACTAAGAAATCAACACTTATTATTGTAAACTCTGTTCATTTATGTCATCAAGGAACAAATAAGTATAGGTCACACCAAACTTAAACACTAATTAATCATTTAAAAAGTACTCATTACAAAATATTGTGTTTTTTATTCGAATTTAAATGTATTTTAATGTTGTGCACATAGGCCTAGGTACCTGCTGTTTCTTTAATTCCTCTCCATTATAGGATTGCTGGAAGAAATATCTTGTTAGAGATAAGCTCGCTTTTATACGCGTTTCTTTCATATTATTTTTGTATCACTTTTTTGAGCAATAAAGTATATTAAAATATTAAAACAAATTCTTTCCTCTTCATCATACCTACCATTTTGAGACGCGCAAACAGCAAATGTACGGCGACACGAATTCATAAAATAATGAATCCACATCCCATCCTGATTTAATTACATCCAACCATAGATACATTTTAAAGAATAGATTAACTTCCCAGCGTGTATAGATTCGCGACTTTCCTCATGGAGCGATATCGCACCCTCCATATCGGTGCGCCTTCCAATATATTGCTCTTACGTCCGAATAAACCGATCTAAATGCAATTTAAAATCACCAAAATATCGAATTGCAGTCGGATCGCTTCATTCGGACCTAATATTATATCATAATTATATCACCAGTCTCACCGATCGATATCGTGCATGAGGAAAGTCGCTTACTTGTGAAAATGTCTTGACATTTTCACAAGTAAGCGAGGTGTCTTTACTTGAAAACATGTGATTTCAAATATTATTAATGCAGTTTGTGCCCTCATAATTGTTGGGTGCGTACGGGACCCTATAAATCAATATTCGAAAAATAAACCAATCAAATAATATTGGAAATTGTTGATGTATTGAGTTGTTGGCAAAATGATTTGTTGATCTTATGACTATTGATGTCGTAATTCATTGATATACTTAGTACGTCTTTGACCCATGAAGCTATTGACTTAGTGGTGTTGACGTAATAAGTATTGACATGATGAATGTTGATCTTAGGTACCAGACCCCAACAGGATTGCTCGTTGTTGCCTGCATGGCAATTTATTAATAATTTCCGATATAAAAAATTACAACGCCAAACATAAATAAATCTACTTTGTTGACTATCGATATATATAAATATCTGTTAGCATTTTCCCATTTTTTGGAGTAATTCCGATATCCTCCTGGAATTATTCCGAATCCTCCCAATTTGGTGGGAAAATAAGGGAATATAAGAAAACTAGAAATGCTGTTGAATTTTCCCTTTTTTTCCGAGGGATTCCGATGGATTCGGAATAATTCTAGATTTTTTCCATTTTTTGGAATTATTCCGATTTGGGTAGATTGGTTATATAAAATTACAGCCAGCGCCGACCTATAGTTGTCATGTCAGTATAGATTGGCGCGGGCGCCGGAATTATTACATACCTGAACTAACGAAAATTTCTGGAACAAGGAGTTCAATTTGTCGTAATCATCACCCACTTTGTTGAAAATTATATGAACCCTTCTGACTTCACTTTTATCAGGGGTAGCTAAAATGGATGAGTTGGAAAATATTATCATCCTGAAATAAACGAAACAAATTTTAAAAAGGCACTATGTACAAGATTTTACTAAAGTCACCAAAGTACAAACCTGCATTTCAGTATTTTCCAATGATGGTCTGACGGTGCTGAACGATCATGCTTCTCGCTTAGATTTGCCATCGCTATTACATATCCCAAAGTAGCAAACGATGGATTTGGTATCGTGAACGAGTAGTTGGATGGCATTGTAGTGAGAAACTAAATAGGTATATTAAGATCCTATAATATAGATAAATCCTATCTATAACTTAGATTCCTTAGTTTTATAGTTTACTTCTTTTTTCATTATTTTCCCGCCTTTTATCATAGGTACTTTTTTTAAATGCGTCTGCGCGTATTATATTTTCAAGCACGAGTTTCCTAAAGTCCAGACATTATAAAACTTGGTATGTATTAAAATAATATTCGCCGAGAAAAAAAAACTTCGAGAAATTATTATGAGTGCGAATGCTACGTTAGTCGTTAGTGTTTTTTATTTTTATTTTGTTGTATATTATAAATAAATCTTAAATAAACATGTCTTTGGAATAGATATGGTTTTTGGTGACTCGAGTCTTTTATTTGTATTTGTTTATTTGTATCCCACAGCATATATGTACTTAATCTATCGCAGAGTTAATTAATTACTTTGTATTAATGCCAATTACAGGATAGCCTAGTATATTATTTTTAATTTATGCGGTAGTGGAGAACTAAAGAGGAAGAAAAAATATTTTTACTGATACCCCCGGACCACGCACGTCCGCGCGCGCAACACGAGATTCATGGAACGGGGGACTAGGACAGAGCTATGCGGCTGGCAATAGCAATGCTTTGCCCCCGCCCCCCGCACCATGCCCCGCCGCAACATTCGGCTGAGCGCAAACCGGGACCATCAGCGCATAACATGAATAAACATGAAAAATAAAAATTACACTTGGTCCAAGATTCAGAGACGATTTCGGGTCTTTGAGAAGGACTTGAGATGTCACATTAGTATAGTCGTAGTCAGCGGAGCCAGGAGTTGGAAATTTAATTTGTTTCTGAATCTTAGGAGTATTTTTAACAGATTGGGCTGTTTGAAAGGTGGCCGGCCGTAATATCCGAGAACACGGGCTGTCCGTATTAAGGGACACCACACGACCCTAATATCCGAGAATCCATCTGTAAAAACGAACACGAGAAAGACACCATCAGGTTCTCAGAGACCACGGCTATGCAGCGCTACCCAACACAAACAGCCCGCGCACCCTACATATGACAATATGGTTTAATCTAAGTATATCGTACCTATGTACTATGTACTTTGGTTAAATATCCTTTTCTTATTTCTAATTAAGTTTATACATATCACACACACTTGAACACAGACAAAGGAAAGAATATTTGCTGATAACATGGTCTATCCGTTACCTACTAGGGTTGCACCTATGTTCCTACTCACAATCGAGTTAATATACCTATAATACAGGGCAAGGTTTGTAAATTAGAACAATTAACAACACGTTTCTATTATTCTGGCACTTAAAAGAAACACAGCAGAATTTCTATTGATTGGTAAATAGAATTCAGTTCATCAGTTAACAAATAACAAGGTACCTACCCCGCCATACCCGCACGCACATGATTAGCGCCGAGCTGGGTGTACAGTCGTCAGTACCCCAGCCTCAGCCTACACCTTGACACTATCAGCCATTTATTAGGCCTTGTGTTAAAACGATTACCAAAAAATTTAAAAGTGTACTATCAATAATTTCGATTTTTGCTTCGTATATTTAGGGTTGCGCGCCAAATGTAGAATATAAGCCTAAAAACCGGCCAAGTGCGTGTCGGACTTCGCACATTTAGGGTTCCGAAATAAATGAAGAATATAAGCCCAAAAAATAACTTAGGAAGGTACTCACTTCACATACACCTAGCTAAAATATCACTATCATTCTTCACCAGCAAATATTGGGTGCTACAGGTTCAGTTCATAATTCGTGAAATTCAATAGCTATTTCCATTATTTCTTATTATTTAAAAGTTAATTTCAAAGTTTTACATCTCCATATTAAATTTTCTTTTCATTTTCAGTTTGATAATTAAAATTTAATCTTCAATTTCAATTCAAAATCAGTTCGTCCTCTATCTATTAATCCATCATTTCATGATAAGATTAGTAATATTTTTTAACAGCTGGCACTTAAATTAAATTTGCTATGTGCTAAATGTTGTCTCATTGATACACAAAAAGTTTTGTAAAATTAGGATTCGTCATTCCTAAAAAATTGCAAAAATGTTTGTACTGAAAATTGTTTGAGTTTCCTTCATAATTTGTTTTTCATAGTGTTTATATGAATGACAAAGTTATATTTGCGGGTTTTAATAATTATTTTATATCTTAAAAACTGCTTATTTTATTTAGTTCAAACCAATTTTCGTTGAAATTGTTCTTGAGATACACAACATATAGATTTTTCCCTTTCTTACTTTAAAAGTAGAGGGGGGGAACACAATTTTTTGCAGTTTGGAAGGGTCTGTCTTTTTAACGTTCTACTTTGAGAAAAAATGGTTAATGGAACCTCAAAGTAATTTTTAATACCTTATAGACACCTCACACATAAAGGTTTAATGACAAAAAAATTTTGGTTTCAGTTCCATGTCCCCATGCATGGAACCAATGAACCAATGAGAAGAATGAATAAAAAAATTAAGAATGAGCCCCCCCTTACTTATTTTTTTTTAATTTTGTATATAATCGTGAAGCGTAATACAGATTGTTACGCTTTACGATTTAATGTACATACATACCATGTTTCAACTGTGTAGTCCTGATTATTTCGGAATAAAGTTCCAGTGACATACGGACGGACGGACAGACGGATAGACAAACTTGACGAAACTATAAGGTTTCCTTGTTCCTCTGCGGAACCCTAAAAATGAGGGAAATTCAAAGAAAAAATCTCATTTATCAATATATGTATAGGTATTTTTAGTAAAATATACGTAGCAATAAATATTATCACCAAATTTTAAGGTTAACAGGAAGTTAAAAATTTCTTCGGTACATTTAAAAAAAAAAACAATTGGCAGTTATAGGGACTGCCTATAGAAGTGAAAACTTAGAACTTTTAGCATTAAAATTTGAAATTGGGCATGTCGGTGACGCGAACCCATAAGATTTACCCCTACCAAAATCATCCTTCAAAAATTACCAAGGTACCCCGTCGAGATGGGTTGGGATTGATGTTTAGAGCTTGTTTGGATAAATAATGTTATTTTTGTTTTAAAATTATAATAAACAAAGGAAAGAGAAGCCACCAAAGACAGCTTTTTGAAGTGAAAACTTCTTTAGCCGCGTTGGGCACTTTTTGATAGGGGAAAATCTTATGGGTTCGCGTCACCGACATGACAAATTTTACTACTAAAAGTTCTAAGTTTTCACTTCTGTCGGCAGTCCCTATAACTGCCAATTCTTTTTTCATGCCCCCTTTTCGCTTTATGGGGGCGCCACCCTTAAAAACATTTTAAATAGTTTTTGACAACTTGTTTGGCTTTGGATCAACATGATTTTTATGTCGCAGGCAATTTGTATGATTCAGCATTTACAAACGGCGTCGTCCGTTTACAAACGCGCGCTACTATTTAATATGCCCAAGGCAAATTGAGACTCCTTTATGTTTTTCGTATTTTTTGTTGTTCTTACATGTTCAACGTAACACGAAGGATAAAGGGGGTTTCGCTTCGCTCACCTTCACCACCACCCTCACCTCGCTTCACCTAAGCTACCGCAGTGTTTTGCCCTGAAAATTTGATATTTTAATTTCAATTTGTCAATTTGCCTTCGGCATATTGTTCTAAAATATAGCAGCTCGCGTTTGTAAACGGACACCGTTTGTAAACTGGGGAATCATATAATTTGCCTGCCACATTTATACTGTGATTTTTTTAAGCTAAGTTAAGCTTACTAGCTTTAACCATTTGGCTGCAAAACCTATGTGACAGACAACGGACAGACGTGCGGACGGATGGACACGTGAACTGTCAGCAATAGGGTTGGACCGTCCGGGTAACGAATCCTAAAAAGGATAAACAGTACAATTATGGGATCGCTCGTGTGACTGTTCTAGGTATGTAAAATATTGAACAACCGAATTTTTAATTTGTGGGACACTTCTGGGGGCTCAGTTCACAACATTTCAAATTATTGACCCTCTAATTTAATAGCCATTTCGAAAGTTGGTCGAGAATTTAAGTGATTTTCATTATACCATTTTCTGAAAATTTTTAGATCTTAGAAAAGTTGATGTAGGCATAATGGACCATGTTACTTTTGCCAGAACATAAAAAATGTAATGTTAAGGCTTTGTCATTGCCTGTCCCGGAAAGTTAAAAAAAAAAAGCTGCGTTCGGTTTGAACGTCTCAGTTGACGCCCGCCCCGCCATGAGCCCATCTTATATGCTATCTCTTTTGCAGGCGAAGAACTTGTAAAGTGATATTCTTCTGTTAGTTTTATGCGGGTGTTTCTTTCTGGAAACTCAAACAAACCGAACCGAAACGATACAAGTTAGAGGTTATGGTGATATTGACAGCTAGTATCAGCTAATATTTTTTTAATGCTAGGCAAAGGTATTTGTAGTTCTTCTGCCTACATCCTTGATATCTGAATTATTTCCAAAGTATCTTTAAAACGAATGAACGAACGAATGGACATTAAATCTTTTTAACAAAAATTAAATGTTGTCAAAGCAACTCAGAACTTCCTAATTTTCTCAAACCTGACACTTTCCAAACTTGACTCATTTTTAACTCGGCTTTTTCTTATTTGGTTCCCTTTTCAAAGTGGACACTTTCCTAACTCTTCTCTCCTCCGGACGAGTATTTCCTTATCCGTATTGTAGGTGAAATATTTCACCAAAGGGACCAGTTAAGAAAAAGCCGTGTTAAAAATGAGACAAATTTAAGTGTCAGGTTTGAGAAAATTAGGAAGTCGTTCTGAGTGAAAATCTGTTTTTATATAGATTTCAGGATTGCAGCTTGAAGGACACACTCAAATGCAAACTCTAAAGTATGGGGAGCCGCAGCCACGTCGTCGTCGTCGCGTAGTGCCATATGTGGATGGCCAAGCATCTTCTATTTATCGCTTAGACACTGCAATATCCCCAAAAAAATAAGGATGTTTTATTACAAGGAAATAAAAGTACTCATTACTTATCAAATTTTATATAGTTTATTCATAGATCTACATAATTAAAAAAACATATCCACAATTAAACATTTCTCACAAAATACTTTACGTTATAATTAAGTCAGTAGAGCTAAACATAGGTAGGTGCTTACTTACATAATCCCGCCATGTACAAAAATATACGTCCATTCACAAATATCAGAGTACAAACATTCGAAAATTAGTAAAAATCTAGGTTAGATAAGACACCATTGAACAATTTCGACTTCTTAATTCGGATGTTCCAGATGGTCTCTGGCCTTCCTCAGTACTCCCTGTGTCTTGTGTATCTCTCTACAAATAGCTCGCTGGACGCTTCGCTTCCTCGTGTTGGCTGCATTCAGTTGTGCGAGTGTATCTGCCAGGGTTGCTTTGGTTCTGGCTAATTTTTGTTTCAGGGTTACGTTTTCCTCATACAGAGAACCTGAAAATAAAATACATTTTACTCTGAAGATCGAAATGTTAAAGAATATATAATATGTTATGTTTAAAAATAAATTAAAATAACTTACTCGGCGATAAAGACAATCCATCGTTCTGTTCAAGGCTGGATAGTCTGTCGCTGTCGATACCTTGGTCTGGCGATGTCGGGCGGTCTTCCTCCGATGGCAATCCTTCATGGACTTCATCCACTTTGCCGGCTTCCATAGCCACTCTGTGTGCATTCTCTATCTGCACCTGCGCTAAGGTTTCCATAGCTGTAGACAGCTTCTCGCGCGTCTCTTCCAGATCCCGCTCAATTCGCATGCGGTCGTGTTGCGCTCGAGCGCGTTCCAATGCTGCCTGCGAAGCCTGGACAGTAGCTTCGTCAGCCGCGCGACGCAATGAATGCTCAGTTTCCGTGAATGTTGCTTCCAACTCCAGCTTCTCGCTGCGAAGTTGCTCGGCCGATTGTAAGGCCGATGCGAGTTTCTGCTCGACTTCCTTAGCCTTCGTTTCGACAGTCAGCAACGCCTGCTTGCTCATAGCCGTAGATGTGTTCGCCTCGATCAAGTTAGCCCTCTCTGCCGCGAGGGTCTCATTCAGAGTGTTCTTCTCAGCTATGAGATCCTTGATCTGTTCTCTGGCCGATGCCAACTCGTCGTTGAGTAGGTTCTTCTCCTGCTCCAACTGTTCGATCTGTTTCATGAGCGTGCAGACTTCCTCGAAGACGGCGGCCTCGCAGGTGACCTTGTCGTCGGAGCGCGAGCCCTGGGAGATGCGGGAGCGGCGCGCGCGGAAGCCCTTCGCGTCGGAGGTGACGGCAGCAGCCGCTGCAGCCTCACGCAGCCCTATGCGCGCCAGCGACACGTTGCGGTCGGGCTCCGACCAGCACTCGGACTCGCTAGGCGCGTCGGGCTGCGGGGGCTGCGGAGGCCGCCGCGGCAGCCTGCGTGCCGACACTCGGAGGTTGTCGTCACTGCAGTGCACGTGGTGACCGAACATCAGCGTCAAGTCCTCGAGCCTCAGCGACTGAGAGATGTCGAGGTTGCTCTCGTCCATTGTGAAGTCTTCTGGCGCCATCGATTCGTCCAGTTTCAAACCGACGGGAAAGGCTAGACTTTGTTCGAGAATGCTTTCAGCTAATCTTTTCTTGTCTTCACCGAGCACGCACCTGTACCAAATAAACAAGTCAGTGTTTTGATGTTCAAAAGTATCATCATCATTTTACTTGAGTAAAGACATCAGGTACTTACTTATGCGACAGTAATTTGTCGAGAAAATATGCTAGACCTTGAAGGCGTCGCGTCAGTAAGTCCTGAAGATTCCTGTAATAAAAAATAGATTATTAAAATAGATTGTAAAATATATGTTACCATAAGATTGTCAAAACCGTTAGTTTATAATCTAACGCTTTTTTTGTAAGTTTTCAAACTATCGATAAATTGTAAACTGTAACGTACTGCTTACGATCACGCGTCATGCGTTAGTTTATAATGAAACCGTTAAATTGTGAACTGGTTTAAACTTGAATTGCAAAGGAAATACAAGGGCAAACACTACGGTAGCTTAGGTGAAGACTAGAGGGGGCGCGCGCAACAAAGCAAATAGCCTTTGTATTAGGTTGACATGTAAAAACAAAAGAAACGTAAATTCTAAACCCTGTCTAGCCTGTCGGTCTGGATTACAATTTGTCAGTAGTTAGTGAACAAACGCGTTAGTTTATAAACTAACGGTTTTAACAATCTTACGGTAACAAATACATGTCTCGAAACTCTCAAGTAAGATTAAATGAGGTAGGAGTTTAAAAACGATATATATAATTGATTTACTGACCCGCTGACATCGCTGTTATTATCCACATTCTGTTGAAGGTCTTTGATCTTATTTTCTAAATCTCTGATGTGTTTATCCTTGCATTTTACTATTTCTTCGTATTTTTCTAATTGCGAATCGCTCACATGTGCATACACTAATTCTTTATCCTGAAAAAAGAAGAGTTAAGAAAGCACTAAACTTAAGGCATGAGGTAGGGCTGTATTTAGAACATTATTTTAATCACTTGTTTACTCACCAATTTTAACTTTTTGATTTCTTTATCTTGCTGCTGTATTTTCTTCATACACCCCTTTATCATTTGAAGGGCTTTACGATTCTCCCGTCGAAGCCTTTTGAGTTCACCCTAAGGATGAATAAGATCTTGAGAGACAGTTACATCTTTATTTAATTTACATTTATTTGCTGTATGATAATGATGATAATATTTAGAATATGCTTGTAAATTAACAAAGAAAAATTCTTACCAATTCCTCAACGTTTTCAGGTTTCCGCATATAATCCCTTGAAATAAATAAAGGACTGTTATTATATCGTTGTCATGAAAATCTGGATCAAGTTATTAGATCAATGGAAGATACTTACCCAGCCGATTCAGACTCCAAGCAGGTATCCTTAGTATAGTTCTGAAATATTACATCTCGCTGATTAAATTCTTCTCATAGTTTCAAATATTATTAAACAAATAGGCTATTTGTATATGATATTTGGCCTTTGATTCCATACGAAAATACGAGAACGACCAATAGAGGTGTTAAAACTAATATAAATAATACAGTAATGTAGACTTTATAAGCAGCACGGTAGAGGCTTAAGGTTAAACTAACCTGAAGTTTATCGATGTGCATTGAGTCAGTTTTCTGTGCTGTAGTATCCATAGCTTCTACACTATCGGTTGACATCGATCCCTGTAAAATCAACAAGTCAATATATTGTTTCCAAAAAATTAAAACTTAAAGAACACCCCCGACACAACCAATAAAAACATAAAAGACTTGAATTTGGTTCACTTGTTTCCTTGACGAGCTGATAACTTTCGAACCACTGAACCGATTTTAATAAAATATTGCCAAGAAATGAAATTTAATAACAATAAAAATCGCATTTGAGTGATCGGGTGCCACGGACGCTTCAAACATCACTCTTTTTCATCGGGTGTTAAAAATAAATAGATAAATACTTTAATATATTAACTTATTATATTAAAATATTAACTCTAAAAAATTACGAAAAAAGAACCAATTCTGACTGGATCTTAGTACAATCAAATTATGTTCGCCGGAGAAACAATATTATAAGAGAAAACTTGCGGTATAAAATATATGGTATGGTATGAAGGACCAAAATCACCTGTTGTTCCAATACATCGATGGCCTCTGCCGCGGCCGCTAGCAGCTCCTGCTTGTCCGTGAGTTGCCGCCGCAGCTCCTCCACCTCCACTTGCAGGCGTACGTTGTGCTCCAACAAACCCTGAGGGCGATGTTGCGGTTACAATGTTGCGATTAGTATGGCGGCCGGTGGCCGGTGACAAGAACTCGACGCCCCGCGAGTAAAACTTCGTAAAGAATGAAATGATGTGAGTAGTCAGTTATGATTGACCTGAAATTGTCGACTAATGTTAAATGGAAAATGTTTAAATCATATTACCAGCATCCCCCGGTTTGGTTTCAAAAAATTGTCCACAAATAGTCCGCACCACACGCCAAATTTGAGAAATAGTCGTTAAAGGATCCCAGAGTTAAAAAGGCACCCTGGTAAGGCCTACGACTTTGTATTTTTAAATTAGTGCCAAAACAGTCCAGAAATAGTACATCGAAACAATAATAATTTTAAGATTTTAAAAACTTACATTTAAAAATTCTATTAGTTTTTCTTCTAATCTTAAAGTTTTTACATTACACAGTCAGGTCATAAGTTCTGTCACACAATAAAAACTTTTGAATTTAGAACGCTGGCCACAAAAAAGTTTATTGAATTCGAATTTCGAATTTTTCATAAAAATAAAAATGTGTACTTTTTAGAATTTTCCTCATTTTTAAATATGGAGTGGACACTTAAAGAAGACCGTGTCGCAGTTATTGCGTTGCATCGTTGCGGTTACGCGCCAATTCAGATTTTCGACTTACTGAAAAATTTGAATATAACCAAAAGATTCGTTTATCGTACCATAAAACGATACAATCAAGACTCTAGTGTAGATGACAGGTCAAGAAGTGGTCGCCCTCGCTCTGTTAGGACTCCAGCAGTGATAAAAGCTGTGAAGGCGCAAATTCAAAGAAATCCCATACGTAAGCAGAAACTGTTGGCCCTTCAGATGGGGTTAAGCAGGACCACGGTGAAAAGGGTGTTAAATGAAGACTTAGGGCTTAGGGCATATCGAAGAAAAACAGGACATCGTTTGGACGCTCATTTAATGGACCTGAGACTGAAGAGATGCCGCGCTTTGTTGAAGCGGTACGCGGGAAAAAAGCATCGGGAAATTCTTTTTTCGGATGAAAAAAATTTCACCGTGGAGGAGAGCTACAACAAACAAAATGATAAGGTGTACGCACACAGCAGTGAAGAAGCGAGCAACCGTATTCCGCGTGTCCAACGAGGTCATTTTCCATCCTCGCTCATGGTTTGGTTGGGAGTCTCTTATTGGGGCTTAACTGAGGTACATTTTTGTGAGAAAGGCGTAAAAATGAATGCAGTTTTGTATCAAAATACAGTCCTCAAGAACCTTGTGGAACCTGTTTCTCATACCATGTTTAATAACAGGCACTGGGTATTCCAACAAGATTCTGCGCCAGCTCAAAATCAAAATCAAAAATCAAAATCAAAAATCATTTATTTCCATAGGATGTTGTTACATCACTTAGATCCGTCATTACATTTTTTTGGGTGAGTTCACTAACACAATGTCGGAATCTGTGGAGAAGAGCTCACCGAAGAAACTCCACAGTCGTAGCACTCATAGAGCGAAAAGCACACAAGACTGGCTGGCGGCGCGTGAAGTCGACTTCATCCGGCACGAAGACTGGCCCTCCTCCAGTCCAGATTTGAGTCCGTTAGATTACAAGATATGGCAACACTTGGAGGAAAAGGCCTGCTCAAAGCCTCATCCTGATTTGGAGTCACTCAAGGCATCCTTGATTAAGGCAGCCGCCGATATTGACATGGACCTCGTTCGTGCTGCGATAGACGACTGGCCGCGCAGAATAAAGGCCTATATTCAAAATCGCGGGGGTCATTTTGAATAAACTTTATTACCTTAACCCCTCGCACCCCCAGCCACTTGGCGCCGACACAGCTCGTCCCCCAGGCACACTTAAGCCCGCGCGGCGCGCGACACTTGACTGACGTATCAAGTGATTATGTTGAAATGGTAACTCTTAGAACTATGAGAGTGCTAAATATGAGTAGCTAATGAAACCCTCTCTTAGTCAATGCAAAACTAATGTCACAGTGACCTTCCTTTATTATTGTACCGACATGAGAATCACAGACATCTATGAAAATGGTCCTTCTCGACACAAATCTAGCAGACATGAGAAAAACATCAACAACATATACATGTTATTTGATACCTACGTAATCTAAATAACATTACCCTTTCAAAACAATAAAAACATTAGTGTGTTCTTATATAAACTGTTCAATATTTCAGCGTTTGAAATTTTCCAAAAAAAAGTCCTCGAAAAAGTGTTTTTTTTAGGCACGTTTGGAATATTTTTTTCTATGAATGACCATAGACAATTGTATCGGATTATAGACTTTGTCTTATTGAGCGTCTGGAAAATCTTTAACAGTACCAACATGACAAAAATTGGCCAAAATATACCGGTTTAAAAAAGCGCGGGAGCGAGAGCGTCATATGACGCTTGGGGGACGGACGGTACTCGAGGCGAGCGTCATATGAGGCTTGGGGGATTGTAAGGTTAAGAATCTATGTTTTATTAAGTTCATTTTGCTATATAAATGTTTACATAAATAATAAACATGTCTAAATTATTTCATATTGCACATGTGACAGAACTTATGACCTGACTATGTATAATGTAAAAACTTTAAGATTAGAAGAAAAACTTATAGAACTTGAAAATGCTTTAGAACATATATCATGGGATATTATTGGTTTATCTGAGGTGAGGAGAGAAGGAGATGATACATTAGAAAGAAAAGACAACATTTTCTTCTATTCTGGAAAAGCTGGAAGCCTGTCTGGAGTAGGCTTTTTGGTCGCAAAGCGTTGGGCCAATAACATAATGGAGTTTAAGGCCTACTCCGGCCGTATAGCCGTGCTTAAACTCAGAGTCACAGAGGATAAAGTATTAACCGTTGTTCAAACCTACGCTCCTACATCAGCCCATCCGGACGAAGAGATAGAATCATTCTACGACCTCCTCGGTATGGTTTGTAATGAGAAACAAGGACACTGGACCACAGTCATAGGTGACTTCAATGCAAAGATTGGACCAAGACTTGACAAAGACAATTGTCACTTGCAGGGACCGCACGGCCTCGGCACCCGAAACCCACGAGGTACACGCCTCATCCGCTTTGCTCTTGGACAAATTTTTGCTATCAGCTACACCTTCTTCTACAAAAAGCCGCAAAGAAGGTGGACCTGGATTTCACCAGAGGGTCGCGTGAAAAACGAAATTGATTTTGCCCTCATCTCAGATCAATCAATAGTTCACGACGTCAGCGTAATTAATAATATTAAATTTGCCTCTGATCACAGACCACTCCGCACAAAATTGGTTTTTGATACAAAACTACACCGCCTGAAATTATTTAAGAGCCGAACTAGACATTTGAACAGAAATACTTTGATGGCTAATGCAGACCAGTTTGAATGAATGAATGGTGCTTCTCTAGCCAGGGTTCTAAACCTGTTCCGGTCTTTCGGCCGGCATACCAGAGAGCACGAGTTTTGAGGGGGGGCGGAATGACCTGCTCGATAGGAGAGGAAGGAGCGTGAATTCAATCGACCGACTCTTCAGCCTGAAGCCAATATAGGATATGTGGAATGGGGAGGATATAGGATTTGGAGAGCAGCTGTTGTTTTCTTCAAGTTCATGTTTTCCTTCTATTTTCAGGTATTGTTATAGGTTGAGTTTCCTGTCCTGTCGTGTTCGTTTGGGTTATCCGGTAAGGTCTCCGTTTCGCTTTCGCTGTCTATTTCTGGAATATGGTATATTCGGCTCGATGCCTTTCTGACTTCATCCCTGTTGTGTGCTGAATTCTGCTGATTCTGTCCAGTAACTGTGTTCTTTACCGTAGTATTTGATGTCATGCTTAAGGGAATCTTTCCAGGTGTAAATGGGTCGGCCAACTTTCCTCTCCTTTGCTTCGTATTTCAATGCAGCGTGGAGTAGGTGTTTTTGTGGGCGTCGTAGAATATGTGTATAGTAACACATCCGATGGTTTTTGATTTGTTTGGTTATTGTTTTGCCCTGTAGTAATTCATGAATTTTGTGGTGTCTTGGATAGCTTCTGGCGTTCTCAAACATGTCTCTGAGGATCAGGCGTTCATATTTTCTTAGTCTAGAACGGTTTGCTTTGGTGAGGGCTGCCGCTTTAAGTCCGTATGTTATACACGGTGCTATAACCATTTTGTAAATCAGGCGTACTATTTTCCAGTCCATGTTGGATTTCTTTATAAAATGCATTAGGGCCTTGGAATTGCCTATGGCTTGCCGGCATCTCTTCTTTATTGTGTCTCTCCTACTATGTCCTGCCGTTATATATGTGCCGAGATATTTTATTTCGTCTACGGGTCGTATTGGAACTCCGTCCAATACGATCACTTGTGGGCGCTGGGTGTTTATGGGCTTCTCTTATAAGAATTTTCGTCTTTGTTTCGTTAGTATCGAGCCCTACTGTTTTTAATAGTGCTTTCAAGTGCGTGGCGATTTGGTCAAGGTGTTGTATATCTTGACAAACGATGATGAGGTCATCCGCGAAGAAGAGAATAAGTGGTAAGACTATTTCTTCATCTTGGTCCAGTTTTATGTTGGGAATTTCTTCTTCCAGTGTTTTGAGGACGTCATCCATTAATATTGTAAATAGTCTTGGTGACAGTGGACAGCCTTGTTTTACTCCTTTTCCTTTGTTGATCAAGTTACTTTGCTGTCCGAACCATTTGATGCAGGTCCGTTCATACATGCAGGCTTTTATTATCCTATTGGTTAAAATCTTATTGGTCCTTGAAAGGAGAATATCCTTGAGCACGTTTAGGTCTATAGTATCAAATGCTTTGGCGATATCTAGCGCCAGTACATATGTTCTGTTACCCGCGCGCCATTCTTCGTCTAATACTCTGCGTAGTGTGAAGATGTGGTCATCGGTGGATCTATTGCGGAGAAATGCTGCTTGGTAGTTCCCGAGTTCTTTTGTTATCTCGTCTAGTTTGATGAGCAGGTATGTCGCGTATATGCGATATCCTGTATTACACATTGTTATACGGCGATAGTCATTGGTGTCTTGCGGGTTTCTGATTTTGGGGATAGGTACTTGGACCGTTTCATTCCAGGACTCCGGTATTATATTTTCTGTCCATGCTCTGTGCATTGTTTTGGTAATAACCTTTAACAGTTGTGGCGGTATTCCTTTGTACAGTTCCAGGACTACCTGATCTATACCCGGCGCTGTTCCGTTACGCATGCGGCTGATTATCGTTTTTATATCGGCTATTGTTGGACCATTTTCTAGATAGTCAGGGTTTAATGAAGTTTCGTTAGGGATAATCATAATTTTAGGTCCTTCTGATTTCCTTAATTCCTGTTCCCAGCGTGACATTGGGATAAATCGTTGTTTTTTCCACCGTCTCGATTGAAGCTGGTGTCGTCTGTAATAGTGGTACACGATTTGCATGCGTTTGCTTGGGTGTTTTTTTCCTAGGCCTTCAAAAATGCTCTGCATTCTCGTTTTTCTTTATTATCAATAATTTCCTCAAGACGTCGTCAGTATTCTTTGAGTTGTTTATTGATTGTTTGGTCGGTTGGTCGACGTCTTTTAAGGAATTTGGCCTTTTGTAAATTTGCCAGAGCAATTCGGTGTTCCCGCGATCTAGCGGGTTTTACGGAAAGTGTTTTTTGGGCTACTGACTTCATAACCCCTGTAATAGATTCCCACGGAATGTCGGGCGTATATTCGTCGTCATTTTCTATAAATTTGTAGTTGTTCGCCGTAAGTTCTTCCATAATCCCGTTATGGTATTTTACTTTTGTGTCATTCATTTCATCTCGTGCTAGGGCGGTGTACGAACACTGTTTATAGTTGAACTTTAAAGCTGTTATCGCTTTGTACTTAGTTTGGGTTGTACTCTTTGTTGATTCCATTTGCGTGTCGCCAGTTCTTGGAAGCAGGTTTAGTGGGTCTATTTCACCCCAGATTATCTTGTGGTCGGAAATATGCAGGTAGCTCCATTGTCCTCTGATGAAGTTAAATGTGTGTGGCGCATTATTCGAGATAGTTATATGGTCTAGTTGTGATTTTGTTTTCCCGTTAGACCATGTGGCCAGACATGACTTGAGAGCCCAGGTGGTTTCTACTTTTAAGTTTTCGCGGGAACGGATATCCATTAGCATTTCTCCGATGATATTTGATGATTTGTGTAGGAGATTTGTTCCTATAATTCCCTTTTTCCTGTATTCCTTTGTATCGCCTAGTCCGATATGCGCGTTAAAGTCCCCTAGCATTAATATTTTGGCTTTGTTTGGTTTCTTTTGAATAATCTTTATAAGTTGCGAAAACGCTGCGGTTGCTCTCGTGGAAGAGGGGATATGTGCGTTTATTACATATAGCGTATTAGTGGCCGATGTTATTGTTGCTGCCATGGTTTCCAGGTCGCAATTTATATTGTGGACCGTTAAGTTCAGGTCCTTTCTAATTAGTATAGCTAAGCCACAGTGTGCGATGCTGGTTGTGCCTGATAGATACCAGAGATAGTGTTTTGACACGTATGTCCCCGATGTCATGTTTGTTTCCTGTATACAGGCTATATGTATGTTTCTGTTTGTCAATTCAGCATCAATGTTGAGTCTCTTAGGTATTTCGGCGCATCCTCTAACGTTCCAAGTAGCAATGCGCATACGCTCGCATGTGACTTTTGGTTTAAATATGGGGCTATGTCGTATCATCGTATATCCGGTGTTGTCAGGGATTTCATCTATTGATGTTATGGTTGACCCTGAGGAGGTCATGGGTGTTGCCTTAAGTATCGGGGAAGGTATGTTGTTATCAGTTTGGCTGTCGGTTGCTAGATTCGTGGGTAAATTTTGTGATCCAAGCAAGTATACGCTGTCGTAGTGGTTTCCCGTGAAGTTGAGGTTGATAGATCCCACTGCATCCGCGGGATTCTTGGGCCTGTATGTGAGCGATAGTGTATTTTGCTGGTGGATTGTTACGTTAATTAGAAATTATTCGGCGGCTGCTATTATAATCTCCTCTCCAGCCCAAGTTCCGTAATTGCGCAGATTTTTAATGTAGTCATTGAGGGTTTCTTCAGGCTCGGCGATTGCAAACTTTATGTTCTGTTCATCGCAGTTTTCTTCTACATATTTAACTAGATCCTTACGAATGTGGGTGTGGTCGAGTGTTAATTGATATAGGTGATTAATTTGGTCAGCAATTGCGTGGAATAGGCAGTTACTATCTCTCGGCATTGATAAGGCTTTCATCTTTTTGGAATGTTGTTGAAAGAAAGAACTTAGAGCTAATTTGATTAATTTGAACTGCCTACGTACCTGTTGTTAATGGTACGGGTTGTGGCTGTCAAAGTTTGTGCGTATCTTTGCGCATTTATTCTCGGTATTTTCTAAGAGAATTGGAGGCTGGGCCTGGAAGCTATAAAATAGGCGTGAGAGAGACCCGCTTAGGACAAAGAGTCTTTGATTTTATTCTGTTATTGTTCGTCAGCTGCCTTTCGTTAATTGCCTGTTTTCTGCAAGATGGTAAAATGAGCCTTTTATGATGTGCAAGTGTTGGCTTTTACTCGCTATTTCTCAGAATATGCAGTAGGCTTGCATTATTGTTTATTTTATTTTTGTAACAGGTCAAGATGGGCTGGTTGGACCGGATGGTGGCAAATAGTTTAGTTTTGTTTTATTGTGCTTGGGTAGGTTCCTGCCTAGTTTTGTATTTTCGTATACCTATCACCTACCTATTTGTACGGGACTATGCCTATGGAATAGTTTAGAGTTGGCTTAGTAATTTGGAGCGAGAGCGGTATCTGTTTATGAAATGGTAACCAGCATTACGAAGGATGTTACCTGCCAGATATAAAGTTAGTTTTGCTGTTTTATCTGATACCGGGCTATCTTAATCGGAGCAATCTCACCAGGTTGTTGCTCAGCTAGTGAGACTCTCTGCACTGACATCACCTACTTCAGTTCACTTCATTAGTGCGTAGTAGTGAGGTCCGTGGCACGGGTCGAGGTTCAGTCCCTGTGCAAGGCCCTATTGTTTATTGCTCGTTGGAATTCGTTTTTTCTTAGCTCGTTGTCCAGAGAAGGGGCTTGTTGCACAAAAAAAAAAACGTATTTGCTTCGCCGTTTTGCAGCTGTGTTAGTTTGAGGAATGTCTTTTGTCGTAATTTATCTCTTTTGTTTAACTTTTTCTGTCCGGTATTGTTTGGGTTTTAGTGTCCTTATTCACGTGCCTGCAGGAAGTGCATGAAAGGGCCTGCCTCTTGGCGTGGGATAACACCACGACTCGTTGCGCAACTCTAGTTTCTATTGACTTAGTATTTATGATGATGTATCAAGCACCACGAATGTCTGTGCTGAAATGAAAAAAGTCTGTTTCCCAGGTTGTTGCTGTTGAGAGAGCTTAATTTTATGGGTTAGATTCACTTAAGAAATACCTTAAATAATGAAGATTCTACGTCCTATGTAATCGTTTGTGTGTCCGGGGAAAGCAATTCATTGATTAGGTTAGGTTACTGCTGAGGAGATATCCCAGTGTCATGACACACCTAATGTGCTGGATAGGGTCGGTTAATACTCCAGGATAACGGCGTGTCGTTAGGGAGTACTGTTATGTATTGCGTGAGACGTAAACTCAGGGTCACTTCTAGTAGATTCGTCTGTGGAGATAAATATTGGTTGCATGCGTTAGGACACTGAATAGGAACGGGCTCACCAGGCAACACTCGTTGAGTTGTCTCAGCTATGTGCACCTATTGTCGTACACAATATTGTACACGTATTGTCACAGCAGCGTGGCGTAGCCTATTATCTGGTAGGGCGCAGCTCAGAACCTATCTAATTCACACTTTACGCACTCTACTTTCACACTTGTAGCTATATTAGACACTCTCATATCATCTCGCTGATACAAAATCTCCGAAACGCGAGAAACAGAGACAGAACAAAGGCGCGCGCCGGGTTGTAAATTATTGTTTCTTTAAACGCGTTTGCAAGATGTCGGAGGTCTATAGACACGTCCGTTCGGTCCGGCAACACAAACGCCACTCCTGATGGCTAATGCAGACCAGTTTCAATTAAAAATAAAAAATAGTTTTGGATTGCTACAAAATATAGATATCAAATCAAATCAAAATCATTTATTTCACCTAAAAGTACATGACTACGGTAAAACATATTGTGAAAAGCTTTAGAGTTGAAGAGATGTTCTATTTAGGCACGGGAATCAAAAATGATTAGCTTGTGGCTCCCGCACTAGGCACAGCCTGTATCGCGGGAACCTCTACTGTTTATAATGTTTGGTATACATGATGGTAGCAGGTTAAAAACATTCGTTTCCATATAAAATAGCAAAGTAGATATTTTAATAATTACAGGTGATTTAAACACGGTAAATTAAACCAGAAGACGAAAAATTATGATGGTTATGCAGCACAAAAATTTCCACTTACTAAAAATTAATAATAAATATTGTAAGGGTGTGTGTGTGTGTGTGTGTGTGTGTGTGTGTGTGTGTGTGTGTGTGTGTGCGTGAGTGTGTGTGTGTGTGTGGGTGTGTGTGTGTGTTAGAGGGTGTGTATGTGTGTGTGTGTGTTTTGTATAAATAATAAATATAGGTAGAGTATTTCTATGATTGTGTTCCAATGAAGTTTTCAGTCTGATTATAGTTCATGCCAAAAAGCCATAGTTGGATTTTGTATTTAGCTTTAGATGGTGAGGCGTGTTTGATGTCACATGCTTGAACGACCTTATTGTAAATATGCGGATGCAAAAATGGGCCGAATCTTTGTGCGAAAGATGTGTTTGTTCTCATCACTGGGAGTTTAAATATTCGACGTTCAATCATGTCATTGTAAGAAGCGGAGCAGAGAGCCTGCCGATGCATGTTAAGGGAGACTCTAAGATAAAGATGATGTGCAGGAACAGTACATAAATATTAAAGAGTGTGTAAGAAAAGCAAGCAATAAAGTTAAACAAACAAAACAAAAACTTAAAAAACTTTCAACAGATACATTACAGCTTATTGATAAACGACAGGACTACAAAGATGATAGAAGCGGTGAAGAATATAGACTGCTGGATATAAAAGTAAAAAGATCAATAAGGCGAGATATTAGACAATATAACACAAAGCTAGTACAAACAACGTTAGAAAATAATAAATCCCTCAAAATTGCTAAGAAAGGAATATCACAAAACAAATCATGGATCACTTGCCTAAAAGACACGAACGGAAATAAACAGAGGGACAGGACCAAAATTATAAATATTTGCACTAACTTCTACCAGAACCTTTACACTAGAATGACGAATACAACCGAACAAGAACCTGTTTCAGCATTCTGTTGCCCTGATAACATACAACCAATCACTGGCTATGAGGTTCATTGCGCCCTTCGCTCAATGAAGTTCAACAAGAGTCCGTTCCACGACGGCATATCAACAGAAGTGTTGAAGTTGGGCGAACCCATTTTACTACCACATGTCACGAACTTTTTCAACTCTCTAATGCATACCGGACGATTTCCAGTCAACATGTGCCACTCGGAAATCATACTCCTTCACAAAAAAGGCGAGCGATCAGATATCGGCAACTACCGTCCTATCAGCCTTACATCCCACCTGTATTTTATCAGTGATAGAGCGCCGCATATCTAGTCTACTCGACCAAGCTCAACCACCCGAGCAGGCTGGGTTTCGACCCGGTATGTCGATCTCAGATCATCTCCATACATTGAACCAGATTATTGAGAAGTATCACGAATATAACCTCCCTCTATATATTGCCTTCGTCGACTACTCAAAGGCATTTGATAGTTTGACAAATACATCCATATTTACAGCACTCCATAATCAAGATATAAATACACACTACATCAGCCCCATCAAGGAAATTTATAGAAACAGTACAGCATCAATTAAATTACAGTTTCCGGATCCATCATTTCCAATTGAAAGAGGCGTCAAGCAGGGCGATCCTCTCTCCCCTAAACTTTTTACGAGCGTGTTGGAAGAGGTCTTCAAGACACTAGAGCCAGATTGGGAGAGCAGGGGTATAGACGTCGGCGAGGCGTAGCTTACAAACCTTCGTTTCGCCGATGATATAGTCCTGTTTTCTAATTCACCTTCTGAGCTACAAACTATGCTGCAACAACTCAGCCATGCAAGCCTCGAGGTTGGACTTAGCATGAACATGTCAAAGACCAAGGTCATGTCTAACAGCAAGGAGCATGCGGTAGACGTGGATGGGGTGAGAATTGCATATGTCCAGGAATATATCTATCTAGGCCAAATAGTCTCTTTCCAGGCGCGACAAGACAAGGAAGTCGATAGACGCGTCGACAATGCCTGGAAGAGCTTTTGGTCTATGAAGGAGCTCATGAAGGGACAACTTCCGTTGTCCCTGAAACGCAAGCTCATGGACATGTGCATTCTTCCCATCCTTACCTACGGAGCCCAAACCTGGTCTTTGACTGACGCGCAAAGGTTCAGACTCGGGGTTTGCCAGAGAAACATGGAGTGCAGTATTCTCGGTGTTCGGCTTTTAGACCGGATCCGGAATACAGAGCTGCGCTCCCGAACAAAGATAATAGATGTAGCTCAGAAGGCTGCCCAACTAAAATGGGACTGGGCCGGCCATGTTGCTCGGATGCTGCCGAATAGCTGGGCTAAGAGAGCCACAGACCGGCTCCCAGAAAATGCAAAGAGAAAGTGTGGCCGACCCAGGAAGAAATGGAGTGATGAGTTGGGTCTATGGGACAAGGAGTGGAGGGAGACCGCTCAGGATCGGATAGAGTGGAAGAGGGGGATAGAGGCCTTTGCCCAGCAGTGGGACATGGTGGGCTCGTAATAATAATAATAACATTAAAAAAATAAGTTTACTTTCCCATACACATCTCAGCTGTCACGTGTCCCAGTGTCCAGAAACTCAAGGTCAAGTGGTTACAGAGAGAATATAATATTGAAACTTTACCGTATGTTTCTCATTGGAGTTAACTATTTTTAGCAGTGGTCCAAGTTTCATTTTCATGAAGATTTCAAAATGTGAGAATTACGGCTTGTAGGACATGTTTTAAAAGCTATCTTTTACAGTTAGAGTACCCACAGATTACAGACTTTTTATCGGCTGATAGTTTTAGTCTGGGTTTTAAGCTATCGCAGCAGGCCTAAACTTTTTATAAATATCAAGTTACGTAAAAAAGGAGTATATATTAAAGCAGTTATTGCTATAAACAAGCTCCTTGATCATGTCATGAGTGTCAGATTTTATACGCCATCGAGAAAGTAGTATGATTATTTTTGCTCGAGAAGTCTACCGAATTTTAAATACTATAGACAAGTAGGTACTAAAAATTCTGTAAACAAGCCGATTTCTACAGGAAACAAACAAAACTAAAAACCTCATGAAATAATAATCTATGGTTAGTTTTGACGCCGTAAGTATTTTTTTTAGCAATCTGGACAACAGTCACTTCATACATTTTAGTTGTTACATTGTTTTAAATATCTACTTGAATAGAGTATAGCTTGTTGATCATGAGTGTCAGTTTTCATTCGCTAAAGGGGGCGTCCATTAATTATATGAGGTGTTCAGGGGAGGGGGGAAGGGGGCCTTGGCAAATCTCACGGATTTATTCCCCCCAAAAAAAACTGCAAAATTGCGAGAATTGCGTTAAATTAAAGTAAATACAGGTTTCTTGACTAAAATATTGCTAAATCTGAAACAACAATGTTTATCGTGGTTATACGAACGCCGCAATGCAATACAGTTGGTTTGATACGCAAATCGCCGCCTTATATGACTCAAGACTACGTCTTCTTATCTTATCAATCTTAAAATTCTTAAATCGAAAAAAATATTTACAATGCCGCACCGAATCTTGTTCTATACATGGGCTAAGAGCGCTAATTTTTAACATTTGAATTCCTATTGCCTGTGGCAGCAGTGGCTCAGCCTTGTGAGAGGTCCCAGGTTCGATCCCCGGCTGGGGGTAAAGAAAAAAAAAACCCAGGCCTTGGATGTTTATATGTGTGTGATGTCGCTGTTTCTAGTTCCCACGACACAGGGTATCCTAGTGTGGGGCCAGAAACAATGTATGTGCCTCTATATGAATGTTCGTTCGTGCCGAAATCCCTACGACTAGAAGAAGGCTCCACTCACTTGCACGGCTGGCGGTGAGCCGGTTCCTAGTTTTTCTTCGAGGAAGTAAATCCTCAACTTCAGATGAAAGTTTTCCTTACGTAGACCGTTCAACTGTTCCTCGAACTGTTTCATACTGACTCCGCTTGCCGTTGTCACATCTGTACGAGAATAACGCAATAAACAATTTGATAATTAAGCAATATTACAAACTTATTTTTATTTTTAAAAAAACTTTCTACTTACCGTGCGCATCCGGCGTCGGTAGCGTCATTTCGTGCAGTTTTCGCGGACTCGAGCTGGAAAAAAATATAAATTTTATGTAGTTCCGTAGGTATCCGAACGAAGAATTTGAGTTTTCTTTGGACCGTTGTTCGATTCAGACTCTCAATTGGCCAGTTTTTAACAGTGACTAAATGAAAATAAGATTTGTTATGTATAATTATGAATATCTTTTACAGTAACAATTGAATCAAAAAGTATGACTTTAGAAAAAGGAACGGCCAAGTGCGAATCGGACTCGCGCACGAAGCCATGAAGGGTTTCGTATTCATTAACTAACTTCATTAACTATTAAAACGGCAAAAAACACGTTTGTTAATTTATTTATTTATTTTTAAAGTGAATATATAACTAAATATTCTGTGAATATGTCAAGCGTCTAGCTGTTGCCGTTATCAATATAGAGTAAATACGAGGGAAAAAAATACGTTTATTTTAAAAACAAATATTTATTTTATTCTGTTTTTAGTACCTATTTGTTGTTATAGCGGCAATAGAAATAGTACATCATCTGGGAAAATTTGCGGAGGCTTAGTAATAGGGTCCCGTTTGGCAGACTTCAAATGATGGGTTCATTTGAAATCTGCCAAACGGGACCCTTTGTTACAAAATATCCCCATACGTGTCGATGGTCCCATCATCAGATCCTGACCCACGTTGATATACTGTTGAGAAGCTCTCCTGCGTGGTACGTCACCACACCATCACTTCCATTTCACCATTATGCATTATGACGAGCATTCATGACTGACCAACCTCAATAACGTGATGTGCCCATATCGCAACGTGCAGGGTACCTTGTATTGAGCCGTTCCGGTGGCCATATGTGGTCTTCATCATCAGTTCCACTTCACATAATGATGCTACCCGAGAGTAAATGCACGAGTTACTATGTAAGAAAATTACAAAAATCATTATAGGATAGGCCTATAATATTTGAAGAGTTCCCTCGATTTCTCCAGGGACCAATCGGAAGGTATAAACCCTTTCAACAAAAAATATTTTTTTCAAATCGGACCATCCGCAGGGTTCGAAATTATCAAGATAATTACGCTGCTTGATAATTATCACCAGTGTAAGAAATTGATTTCATAATTCATAATTCTTTATTGAACACAGTTATTTAAAAAAGATACATTAAGAGAAAACATACGTACAAAGGCGAGCTTATTTCTAAAAAGAGATTTCTTCTAGCAAACCAAGGCATGACAGGAAATTTTATCAATAAAGGGTAGGCAGTGCACAATATCTAAACAATAATAAAATATATATAAGTAAATTAAATATCTATAAAATACATACTCGTATTTAGCAAACTACTAAATACGTATCAATACATACATAAATCTGTACATATAGTTTACATATAATAATATACATACTACCTACAACTATCACAAAAGAGAGAGGAAGTGCTCTTTTACCCGGTTTTTGAAATCGAAAAGAGTGGGGCTGTCTCTTATCGTACAAGGAAGTGCGTTCCACAGTCGGACCGCCTGCAACCTGAAGGAGTGCTCACATGCGGAAGTGGTATGCCTTAGAGTGGCTAACAGAGAGACCGTGTGAGATCTCCGTTGCCGATCTCCTGAAAAGAGATACTCAAAGCGGTCTCGAAGGTAGCTGGGGCAGCGCGGATTATTCAATATATTGATAAAATAAAAAATAATATGAGTCTCGGCGACGACGAATCGGAAGCCACCCCAACTCTTGTTATTATATTGTTTAATAGCAAATGCATAATGTGGGCAATTCTAACAAAAACAAATACATTTTATGTAAGGCCAGTATTATTTGTCTTCGTGCAAATAAAGTATGACAATATTGGATCTTTCACACGAGGCATTTTTCAAATTCAACTCAATAAACAATATTTAACTTAACAAACCAATGATTACATAGCGAAATATTGTTTACAAAGTTATTAGTTCGGCTACTTTTATACTCCATGTACGTAACCAGGTGCATTTATAAGTTTGTATGTGGTTTACAAAACTAAGAAGTTATCAAAACTAAAATTAAAAAATATATTTTTGAAAAATTTATAAAGAGCCTTTTACAACGATACCCTACATGACTTGTAACGGTATTCTGTTTTTTTCGTTTTGGCATTTTGCCACATTTTTGGAGGCAATATTTTTTTATATTAGACCTGAATTAAGTTGCGGTTATCAGGATAATTATTTTGCAGAAGATTCCAAGATTCTTTAAGACTCTCTTCCTGAGAAAAGTGCCTGTGACAGACGGGCGGACGGACACGCGAGTGATCCCTTAAGGGTTCCTTTGTTTTACCTATTGAGGTACGGAACCCTCAAAATAATGGGTGAAATTTAAGGCCACACTAATAAATTAGGAAATTAATATCAATCGAGGTGCTAATTTTTTTATGCTGAATTACTGACTCACTACTACCTATGGAAAGGTCCACCATCGTTTACTTTCTCGCATATTGATTCTCACCTGAACGGGGATGAAATGCTAGCCCCGTGTTTAGAGCCGTGCATTCTCGGTAACGTAGCCATCGTCGAACAATCAAAAGCATAGAACACGCGACGTAACACAATCACAACATCACTAAATCATGTGTGGACTTCACTGCTCCCAACGATAGACTCACTGCTATAGATAGATAACAACCAATAAAATAACACTAATTTATTCTCCTCATTGTCGATAATTGGTCACTGCCCGCATGTTTACATGTGGTAATGAGTATTTCAGCACTAATGACACAAACAAAACAAAACAACGTCGAATTATTGGGTGTTTTTTCTAATATTCGGGATCGTGGCGAGATTAACGTCACAACACTGCGTGTAAAGAGCAACAACTAGCTCGGGAAGGGGCGGGAAGAGCGAGAGAGTAGAGCAGAGCGGTTCGGGACACTTCGGTAGCGGGCCAAAGGGAGGCAGGCAACGGATGCTGGCTGCTCGCTGCATAATCATCGGCAAGCTTATCCGCTGACTGTGGCACAAAACAAAATGATCCCTACACCGCTGCCATAAGAACCACGATGTGGCTCTGAAAGTGGTATAATAGCTGCACAATACAGAAATAGCGTCGGCGGCAGCATTTGCTGGGTGCTCCAAATTTTGGATTTATGTGTTACTTCCTGAAAACCTTTCCAAATGATATTTTGGAAATCACATCTCCAGTCAGACAGCCAAGTATTAAGTAACTGTCAGTGACGTCTTACTGCCTACATTGCTATGCCTATTTAAACAGATACAATCAATATGTAAGACAAGAAATTAAATGGCCTTTAGGAAATGTTTATAAAATCGATCAAGTGAGTTTCTACATATATGTATTTAAAGAGCGAACCCTCGGTGACCCAATTTAAATATGTTGGAAAAGAGCATACATACAGTCGCACAGTACTTTTTGTTTATATTGTAAATAGAGACGCAGTAATTTATGAATTAATATTTAAATGCTAATGGATAGTGAGAAGTATTTGTACATTGCTGAGGCAGTCGTTTAGCCATCTCCATTAACATTTCAATTAAAATATTGTTCAGGGAACCGAATAGTCCTTTCAAGGACTTTTGCCATGTTTCTATCAACTGCCTAATTAAAAGACTAACCAGAAAACGTGAAATTTAATTGACTTCCTTTTATTTAAGATACTAAGACAAAACTGTTCATTATGATTAAGCCTTTCGAACGGTATCGAAAAAATACAGGGTTATTTTTGTTCCACATTTGGCGGGTTCGATTGTTCTAGTCTTTTTTCAGTAAAATGCTCTATCTACATATACGGTACTTCCCCTCCATGTGGCATAGCCGTGGGACACCATAGGTAGTCTAAGATACGGTATTGGTAAAAACTATCATCACCTGGGTTGCCTATCCAAACCTGGTGCCGATGCTGTCATAATGTAGTGTGTAATTGACAAAAAAAATATGAGTCAAATCAAATTTTCGTGAGGTGATGATGATGAAAACAAAGCCGGGAGAAATAAACAGAATCTAATGAGCCCAAACTCAGTGGGTTTAATAGTAAAAGTCCCCGGGTTCCTTCTACCACTTTCGAGCTGTATCATCAGACCAGGTCGATGGTACCATATCGTTGTATTGGGGTTGTTACCGCTAGGGGCCAGCCTATTGTTCTCGTAACCGCGAATCTCCATACAATGATTAACAAACGGAGCCAAAAGAGATATTACTATTAATAAAATTGAATTGCCTTATTTTCATACTTCTATTACCGCTTGGGGCCATAGTGGCTAAGTACAGTCGGCTACCGAAACGATGATTTGGAGGTTTTGTGAAGAAACCGTTTTGATAAGATAGTTATAAAATTAAAGACGAAATTAGCAATGAGACACAAAGTTTTTATATTTGGATACTTTAATCTTAGTCCTGCAACGATATCTTATTCTTATCAGACAGATTTTCCGCTTATGATTTATTAATATTAAATAAAAATGTGAACATACATTTGCCGATAATAAACGAAAACTGCGTTGATGAGCTTGTACCAGCTGCGATTTCGTCTTGGTCGTTCATTTTATTTTACGAAAACTGCACAGAAGCACTTCACCCACTACACGCTTATTTGTCTAAACATGAAGTGACACCAGCAGCCTTATGGCGTAACTCTCTGAAGTTCATAGCGTGTGTCTATGGTTCATCTCATGCTCACACAATTTCATCGATTGCGGGGTATCACCGAAGGCTTCTAGACTTCATTCAATGAGCTTGGGTTTGGCCTCCATTATGATGCTACTTGCGTGATACAAATTTGACAGATGAAGCTGGTGCAATGTGTCAAACGTAAGTCTATATGAAGTTCATAGCTCAGACGACTTACGCTATAAGGCTGCTGCACCTATGGTTCAAATTCAGTTCTATGTCCAAAGCCTAGTGATGAGATAAGAAATAACTTTTTTAATGGTTCAACTAAAAATACAACCCTTCCCCTAATTGGTTAACAAAACAATGGCATGAATCACAAAAGAAAATATCAAAAGACCGGTAAGTAATATTTGTAAAATGAAAGAGGAGAGGGTAAGTAACCAAGGTCATCAAGCAGGTAAGCCACTCACGATGATTAATGGACAACATATGTTTGAATGTGTGGACAGAAGTTTCAAGAGCGTTATTACAATACAAACTGTGGCTAACTGTACTTTTTACAATCCTCTCTGGCCAAGTGCGAGTTGCTTTTCATTTAAATAATAATGGTCGAAAAAGGCTTTGGCCCCTAGCGGTAACAACCCTTGTATTGTCATCTATACTACCTACCAAGTTCCGTTATCGTACACTGAAAAAAATTAATAACAAAACTTTTTTGGTTATCACCTTTTTAACCTTTGACTGGTGACATGGTTTTTGTGTAACGTAACTGGTGACGAGGGGACTGAGAGGCCCACTGCGGTATCTAGTATAAGTCATAGAAATTAAGTGTGGTAGCTAGCCAGAGTATGTAAAAACTGTGTTATCATATATAAATGGATAAAATTAAACAAATAACTATACTCTGAATATATTTTTTGTTAAGATCTTGCAATTTTAATGTATGTCGTCTTAACAATCAAAAAATTAGAGATGAGATCACAAATTACATAAGCAAAAAATTAATCAACATATTTTGACAAAAAAACACTTTTTTCTATAATATTGAAGTAATAATGATTTAAGAAAAAAAACAACTAAAATCAAAAGTGTATTTTCACGAAATTGACAGTGGTCGAACTTTGCCAATTTTTATATGCAGTCTGGGCATATTTTTTTGCACACTGCAAGCACACACGTTTCGGACACGATTCAAACTGGTAATTTGATTGGCGCTTTTATCGAGGAAGACAACTGGCTCCTGCTTTCCTGGAGTTCTGATTGTTCTCGGTTAAAAATGTGAAAAAACAATACAACAAAATTACGTAAAAAATTACGTAAGTGGTGACATGGGGTCTGAGAGACCCCTGCCGAACTTTACGCCAATGTAACTTACCGATTTGAGCCTGTCCGACACAGCTATCCACTTCTACGGCATGGACGCAAGTAAACTCGAAGCTAGCTACTCAGGTGATGAGCCCAAGGAAACCCGGAGAAGGTGCCAAAATGTTGTTTTACTGACGCCGCTGGGCCTGTAAGACCCCTTGTCACCAGTTAAAGGTTAACCATACTTCAGTTAGTCGTCAACAAACTTAATTTGAAATAATTAAAGTGGTTTATTTCCGAAGCACAAAACTGGTTTGGTTATTTTCAGTTCGGTTGTTTAAAAGCTAAGATTTAGTCATGCATAACCTTAATGAAGTAAACAAATCGGATTGGTAACGTGCAACAAAACATGTTTACTTAGTTTATACTAATTCTTAGACTATTCCTTACTAAAGGCTTGCTGAATTATCAAACAATTATTATTGTTAAACACTAAACAAACATCTTGCTACTATTATCCCAATTTTTCTTATTAAGTTTGTTATTTTTTACACACAAAACTGCAATTCAACAAAACTTATGTAATTAACAACATACTAATATTTGAACTAAACATAGCGTTATCTTATGATAGCCGTATTTTGATTGTTTAAAACCAAACATTTGTTTACGGGATGACGAACTACCAACAGTCCTCGCGCGTCTTGTCAAACAAAATCCGACCGTGCGGCACAGTGACAAGAGCAACTCTTTATTAATCTGTGTAAGAGCGAAGAATTTCCAAAACTGCATTTTGCTACGATTGACGCGACGACGCGACACGCCATGTCAAACACGTTGATTTTCTATTCATTCTTGCGCCTCTCGGGACAGTCGTGTGAAGACATGTCTTCGTTTTCCATCAAACCCTAAGTAAAATTGTTCTGTACTTGTCATCTTTCTCAGCGGCATAAACCGGAGAAGATTCTTTAATTTATTCAGCTACCTTCGTAAAACTGAGTGAGAGAACCATGGCTGAGCGGAGCCCAGATGCTTTCGAAGATTATCTGCGGCATTGTGGCCTGGAAGTGTATTTTACACAATTCAAAGGTAGGTATTTACCTCATATTTTCCTTTCATTATCTTGTGGTAAGCTAAAGCTAGGGCAATCTGGGGGTAAAAAGCCATAAGGTGCCGGCCGCGCCAGCATAGTGCCGACGACGCGCCAAGAGTAATAAGTATACCTAGTACCTCGGCACCCAAACCTACTAATAACACTAGCTTTCATCTGTGTCTAACCTACCTAGCGATATTTTTCCATAACACAGGGGAGGAAAGTATGGCTATAGAAATAGAAGTATATATAACAATCAACAGAAATTAAATAGGTACCTCTATTTCCTTACCACTACGTGGTTACCTAACCGGAATAGATTGATACGCCCTAATCACATGGTTTTCTCAGTTTCAGACATATGAAGATCAGTCGACTGAGCTGAATAGATCACAGGCCTTACAGGGTACTAGTAATACTTACTACAACTTACGAATACGTCCTACAAACAACCACTGGAGGATACTGGGACATTAGGAAAAAGATTCCCGTTGTTTTGAGATTTTGATTTATCTGATAATGATAATAATGACTAACGATGTTCTTACATTGTAATTTTTTTTAAGTCTAACAATACAACAATTACATTTGTAAAACAATTTCTTTTATTTATTAAATTTTATATAGGTAGTAGGTACAAGAAATTTTAGTTTGTTTAAACTGTAGCTTTTTGTTTATATGGTATTTAGTACTTCTGTAGTGTGTAGCCTAATTTATTTTAGCTATCTGAGCGTTTTAGCATGGCAATAAGCGGTAACTACCCTTTTATTAATATTTCAAAAATCGCCAATTAGATTGATTTGAAAATAATGTCAATCTAAACGGTGATTCTTGAAATATTAAAAGGGAAATTACCGCTTATTGCCATGTTAAAACGCTCAGATAGCTAAAATAAATTAGGCTACACACTAAAGAAGTACTAAATACCATATAAACAAACAACTACAGCTAAAACAACCAAAGTTTTGTTACTAACAGTCAAACTGTTTTGTAAAGATGAAAAGAACAAGTTATCTAAATTAACTAATATATAAGGTTATAGTAACAAACAACAGCTAAAACAACTTATTAGTTTTGTTAATAACAGTCAAACTGTTTTGTAAAAAATGGCTGAAGTAAACAAACAATTGGCTTACTAACTGCATGTAAGTAGGCCTACCTTTAAGTAATCACCTTGGTATGACTTAATAGTGTTAACATTAATTACAAAACAGTTTCGTTAAAAAAATAACCAAACTAGATTTGGTTACGTATTGCTATAGTTTTGTGGTCACTTTTTCTATGTTATACATAGACGAAAGTTTAGCTACTAATAACAAGAGTTTTTTTTCAGTGTAGAAGAACTTCTATAAGTGGGCGAAATAAAAGAAATACTCTTAATTTTTATTATTGCTGCCAGCACCAGGTTTAGATAGACAACCCAGGTGCAATTTAACAATATTTACATTAGCTAACATATAATCTTAATCCTGATCGATTATCGAGTGAGGGTAATTTTTTCCAGTACCGTATCTCAGACGAATAGCCCAGCCAATGATTGGAAAGCTTGTCAAAAGTAAAAATTTCTTTATTGCTGTAGAAATTTTAAAATTTACATAATATGTCATTTTTAGTGTGACGTACCCGAAGGGTTCCAAAAAATTATTATTCATCAAAGACTATTTCATGCTATCGGAGTGGGACAGCCGTACAGTAATTAAAAATAGTTTTCGTATTTATTTCGCAGCAAACAATTCTCTGTTACTTTATATCTAGAACTGGGTCTGAAGATCCTTCGTCTTTGACATAGACCCAAAATGGGCATGCTTAATGGGAACAATGCCATCCTCATCCATCTCCCTCCATGATGACTTTAGCGTCAATACGTTATGTAAAATGCAACAGCTATTTATTATTTTTATCGCCTTTTCTGGCAGATAGAGAGAGATCTGGGAGAGAGAGAGAACACGATGTTTTAAAAGGCAAAGGAACCTGGTTTCTACCTCGTCTTCCTCTTCTTCACTCATTTCATCTCACCATCGCAAAAACTTAATATTTCTAGGTTAGGTAAGTAGTATAAACATAAGTTTAGCAGTCAATGTCATTTTTAAGAAAGAAAGAAAGAAAGAAAGAAATAAAGAAAGAAAGAAAGAAAGAAAGAAAGAAAGAAAGAAAGAAAGAAAGAAAGAAAGAAAGAAAGAAACATTTATTAAAAGGACAGTGAACACTACAATTACAACAAAGAAACAAAACACAGAGATGAAAAATAGCAATGACACATTATATAAAATGAAATGACAGTCGTGGTGTGTCACTGTCATTATAAATGGCGTCTGACTCAGCATTATGTTGAAGGTCAGGCCCTCAACGCTGATTTTCAGTCAGCGCCAAGTGTTACCTCGCAAGCGTCCCAGACCGTGGCGAGGTACAATCCATAAATACATAAATGTAAAGAATGTAGAAAAAATAGGTTACAATAATGGTAAATATAGATATGGCTGTTATATTAGGTCATATGAAATTGTCGCCGTACTGACCAATTTGATCTCAAATATCTCCTCTATGGTTAGGAATTCCAAATTCTTTATACAGCTATTTACTCATGTATTTGTGGTTCTAAAATTATAATTCATTTGTTTTTTCCTCAATTGTTTTTTTTCTTGCGTCAATAAGCTTACAAAATGGAAAACTAGAAATATCGCGTTATTTACGAGTATGAGTTCTACCGTGGCACCAGTGCTGCAGAAACGGCTCGAAGGATTAATGATGTGTATGGCGACGGTGCCGCAATAGAAAACACAGTGCGTTTTTGGTTCCAACGTTTTCGTTCTGGAAATTTCGACCTGCAGAACAAGCCCCGTGGACGGCCGGAGACCAAAGTTGATAATGAAGAATTGAAGGCTATTGTGGAAGCGGATCCAAACCACGTCCGAGTTAGCTGCAAGCTGCGGTGTTAGTGATAAAACTGTTTTAATCCACTTGAAGCAAATTGGGAAGGTGAAAAAGCTTGAAACGTGGGTACCTCACGAACTGAGTGAAGCAAATCAACAAACGCGCGTTGACTGTTGCGTTGCATTACTCACCCGGCACAATAATGAAAGGATTTTTCATCGAATCATTACCTGTGATGAAACGTGGATCCTGTACGATAATCGGAAGCGCTCATCGCAATGGCTAAACCCCGCCGAACCAGCCAAACCATGCCCCAAGCGAAAATTGACTCCAAAAAAGTTACTTGTGAGCGTTTGGTGGGCTAGTGCTGGTGTCGTTCACTACAGCTTTCTTAAATCTGGCCAGACGATTACGACAGATGTCTATTGTCAGCAACTGCAAATCATGATGGAAAAGCTAGCTGCTAAACAACCGAGGCTGGTCAATCGCTCTAGGCCACTGCTGCTTCATGATAACGCTAGACCACACACTGCACAACAGACGGCTACCATATTAGAGGAGCTTCAATTGGAATGTCTAAGACATCCACCGTACTCTCCGGACCTTGCTCCAACAGATTACCATTTTTTTCGAAATTTGGATAACTCCTTTATAGGGAAAAAATCAACTCCGAGGGGGCAGTCCAAACCGCCTTCAAAGTTTTTATTGATTCCCGTCCGAATGTTTTTTTTAGTGAAGGGATCTAAAAACTACCTATGAGATGGCAAAAACTGTATAGATAGCAATGGTACATACTTTGTACATACATCATCATCATCATCATCACATACTTTGATTAAATAAATATATAATATTTAAAAAAGTTAAATAAATAAACATGGCCCGCGCTTTTCAATCCATCTTTTCAATAAACTTAAGTGTTGGGTTTTCAGTACCTCTGGCAATGAGCGACCACAGACTCAAGTCTTATTGCGGCGTGAGGTTGGTACGGGAGGGAGGAGTAGTCTCTGCTGATCTAGAAAGTGTGCCCTGAGTTTCCGCCCAAAGGCACACCTACTAGCCGCTTCACGGACTAGAGGGAGAATATCATTCCAACACTTACATGCCGCAAATCTAAAACTTCCGCGGAAAGTCGCCGTTCGATGCGCCGGTGTAAGTATTCTGTGCTTGTGCACGCCACGTTGCCTGGTCGCCCATTTTATCTTGGTGTACAAGTAGGGTGGGGTTTCCGTGTGTATTACACCAAAGAGTAGTTTGGCTAGGTGTAAATGACGACGAGCTTCCATGTTCAGAAGTTTTGCTGCATCCAAGTATGGGGTGATATGGGATCTAGGAGGAATTTTGAAACAAAAACGTAGACATGTGTTTTGCAGACGTTGTATTAACCTTTTCGACCGACCAAGTATACAGCTACCATATACGACAACACAGTAGTTTAATTATTTCACTTAGCCTGACACGCAAATCAGTGCTAAGGTAATCACTTATATTATAAAGAATCTTAAGGCGGTAGAAACAATTGCTGACTACGTTTCTGATATGATTTTCTAATCGAAGAACACCGTCCATCAACAACCCAAGATTTTTTGCTTCTACGACCCTTTGCACTGGGTCGCCCCTGATAGCTATATCATTGGGGGCTAGGGCTTGGACAGTATTATGGATCTAACATTTTGTACCAAGGATCATGTACTTAGATTTACTAGGGTTTAGCACTAGACAGCTCCTCTCAGACCACGACGCCACCCGCTCTAGAGCGTTATTTATGGATTGGAATGCAGTGTTGATGTCGGAAGGAACGGATGATATATATAGCTGGGTATAATCTGCGTAGAGATGGCACATGCTGCTCTCCACGACAGAAACTATCTCTGCTGTGTAAAGAATAAACAAAAGGGGGCCTAATATCGACCCTTGAGGCACACCCCTTGTTAAGCGCTTTTTCGAGGAAAACAACATAGTACCATCGCTTTTTTCCAATCCAACAACCTGCGCACGGCCCGAGAGGTAGCTGCCAAACCACTTCACCGTGGTACTGGCAAAACCATAATCGGCAATTTCGGTAATAAGAGAGGCGCGCTCAGACAGTCGAAAGCTTGGGAGAAATCTAGCAACACCAGAATTGTGCTTCTACCTTGGTCAAGCTCCGACAGGATATTGTCCACTACGTCAATAAGGGCTGTTGAAGTCCCTCTACCCTTCCTGAAGCCTGACTGCAATTCCGGTAGTATGCCATTTCCCTCCAGATATCCCGTAGAGATTTTTAGGTTAGGTAGTGTCTACTAGTAGAAATCAAAAATGAGTGGGTACCACTCGTTGCAGATTCACAGGATGAATTTTCAAAAATTGAGTTTTTATAAATTCAGTGAAACCCAACTTTTTTCTTCCGTGTTGCGGTTCATTACGAATAAAATAATTATTTAAATAATTGATAGCGAGAATTGAAATCGAACCCACGACCTAGGTGTGTGTAAAAAAATATTTTTTTTTCGTCGTTTAATATTTATTATTTTCCGAATGAGGATTTATAAACAAAAAAAAACTAATTTGTAGTTCATTTTTATTTATGTCCGCCGAAATAATTTCTGCCCGATTTAAACGTTCGAGCAGAAAAGGCACAAATCCATCGCCTATCTCTGGCTGATGCGTCGCATTTTTATAGCCTGCACGGGCGGGGATCCGATTCTGTAGGTGTTTAGCTATTATTGGACGTAACGCAGGTGTGAGCTAGATTGCGCTTTATTGCCGGGCAGCGAGGGTAGCTATTTATTTAGGGTCTTTGCGGAGTGATCTTTCTGTAGCGCTAGATACTAATTATTCTATGCCATAGGATTGAAAATGTGGTAGCATGTTTAGGGCCACTTTCAGATAAGGGGTTAACCGGAGTGCAATTAAAGGTATGTGAATATTTCGTAGGTTAGGATTTCTTCTGTCGCTAAGCCCCCAGTCCAAATGACTTGGTGGGATGGACGATTATTTGATTATTGACCTGTTTGTATTGAAACCACAAAGTAATGTGATGCTCGAATCTAAATTGAATGTTACATGAATTTAATTTCTACCGTCACCATTAAAAAAGAAACCTAGAATGTGTATCGTAGAAAAATATGCTCAGTGAACGGTTTTATAAGAAAGTACCTTTAGCTTTTTTATATATCTTTGCAATGAGAGAGCACACTGCTATTTCTGGATTTGCTTCACCCTCAGGAAGTCGGAGGCAAAGTTGCCGTAATTAATTTCTTCTTACTTCAAAGAGAATGACACATATAGATTTCATCCTAGTACGGCTTTCAATAGCTAATAGGTAATAAATTACAGGAGTTTTTAAGAAGCCGTAGCTTTTTTTAATATGTTTATCTACACACGTATCATAAACCCTCTTTTCTGCGTCTAAAAACCGCACGTTAAGATCAGCATAATGTAAAACTATTTGGTAAAAACTCATTTCTTATCTGAAATTTTGTACATTATGCTCATAATGTACCAAAACTTGTCAAATTATGACATTCAAATTTCGAACGCCGACGCCCGCCTGCGTGCCGCCCCTAGTTTGTCTGTGAAGTTGGTACTACAGAACAAGCTAAACAACTGCAGAGCAATTGTCAATGCCACAATGCCGTTCAAACATACGGTTCCTGAACACATCAAAGAGAGCTTATGATATGTGTTTAGATAAACTAGTGTATATAACTTACGTATATAATTAGGCATGAAAACTCTCGAATATTAATGCCCTCCATTATGTAGCAGTCACATAAAATACTATTATACAGTGTTTATAAAGTGCACGTATCGAACATTTATGGGCATTTTTAGTTATGTGTGTCTCAAGGGAGCAAAATGATGAATTTACGTCGAAATGACGGCCCTTGACGAAAATAATTTTGCTCCTGAATGGAATTTTGGAAAATGGTAAAATGAAAATCCCTTAAGCTCTCGACCAACTTTCGAATTCGACACAATTAATCTACCCCGCTCAACAATTACCTCTCACTCTCTCAGTCGGTTTGCTGGAAGAGATCTCTTAATTAGAGATAAGTACGCCATTGTGCACTGTTTCGTCTTCAATGTAAGTTTGCTTTAAATTTTGTGTGCAATAAAGAAATTATGAAATGAAGACAAGTTCAATTAGCACATTGCGTAAATGCTTACATGCCAATGGATAAATAAAAAAACCGGTCAAGAGCGAGTTTAAATCGCGCACGAAGGGTTCCGTACCACCGTTCAATGGAAGCGATAGGTGTGGAGTGAATAGTTTGGATTTTATACAGCAAAATATTGTTTACAAAGTTATTGGTGCGGTTACTTTCACACTCCATGTACGTAACCAGGTGCATCCATAAGTTTGTATGTGGTATTGAAAGAATTGTTGTATGGGAGCCCCCTTAAATATTTATTTTATCCTGTTTTTTAGTATTTGTTGTTATAGCGGCAACATAAATACATAATCTGTGAAAATTTCAACTCTCTAGCTAGCTAGGTTCTTGAGATACAGCCTGGTGACAGACGGACGGACGGACAGCGGAGTCTTAGTAATAGGGTCCCGTTTGGAACCCTTCGGGTACGGAACCCTAATAAGTAGCTTAAACAGAAAAGTAGAATTTTGCTCCCTCTCGTCGTGGAGCAACTTACTTTTCCGAATGAAAGGTGTGAAATAGTACATTTCACAGGCGAGGGTCATAGCGAGGGTCGTAAAAAGGCTTTTGGAACGAGTTACAAATATAATTTTTCCGCCTGAGAACCCAAAATCAAGCGGCAAAGCTCAGAAGTCGGAAATAGTACATTTCCCACGAGTTCGTCCAGCTCCTGGAGCTTCGTGGAGCGACCTACGCGACCTGAGGTGTGTTGCCGGGTAGTTGGCCACGCCTGGACATTCCAGCAGGACTTTGGTGGCTGTCTCCTCCACCTCCATATAGGCTCTGCACAGGGGGCTGTCCGTAACACCTAGAATAAGTGTTTGTTTACTAAAGCGTGTCCAGTTATCACTCCGGTTACCAAGCGCAGCTGTGACCTATTTCGCTTCAGAAGCTTAAGTGATAATCCGAGTCTGATCATCGGGAGGGCCTGTCTGGCTGGTTTGCAGGTATCCAAGATTGACCAATATTGGTGAGTTACCTTTGTGTGTTGTCGTAGGGTTTCCCTCAACCATATACATAAGCATAGCTGAATGGCAGTGGTATTATAGGTTCTGGTCCCTCCACCATCTGTTTCGTACCCAACCTTGCCAATACGTCGGCTGCGTCGTTGCCGCGCGAGCCACTGTGTCCCTTTATCCATTGCAGGGTAATAACACTGTGGTTCATACCTATGACAGGGCTTGGTGACACTCGTATTTAAGCCCAGAGCTGATGGTGTTGCTTTGTAGGGCTTGCAGAACTGCTTTGCTGTCGGATAGCATGCAGATAGGGAAATCCTTTACAGGGTGTAATGCAATTAGGCTGGGCCTTTTTCCCTTTTTTTACTATTCTGGTGGGCTTATCGCGAAAAAGTTGCAAAATGATTTGAAACGTAGCTATACAATATTATTCCATTCTGATAACTTCTTTTGCCTCCGGATTTTCGGCAAATTTTCTGATCGGGAGAGAGGCTGTATCGTGGTTATTCGCTCATTTTGAGATGGATCGTACTCGTGAAAAGTGGAAATTTCCGTTGTTTGTTGATACGCTATGTGATTTAAAAGACAATATATTGCCAACTTACGAATATGTAATGAAGTTCTATGAGTGGAGCCGGCGCAAAATGAAACTGGACCAAAATACCATAAACGAGACCTCCTTTAAGGAAATAGAGGACATTGTTGTGGCGAAGACTGCAGATATGGGATAAAGCTTCTGTTCCAACTATCCAACATAAAGGGATAAGAGTAAAGTTGAAGGCGTATCATGTCAAATGCAAAAATCTCCTAAAATCTCATCCAAATATACCCATTAAGAAATTAGAAGAGTTCAGCCGCACCAGCAGAATCTTGTTTCACATTTCATGTTGCAAATTTAAGGACGTCTCTATATGTGCTTGTCCTAGAGATAAAAAAGTACCTAGGGTCACTGACCCAAGAGTTATCCAGTTAAGCGGATTTATGGCTAATGTGTTCCAAAAATAAATTACTTATAATTTAAGCAATACCAATTTTGGCATAATGATTCTATGGCACGTACTTGAATGAAAGAGACAAAAATGCATATAAATATATCAATAGCTTATTTTTACACCCGCCTAAAGTGCAAAATTTTAAATTCACCATGACCTGACCTGACCACATCACACCATAAACTGACCATCTCATATACCAATACCTGATCACGTCAAAAAGGCTATAAAAGTCATTAGCTAGATCACCATATATCTACCTACCTAATAATAAATAAATAAATGTGTCGCCCATAATATTGTTCCAAAGGTATTTTTAACGAAAACGCTATTATTTGTTACCCTAATTTATTTATTAGATATCATCAGCATATTATGCAAACAAAATATTCAACATCTTACATAACTATCATACTGAAGAGACCAGGAGTAGTTTTAAATAGGTTCTCTATATTTTTCAAATTCAGGAACCTGATGAAGTCCTCTTCTTTGGAGTATTATTTATGGATTTTGAATTTTTTCTTTAATATTGTCAATTTAGTATAACATCAAGTCCTCTTTCTCTGACCACTTCCAGTTTTTGAGTGACTAATGCATTGATTTGATGATCAATACTCCCTCTTCAGTAATTGAATTGATTTTGCTAACGAAGTATGCACCTTCAAGCTGCCTGACAGTAACAGGCAGCTTCAGCTGGTTGAGGGAAACCCTATGAAAACACACAAAAGTAACTCGCCAACTTTATTGGTCAATCTTGGATACCTGCAAGCAAGCCAGACAGGCCCGCCCAATAATTAGGCCCAGATTATTACGTAAGCTTCTGAAGCTATAGAGGTTACAGCTACGCTTGTTAACCAGAGTTATACCTGGACAAGCACTGGTATACAAACACTTATTCTAGGTGTTATGGACAGTCCCCTGTGCAGAGCCTGTATGGAGGTGGAGGAGTCAGCCACCCATGTACCGCTGGATTGTTCGGGAGTGGCCATCTACCCTTCAATCTAGCTCAGGTGGCAAAGGTCGCTCCATGAAGCTCCAGGAGCTGGGTTAGCAGGAGTATTTCCCCCAACCCACATCACACAAAATAGGCGCAAATTAAACTCATTGAGTTGCAGAAAATCAGCCATTAATGAATTATAACAAGCTTACCCTGACTTAACATAGGCTACCTTTTACATGGCTGGCACATTCCAAAGTGTAATGTAAAACCGAATACCACCCAGGTGGAGCCGATAGTATGTAATAAATTTAAAATAAATAAATATTTTGGATGTGTTGGGTATCTCCTTACTGACCATTAAATTAGGCACCTTTAGCTGTCGATTGTCAGATATGCAGTTGTTATATATAGCATACTTAACGTGAGCATTTATTTTTTCGTCGGAGCGGGACGCATGCGGATATTTAAAAAAAAAAAAGTTAACACGCGCACTAAGGGTTCCGTACAAATCACATTTTTTGTGAAGGAACTACAAATTTACCTTTATAGGATTTTGTCCTTCACTTGTGCTATTATAAATTACTTCTTGCCAAATTTCATGATTCTAGGTCAACGAGAAGTACCCCATGCCATGGTTTTGATTCCCATGCCATCAGGTAAATAAAGCAAATTTTCTGCGGAAACGGCCGTAACTCTTTGCTGCGTTGGACTAGAAGTTTGTTTTTTACATCTCCAAGGGACCACAGACCTAAATAGGTAATTGATATTAATTTCAATATTGCTGAACCTTACGTTACCTTTCTTTTACGTTTTAACTGATTTTTAACCAACTTTCAGGAAGAAAGAGGTTCTTAATTACGTGTTTTTGTATGTTTGTTACTTCAAAACTTTCTTTCCCAATTCTTGTAGGTCCAAATATAGGTCCAATTAAAATAATCTTTGATCTATTTGCTAAAGCGGGACATTTTTGCACTTTCGGGGGACAGCGGGACAGACAGTCTGAAAGAGGGACAGACCCGCCCAAAGCGGGACGTATGGTCACGTTAAGCATACTCCATATTCTATAGAATGATCAGTTTCCTTTGATCATAATTATGATATTGAAACACTTTATTTAGGAAATGACTACATCAAAGTGCCACTTATTTTGTCAATGACATGTATATCTGTACATGTATGTCTGTTCTGTAACTATTTAACAACAATTTTATTTCAAAAGTATAATGACAAATAGCGAAACCACTAGTCACAGGAATAGTTTTCATTCATTATTAGAAAAACCTCAAAAAGAACAATGGTTATTTAAAAATGAATGAACTATTGAATTTCAACAATCACCTTTTTTGCTTCACAAATTATGAGCGGTGGCTTTGAATGCGCATAGTAATTTTTTAATAGGTTCCTGTTCATATGCGCAGTAACTCCCGCCAGTGTCGCCCAGCGCTCTTAATTCCCGAGGCGACCTACACATTGTGCGAAACCATTCAAATCAACATAGCATAGCCTGCGATATCTGTACTTGCCTGCAACCAGGAATTAACTGGTCTGGTGTGACAACAACTATCTGTGGTTTTTACTAATATAAGAAACTCAATATATGCAGTTGCCGTGGTTTGGTTGTGAGTGCACATCAGGGGCCGATCCAGGTACCCAGCGCCCATCAATAGTTGATAATAGAATTATAATACTTCCATGATTATAATAGATAGATACTCACTTCACATCACCGCTGTAGTCACCCATTGTCTCAAATTTTAGAGTAGAGATAATAAACAACTGCTGTTTAGTCAGGGTCGAGGTTCACTCACATCAATAGATCAGTGTGCTTAAATTTGCCCGTTGTTTTGTTAAAATTCAGTTGGCGATGGCTGAGATGTTTTGAGATGTTTCAAAAATTAACGTTTTTTCCCAAGCGTTTGCGAAGCCCGGTTTTCATTTGTTCTTGACATTTACTTTTGCTGGAAAAATTGACACCGGTTTGGCAGCTGCTAGTGGAACACTCTAATATTTCTTGGATAATGGAATGTAATGGAACAACCGAAGTGCCGAATTCATAATTGCGTTTTGTCTTATATATAATGCATTTGCAATAACTGCAAGAAAAAAATATTAAAAAGAAAGAAAAAATAATTTCCTATATTTTATATTAGCGTAATTTCATTTCAACCCCTCCGTATGCATTTTACTCACTATTCCACATAAATATTTTAGATGCTCATAGATTTGTGTTCCTTTGACGTTACTTTTTTACGTATGAATTAGCTTTACTTATGACTTCGGAAAAAGTAAAAAAAAACACTACTAAAACCTGTCAGTGTCAGATTCAGACTGTCAGTCGAACGAATCAACTGCTGAATAAAGAAACGTGTGTTCTGTTGCATTTTTATCTTAATTTCCCACATACTTTCACGAAATCATGTCATTAATCTTCATTTTACGTTCCCTGGTCCATCATAAGATAGTGCGCACAGATCTTCGAACTGGCTGTCGCCTGTTCAGCGACCAATCTCATGATGCCGTGGTCGGAGCGGACGGCACCGAAGAACAAAAGGAAATAGACCCTTCTATAGACCGTACTAAGGTTATACCAGTGGAAACTAGCATGAGATACATGCAGAGCAAGGCATACAAGCATACGTATGGAGATGATTCCGTGTGGACTTTGTACAGACGTAACCACAAAGGTGGCTTGGCTCCCCGGAAGACCCGCAAATCTTGCGTGAGGAACGGGTTGATCTCGACAGGAAATCCATGCCCTATTTGCAGAGACGAGTACTTAGTGCTACATGAACATAACACTCAGTTGCTGGAGCAGTTTATTTCGGATCACACTGGCCAGGTACATTATTTACCTAGCTAAGTAAATTTTATTATTTTATGCATTTTATTTTTATTTTATACAACCGGTTTAGCCTAGAGGGTAGTGCCTTCGAAGCTGACAGTCCTGGGTTTGAATCCCAGTAAGGGCAATATTGGTGTGATAAGCATTAATATTTGTTTCTTATTCATGGATGTTTTCTATGTATTTACTTAAGTATTTATCTCAATTAAATATATTGTCATCTAGTTCCCATACCACAAGCCTTATTGAGCTTACTATGGGCCTAGTCCGATTTGTGTAAGATTATCCTCTAATATTATTAGCTGCTCTTTGATTGATGAGTGGCACTAATTTGCTCATTATTTTGAAAACAGTACTTAAGTTAACATGGCAGTATAAACATTGATACCCTCCTTACTACTAGAAGAGAAACTGTGATGTGGCAACACACATTTCATACATCACTTGACTAGCCCTTAACCCAGGTTCTCAACCACCATGATTTCATAATAGTTTTCTTATTCAAATATAATAATATGTTATAAGATAATAATTTAGGATAAGCTCGACAATGTCTATACCCTGAAATCAAAAAAACTGGACCAAAATGACAGCAGGATTCAATCTTTTGTTCTTATAATGTTGTTAAACCATCAGTTAGAGCTGACATTTTCCCATTATATCTTTTGAATTAATTACCATGGCATGAGCTTCAAAATTGTGATGCCTCTTATTGGAATTTGGTAAAGGACTAGTTAAGCTTGTTAATTCTAGTGTTGTAAAAATCAATGTAGTAAAATTGGAGAAATATTGATTGTATCATAAAACTTTGTTGATTGGTTTATTTGACACTTAAATATTTATATTTTCTTGTCTTTTTCATTTTATTTTTTTCTTCAATTGTTTAATGGCATTATTTATACAACATATCAAACAAAATATATTGAACAGTTATCTCAAAAATAATTATTTTTGGAATGGCAATGAATTAATAACCATAAAGAATTAATTGGCCAACTAAGACTGCAACACAATTTTATTCCTACCATAAAGCGGCAGCCAACCAACTGTCATTTTTGGTCCAGTTATTTTGATTTCAGTGTTTAGGTTCTGACATACATAGAAGTAAGATGAGTATTTTGTTTCTAGATTCTGGATGCCTTTAAAACCGGGATTTGCCGAAAGAAGCAAAAGGAGTTGTTGGTGGCCATTGAGAAGGCTTGGGACCAGGGCTACCTCACATTTGATGTTCCATTCAGGAAATATGACTATTCCTTGTACACAAACAATAAAACTCAAAATTCAAACAGTAAAGTATAATATTGTTAATAAAATAGTTCTGTAGCTCTAATAAAAATGCAAAAACAAATATTATATAAATCACGCTACGAGTTATGAGCGGTGGCCTTGAATGTGCAGTAGTCACTTTTCAATACCCGTACATATGCGCAGTAACTTCCACCAACATCGCCCAGTGCTCTTAATCTGTTGCGCGACTTATACCTACTTTTACTTAATGGATAATTAATTAAGTATTAAGTCTATAGTATGTATATTTATTGAATATGGCACTACATAGCATGAAAAACTGCCTAATTTCAAAACATATTTAATTTGTACATTCTCATCACTAAAGCCCAGTTCATTGGGACATATACCATGAAACAAACATAATTCTAAATACATAAATAGCATTCTAACAAAAGTTGATACCACACTTTCAAAAACATCATTATAGGATATATATATATATATATATATATATATATATATATATATATATATATATATATATATATATATGGTAGTGTGGTATCAACTTTTGTTAGAATGCTATTTATGTACTTAGAATTATGTTGGTTACAGATAATATTATAGTATATAGTATAGTATCTGTGGTTACAGAGTCCTTGTGAGACAAGTGAGTGTGTAGAGTGTTCCGAGTTAAGATGAAATTAACCATATTATCTCAGTGTACATAAGAGTCACTCAAAGTTCAATATTTTGTGGATTTATAATTATTTGTGCTACTCACACAGAAGAAGAATACATAAAGTCATTGAACAATATTTTTTTTATTCTACAACTAATTTTGGAATGTAAAATTAGGCTACTAAAAAGGTATTTATAAATGGTTCTAGTAGAGTTCTATATTTTTTTTTATAATTTAACTTAGTTGTTTGATTATATCTCTATAATATTCCTTTTTAATAGAGATAAGTGATCAATATAGTCACTACACCCTCAAATATCCCCTTCAATAGACCCTGTATAATCCTGGGCAATGACAAAAAAAAATACCAATCTAACTAGATTTGGATCAATTTACTGTAACTAACTTAGATTCTCGATAATTTTCGATCGATTCCTCTGCAGGAGCAATTCTCTGATCAGGGCAGACTTTTCGCGTTCCAGAACAGATATCCTTTCGTTTTTCCTGTTCACTTCCTGGAAATGTAAATTATTTTAATTAATTTCATAGCATAACTTTCACGTAAAGTATCTTATTATTGTACACCAAGCAAAAACATATTTCAGATTTGTGCTTGTTTGTAGTACATATGTATTTTCATATTTCATTTAACCCCTGACATAAAAGAAGGGTGATATAATTTTGAAGCTTTTGTGTGCTCTAGCGCTCAAACGGGTGGACGGATTTTAATCGTTTTTTTTTTAAATTGATAGTAGACGTCACTGGGATGGTTCTTAAAAATATTTGACTAAAATCGATTTTGTGGTTCAAATGTTATCATATCAGTCTAAATATTTTTTTATAGTTATATTGCATCCCCTTGCCTACTGAGCCAATACAAACATGACTTGAGTTTGAGTTCAGTTTCTCAGAGTGGTCAAAAATAATACTAACATTATCATCATAGTATTGGATGGTTCCAATATCATTATCCCCCCATATTATGTTAATTTCGTACCTCCAACGCAAAGTCAAATCATCATCATCAAAGCAAGCAACAGCATCTACAAAAAGGTCGTATCTCGTCCTTCCTTCCACACCTCCGAATCTCCTTACCTCAGAAAGTATCCGGTTCTGGTTGCGAAGTACTGGTTCCGCGCTGGTGAAGTTGACGGGAGCGGCTGGTAGGGCCAGGTTCATATGCAGCGACAGTGGGCCTCTACGCCAGCTGTGAGCCAACCCTCCGAGTTGTCGGTTCAGCTCAGTGACTCGCGCCCGTAGCAGCTCCAGTCGCTCCTGCTGGGCTTCCGTCCATGGTTCCTGAAATTATCAGTTTATTTCTCTACATTAACAGTCTCTAAAATCCGCTTTCTCCGTTCTATCTTTTCTGTCTATAATATGCACCTTTGTACGGTTAGTCCCCGTAGCACTGTTTCGGAATCTCGTAATGAGCTGCGTATTTGTGAATTCGTTATTATCAGAGTAGGGGTCTTGACAACCTTTGAAATTGAGTTATTTTTATCAACCACCAATCCACACATGTAGATTTCCTGATCGCCCCAGTAAAAATTTGAATATTCGTGGATGAGTAGGTAATTAAATAATTATATTTGGTGATCAAGATCTTGATATCAGATTTTTCCAAATCAAATAGAATCAAATTCTCATTCCAATAAAATACAGATTTCTCAATGGCAGTTTGTTCGAGAAATATCTGATACTCTGTGTTGTATGTCTCATTTAAATTTATTTATTCCATGTATTTAGTACCTTCAGGCCCATTTATTGGCCAGCTGTCACCTCTCTCTCGCCCACGTATGCATCTATCTCTCTTTGCCCATGCGCCGCTACCCCGTCTAGGCGATATTTAGTGACCAAGAAACCTGGTGCAGGCTGTAGCATCGTATAGTAAAGTTGGCCCAACTTTACTGCGCGCTTAGATTTGCTCTGAGTTTATGATTTTTTAACCAACAGTCGGAAAGTATGTCAAAATTTAAACTTTAAAAAATCATAGACTTTAAATTGTCTGGACTGAAGTATTCTAAGTAAAAGCATTTTGGACGACAGAAGCTGGGCCACCACTAGTCAGTCAGACAGATCAGAAACAGTTACTAAAATGGAGCCATTCTTAGAAGTCGCATTTTCAGTCTCCCTGCCTTTTCGCATAGCTCTGTCACTCCCTACTATTGACAGATGTTCAATGAGACTTCTTAGAATGGCTCCAATGTAGTTTAAATACTATAGTTTGCTTCGTTCGTCTATTATATATATATCTACCTACAGGTATCTTTGGTTGTATAACTGCCCTTCACGTCCCACGCGAATTCCTAGCGCGTGCTACGGGTACCTACTAGCAAAACTGTCCCTGTCCTTTCATTACCATCCTTCACGTCCATGCAAGCAACAAAAGCTTAGAAATATTTGAAAATGGTACATGGATAAAAGTAATCAAATTACCAAGTATGCTCCCATTCGACCGGCGTACCGCATTTTCTCCTGCACCTCAGCTAACTGTTTCAAATACCATTCTCGAGCTTCTTCGATAGAACCTAATCCTTGTATTAGAATGTCCTTCTCCTGTTCTATCTGTTTCATGCGTTTCAGCAGATTATAGTCAACACCGTTGTGTAGTGTATGTCTCCGAGGCTCACGGCGCCGAGGCACTCTACGGGCAGCCACTTGTGAGGATTCTGTGTTAGACCTCCCATCACCATGCCCCCTATATTTATCAACTACTTTTAAGATATCATGCTTAGTATCTTCTATCTCGTACGGCTCATCTTCAGATTTAACTGTTCTTGAAAGTTCTTTCCTCTCTGTGGCAGTTTTCTCTAACCTTGGCGGTTTTGGGGGACCAGCACTGTATACTCCATTCAGTGGATCTGGCTTCTGGGGAGGAGCTGTCATACTCTGATGTATATCTTGAGCTTCGACGTCTTTACGAGGAATTAGTAGAGGCATGCTGATAGTTCTGTGCTGTGTGATATTATCAGCTATTGTCATGTCCCAATTTCTGTCCCTGTTAGGTTTTTCATTAATATCCAAAACACCAACTTGATTCATTGCCGAAGGGGTCCTGTGTGATTGTGCTTTATGGGCCTTTGGGGGCTCCACATTCGAAGTGTCTACTTTGTTTGTTTTCTGCACTTGGTTTCTTAAAAGACATATTTTAAGACCAGTGCAGAAACGATCAAAATTAAGCAGGCCATCGTGAGAAGCCACCTTTTGGAGGCTCTCCACGACTCCCCGCGGTAGACCTTTGGTGCGGTCATCGCGCCAACGGTTTTCAATATCCGTAAGTTTTACAAACCCTGTGTGCTTATCGTCCATGATATCGAATAAAGTTTGCATTGCTGACACGAATTGATTCGGCATAGATTCCATTTTCTTTGGGTTCGAATTATTTTTAATCACGACAACATTAAATGCATAATTTAACAAGAAACAAGTTTCCAGTTGGGTCACTATCACAACACTCCACACTCAAACGCCGTAATTAGAAGGTTGTTAATAATTTAGTTAACTTTCACGCTTAGCCGTTACAGGTACTTAACCTTTCATACAATAGACCTTAATTTGGGCAGCACGCAAGCTCTAAAGAAAATCCATTGGATCACGATTCACAAGATGTGGACTGTCCGTCCGGTTCGCAGCAGTCGTTGCTATGCTTGACGCGTGTGGTGGTGGGCGAACAAAACCGGCTTGTGGGAGTGAATTTGCAACAGAATTAATCACGTAAGTGCGAGCAAGACCAACGGTCCAACGGCACCGCAAAACGAAGGCCGAATCAGCTCTCTAGCTGAGCAGGTAGCCCGGTTGGCCGCTTATAGCCTACATACAGCGCCATTCACCCACACACCCAGTCAGTCCAGTCAAGTCAGTAGGGGCCGGCCGGCGCGCGAGCGAGGCGCATACGCATCCGATGGTTGCTTGCATATCAAGGCAGTTTTTATAGTTTCGAAGCTTGCGTCTTTATTTACATGGAGTTAAGGTCATATATCGATAGAATCGACACTTTTTGAAGTTTCTCTGCTGTTCAAAAGAAGTCCCAAGTTAAATTAATTAGTGTAATAATTTTGGGACCTTTTCTAGATTTTTCGTTATCAGCGCGATTGGAGGAATTTCGGTCAATAGAAATAATTATTGAAATGCGGTCTAAATTTTCACCTTTTTATGGGTTTTATTATCGGCACCGACTAACTACTTAGCACCGCCCCATTACACTGAAACGTGCCAGCTGGCGTCATTTCTCTATCTCTATGCTATAACCCTTAGCCTGTGTGTCAGACAGGTCTCTCGACCTGATGTGCCTTCCTGGAATGACTGACCACAAAAGCTAGATTATTTACACTCAGGTATTAAAGTAAGTAAAGCCCTGAAAGTAAGCTGTGCGCAGTGGTGTTAGTGGTCTAGCTAGTTGTATTTAAGTGCAATACAAGTTAGGTCACTTGGCCGGTGTCTGAATTGAGACATTCACATAATTAATACTTAAGTATCGTTGTGTCACGTTCTTTTTTGTGACATCTGCACTGCAGAGACAGAACCATACTTAAGCCGTTGATTAGTAAATTTCTCAATTCAGAAATCGGAGGTAAGCTAGTCTACTTTCGGCATTCTCCGCGAATACATCTGTTCAAGTCAAGTTTTGATGGCACTATTTTAGTGATGTCCTAGTCGATGTCGGTCGATAGTTACCAAAAAAGTTTACACGATAAAATAAAGGTTGAATATGATCACTTTTTTATTTAAACTGATATTATATTTATCATACCTAATCAAAATCAAATGAACCTATGTTATCATCGCTAGAAAGAAACATTTAGGGAATCATACGTGTCTGGTTTCTCGACTTCTATACCTAATAAAATATTCCAACCTTGTTTCTGAACTTATATCCTTCAAAACTGTTTTATAAATAAGAAAATTAATACTTGGATTATTTTTCTAGTTTTCTAAACATGTGTTTCGAAGTTTTTTAAATGTCATGACTATGGGTTTTTCGTTTTCATAGATGATGAAGAGGCAACTGATGCCTTTTTACCCGACTACGGCGACCGCCAAAAGGAAGGGTAATGATTTTGGCAGTCTATGTATGTATGTGGGTGGGTATGTATGTATGTCCACTCGTAGCGCCTAAACTACTGAACCGATTTTAGTAAATGAGGTGTCAATAGATTTGTAATAATTCTGCGGGTGACATAGGCTATGTAGATCTGATGTGGCGCCCTCTAGCGGCCATGAAAAACTCTGTTTAGTTAGGTAAATGTTTGGTACTCATGAACTATGATAGCTAGAGAGTTGAAATTTTCACAGATGATGTGTTTATGTTGCCGCTATAACAACAAATACTAAAAACAATAAATAAATAAAAATATAAGTAAAAAAAAACTATAACCCGACTACGTGAGTTAAGAGGTTTAAAAAGTGCGAAACAAGGAAATAATTCAGAAAGAAGTCAAGAAATGCGAAGGTACAAAAATGGTCGAGGTAAAGCCGTGGTCTCGTGGAGAATGAGAATACAGTAGGTGCGACCACGGCTTTACCTCGACCATTTTTGTATAATAATCAGAAAGAATTTTGGACCGAAAGTTCAAAATGGAGAAGGCCATGCTGGATGCAGCCAAGATTCAGGTTGGAGAGCTTCATACAACGAACTGGGCTACGTGGAAATTTAAAGTACTAATCGCACTGCGAGGATTAAGACTTCTAGATGTGGTTGAGGGTAAGCTGATGTCCCCCGAGAAACCTACAGAATTAGTAGAAAAATTAGATCCTGTGCAACAGAGAAAGTATGAAGAAGATCTTCAAAAATATTTGTCAGCAGATAGCGCAGCCTTATTGCTTATTACTACGAATTTGTCACAAGAGAACTGTGAGAAAGTTCTAAGATATACTACAGCTAGGGAAGTATGGCAAGAGTTACACCACCTGTACGATGGTACATCCGAAAGTAAAACCTACGACCTATGTATGAAGTTCTTCAGCTACAGCATGCAATCCGGAGGTGAAGTGTCAACTCACGTCTCCAAATTGAAAAACATCTGGACAGAACTTACCAGTGAGCTTAAGAAAAAACACCTGAAGGAAAATTTGCCTGACCTGTTCCTAATTTGCAAGATCCTTGATATTTTACCGGAAGAATATTTTTCTTTCAAATCGAGCTGGATGATGATGTCAAAGGAAGACAGAACTGTAGAGAATCTAACAACTCAACTGTGTAATCATGAACGAGCTTTATCACTATCATGCAAGAATGAAGAGAAGATAGAAGCCCTAGTCATGAGAGGCAATAGAGTAACAAAGACAAATCAAAAGAGCAAAGCAAAGGTGATTGCGAGCACGGACAAATGTCATTATTGTGGCGTAATCGGACACAGAGTAAAAGGTTGCTCTAAATGGATAACCGACGGACGACCACCAAAATCAAAGCCTACATCGAAGTCAAGAGAAGACCCTAGTACAAGTGTGAATAACGTGGAACTGATGATAGTGAATCCAAATGCTACTGCAGATAGAGACCATTGGTTTGTTGATAATGGGGCTACAAGTCACGACACAAACAGAAAGGATCTATACCAGACGTTTGAGGAATTCAACACTTCACACACAGTAACAACAGCAAATGGAGATACCTTCAAGGCAGTTGGGAAAGGAACTGTAATCGTAGAGGCTGATGTAAAGGGACGGAAGGTAAAGAACTCATTGTACGATGTATGGTACGTGCCTTCGATACAGAAGAACCTATTTTCAGTACTGTCAGCGCAAGACAAGTTAGACAACAGCCTTTTCATGTCAACCACTACAGAGTGTAAGCTGTGGCAACATGGGAAAGTGTTAATCATTGGCGAAAGACAAAAAGAGGGAGGTCTTTTCAAACTGAATGTGAAAAGCATCAGACCTAAGTCACCAATAGAGATAAACTACATTTCACAAGAGGACCAGCTGCAACTTTATCACGAGAGGTTGGCTCATCAGAGTAAAGCACATGTGAAGAAGGTAATGGAGAGAGAACTTGGAATCAAGTTAAAGCTAGACAGAGAAATATGTGAGGGTTGTATGTACGGGAAAGCACACAAGTTGAAATTTGGAACGAGAGAAAGAGCTAAGGAACCAGGAGAGTTAATACATGGTGATGTATGCGGGCCGTTCATAAACTCTTTATGCAAAAACAAGTATTTCGTACTCTTCAAGGACGATTTTACCAAATTCCGCTATGTCTATTTTCTGAGAGCGAAGTCAGAAGTACATAAGCTTGAACTGATGTTAGCTGAGGTACAAACCACAGGACACAAAGTAAGAGAGCTATTGAGTGACAATGGAGGAGAATTTGATAATGAAAACGTAAGAAGAATACTGCAGAAGTACGGCATAAAGCAAAGGTTGACTATGCCACATACTCCGAACCAGAATGGATGTGTTGAAAGAGAGAACAGGACCGTTGTGGAAGCAATGAGAACTATGATGCATACAAATGACTTACCACAGAGTCTTTGGGCTGAGCTGGTGGACACCGCAGTCTACATATTGAATAGGACAGGTCCAACCACGCTAGATAAGTCACCGTACGAGATCTGGTACAGCAAGAAACCCAGGATTAAGCATCTGAGAATTATAGGAAGTACATGTTATGTACATATCCCAAAGATCACAAGAAAGAAACTCGATAAAAAGTCAGTCAAAGGGGTACTGGTTGGATATGATAATGACGAAGGTTATAGAGTTTGGGTTAGAGAGAAGAGCAAGATAATTCACTCTAGGGATGTTATTTTTGAAGAAAAGACCGTGAAGTGTTGCGTAGACATGAAGGACGTTGCTTTAAAAGAAGAAACAGAACAACCCACAAAACCAAACAACAAGATAATCATTCCAGGACCTATAATAGAATTGCTGAATCGAGATAAAGTGATGAAAGTGACAGAAGAAAATGACACGGTCATAGAAACAGAAAACGATATAGTAATAGAAAACGATATAGAATTAGAAGAAAGTGACCCAGAAGACAGTGAAGACGAAATGTACAAAGATTGTTCTTCTGAGAATCACACAGAACAAGAAGTACAGACAGAATCTTATCAAGAGATAGAGTCGAATGTACAAGAGCAAGAAATAGAGATAGAATCTCGTGGAGAGATAGAGTCGAATATAGAACAAGGAGGAATGAGACTAAGAGATCGTTCAACATTGAGAAAACCTGCAAGATTCGACGACTTCGTGATGTCAATGGTTGCAGAGTTGAATGATGAGATAGTAGAACCTCAAACATTCAAAGAAGCTATGGAATCCAAAGAAAAAAAGAAATGGATTATAGCTATGAAAGAAGAAATGAAATCATTGAATGAAAATGAGACTTGGAAAATGGTACCTTTACCGAAAGGAAGAAAGGCTATTTCATGCAAATGGATTTATAAAATTAAGAGAAATCCAGACGGAAGTGTAGATCGTTATAAAGCACGACTGGTCATTAAAGGGTATTCACAGAAAAAAGGTGTGGATTACTAAGAGACTTTCAGCCCTGTTGCAAAAATGAGCACGATCAGAACTATCCTGTGTATCGCAGCTAGAGACAACATGCACTTGTCACAGTTCGACGTATCCACCGCATTCCTCTATGGAAGCATAGATGAGGAAATGTTTATGAAACCACCAGAAGGGTATAACGACAATACGGGCCTAGTATGCAAATTAACGAGGAGCCTTTACGGACTTAAGCAAGCACCGAGATGCTGGAATAACTGCATTCAAGGATTTTTACATGTTGGTTTTAAACAGAGTGAAGCAGATCCATGCCTCTTCGTAAGGAGGAGAGAAGAGAAGATGATAATATTGGCTCTTTACGTAGATGATGGACTGATAGCTTGCAGTGATGAAGAAGAAGCACAGAGGTTTCTGACAGAACTGAAAGAAAGATTCAAAATTAAATCCAAATCTGCTAACTATTATCTTGGTTTAGAAATATCAAGAGAAGATGATGGAACAGTGAAAATAAATCAGACCACTTATACCAAAAAGGTGTTAGAGAGGTTCGGCATGAGCGAATGCAAGCCTGTAGGAACACCGATTATCAAAGACGGAAAGCTAGAAAAAGGAGAAGATAAAGATTCTAAGACAGAAAAGTTTCCGTATAGACAAGTGGTTGGCGCTCTGGCTTATCTTATGGTTGGAACTAGACCTGACATTGCTTACGCAGTTGGGGTTGCTTCCAGAAAACTAGATTACCCTTCAAGTGAGGATATTATCAAAGTGAAACGAATTTTGAGATATCTAAGAGGAACTTTAGATTGGGGTTTGATCTACAAAAGAAAGTCTGATGCTAAGCTAAGATGCTACAGCGATTCGGATCACGGTGGAGATTTGGAAACAGGAAGATCTACATCAGGGATGATCTGTACGTACGCTGGAGGGATTATTTCGTGGAAAAGCAATAGACAGGCTTCTGTAGCCATATCGAGCACTGAAGCAGAAGTTGTTGCCGCTAGTGAGACTGCACGAGAGATAATCTGGCTCAGAAGACTTTTTGAGAGTATCGAGCATACGAAATACAAACCTGTTTTGTATGTCGATAACGAGTCTGCTATAAAGTTGGCAAGAAACCCGCCATATGAATACCATAGCAGAACCAAGCACATAAGGATCCGCGAGTTCTTCATCAGAGAAGCTGTGACGGACGGTGAGCTGGACGTGGCGAAAGTTTCGTCAGAATTTCAGTTGGCTGACATGATGACAAAGCCGCTGTACAGACCCAGGCTGACGATGCTTTGCAAGAGAATTGGTATGCTTGGAAGAGAAGACACTATCACTGGCTGAACTTTACAAAGAGAGAAGATGTTAAGATAGGTGACCTGCTTTGTCCAGTTTTGAATAGAAGCTCTTTGGTTAGGCTTTACGTCAAGCTAGTGTCAGCTGTCGTTTTGAGTTCTAAGTGACTTGTAATTGTCAATAGGAACTTCACAATATTTTAGCGAAAAAGTAAACAGCGTATTTCCAAAAAAACTCTTTATTTTACTCCTTCGGATCCAAGATCCTCACGCAGACCTCTGAACATTAACATTTGAAACTTACCTTTTTGGAAAGGCGATAAAAATATCTGCATAATATAATTTGTATACATACCTATACAAAACGGAATAATAATTCTTATTTTTTCCGTTTCTGCGTAAACTTTTCTATAATTTAAAATCTAAAGCGGTAACTCTGCATTATTTGGGCTTAAAAGCTTTGCTATATTCACTTTATTCGATAAAAGAAGAAAAAATTCCTTTCTAGATTCATTCCATTACTTGATATTGATTTTTCAACGTGCCTACATTTCGCGCCAGCAAAAAATGCACAAGATCTTCTCCTCGATTCCCGACTTTTTTCACAGCTCCCGTGATATCTCATGTAATTGGAGTTTGGTTCTTTATTAAACCATACAAAAAAAAAACAAGTAATTTAGAGCAGCCGAAATATTTTTCTTGATACAGTATGCAAGATAAGTACCATGCGACTTCATATGATGAGTGTTGTAAAAATCTCTTGTTTTTAGACTTTCAGAGGTTTGTAAATTCTGGCAACTGTTTCTTGAGGTTTTTGAAATCGACTGTCCATAACATATCTTTTTCACTTGTGTAAGAACGTAATATCTTCAAAAGAAAACGGCAAAAATATCCACTTCACCCTCACTCATTATCCGGCAAAACGCTTAGAATCGCGCGCAAAAAAAATACTTGAGTGAGTCATAAAAACACGTCACGGCCGACCCACCCGCCGCGCGCGGTTCGAGTTATTTTAACATTATTTATGACTTAGGTTCATGATAACACTGGTATAAGCATTATATTGGTATAAGCATTGATTTTATTAAAGACTCTTGTACTGTGATACATAGCTGTAAACATAGACTTCAAGCCTAAAATGGAGTGGGTCAATATAAAAAATCATATCCTAAAAAGTAAATCGATAACCTCCTTGTTTTATGTATTTAAACGATTTCTGTATTATATGAATATATGAATAAAATATAAACTTACATTAAGTAGATAAAAAAATAATAATAAAAAAGACTTAAACTGTCGCTAATATAATATATTATGGCAAAATGGCCGTTGGAATTTTAACCTTGGAAACAATGTCTCTTAAAATTTTAATCGAGTGTATTTCCGTAATATTTTTACAGAAAACTAGTGTTGAATGGTTCTTCAACATATTGGCTTTTTAATAGCATAAAACACGACACTTTCACCAAAAAATAGAAAACATTTCTGATTTACCTGTTGAACAAACTAGTGTTCGAAAATTGTGACGAAACTTCTCAAATATAGCATAAAAACTGTTTGTAACTTAATCTTTCTGTATTTTTCCAAAAAACTATTATTATTCCATAGGAAAATGAACACTTACTAGCAAATAGTCACATTGTGTACTAAACCTTCAATAAAATAAAAGATTATAATATCCATTTATAAATCGCAAAACAAAACACCGGCCGGCCACAAGCACAGAACACAACTCGACACCTGAATTCGTTATATAATTTTGTAGGGTTCCGTACCAGAAGGGTTCCAAACGGGACCCTATTACTAAGACTCCGCTGTCCGTCCGTCCGTCCGTCCGTCCGTCGGTCACCAGGCTGTATCTCAAGAACCTAGCTAGCTAGAGAGTTGAAATTTTCACAGATTATGTATTTATGTTGCCGCTATAACAATAAATACTAAAAAACAGGATAAAAGAAATATTTAAGGGGGCTCCCATACAACAATTCTTTCAATACCACATACAAACTTATGGATGCACCTGGTTACGTACATGGAGTGTGAAAGTAACCGTACCAATAACTTTGTAAACAATATTTTGCTGTGTAAAATCCAAACTATTCATTCCACACCATCGCTTCCATTGAACGGTGGTACGGAACCCTTCGTGCGCGATTTAGACTCGCACTTGACCGTTTTTTTACGTTTAGATTGTTTGAATCAATTGTTGTATTTAATTTCATTGAGCCTAGTTCAGTAAGAACGAGATAGCATTCATTCCTTAACTAGAAATGCATTGGTATAAAAGAAACAAAGGGTTTTCGTCAATGTGTCGTCACGCAAAAGCCAAAGTGCGCTCTGGGATACTCTAATATCCCAGCGTCATTCTACGGGTGAAAAATGCTGGGATAGCGCATTATCCCAAACTCACTCCCGCTTATGAATTGGTTTGTAATTAATTATATTTTTTGTCTTGTTCTTGTTGATTTTATGTATGTGTTATCAGTGTGTTACTTTTATTTTATTATTTTTTATCAGATTTTATGTGTTTATGCTGATATAGTAAATAAATGGCATTTTATTCTATTCTATTCTAATCTGTGCATGAGGCAGATTCTGAAGATTTGCAAAATTCAAATCATTAACTCCTCCAGTAGTAAAGGGGCACCGTATTATGATATAATCCGTGCGAGAATAATAATAATAATAATAATTTATTTAGGTACCAAAAAAGATTACAAACTCGCTAATAATATTAACTAACAAATTGTTGAGCAATTTATATTGAACAGGTGCGGAAAGGTCTTTTAAGTATACTGCCCCCTGCACTAGTTTTTATAAACTGTGTTGCCCTCCCGCTCCTTGTGCCGCATCATCATGGCGTGGAAGGCCCCGCGCCGCGGACAGCGCCGCGCGCACGCGCACAGGACGCGCCACTGTGTCGCGCGCGAGCCGCAGCCCTGCGCGTGTGCCGCCCACGCCGTCAGCAGCGCGTGCGGCGCCAGCGGGCTGCTGGGCGGCGCGCAGGTGGTCGCGCGGTCGTAGAGCACCTGCGAGGGGACAGTAGTCCAGGGTTTTGAGACATTTTGAGACATTGGTCTTGCTCTTGAATGATAGCTTTAGATGAATATTTAAAATTTTGATAACTTTGTTGTAAATTATACTGGATTGTATGTTGTATTGTTTACGAGCGAACACTCCCAAGCGGTTATAGGATAAGAAAGTATGGGTCATTAATCCGGCTACTTTTTTCACGGATTGGAATGAACATAACTAACACTACAATTTACCTTGTTGTTACTAGAAAAGGGTTCATTTTTGTTTTATTGACTGGTACAAAGGGTCTAACAATTTTTTATAAATTAAATGTAAACCAATTTACTATGAGTTCGTATCGTGGAGTAGAACCGCCCATTATCAGATGTATATTCAGTCAAAAAAGTATCGGAAATGGATGATTTGTCTATGGTTCCAATTTATTTTTTTTCTTCTGTTTTCCATTTTGGCGCGCAGTTTGAGTTGCATCTAGTATTAAGAAAAAATACAGTGCTGTTTTTAAGTCATATCATATTTTGTGTATATTGCGAATCACATAATGGACAAACACATCGAACAAAGAGTTTGTCTTAAATTTTGCATCGCCAATGGAATTTCGTGTTCGTAGTCATTAAAAATGTTACAGAAGGCGAATCGACTTCGGCAAGAACTGAAATCATTTCCGGAAAAAGCGTTTAAAATATGTTTTGATGATTGGATTATTCATTGGCGTAAGTGTATCGTTTCCGAGGGATACTTTGAAGGTGAGAAAATAAATTTTGATGAGTAACTAACATTTTGTATATTAATGATTTTTTTCCTGTTACTTTCTTGACAGCGTAATATATGGATATTTTTTTACACTTGTATACTGACCGATTTGCCTTGCGCACAATGAAGTTTAACAAAAGCCCAGGCCCGATGACATATCAACAGAATTGCTGAAGTTAGGTGAACCCATTTTACTCCCTCATATCACGATTTTTTTCAACGCTATTATGCATACTGGGCGATTTCCAGGCAGCTTATGCCATTCTGAGATTATACTTATTTTCAAAAAGGGAGAGAGAACAGATATACAGTCCGCTCCGTCGCGCCGTACGATACACACGCGTCTCGAGTTTCCCGCTCCATAGCGCCCGCGCTCACACTCGCTCGACCAATATCATTCGCCCGGCGCGTGACGCAGCGCGTTCTACCTTACCTCAAAATGAATATATGTCCCAGCTGCAGTGATAACTTCACCAATGGTGCACACTGTTCAAAGTGCCTTCAAGTTTACTGCTTCCAATGTGCTCAAATTACCGAATCAAACTATCGCAAACTCAATGCTAGACAAGCCACGCTGGTATGCAAGTCATGCAAGACCACTGATCGTACTCAAGTCCCCGCCGCCGGAACGCCGCAGATTGATTCACCCGCAGCTCCTTCCAACACCGCTTCCAAACACGGGAACCAAGCTCTGGTAACCTCAACCATAGAAACAGTTTTGAACGAACTAGGTCATGGTATCGTCACGATCAACCAAACTCTCCAGTCGCTCCCACAACTGACTGCATCGGTGGCTGAGATACAATCCAGCATCAAAACATTCGAAGGAAGCCTGGCTGCCACAGCTGTTAAAGTGTCGCAACTACATGAAAAAACCGAACTCATCGAAAAACGCCTCACCCATCTCGAAAATTATCCAGTGAAATGCACAGACTACCTTCAGCTTCAAGAAAAAGTGGCCCTACTCTCTGACGAGAATAACAATAAAGAACAATGGAATCGATTGAACAATATCGAAATTAAGGGTATCCCAATGTCAGCCACGGAGAATCTACTAGACATTATTGTTAAAATCGGCACGACTATCTCACGGCCCATACCACACGAAAACATCAACTTTATAACAAGAACTCGATCCTACACAGACTGCAAGCCCATCATAGCATGCTTCCTAAACCGTTACATCAAATATGACTTCCTAGCTGCAGCCAAGAAACTCAAGGGACTGACAGCATCACAGCTTGGCTTTGCCAGCAACTCTAAAGTCTACATCAACGAGCATTTAACGTCCGATAATAAGAAATTCCTAACCAAGACAAAAGAAGCAACAAAACTCCACGGCTGGCAATTCGTCTGGGTCAAGAACGGCAGGATACAAATAAGAATGAAAGAAACTTCCAAGATTCACGTCATAAATATGAAATGAAATGAAATGTTTATTAAGAGATCGTGGAAGATGCTGGTTACAAAGTAGGTACTTACAAATTGGTACTAATATATTTAACTTTATGGTAATTCATAGCTATATTATTAACCATACCACATACCTAAAGTTATGTTTAGAACTATAAACTAAATACACAAGGTGATATTTTGGATATCCCATAAAAATGGTGTGTAAGTTACATAGGTAATAGAACCAGCAGAATATAGTCCGCTACCCTCCGCGCTAGTAGAAACTGTGTTGCGGCAAGGCAGAATTCTATAAACTACATGACCAGCCTATACAGACACAAGTTCCTATCGAGAATGCTTTACTGACGAGTTCAATTTATATTGGTGTAAGTGATGGCGTGTGTAGTATATGTAAAGTTTATAATATGTATGATAGTCAAAGTTAATACAATAATAAGAAAACATATGATATATTAAATCATATACATTACAACTTAAGTACAATTAATTATATGTAGATACATACATTACATAAAAAGTAAAAGTAAAACCTAAGGTACATCTAAAAACCAAACACAATTTTATTACTGTTAGCAACATCTCTGTTCTTTCGTAATTAATTTTATTCAGATATTCAGTTACCAAATTGTTGCATGTGGCCTTTACGCAGTCTCTGATATTTATTGTTTTTCCAACTTTATTGTATAGGTACGGTCCAAGGTAGTAAGAGAATTTCTGGGCAAAAGAAGTTCTACAACCTGGAACATGGTAGACCTGGTGTTGTCTCCTTCTAGATATTACCTGTGAAATTGGTACAGTGTGCTATCTAAGCAATAAAGATTTGATAAATAGTTGCCGAACCGTTAGCACGTTAAATTCTTTGTAAATGTTATCTGTAGGGTATCGAAAGTTTTTAAAATTTGCAACTTTAATTATTGCTCTTTGGGATTTTTCTACTTTAATTAAAGACGTTTTGTCAGCTCCACCCCAGGATATTATTCCATAGCAAATGATTGACTGGCACAAAGCAAAATATGTCGTCCTAATTGTTTTAGTATCACGCAGGTGTCTTACTTTTTTAAAGATATATATTAACTTTCTAAGCCTTTTACTCATTGAATCACATTGCTCCTTCCAGTTTAGATTCTGGTCGATTATGAGTCCAAGGTACTTTATAGAGGTACAGTGTGTAATCTCATAGCAGTTGCAAGGTTGAATGCCATTACAAGTATGAGACCTAATAGAGAAGTTGGCTGGAGGCTGGGTGTTGTTCCTGATGCTAAAAGTTATGTATACTTTGTTTTACTGATATTAAGAGTAAGTATGTTTTGGTTTAGCCATTCAAGAATAACACGCATGCTATCCTCTGCTATATGTTTCACCTCCTCCCAGGATTTTGCACTGAATAGTATTACTGTGTCATCAGCAAAAGTGACCACCTTGGCATGTTGCATTTGTTTTTTACAGAGGTCATCGATATAGACCAAGAATAAAGTAGGCCCAACGACAGAGCCTTGTGGCACTCCAAAAATGATATCTTCCTTATCGCTTTGTATCGTGTCAACCCTAACCGCTTGTTTTCTGTTGATAAGGTAGTCTGTAAGCAGCTTTAGAGGAATACCACGTACGCCTTTATATTCAAGCTTCCGTAGGAGTATCGGGATAGACACAGTATCGAACGCCTTGGCGAGATCGAGAAAAATTCCTAGGCTTTTATCCCTCTTATCTTGTTTTTGTGCAATGTGTAATACTACTGTCTCAATAGCATCAGTGGTAGACTTGTTCCTTCTAAAGCCAAACTGGTTGTTGGACAACAAGTTTTGTGTTTCAAGGAAGTTCAGAAGACGGGTATTTATAGTATTTTCGATGATTTTAGCCAGCTTAGGCAGAAGAGAGATCGGTCTATAATTGGATATATTGTCCCTATCCCCACATTTTAAAATGGGGATAACGATCAACTGCTTCAGAACCTGGGGAAATATACCACTTGTTAAGCATTGGTTGCATAGGTCGGAAATTGGACGAGCTATTATATGTACAGCTTTTTAAAAAAAATTGATGATATTCCATCCCAACCAGTAGATGTGGTATTTTTTAGGCTCATTATAATATTATTAATCTCTCTTTCATCGGTCGGAATAAAAGCTATAGATTTGGTGGGGCTATTGTCTTCAAAAAATTCTGATGCTAGTTGAGTTTGCGTTTTATTTAATTTCTTAAGAATGTTGCAAGCTAGTGTACGTCCCACATTCACAAAGTACTTATTCGAGTAGTCTACCGATGCCTGTGGTGTGGATTTAGAATTTAGTAGCTCTGTTGGCGGTCTTGTTTTTGAATTAATATTACATACTTGTTTTATTATCCTCCATGTATTTTTAATGCTCTGTCTATTTTTATTCAATTCCGATCTCTCATAATTCCGTTTCAGATTATGTAAGATATGTGCGCAATGATTTCGGTATCTTTTGTACGTAATTTTCAGTGACTCGTCATCAGGTTTTTTTTTGTGTTTTGAGTGCAGTTTATCCCTAAATTTCATACATCGTAGCAAACCTTTTGTTATCCAAGGCTTTATAACAGTAGTTCTGCAGGGAGTTTTGTATGTAGTGGTGTATTTGTGCAGTATCGATGTAACGGTAGTGAGAAAAGTGTAAGCCATCTCATTGGGATCATCATGGGGCAATAAGTCGGTCCAGTTTATTTTCTCAAGATCCAGAAGGGCTTTGCTGTAGTCTATTTTAGTAGTTAATTTAATCTGTTGAGCAGGGCGATACTGTTTTAATTTTAAGGATATAATTACAGCACTATGATCTGTAACTGCTGACCTGCAGACAAGAGTGGTCGATTTGTTTTCAAGCTTTAGGAAACAGTGATCAGTACAAGAATGGTCGTGTGTGGCAAACGTGTGTCCTGGCAGCAGACCATGAATTGCCAACAAGCCCAGGTATCCTGGAGCTGTGATCAGTGGTCTCGTCTAATATGTCAATGTTGATATCACCTAACAATATTAGATTTTTATGGTGTTTATGAGTTTCTAAAACAAGATCAAGAGAAGTTTTGAAATCGTTTATACAATGTATAGAAGGTGTCCTATACAAACAGATAAAAGTATACCTATCAAGAATTGTTATTACTAGACAGTTAGCATCCATAATTTCAGGTTCACTCACGGTTATATTTTGGATTGTATTTCGAACATACACCACAACTCCACTATTTTGATTTATGTGTTTGGTGCTGGAAAAAGCTGTGAAATCTTGAAGAATGGGTAGATAAGTAACTTGTTGTAGCCAACACTCAGTTAAGGCTACGATATCAAAATTGATCTTCAGCCTTGCTAGGAGAACCTGAAAGTCATTGAAATTGCAGTTTAATAATAATAATAATAATAATAATCTTTATTTCAGGCTTACAAAAAACCCATATCTATAAATACCTTACAACTAGAGATACATAATATAATATAAAAACACACTAAATATAATCTAAGCTGCGTATGTTTTGAGTAATAACTGTATATTCGTTGTTTAGTCCAGACAGAAATTTGTAACAGTCGTCAGGGTCCTCAACCACATATGCATCACCGAAATTGACTTTATCGTCAAGGTCGATGGTGACCTCATTTATGTCACCCTCCATTAAGACTGTTTGGTTGATGTTATAATACTGACGACGATATACATAAATTCGTGAAGTGACTTCTAATCATATTGTGTATCGCCATACTTCTCAATTTATACCTATTTTGTTCAACGGATCTGCTACTGCAACAAGTTACAAGTAAACAGCCGAACTATACAAGGTGACATTTAATTAGCTGACCATATTTTGGGGATTCTTAGCACCGATCATTATGAACAACTTTCCCCAAGAAACATATGGTCACAAATGAAAAATTTTTTTCGTCCCTCAGTACATTGACCCCATCAGCTGATTACAAGTTACTATGGAAGACCCAAAAAAATATTTCGTTTACGACCACATGTTTCTTGGGGAAAGTTGTTCATAATTATGGATTATTTCATTCCCCAAAATATGGTCAGCTTATTAAATGTCACCTTGTATATATACTTATTGCTACCATGCCTTTTTGCTATTACCTACATAAACAATTGCTGTTACGAAATTCGCCTAAATTCACTAGCAAACCTACTCAGGCAACCACACTGCCATGCCTTATAAACAACTCACATTGTACTTTATAATATACCTACTGGCTATTAAACCTACCCACACAACTATTCTACAACTCACGCCTTACAAACAAATCACATTGTACTTAAGTATATACCTACTTGCTATTGCTAATAATTCAACTCACAAAATCATACCACCAATATAATCTCAATGTACTTTATAACATACCTACTTGCTAACTCCCTCGCTTTCGTTCGATCTACGCTGCTATTTACCCATGCAACTGTTCTGCTATCGCTACTCGCCAACTCATTACTGAACTATTCTACTAAACATTTAATGCCATCCAAACTCCTACTGATTACTGGCAAAAACCAGTTCTTTCGCCCAGGTAACAACATAAACACTTTAATTGGCCCAAACCCAATCTAATACTGTAAATATCATAATAACGATAAGCTAATACTCATACGACGACTCACTTATACTATTTATTACCAGCCGTTATGCATCAACTACAACATTACGACAAAATGTGTAACACGCACACAAACTAGCAAACAATACCGCTACATACAGGATTATCACGTCTATGTTATAAAATACATTCAGCTTAAATGCGATCCTCTAACAGTAAACTACATTTGCAAAATACTACCCATTATCACAATCACAGCTCACCCAATTAACATAAACAGGTACACGTTAGTTGGTACCGACTGTTAGGCACAAATGCTTAACATTTACTATCAAAATGTTAGAGGATTGCGCTCAAAAACTACTGATTTTAGACGTAATGTAAACTTATATCCTAATTATCAGATAATTGTGCTATCTGAGACTTGGCTGCTGGAAAGTGTGTCTAGCGCAGAATTATTCAGCAACGATTACTCTGTGTTTAGATGGGATCGCAACTATGAAACCACAGGTCAGAGCAAAGGCGGTATCCTCATCGCTATCCGGTCTGTACTATAAGTTGTCGAACGAAAGGACTCTGGTGCTCGAGTGCGGAGGATTTATGGGTGAGTATCACATTCAAGTCTAACTTAGGTAAAAAGACTAGCCTACACATATGCTGCCTATACTTGTGCAAGGAAAACAATGGCCTGTCATTTAATTCTCAACTATCTAACCATGCTACCAAAGTCACCGCACTGTCATACGAAAATCCCGACGATAAAATAATTATACTAGGTGATTTCAATTTGAGTAGCATCAACTGGGTACCTTGCAGCGATAACTCCCAGTTAATCCCTATTCACTCCAACACTGTTGACCATCTAGAACTCATCGAATTAATGACACTGTGTGACTTCAAACAATTTAATGGAATTCCAAACTATCAAAATAAAATTCTGGACCTCGTTCTCGCGAATGACACCGTGGATGTAACTAGATGTCTGGAGCCCCTGAGTAAGGTATTATCACCCACCACTAGTTATCAAACCACATTATGTTGTATCAAAAACTATAATACCTAAATGTCGACAGAGATACCAATATAATAAGGGTGACTATGCTTCTATTTGTTCTGAGCTAGATGAATTCAATTGGCAAGATATTCTTTCATCGGGCACGATTGATGACGCCGTATACCTCTTCAACAGTACTCTGACAACGCTAAGAAACAAATATGTACCTCACAGGCAAATAAAGAAAAGCAACTACCCTCCTTGGTATTCACCAGCCCTTAAAAAATCACTCAACGAAAAACTCAAATATCACAAAAAAATCAAGATATATGGGAACTTAGCTGATAAACACACGTTCATGTTACTAAGAGAGCGTTGCAAGCGAACAGAATCATTATGTTATGGTAATTACATAAGAGATGTGGAAGACTCAATCAAAATCAACCCTCGAGCCTTTTGGTCTTATATGAAGGACAGGAAGGTGAACAATGCATATCCCTGCTCAATGACACATGGTAACCAAGCACACGATTCCGGAGAGGGGATACCCGGAGCTTTTTCTGGCTTCTTCGGATCTACCTACTTAGACAACAGCACTCCCAGCTCCACAATTACTACCGGCAACGACTCCGACATGGGCCTAGCTCCGTCAGTCTCGGACATAAACTCAATAGATATATTAAAAAGTGAAGTATTCAAGCTATCAAAAACACTAGACATGAACAAGGGTCCTGGACCGGATGATATGCACCCAATGCTGATCACTAACTGCGCGATGAGTATGTTTCGACCTCTTTGTGTACTTTTTTCAAGACCCCTACAAGAAGGCATCGTTGGGTACGATGCCTTCTTGTCTTGTTGGTGTTACCAATGCCGGTTTGGAAATCGGCACTGGTAACACCAATTCACAAAAAAGACTCTAAAAACAAAGTAGAACTCTACCGTCCGATCTCAAAGCTTTGTGTCTTTGCCAAAATGCTGGAAAAAATTGTTCACAGGCAGGTATATGGTGCGCTTAAGCATACTTTTAGTCCTTTACAACACGGCTTCATGCAGGGCCGTTCAACAACAACAAATGAAGTACTTTTTGTAGAGGATGTACTTGATGGTATGGACGGGGGTGGACAGGTTGATGCGATCTATACAGATTATTCCAAAGCGTTTGACCGGATTGATCATCGTATCCTTTTTTCCAAACTTCTATTTGCAGGGATCCGTGGTGATTTGCTGAGGTGGTTCTCTTCATACGTAGACAACCGTAGCCAATCAGTAGCACTAAATGGATTCACCTCAGCAGCCATCACGATCCCCTCAGGTGTACCCCAAGGCTCTATTTTGGGTCCCCTACTATTCACGATATTTGTTAATGACATTGATGGCTGTTTCTGAAACTTGAAGGCTCTTTTCTTTTCGCAGATGATATGAAGATTTATAAGGTTATTAACTCAATATCCGATAGCCAACTCCTTCAAGAAGATATTAGCTCCCTTGAGCAATATTGCAGACTAAATAAACTGGACCTAAACGTTGATAAGTGTTGTGTGATAAGCTTTACCAGAAAATTTAATCCATATTTTTTCCAATACACTATCAACTCTCAAGAACTCAACCGAGTATCAAACATCCGAGATCTTGGGGTCACACTGGATAGTAAGATGTTACTTGACACCCATATCAACACAATTATTAAAAAAGCATCGCAAACACTTGGCTGGGTATTACGAGCGTCCAAGGATTTCAGATCTGCGAAAACACTTAAAATTCTATACTGTACATTGGTAATAAGCCAATTGGAATATTGTTCGCAGGTCTGGAACCCTAGGTACGACGTGTACAAAAACCAGATAGAGCGCGTATAGAAAAGGTTTTTCAGGTGCCTAAACTACAGATTTAAAATCACAGAAACTGACTACAAAGACAGCTGTAGAAAACAAAATCTACTACCACTTTCTCTGCGTAGAGAGGCAGCTGATCTGACCTTCCTGTCCAACATAGCATCAGGCTCCATAGACGCTCCCGATTTACTCAACAAACTACAAATCCATGTCCCTGGCACTAGATCTACGAGAAGAAAGCATCTGAAATTCCACTTACCACTGACCAGCACTAACTACAGACAAAACTCATGCATACACAGAGTGTGCAAAATGTACAACGATAAGTAGGCTGAACACTGTGACTTATACCACGACAAGGCATCAGTGTACGCAATACTATAAATAAAAATCATTTTGGCGAAAAGCGTAGCTTGAAGTATTGATTTGTAACTACGCACTTATTTTTATTATATATAAATATTTGTTTTTAATTACCATAGTATATTAAATATCCACTATCATATAAACAAAACAGTCTGGCATCTCCGTTTACTTATTAATCAAACAATAATTTCACCTAGATTAACATTAGATTTAATGAACTTCCTTTACTAACATTACCTACATCCTACTCGAAAACTTGTAATTGGCTCTTAGCTAATCAATTATAAAAACCATTGTAACCTAATTCAGCTGTAAGTTTTCCAAATAAAATAAAATAAATAAAATAAAATAAAATATCGGCAACTACCGTCCTATCAGCCTAACATTACACCTGTATACGGCTTTTATTAAAGGGATAGAGCGCCGCATATCTGGTCTACTCGACCAAGCTCAACCACCTGAGCAGGGTGGTTTTCGTCCCGGAATGTCAACCACAGACCATCTGCAAGCTTTAAACAAAATTATAGAGAAGTACCAAGAATCTATATTCTTGGTACTTCTCTATAATTTTGTTTGTGGACGTGTTTCTGCAATTCCTAAATTCGCAAGTGTAAATTCGTGATTGGTTAAATTAGCAATTTTCGTTTCTTACTTCTGCTTAAAAACTCTCTCTCTCTGTGTGTGTGTGTGTGTGTGTGTGTGTGTGTGTGTGTGTGTGTGTGTTTGTGTGTGTGTGTGTGTATGTGTGTGTTTGTGTGTGTTTGTGTGTGGTGTGTGTGTGTGTGTGTGTGAGTGTGTGAGTGAGTGAGTGAGTGAGTGAGTGAGTGCGTGTGCGTGTGTGTGTGTGTGTTTGGTGTTTCAGGGTGTGTTTGTGTGTGAGTGTGTGTGTGTGTGTGTGTGTGCGTGCGAGGCAACGGGCAACAACACAAGGTAATAAGAGCACGAATCAAGATCGCGGTGTGAACCGCGGCGGAGAAGTGAGCGATATAAGCACTAATATTGATATATGTAGCAAAATTATGCAATCATTGGGCCCAACTTTACATAGCCGATAAACTTTCATCGTTGAAGTCCTACATTGTAACCGCGATGCAAGAAAGTATAAAAGTGGTTAAGGAGGAGATTTTGAACTTACAGAAATATTTCAAATTTTCGTCCAACGAATATGAGCTTCATTATGAAAAGGAAAACTTCATTATATTCATTATCATTATGCCAATTGTGAAGTCTGGCGACGCTAGCGACTGTAGCAACTACAGACCCATCAGTATCTTGTCGTGCCTAGCCAAACTGTTTGAATCACTTGTTTATGATTATATCTACGCTCATGTAAAACCACTAATAACGTTCGCTCAACATGGGTTTGTCAAGTCAAATTCGACAACAACCAATGTATTACAATATGTAAACTATATACACGAGTCACTTCACGCTAAATCCCCAGTTCACAGCATCTATACAGATTTCAAAAAAGCATTTGATAAAGTAAATCACCAAATATTAATTCAAAAACTTAAAACACAATTTGGAATACACGGAAGTCTTCTTAGAAGGACAATAAACCTATCTATCTAACAGATCACAACTAGTAGCAGTAAAGGTTTCCTTTCTTCGTCCTTGGAGGTCACATCTGGCGTGCCACAAGACAGTCGCTTGGGGCCATTATTCTTCATACTATTAATTAACGATTTAATAAATAGTCTAAAATCTAATTTTCTCTTATATGCCGATGATTTTAAAGCATTTAAAAAAAATAGCTCTGTAACGAGTCTGACTGTCATAAAATACAATGTGATCTTAATTCCTTGGCAACATGGTGCGAGACAAAGTATATGTGGCTCAATGTTAAGAAATGCTTCATGATGAAGTTCTCGACCACAAACAACAATATTAACAACTTTCAATATAACATAGGCAGAGAGCAATTAACCAAAGTCAACAAAATACGAGACCTCGGTATTATTTTGGACCCTGCGCTTAGTTTCAGGCTACACTATGATCACTTGAAGTCATCCTGCAATAAGCTGCTTGGCTTTTTATCTAGACTTAGTAGAGATCTTCGTAGTACACGTGATATGATGACCCTTTTCAATAGTTTTTTGGGAAGTAAGCTGGAATATTGCTCAGTAGTATGGAGTCCTTTCTACCTACAGGCCAGATTTATTCGGATGCTTGCTTATCGCAACAATCTCAAATATAAATGCAATAACTATGACGAACGCCTAGATCACTTTGGAATAATGTCATTAGAAAATCGCAGAAACATTAATAATTTGACAACATTCCATAAAATTTTGCATGGAACGATTTATATTAATCATTTATCAAAAATTGAGATTTCAGTACCCCAGCGTCGGAAACGATTGGTTAGGAAACACACTACATTCCATCCACCCGTTTACAAAACTCAAAAGCTTACCACGAACCTCTCCCTAATATTTGCCGTCTTTACAATGACATCTCCAACGAACACACCCTAGATATCTTTGTAAACCCTAGTACCTTCAAAACAAAACTTTTAAACATTTATAGAAAGAAGCAAACGTAAAACAAACATAGATTTAACTTCTTACTTAGTACTTACACTTTACATATTTAAGAAATTAATTTTTGATAAGTCAAATATTTAAGTAAATGATATAGCAGATCACATTTAATTAAGCATGCTGCCAGGACATCTTAAGGATGAATCACTAGTTTAATATGTAAAACCATTATTCTAATTCGCAATGTGATTTTACAGTTATGTTCTGCAATAAAATAAAATATGTACACCAATCATTATTTAGAGCCCTCCATAATCAAGACATTAACTTTTTCTACATTAACCTTATCAGAGAAATATATAATAGCAATAGGTACCGCATCCATTAAAGTTCAAACTCCAGGGCGCTTATTCCCGATTGAAAGAGGCGTCAAGCAGGGCGATCCTCTCTCCCTTAAACTTTTCACCAGCGTGATGGAAGAAGTTTTCAAGAAACTAGAGCCAGATTGGGAGAGTGTGGGTATAGACGTCAGCGATGAGAAGCTCACGATCTTTCGCTTCGCCGACGATATAGTCCTGTTCCCTTATACGGCTTCTGAGCTACAATCTACAAAATGCCTGGAAGAGCTTTTGGTCTATGAAAGAGCTCCTGAAGGGAGAACATCCGTTGTCCCTCAAACGCAAGCTAGTGGACATGTGCATTCTGCTCATCCGTACCTAAGAAGCCTAAACCTGGTCTTTGACTGACGCCCAAAGGTTCAAACTCGGAGTTTGCCAAAGAAACATGGAGCGCAGCATCCTAGGAGTCCGGCTCTTAGACAGAGTCCGGAATACGGAGTTGCGCTCAAAAACCTAAATAATAGATGTAGCTCAGAAGGCGGCGCGATTGAAGTGGGACTGGGCCATCCACGTTGCTCGAATGCACCCGGACCGATGGGCCATAAGAGCCACGCAATGGGCTTCCGGTGCAAAGAGAAAGCGTGGCCGACCCAGGAAAAGATGGAGTGACAAATTGGGTCTCTGGGACAAAAACTGGTTGGAGACCGTTCAAGACCTTGGGATGATGGGGAGAGAGGCCTTTGCCCCGCAGTAGGACACAAACGGCTTGTAATAATAAATAAATAATTTCTGAAATAACTCACCAAACCCAGTAATTTGGACATTTTTCGGAGTTGGAAACTTTTCAACCGCATCTATTTTATGTTGTCCTGGCCTCATACCATCTTCAGACACCTCAAAACCAAGAAAGTTTATCTTTGTTTGGAAAAAAATGCACTTAAGAGAGTTTAAGTGTCAGTCCTGCATCACGAATACGTGTCTAGACTATTTAGAGTTTTTGCAAATCATCGTCAAAACAATTACCGAATTAAAGCGCATTTTTTCTAGATCTACTTTGTTAATAACCCTTTGAAATACTGCAGGTGCATTAGTTAAGCTAAACAGCATCTAATTGAAATTGTCCATCAGGCGTTACAAATGCAGTTTTTGTTATTGCTTCTTCCGTTAGTTCTATTTGGTAGTAGCCGGAAGCCAAGAAGTGTAATACCGATGTCTTGATAACCGGATCATCTGATCTTCGATGCGTGTCAATGGATAGTGTTCTTTAATAGTTTTGCGATTTAACGCTATATAATCCACACAAAGGCACTTGTCTCCCGGTTTCTTTCGGACTAAGATGATTGGCTTGCAAGTGGTGAAGAAGACTCCCTTATTATTCTACAATGTAGTAGTTCGTCGGTCATATTTCTCACTTCTGATCTTTCAGCATGGGACATTCTGTAAGGGCGGTATACTATGGGATCGGGATTAGTCAATGATTACTGGTATCCTGGTATCCGAATCACCAACGACTACATCATCTAACGAGAAAAGCTTTTGAAGGATCCACAGTTTTGTTAATTTGATATACAGTTTTCAATTCATCAAGCTTTACTTTATGTCCCCTAGCTAACAGTTGGCCCTTTTGAAAATGAGTAACATTTTTGTAAACATTTTCCAGAACTACTATTCCATCACCCTCCATCGCTAATTATATGCCATCCTCTATAAGGTACTCTTGATTAGGTTTACTTCTTAGACTGCCTTAGTAATTAATGTTCCCGAGTACTTTTCAGAACAACTGACTTCCACGCAACCTACGCCGTTATTGACTTTACAGTCATCTCGCACATACAAAATAATGTTACCATCATCATTTTCATCAATAAGTTCCTGCGATATTTTTAACTCATCTTTTGTTTTCAAGGTGTTGATGTGAGGCTACTCAGTATAGTCTTGACCAATCAGCATAGGAAATTTCAAATAATGATCAGGGAACACCAACATATTAACACGAGCCTTGACACTCTGTATTTCTACGAGCACAAGAACTACATTTCTTAATTGGTTTTGTACACTTATTGGCGAAAGGTCCTTCTTCATTACAGTTATGACACCTAATGCCCGATCTTAAATCTTTGTTGTCATTGAGTTTATCCCCTGTACCTCTTTTATGGTTCTGCTTGAAGACGTTCAAGCAGAACCGATTTTTCACATTTCGAAGATATGCTAACAATTTATCCGTATTAGTGAATTGTGCAGCCTCCGCGCCTAATCGTATAGTCCTATCCTCTATACCAAAAACCACGCAGTCAACTGCCCTATTACCTTCAATGTCGCATCGATTTATTAGCGCTATTTTTTCGTAATAGTAATCTTCTACAGCATCCCCAAACCTAGCCCTCTTTTTCAACATATCATGAAGCGCGTGAAGCCCATAATTCTCTTTTGCGGGAAATACCGCTTTGAGTTTATCCTGCCACTCTTTCCAAGTAAATTTGACCGTCGTTAATCCCTCATACCAGCGTCTCGCGTTCCCTCTTAATTTTGGTATCGCATAATGAATTATTTGGTTTTCTCCCCATTTATAAATCTAAATCAAATCAAATCAAAATCAAATCAAATAAGTTTATTTGCATGATTTTTGGTAACAATATTGGATCTTAATTTTATACATTTTAATCGCAAAAATCTGCCTTTTCAGGCGTACAAATATTGATAATAATAAATTAATTTTAGGTCATCACATTATCCAATTAAATTATAACATCAGAAAAATACATAATTCACACTTCAATGTCATAAGTAAGTAAATTATAGTTCTATAAATAATTGTAATTAGGTACACTATTTCTGAGTTGACATTATTTGTCTCTATTAAAATACTCATTGATAGAATAGAAACAACGACAGATGAGCCAATCATGTAATTTAGTTTTAAACAAATTAAATCGTAGATCTTTCAATTCTGTTGGTAGGGCATTGTATATTTTTATTGCCATATGAAAGACATTTTTCTGCACTGAAGTTAGTTTGCATTTATGAACAAATAACCTCTCTCCAATGTTTTCTCTCTGGGTTCGAATTGTCATTTCTTTATTTTTAGGAAAATATGTAGGATGTTTTCTAACAAAAATTACTATTTGTTTGATATATAGACATGGCAATGTCAGTAGTTTAAATTTGATGAACAATGGCTTGCAAGTGTCTCTAGCATAGGCTCCTGAGATAACTCTCACACATTTCTTTTGTATTTTAAAAAGTTTTTCTATTTCTGTCGAGTTACCCCATAATATCAGTCCATATTGTAGAATGGACGCGACATATGCGTGGTAAGCGTTCAGTGCGACTTGCTCCGAGATTGTATCTTTGAGACGGCGGAGAGCGAATACGAATCTGTTTAATTTTGTAGAGATTACGTCTATATGAATTTTCCATTTGCAGAATTTGTCCAAATAGAGACCTAAAAATTTTGTGGAGCTGACTTCTTCTATTTCCTTGTTATCGTACGAAATATTTAATTTAAGTGGTTGTCTTTTTTCAGTGTGAAATTGCATCATCTTCGTTTTATTGATATTGACATTTAGATTATTTTGATTAAGCCAATTTATTATTTCAGTCACTGTGTTATTAATGTTTGCTTCAAAGTTACCTAAGTCGTTACCTTTAATAATCACGGTTGTGTCATCTGCGTATAGGATAGTCTCATTAATCGTAACATCAGGCAAGTCATTAATGTATAACAGGAATAAACTTGGTCCCAAAATACTTCCCTGAGGAACTCCATATTCATTTCGTTCGTATGAAGATTTATATTTCTTCAGTTTATTATTTTCATCAAATCTCGAAATTTCTGTACATTGACATCTATCTTTTAAATAGCTTTTTATCCATTCATTTGCTATACCTCTGATTCCGTACTTTTCTAGTTTTTCATTGAGCAGACCATGGTGCACAAAGTCGAAAGCTTTGCTCATATCAAAGAAGAGTGCAACGACAGGTGTTCCTGAGTCAATACATTCGGTTATAGATTTTACTAATTGGAAATTTGCTAGTGTGGTTGATTTATCTTTAAGGAAACCGTTTTGTTCTGGTCTTATAATATTATATTTCTCCAGATAACCATTGAGTCGTTTTAAGAAAACCTTTTCTACAACTTTTGAAATAATTGGTATGAGCGTTACTGGTCTGTATTGGTTTGGGTTTGTTTTTTCTCCGTGTTTAAATAGTGGCTTGACAATAGAGTGTTTAAGTTTTTCTGGGAAGATACCTTGACTGAGGGAGAGATTTATAACGTGACTTAAGGCGTGTATAATATGAACTGCACATTTTTTTAAAATACGAGTTGATAATTCATCATAACCCACCGAATTTGTATTATTGATGGACATTATTACTTTCTTTATCTCGTCGGGGTCGGTTGGTTGAAGAAATATATTGGAGTTGTGATTTTTGATGTTTGGTTTGTTTGTTCTTTTAGGATTCTCTATTTTTGTAAGATTAATGAAATAATTATTAAATGCGGTCGCAATGTCAAAGGGGTTAGTATATTTTACATCGTTATGAGTAATTTCTTCAATGTCATTATTGCCTAAGTTTTGTTTAAATACATGTGTTTTGATGAGATTCCAAATAGCTTTTATTTTGTTATTTGTATTCAAAATGAAGTTCTGGTTGCCTATTCTTTGTGATTGTAAAATACATTTTCTAAGTATGTTAGAATAGTTTTTGTACTGGGTTTTATACGTTACTTTATTATCTTTCGCCATCTGATATTGGAAATATAACTTTCGTTTATTTGCACTACACTTTTTTATACCTTTAGTAATCCATCTGGTTTTGTTCGATTTTGTAGTTATTTTAGCTATACATTTTGGGAAACAGAGATTATAGAATAATATGAGAATCTCATGAAATTTATCGAATGCCTCATTTGCCTTATTACATTCCCAAACTTCATAGAATGTGAGTGATGATATGCAATCTATGAACTTCTCTACATTTTCTGCACTAAAATCCCTTTTTTCTTCGAACCAAAAACTCTTTACGGTTTTTAATTTCATCGGTATTTCCAAGGTTTGACCTGTGTTATGGTCTGAGAGGCCAAGGTTATGTACGGTACCTGTCGCAGAGTTAATGTTGCTGACAATGAGATCTATGCAAGATTTTTGTCTCGTTGCCTCTATTATATGAGATTTCAAGTTATATTGTTGTAGTAATTGTTTAAGCCTTATCGAGAAACTGTTTGTTTTTAGGATATCTATGTTTAAGTCTCCTGTTATTATTATTTTCTTCCTATCTTTCTTTGTCAAAATTTGTAATAATTCATCTAATTTGTTAAAAAATATATCTACGTCAGACTTTGGAACTCTATAAATGCACAATATTACCAGTTTATTATCTATTATTTCTATACCACAGCACTCAAAATGTCTTTTTATAGTAAAATCTTTTGTAATACTCAAGTTTGTACAATTTATACGTTTATCAATTAGTATACAGACTCCTCCACGTTTTATATCAGTTCGTGAATAAAATGAAACCAAATTATAATCTTTTAAAACTAGGTTGTTTTCATCTCCAGACTTTATGAATGTTTCTGAGAGACAGATGATATCAATATGTTTACCATTATTATTAAATTCGTCAAGTGTAATATTTACAATATCTTGTTTATTAAGTATGCCCGCTATATTTTGATGGAAAATTGTGACTTTGTCCTGTATTACTTTCTGATTGCTAGGTTTGACTTTTTCGTTATATTGAGATTTATCAATAGCGTTATTTATTGTTTGTTTTATTACATTATATTGGCTCACTTTACTGCTAGTTGCGTTGTCTTTATTCAGAACGAAAAAACTCAATTTTTGCGTTTGTATCCGCAGACGCCATTGAATCTGTTTGTGTCTGTTTATCTGCCAAAGTTAACATACAAGTTTGGGTTTTGGTCATTAAATGGGTTCTACCAAACCCTGACAAATTCTGTCGTGATTTTGCATACTGCGCAATCTTTTGTGCGTATCTAATACCTAAAATTTCCCGCAGCATAACTCTACATACATATAGCTTGTTAAACCTCTCTCTATTAAAATATTCTTCGTCACTTAGGTCTAAGAAAGTGGTGTTGGCAAATCGAGAACACAGATGTCTGTAAGTGTAGTTAACTTTGTTCTCATTCAAATACATATTGTTACGAACATTACAAAGTATTATCTTAGTTTTTCCAAGCATGCTCAAATTATAATAAAGCAAAGATTTTAGCCTAACGGGATCCTTATCATTCGAGCCCCCTAATATGATAATGCAGTCATTTTCGCCATAATCTTTGCACAGTGTAGAGCATGATCTCAACACCTGGTCCATTGTGGCGTATGGCTTGATAACAGACTCTACGCTGAATTTTTCTCCCAAGAGTTTTTGCAGAAGTTCACGTAGACCCCTGCCCTGTTCATCAGCTAGGATCATTATTCGATGCATGTGCAATGATTGCGTTTTCTTCTTAGCAGATATTTGTATTGACTCTAATTCATTTTTGGCCCGAGACTCTATGGTATTGCCTGGTGAACTTTCTGGCCTGTTATGATTAAGCTTTGAGTCTTTTGTCGGCAGTATTTTCGTGAATTTTTCTTTGGGGTCTGGCTGTGCAACGAGACTGGTGTATATAAGCGGTGTTTTCCGTGCAGATCCCATTTGTATTTTGCGATACTGAGGAGAGTAGAATTTTAGGTATGGTTTGTGTGCGGGTATCGAGTCTTCTAGACCCACAGCTTTATATAAATCAATTTTCTTAGTTTTTTCTGCTAGGAGCTTTTTTAGGGACGATATTTCCAGACTAAGGTTTTCTATTTCTCCGTTTGCAGTTTCAAGTTCCGCACGCAGCTTATGGTTGCTCTCTCTCAAGTCTTCCAGCTGCTCCCCGTTCTCAATTACACCAGGAAGGCTTTGGTAGCTGAGGTCCAAGTTAATAGAGTCATTTTGTTGATGAAGACTTGGAATCAGTTGTCGAGGCCTTCTCTGTGTGACGTTCTCATGTGCCGAGATAGGTGTAAGAGGGTCAGTATGGCTGCTGTTTGAGGGTGATGATGGAGATGATGAAGATGATTTGTCCTGTTTTGGGGGTTCTTGTCGTTGTACGTGACGCTGACATGTGTCACATGTAAAACTCTTCCACCGCGCCATGTTCGCCATGTAATAGGCAGACGTAATATTCAAACAGTTATGATGAAAATGGTTTTTACATTTTGAGCAAGTAATAGATTCAATTGTGTGAACGAATTCTCTGCATTCTTTGCACAGCATCTTGCTTTTGTTTTTGTACCTAGCAGCGACCTCTAGTGGTGTACCACAATCTAGAATTGTATATTGAGCCTGGTGTCACCCTCTATTGTAGAACGGCGGAATCTGCTATTCGGTTGTAGATGGCATAACTGTCGTGTCCGGTCGCTACTCGTCAACAGATGGCGCGACATGTCGTTGTTTTGGTGAAAATTAAATCGATTTTAGGTTAGTTTTGCAAATTTATTACATGTATTGTACTGTATTGACCTGTATATCACATTAATTAGTTCGTGTAGTCACATAACACTGTCACTGTTTTTGTATTTCGTGTCCTTTCACTTTGTTGTTCGAATTTTTGTGGCCGTTGGCGTCACTGTATTTTTGTGATTAAACTGTGTTTCTCGTCGCATTTCACTATGGTTCAAAGTTTATTAGTTGCTAAATCACTTTAGGGTTAACAACAAACTATTTGGTGAAGATACTATGCACTTTAGACACAAAAACAGAAATATTTTTACGGAGCCGTTGTTTACTCGATATGACGCGAGAGGGGTTTAAGCAATTTCGTTTACTTTAGTTATCCATGTGTGTATGTTCTGATTATTTGTAGATGGATCAAATTCTGGTACCACGTTTATATTACTTATTCCCAAAAATCCTCTCAATACATTCGTACACATTCAAAATACTCTGTTCTATACGACCTTGCCTGCGGCGCAACGCAGGCTTAGAGCTACGGAATACCGCCGTCTGCGATGCAAGCCGCGGCTGCGTTGCAAGTATCGCGCTGTTGGACTGCGCCGCCGCCGTCGTGCGCTTTGGGCTACGACTGCGGCGCGGACTACCATGTCCGTCGCCGCGGCCGCCGCCACAACAAGGACCATGTCCTAAGCTGCATTGGCTATGCTCGCGGCTTCTTGGAATTATTCCGCGACCCATCTCTAATTCTCTAGTTACAAGCGATATCTAAACTACCGTCCCTGAGTCGGGCGAAACTTAACAAAACAATAACCGGGGGTTACTACCTAGACCAACTCTTATAGCAGGACCTAAAATTCCTAAATCAAACTGAACTGTCCTGCTTCTCCGTACTAAGAATAGTACGAAAAAGCAGGGCAGGTCAGTTTAGGTCCTGCTCTAAGAGTTGGTAGTAACCCACCTGTATAATCGAAAAATATAATAAAATATACTCGATCCGGAACATTCGGTCTTCTAGAAGAGTAATATCGATTGTCATCGTCTCGAACGAAACGGCGATTTAGGACATGACGACTTTTAGAATTTGCCCTTCATTTGGAAAAAGCATACCTACGATGAATATATATACAACTGGTACCAAAGAAAAGAAAGATTGCAGCGCGTTCCGAATCGCACCATAATCGATTATAGCGTCGCGAGGTCGTTCCGAATGAGTTTTAGCATGACAACGATAGCTCAAAATGATTGATATGAGACGTCTTGACTGACATCATTAACGCCGCCATGTTGTGCTGTCATCGCCCATGCTTCATCGTCAGCACTGTGAGCGAGCCATCAAAAGTGACATTTATCACGTTGACAGGTGACAATCAAACAGCGCGTTCCAAATCGCACCATAATCGATTATAGCGTCTAAGAGGTCGTTCCGAATGAGGTTTAGCGTGACAACGATAGCTCAAAATCATTGTTGATATGGCGTCATGAATGAAATCATTAACGCCGCCATGTCGAGCTATCATCGCCCATGCTTCTGAGCGTCAGCACTGTGAGCGAGCCATCAAAAGTGACAGCTGACTCCTGACGCTCCTTAATTGTTTATTTCCTCGCTTATTCACCCAAAACAAAGCTAATATAACTATTACGACTGTCTATGTACGACTCCAAATGTCAGTGACAAACCAAAAAGTTGGGTTATAATAGTGTCAATCTGTCAGTGTCAACGTCTATCGTCGCGTTCAAAGCGTTCCGAATAGATATCTATGATCGCGTGATCATTTGTTGACGTGACTCGGAACGCGACACAAAACGTCAAATCAAAATAATTTAGGGAGGGAGTGGGTTAGTGGGTAAATTAAACTACTACCATATTTATTCCTTAACTTTTTTTAAATGATATTGATCTAATAATGAGTGATTTAGAAGTAGATGGTAAATCTGTAAGTGTGCTGGCAGCAAACGAAAATGTGCATCAAGATGAATCGAGAAAGAGCTGGGTAAAATTTGAGGATGAATCAGCGCAAACGACTGTGTCCTTGCCACAAGTTTCATCATCGACAGAGCCTTCGGGCTCATCAGCGAATTCCACGAATGCATCGCACGCCGCTGTGCTCAAGACCGAGTCGGTGCAAATCAACTTGGAGCGCGGAGACAGACATCTCGAACCTTCAATCCCGACTCTATCCAAAAACGTTGAGTTTGTCAACGTACGTCAAGGATTCGGTGAGCTATGTTGACTCGCTGATAACTCGGGCACTCTTATAGTAGCATTAAGTATTATTAATACGTATTTTTCGTCTGCAGCTAACGGTGATATATTAGTGACACTCCTGCCTGTGAATTCCAAGTGGCCATGGATTACTGCGGCGCAGTTCAAACCTGAGTTAGTGCCTGAAGAGTTGATGGCACAGGGATTAACGGTAGGCTGATAATCCTTCTCAAATACCCACATGTCTTGTTATTCAGTTGTTATGAATCATGTTTTTTATTGCTTACAGCTGACTGTGGAGGAATATGTTCATGCACTGGAACTTCTGGTCAATGATGCGCGTTTCACACTGTATAACATTTGTTATAAGCGTGTATTAGTATGTTGGATAACACTTGCATTCCTTGTACTATTAGCATTGTTGGTTTCTGGTCTGACTGGACTTACCCTATTTTCACTCGGAGTATTTTGGTTGATTCTGAATGCAGCTGCAATTTTCCTCTGTATGTGGGTGAAATTGAGATTATCCAAGGGTCTGGAACAGTGCCTTGCAAGAGTAAACAAGTTGCTCAATAAACATAAGCTCATACTTGCCTTAGATGACAGAGGGAGGATCTCCTGTCACAAAGTCCACCTGTGCTTCTTATACTTTGACTCGGGACCATGCATTGCTCATATACAGCAGTTTATTGAAAGTGAAGAGGGGAAAACCATTATGGAGGGTTGGGAGCAAAGGTTGGATGTGCCCACCAATGATATTGTCATCCAAGGAAGCCACGCAACAAGATTGTCTAGGAGACAGGTATGATATTCATCCTATATATGTCTTTGATGCACGCGAAAATAAAAATATTATTTCCTACTCCCTTCACTCTACAAGTCTACAAATCATTATCAAATAAATATTAGTATGTAACTGAGTCTACCTAAAGTAAAAAATCTGGTGAGATTCGTTGAACACTTTCTTTAATATTTTCTTCTTAGAGCCGTCATCATAATTAACAAATCTAATAATTAAACTATTTCTTTGGCTCTGAAGAACTTATGTTTGTGGGCTCATAACTTTGGGTACAGATTTGATGTGGTGTAAGTCGTAAATCTTAGATTTTGCACACCATGTTGTTAGATTGTCTTGTTACCCTATCTGTTGTTTAGGCTGGGTTAGCTTAACTTCCTAACCTTATGTGCCATTTGCAAATGTACACTATACATATACTTACTTTTACATGTTTAGGCGCATTGTGTCCAATTCGCAAGTTGTCCAACAGGCTCAAACTGTCCTATTTGCATAACATATAATTCGCAAGTTGTCCGAATCACAATCGGTCCAATTCTCAAGTAGGTCCGATTCACAGAAATTGATTAAACAATTTATTATACTAAGTGAATTTGGTTTCAAGATTCAATAATAATATATTCCAAGATTGTCAGTAGTTTGGTAGAAGATTGTCAGTAGTTTAATAATTTTACTAAATTCTTATTAATAATGCTTGGAGCGCAGAATTTTAAATTTTCGAAGGATGGATCACATCAGGAACACGACACTGCGCTCCTTGACTGGCATTGCTGATGAAGATATGCTTTTAGACCACCAAGCTGCAATGCGGTTAGGGCCAGCCATGTCTGTCGCATGCATCCAGACAGACTGATGGACGAAATTCGGTACTGACTAGTTGTCAGAAGACGAAAGCCAGCACAGGGGCAGGTTGACAGAGATGGCGGGAAGGCTCCATAAGTTTCTGCCAGGGTGTACAGACGTAGCCCAAGATAGGGAATTGTGGTTACAACATGGGGAGGCTTTTGCCCAGCAGTGGTTCACTTAACCTCTCATCGAACCAATCCTTTTTGAGGCATCGCCATTTTGGACCTAACGCCGTGCCTGCAAGACATGGGTCAGGGTGAAGTTAAGGCTATATAAAATAAAAAAATAAAATAGTAAAACAATATGCGATCCTCACATCAATCCCTTTCATTCAACATAGCACACGGTACAGTTAGAAAAACTTCTTTTATTTTCTGATTTAACCCTTAAGAATGTGAATACAAAATAGTTTTTTTCTTTAATGAACTTTTCTTTTCTTTGATGTCTTTAAAGTGAAATTGACTCAAAAGTAAGAAATAATATTTTTATTTTTTTACGAATTTTATTTATTTCCAGCTCTGTGGATAACCAATAGCTTATAATAGCTAAATTAAAACTAAAAAGCCAATAACAGGTTATCAATCACTCGTTGCAATAAAATATACATAATTAGTAACTAGTCAAAGTAAGAATCGAAAACAGTTCTTATTCGCCATCAATTTTACTAATTAGATATAAACCAAGTTGAATACCTAAGAATTACCTCAACACTAATAATGCTAGAATGCTACAGAATATAAAAAAATTAGGAAAGGAACCTTGTGTTAATGTGCCGCCTGATAGCCGCTACGCTGCTGCTGCCAAATATGTCAATATTGAGTTCATGCGCGAGTTCATTGATAGACTTGCCTGATCTCCAAATTAACCACCAAAACCAATTCAAACGTGTACATATTATGTAGATATAAAAAACGTCGCTATTTTTAATTTGATGGGTTTACATCAGATCGATGAACCACGAGCAACAAACGGAAATTAGTCTTGATATTTTAAATCAAGACAATGAGGTAGTTTGTATTACCTATTCTAATTCAAAACCATATCAACTTGAGAAATAACAAACGAGAGAGAGAACTTTCATCAATGTGTGTACATGCTGAAAACCAGAACCGTTTTGTTACTGTATACTTTAACAGACAGCATTTGCTGAGCATGTATCAATTTGCCAGTTTTTAAATTATTAATTTAAACTGTTCTATTTGTAAGTTAGTCTAAGTTAAACCACTCTTTTCCTTTATAATGTGTTTTGGCAGTAAAATTCCATTTTCTTTCTTTCAATTAATTATAAATCATTTGCGCATTTCAAATTAATGTGATTATATCTGTAAGAATTGGACTGATTGCGAATTGAACCTATTAAGAATTGGACCGATTGCGAATAGGGCCAAATGAGAATTGGAAACAATGCGCCTAAACGCTTTTACGTTATATATATTATGTGGTATCGTATGTGCTATGTATCTAGAATGTTTACTTACTACATAAAAGACAACTTAAGTAAATCAATCCAGTCTATTTACACTAGTAAACTTGGATACACTCATCAGAATTTTGACACTGCAATCCTAATAAAGGCCCAGGGCAATAATAATTTATCTAAGATGTCCTACTATCTTCATCCCTATGTCAAAGCGACATTATCAAAAATCAATATTGAATTTAAAATGTTAATCTGTTTACTTGAGTTGTCCAGGGCATCTAACCGGTGTGGTACATGAGGTAGATGGGTAAGATGGCATATGAATGTGCAGGGTTTGGCTGAGCCGGTGTACCTCCGGTACTTGCAGCGGTGGGGGAAAGACTTCCTGCGGCGGCGTCTCGACTGGACGCTGGACGAGGACGGCGCGAACCCGGCCGCACCGCGTCACTTGCCCGGCGCGCTGTGCCCCTGTCAGTACGTTGAGGAGATATTGCGCAACAAAGAGCCGCATGACGCGCGCGCCTGTTGCCCTGCCTGCAACGATTGGCTGAGGCGCCGCGGCATCGACTGATTATACTACGCCACATGTGGCAAGGTTGTTACTGTTTTTTAAAGCCTAGTCAACGCAGAGTTACGGTTGCCAGATTGGGCATCTTTCTTGCAGATATTTCGGTGAAATATGCGCCAAATAAAAGATGATTTGAAGGGATATGTATCAGATTGTGAATAACGCTATTTTAACTTGGAACTGTATAGTGGAGTTGATGTTAATTAGCACTCCGCTAGGCCGCAAACTTGGACGCAGCGTACAGTCGGATGCAGGAAATTAAATAAGTCGCTTGACTCTTAATTTATGTACTCTCGGTTGTGGTTTAACAATTGTGGTTCTACTAACAAACGTATTGTTATGTATTTTTGCACTGTGTAGGTACATCACATCACTTTCTTATTTTCGCTAAACACCGTCGAACAACTATCTATTCTATTCTTCATTTGCACGTGTGCTTGCTGGGTACGACTTCAGTGAAAAGTACGATGGGATTAATATCAGAATAGATAAATAATAGTTTACTAACGGCCGATTTTTCCATCTTCAGGTAACGTTTATCTGAGGAATTTGACAGACTTTGTACCTGTGAAATGTCAAGTAAAGTTACCTGGCTGTTTATCTGGAGATGGAACAATCGCCCCTAAGGATAGTTAACTGAATTCTGCGTTGGACTAATGAAATTACCATATGAAACGTAATACCATATTGATTTGACTATATTATTCACAGCAAAGAGGAGCTCTTCTTTACCTGAGGTATGCAGCTAGATGGGGCGCTTATGCTGTTAAAAATAGAATAAATCTGAGCACATTCGAAGCCGGCCGCCATGGAGATAAGTATACCTGCCCCTGCCAATTTATAGAGACGCACCTAAAGTCCAAACCTCCTACAGGAATATCGAAGTATTTTACCCTGCCTAATCAGATCTTTTATTGAAAGTAATGGTTAACTATTCTCTAGTATATTCTAAAGTATTCTCTATCCGTCCATCACGTTTAACATATCAATATTGCGTGTTTAGCTTGTAATACACTAAAATGGTTAAGTTATACATATTTTAGGGGATAGGAAGCCAGTCTATAAACGAAACACTAGGATTGATGAAGCAATTTAATTTTTTCTTTCTTTTTATTTCTTAACTCTGGTGTGGTATTATGAAAAAATGCATTTGTGCGAGTGCCACGTCAGCGGTACTTGCGAGAGAGACCTTCGCGCTTCAAGCTGATGAGCTCTCACTCACACGCAACATCCACACATTACACACAAACCCATTTTTCCGCTTTAACTAAAAGCACTACTTATTTACTTTCTAACCTACGTTTATACAGCAATGACTTTGTTTATGCACCCCTAACGGACAAATTAGTCGACAAAGCTTTATTCTACAAATGACTAATTCTATATGTAAATGCCTAATTCTACAAATGCCTAATTATACAAATATCTGAATCTATAAATGCCTAATTCTAAAAAATGCCTAATTCTACAAATGCCTAATTCTACAAATACCTAATTCTATAAATGCCTAATTCTACAAATGCCTTAATTCTATAAATGCCTAATTCTACAAGTGCATAATTCGACAAATACCTTAATTCTATAAATGCCTAATTCTATAAATGCTTAATTCTACAAATGCTTAATTCTACAAATGCCTTAATTCTATAAATGCCTAATTCTACAAATGCCTTAATTCTATGCCTTACTCTAAAAAGAATTGCAGATTATTATAAATACAAAAACCTGGTGAAAAATATATTTTGGAAGCTTTGATTTAATACCCGTATTATAATGGTAAAAAAATATTCGCCACCCCCCTCTTCTGGTCACTCGCAGGTGTAATGTTTCAAAATCTGAGGGCACGACAGTGCCTCCGCCAAGTCGAGCTTTAGCACAGCCCACAGTATGCCGAGGAGGGGAAAACGTGACATCGTGTTTTTATTGCACAAATGGACAGTTGTTATCAATACTAATACCAGAGTAGAATATCCAGCCGCCAATTCCTTTCCGTGAGTTCGAGAAAAAAGTTGCAAAGTTGATAAAATTTCTAACCTAAAAAAAAAATGATTTCACGCCCAAGATATTAACAGTAGATCAAAAAATATTTTAGGGTATATTAGAACTGCTAAAGCTTCATCACGCAAGCTTTTGTTCTTTTTTTTTATTTTTGTTCTCCTGAGTCTTTCAACTTCTGTACGGTTTTCCTTTATTTTTTTCTCAAATCGGAAACTGGCGCTATGTCTGAGTAGGTTAGTTTCGTAATTCCGTCAGAATCGAAAAAAAAACAGGTTTTTGCCACTTGGCCAGTTATGGCAAGTACGGTCGGCGAATTAATGGCGAGATATTTTTGCCAGGGCTGTGCAACTGGGCCGGCCACGTAAGTCGTATGCACCCAGAAAGATGGGCGAACATCGCCACTGACAGGACGGATACCGGCATAGAGGCAGGCCTAAACGGATGTGGCGGGACGACCTTGACAAGATTCTGCCGGGGTGGCCGAAGGTGGCACAGACCAGGGAAGTGTAGACGAAAAAGGGGGAGGCCTTTGTTCGTCACATTTGTGGGAAATCGAAATGGCTTCATAAAAAAGAAAGTGTCACCTGTCAAAAATAGTGACGCCTATCGAATATAACGATACCTGTCAACAAAATCATAAATTTTGTGAAGTTATGCCTCTGCCACCCCATCTGAGAACCGAGAAGACATGGCTAAAAAGTGGACCTTTTGCGAAGTGGACTTTTTGAGAAAAGGTCGTGTTTTCGTTCAGTGGACCAAACGCGACGAAACGAATAAAACTTCTTCCGATTTCGACCTATAACCTCAACTGGCACAAATGGATTCTGGCTTGTTCCGCCCAAAGGGAATTGGCCATTTGTAGAAATGGGCATTTTCCGAATCGGGTGTGTTCCGAATCGGGTGTGTTCCGAATTAATCATATGTTTCTACATATATGATTCGAAAATTGCCCAATTCTTTGGGCAATTTTCGAATCAGACATTTGTAGAATTTCGACATATAACCTCAACTGGCACAAGTTGAATCTGACTTGCTCCGCCCAAAGGGAATTGGGCATTGGTAGAAATGGGCAATTTTCGAATTAGGCATTTGTAGAATAGGGCATTGGTAGCATTCTACTAATGCCCTATTCTAGGCATTTGTCGACTAATTCTAACGGAGAATACTTGTCTGGAAAAAATATTGGGCTCGATCACCAACAATTAATTATACTTCATCTTGATCACTTTCGGCGACTAAAACTGAGAAGTGTGGAGGAGTACTATTTTTATTATATTTCGACCTACATATTCGACTATGCAGCGGATAACATCAAGTTTTACACTCGGAACTTAATTGTGACCTACATATCTGAAAATAAAAACAGTACAATACGATTAAAATCAGTTAAAGTTAAAGATTCGGCTTTTCTCGGATATCATCGCCTAAATCCGGAGACGGAAATGACACGAAATACATTACCGCGATTTCTTTTAGGTAGCATTCAATTTGAAGTATCATAAACGCAATGTATAGCACCTGCCAAGATGACATTACTAAAATGTAGACCTAAGAAATTTATTATGCAGAAGCGACATGAATTTGCACATCAATAACATTGCTTCACAAACCCTGTCCAAATTTTTTTGATGATATTTACTTTCTTCTTTTTTAAATAAATTAGCTTCTTTTCTAAAATAGTTATACATACAAAATACATTATTTACAATTTCACGAGATTGAGCAACAATTTTTTTACCACGCTTTAAATTTGTTAAATCCATGATACATAACTATTGTAAGTTAATTTTGATAAAATTTGATAGAATCGAATATTTTCACGAATGAAATGAGCGTTCATAAACATAAATGTTTCATATACGTCACACTGTTTTTATTGACACTAAGAAGGTAGACTGTTAAAATAGTCAATTATTTTTCTTATTTCAATAGGTTGTTAGTTTTGAGCTACAAAGGAGGTTTTGTTACTCATATCGTTCTTGTATTGTATTAAATAAGAAAACGAGTAATATAATTAAAGGTCATATCTGTAAATTGATAACTCTATGTAGAGATGAGGGATTCACGACAATTTCCGAGGTTGGCCGAATCGTTAACTGATTTTAATCGTAAAAGCAATGTTATGGTTTCGTTTATGGTCTGTGCTGTAAGAAATAATTAAGTATTTTTATTTTAAGTTGTTAATATTCGTCGAAGTGGCCATATCACTATTTCAGTCACATTATAAAACTGTTGTATCGGCAATAACGATAATATTTATTGTCGATTGAACTATAGAGAAAATCGTAGTCTATATTTATGTCCAATAAACCATCATAGATAAAGATTTGGAAATAGATAATTTAAGATAAACCCTTTACAATGTATTTACTGCTTTTCGTTTTCTGTAATGTTTTTAAACGTCATATTTATTTATTACTATTTTTTAAATATATTGTTTTTAATTGTTTAAGATTTTAAATCTATTTATTTTGTGGTGGACAATAAAATTGTGAAACTCAAGTGCCTGCAATATTGTACGGGATTTTTAAGTTGTATTTATAGGTCAGTTCAATGATAACGTTAATATTATGTACTTTACAAAGTTATTCAATATTGTAAAGAGATATGATACCAGGAATGAAAAGTTTTATACGCAGTAATTGTAAATCAATGTACTAGGTGTAAAACACTGTCTAAGTCAATCTCTGGTTGTGTAAATATCTGTTATATAAAAAGAAGCATTATTTTAAATATTCTCCTAGCATTTCTATAATCAGGTTAATTATAAAGATGTTAAAATTGTGTCGTTTATCAGAATTTAACAAAGCTCAAACTAAGTTCATAATACCTTAGTACAGCTGACACAAATTTTGTTGCCGCCTGGAGGGGAGATGCATCTCTCTTGTAACCCCATGCGCTGCACCCCCTCCAGGCGGCATTATACACGTGCGAGAGAGAGGTTAGACGGCATTTCGCTCACTCGCCAGGAAACCTTGGGGTATCTAAAACATAAATTACCTAGATGTAAATAAATGCTATTGTTTGTTATTACGATTCGGGTTAAATTAAACCAGCGCAAACAAACTTAAAGTTAATTTGCGAGTTCCAAACTAATAATAGGCTTATAACTTTTTATTGTGCAGAATCTGATATTTTATCGTACAATTGAACATTCCGTCCTAAGTACCTTTTAAGCCAAGTACTTAATATTTTAGAATTTATAGATATACACAATGATGTAAATACATATATTTTTATTAATAAGCAATATGAAAAAAATATTCCAAGCATTGTTTTATTTTAATGAGAGGTCTACCCTACATAGAAAAAAGCATTTATTAAAGTGGATTATTGTGGATGGATGATAGACACGATTCGAAATAGGTTCAAAAGAGTACCTACCCAAGTAGCACAAAGTTTCTGTGTAACAGAATTTTTACAGTACACCGCATATACAGTATAACAGCATTATAACAGCAGTATAACAGCATTATATGCGCATAAAAAGCTGATATAACTCTAATTTGGACACAAATTACGTGGCACATTGCTGTACACTTGTATTATAATAAAGGTAACAGCTTCTCCAAGTGCTGAACATTTCCTGAATAACAGGGCACGTGGTACTTATTATAGTTAATATGCAGCCATTCTCATACTCATTCGCAAAATTGGAAAAAGTGTGGATATCTTAAATGCTTTATCGAAGCTAAATCAGTGAAATTGTGGTATGCAGAATTCATTCGTAGATAAAAAGTCAAAAAGTTAAGTGAAACTTCATCGGGTCATTTCAGTTGTGTTAAATTTGATTGGGAATGTAACTTTATTGTAAAATATAACATATATTTAAGTCAAAATTTTCACGCACTCTCATAATATCTACAAATACGGGAAAAAAGTTATAATAAATATATTTGCCAGTTTGCGTTTTTTACATGTAAGCTGTTTACATATTCATTTATTTTTGACCAACCAAAATTTTCTAAAATAAACCAAATGGATAAAAGCTCGATCTTCACAATAATACGGGTCACGTACTTAAAAATGGCGAGTGGTCAGTGTTAACTTTAATTTATTGCTATTTAAATGTCCACGCGTGGCTTATAATGGTAAATGATTACTCTTAATGCAAATTAATTCCATTATTCAGCCCAGGTCTCCATTGAAGGGCACAAGTGCACAGATTTATTGTAATGCGCTGCTGGGTTACTGCATAAAAGGTCACCCTTGGTACAATTTTGACCTATATTAATGCTGATACAAGTATACTAATCAGCTGAGTTATGGCGTCAAAGTTCACGTTTAAGCAGCATAGAGCATTATATCTTTGTTAATGAACTTCACATCGTGACTGTTTGCGTTATAGAGGTTCGTATGTTCTTTCTTAAAATACAAGTGTTTTAAAGGTACACCTGTCAATCATTATTCACCAAGTGCGCTTTTGCAGCTAATAGTGCATAACGCTACTAAACGCTGAATAACAATGATTCTGTGGCGTCTGTGTAGCGCTCAATAGAATCGCAGTACAGAGTAATGCATTATTTTGGGTCTCGTTATTCATATTCAGCTATTGCAGTCCGAGTGAGCACTAATAAGTCATTAAAAGTGCTTTAACCACCGATGTGGACCTTGTGTGGAATTACAAAATGCAGCTTTGTGCTACTTGGGTACTTTTTTTTATAAAATCTGCCTTATCTTAACAATTTTTCCCTAGCATTTCAAATGAATTGAACAAAGTCTGAAGATCTAAATATAGGCCACGCCCCCTTTCCCCTCTTTTCGTCTCGCAGGTTTCGGTCTTATTTCTGAAATAACTCAACAGTTTTTGACCCATTTCCCGGTTTCTCTTTTAGCCAAAATTTTGCAAGCGTATGTTAATCGGTATACAATGTAATATTTTTATGACATGGAGCACGGATGATGGAGCCGGAAGGCAGGCAAGGAAACTCTGTAATAAAAAGATGATATCCAGGCTCTGATGATGGAGTCGGAAGGTGCCCATGGGAATGCTGTATAAAATGACGCAACACCATCGAGATTGGTCTCTTTGATTCCTATTGACAAGTGCTTTGGTCGTAGATAGTAAGTAGTTGTAGATAGTTTTTAGTCATATGCCCTTTACACTATCATTATGGTTACATATATGAATCTAGGATATATATAGAAGAACTATAATAGGATAATAGATATGTGATCGAATATATAGTGTAATAGGGACCATAGCATCTTAAAATCTTCTTAAAAAATACCTTTCTTTTTAGTATTTTATGTTAAGACGCTATGACTAAAAAAACTGATCTAGGACCAAAGTACTGTGTAACAGTTTACCCAGTGATTCTGTTATGTCTAAACTATTATTAGTTTGTTCTGTCCTAAGCTTATTAGGGAAAAAGGTAAAAAAAACAAACATTAACGAAAATCATGTATAATTAATTACAGTCTAAAAATTAAATAGGTGTTTACAATTTTTGCATTTTGTTAAATTCGTCGCTAAAACTTTTTTTGTGTACAAACTAACAGTAAATAGACCTACTACGAATAGGTATGATATAATTCTCCACCTACAGACAGTTTTTCAGCGTGCAATTCTATTGAAATAATAAAAGTAAGGTATTAGAAAGAAAGAGGTGGCAAGAGATGACTTAAAATACATTAATAATGCAGAACCTAATATAAAGAGTGCCATGCAGGCCTCGCCTCAGAATAAGAGATAATGAGCTGGAAACTTGCATAAACCCATTATTTTGATTCCTTAATGTTGTCCCAAAAGTAACAATAAATCACGTGCTCCCGTAATACGCTATAACTACAGGGTTATTTTTGGATCTCTAGGCGATTTTTTTCACGTGATAGAATTGCAGGAGTACAATCAATTTATGAAATAAAATACTTTTTTTTTACATTGCCATTTTGTCCTAACACAAATTAAAATTATGCTCACTTAAGCGTTTGTTCACCGCGCGCACCGCCCATTTTTATTATTCTCGGTCGCTCGCGGCGCAGGATAACCGAACACGACTAGACATTTTAGGACTAACAATGTGGCGTAATATGTGTATTTATAAAGGAAACTTTGTTTTTTGGATTTGCTAGACAGCTTTCGCTGAATCGTTTTGCCGTGCGGTGACTTCAGCATTCGCATTTTTCCGCGATCTCTGTTCCAACTTGTAAAATTTCTTGGTTCGACTTTTATGTAGTAGCGAAAATGTTCATTCGCAGGTTTTTTAATAACAAATTTTCTCAACATCTTGTTTTTACAATCGAACATATCCTAACTCGCATATTTTTTTCTGGCGAATTAATTTCTAGTTGCATAGTTCCTTAATAAAATAAATGTTATACCTATACATAACCTTCAATCACTCCTTATGTAACAGTAGTGTTTGAAGAACTGTGAGACAGACGTAGGTGATGACAAGTCTGCACTGTTTTCATGAAAACACTTCTGTATTTAATCCAAAGAGGTGCCATGTGACTATAAATTGCATAAGTAGGAAAGAAGACAAAGTAGATAAATATTACAATGATATATAAATAATATCAAGTCAAATTAAGTAAGTAAGTACAAGAACATTTTCAAAAGAAGAAATATTATATTATGAAACACCGTGAGTTCTAAAATATTTTTGTGTGTAATTTAACGATTTGAAATAACACGTTTGTGAAAATCTTCAATCGAGAACAAAAGAGACTGAACATTTTCGCTACCTACTACATTAAAGTCGGACCAAGAATTTTTACAAGTTGAAACAAAGAGATCGCGGAAAAATGCGAATGCTGAATGTCACTGCACGGGAAGACGATTAAGCGGAAGCTGTTTAACAAAACGTTTTTAGGATTGTTTTGTAGTTCTTTACATAAATCATATTTACTTTTGGCTAAGCTCCGTTATTCTAGCTCCACCTTTAAAAAATATGGATGGTTTAGTGATTAATTAACGTAACTTACGATGGACATTGAAATAAGCCATATTTCATTTATAAGGCATGGATGCCAATTTGTACACTTGACGTTTGTCACACCGGCGCGTTCTGAATCTCTCCATAATCAATTCTATATATCTAGCGTATAGCGTCTACTAGTTTTCCGAATTAGTTTTAGCATGACAACGATAGCTCAAAATGGTTGATAAGACGTCATGAATGACATCATTAACACCGCCATGTTGTGCTATCATCGCCCATGCTTCTGAGCGTCAGCACTATGAGCGAGGCATCAAAAGTGATAGCTGTCACGCTGACAGCTGACAATCAAACTTAGAACAGCAACCACCAGCGAATCCTGACGCTCCTTAATTGTTTATTTACTAACTTATTCACCCAAAACAAAGCTAATACAACTGCTACGACTGTCTATTACTTCGAATTCTCGGTGAAATGCTATCTTGGTAGTTGGTGTCCTCTCTTAGAATATTTGGTGTAACTAATTGTAGTAAATGTTCAAAGCCCTCATTTGACATTCTGGTAAAGTCTTTAAATAAGGCACCATCATCTGCTTTTAGATTTGTTAGTAAACGTGTTCGTGGGCCGTGCCGAAGTAACGTTCTTTTCCACCAAACGTTTCTCCTTCCGTTGTTTAACTGCATGGCTTAGTACTAAATAAGCTGCTGCTGAAGTTGCTGGATCAGCCACATTCTACGGTCCCCTCGATTAGTCGAGTAGGTAGATCAAAACCACTCCAAAAATAGCACGATGCTTTGAAAATTATCTAGGAGCGATGTTGCCTCGGCCTAAAATAGACTACCGCATGCTACATTGGCCCCATGATGTTGGCGATTGTAGCATGCAACATGCCTCATTTGTAGCAAGCCGCAATGCCGCACAGTGTTGCCCCGGCGTAAAACAGGCTTTAGACATAGTTAGACTTAAAAAAAAGATAATTTTTTGCTTTACTTAAAAAATATATAACGATGCCATATTTCCGCAATACCGATTTTGAAAACTACCTTGAATAACTTTTGGGGCTTTTGGGACAACATTAAGGATGCCAAAATAAGGTGAAGGTAAACACTCCGAGGTGAAACTCTAAATATCCTGGGCTAAATGAAGACCTAATTTGAACTTTGTTGAATGTGATTCATTCAACTTCGAATTGAAGTGTTTAGCTTGCTGTTTTGTATTCGTCATTAATAAGTTTAATAATAATTAATAACCCTAATTAAATTAAATATTGTGGTTCATATGTAGCAAAATAAACATTTTAATTTTAGGACTTGCATAATAAAGGTGCATAAAAATAAAATTCGTCTAACTATCCCATAACTTAATTTACCTGTCCTTGCATAAAAGTAAAGCTGTGGTATGGTAATATAATCAATCACAGAGGTAAAGGGAAGCCACGACAATTATAGCTATGTTGTTAATATAACTTACAGCAAAACATTTGTCTCTGTCAAATAAGCTGCACCAGCGCAATCAAATATTGTGCATTGCATTGCTTAGAGCCGCCTTACCTTAAATACCTAATAGGTAGAATGTACATAATGTACATTACCTAAATAGTAAAAAGAATATGGCCCCTATTAAACTAACATATACATATATGTATACTATATACAATGTGACATTTAATTAGCGGACCATATATTGGGGAATGTAGTACCCATTATTATGAACAACTTTCCCCACGAAACATATGGTCATAAACGAAAAAAATATTTGGGCTTCCCATAGTAACTTGTAATAAATCAGCTAGTCGTGTCAATGTACTGAAAGATATTTTTCGTTTGCGACCATATGTTTCTTTGGGAAAGTTGTTCATAATGATCGGTGCTAGGTGCATTCCCCAAAATATAGTCAGCTAATTAAATGTCACCTTGTATGATCCTATCAGTTCTTTCACTCCCGCCCATAATGAGTATGTGTGAAAGATAATGATAAATCATTCATTCATATGATCTTATGTGTTCATATGTTAATGTAATAGGCTGGGCTAAGGAACAATAAAAAAATGCGCAGTTCAACTTATTTGTCGGAACGTAATTATACGAAGATTACATTGAGTCGTAGCAAACTCCCACATGAAATGTTATAACAGCCATTAAATTCGTTTGAGCAAATAAATAGACAAACATACACAAATACATTTTGAACATAGCCTCGTTTTTACCTTTGTGGAAATGGCACGAAGTGGTTTTACACTTATACACTTTGGATTCCTGCGATGTCGGTCAAATGCACTGCATATATCAAATTCACTTCTTCATAGTGTACACGGGGGACTGTTGCTCGCGTCCGCGGGAAACACTTGAATCCCTTCATCCTACACGTTCTCCTGGGTAGTGCTAAAGCAACAAAACATTCTCAAGACGTTAATTGGGGATTACAAAAATCAGGGACACCAAACTGAGAAAACCATTTCGAGATAATTGTGTTCCTATCTAAATTCCCATCTAAAAATACATAAAACATAAGAAAAAGGTTTACTGAAATCTCCGTAATAAATAAAATGTCCTAATTTGTCCTCAACAGCGTTGTTTGCTTAACGGTTGGATTTAACTTCGTCGTTAAGTTGGCTGTCCTGTAAAACCGTCAAGTGTCAACAGTTTTCCTGTCAGTCGATAACTCAGTTGTCAATCAGATCGTAAACAAATATTGTGATATATAGTTCTTTGAAGTGGTGGACATCTCAGATTGTAAAGTATTAGTGAAATCCCAAGATTAGAACAGCGTAATCATGCGTAGTGTAATAAATGGGTTCAAGGTTCACTCAGGAGGGAGAACAAGCCACCTAATAGTCTTTAGCATTTCGGTCAACATTCATCGTGAGATTTCTACAGTTTACCATTGATATTATTTGGGACCTGTGCTACATACGTAAAACTTCCTGACTCACTGACTATTGTTCAATTTTCTGGAAAGTTTTAGTTGTTATGAATGTTCAGTAGTGACATTGAGTTTTATCTTCAGAAACTATGAAATATGTTGATCAGTGACATCACGAGGGGCGTTATTTTGAACATTATCGCGAGAACTTGACCAAATTGTGATAATTTACATACAATTGACACACCATTTATAAAAGAAGAATATTATACGACAATATATTTACACTCACTCTGACCGGCTTTGAAGGAATCAATAAAATATAAAATAAAATATTTCAGTATTCAATACATACCTACTCAATCGTCGGCTAGTAACAATACCAGTATAGAATCTTGAGCATTTAATAAAACAATACCAACTATAAAATTTCGCAAAATCCAATCGACATGCTTTTGTGTTACTTGTAGTTTACTTTAAATTACTTTTAGTGGAATAGGTAAGGCCCTTGGTGATTTCCCTCGCTTATTTATTAGCAAATATGACCCTTCCGGGTTCGCTTTGGCGCTGTATTGGCGCCGTCCCCGGTCGGAATCAGACCCGCAAAGTTGTTCTGTTGCTTCACCTGAGTATCTTTACACATGTCTGCAATGACGACGCGCTTGAGGCTGGTCGCCGAGCTCTCGTCGTCCTTCAACTCGGCTATCGAAGACGCGAGGGACTCCAGAGATGTGGCCGTCGAGTGTTCCTACAATGATGAGACGAAACGGTTTGGTACATTTGTTTCGATGAAAATACTATGCTGGAGAAATACTGAATTAGGTACGGTGCTTTTGGTGAGATGGAAAATGCGTTTGTGTATCGCTGAAACGTGTAACCCACACAAACGCATTTTTCCGATCTTGCCAAAAGGACTACTGTGTCATCTTTTTTATACTGCTTACAGAAGAATTCGATTAAAGTATGCAGGTATATATGCAGCATACTTTTGATTCGATACCAAGTTTGTAATGGTCTATTACATAGGCCAATAAATGATCCATTGTCTTTCACATAACCATAACACATAAAGGGGAGAGAGAAAGAACTTAGTATGATTGGATCTCTGTACGTATCTTAGTAATATTATCGGAAACGCAAAAAATCACACACGTTATTCTATTACAAGTGTACCAAATTTCATAGGTGTATTTGTGTTTCAACAAAACTTTGGACGGGGATTATGAATAATTTATTGTATGGCTCAAATTAAATCCAACTTAAGTTTTATCAAATTCGGTTAATAATAATAATAATAATAATAATCTTTATTTCAGGCTTACAAAAAACCCATATCTATAAATACCTTACAACTATAGATACATAATATAACATAAAAACACACTAAATATAATCTAACCTAGCTAGGGATTTTCTTCTTCATTCTCGCTTCCCTGTAGCGTCGGTAAACGATGCCCTCCGGCCAGAAATCTTTGGCCAGGAACATCGTCTTGAGGTCCGCCGGCACACGAAGTTTGAAGGAAAGGAACTCCTTGGGTCTCTCTGACTCCAAAACATAGATCTGTACATTCGTCTCTTTTATACCAGACGGCGGATTTTTCTTCAGCTTTTCCAGGATATGACGTTCAACGTCCTGGTAGGTCATTTTCACGTCAATCCTGGAAATGTATAACTGAACGGTGGGAGCGGCAGCTTTCAGGCTGCTCTCATCGGCGGGGGCTGTGCCACGCAGATTGCGGCTGCGTCTGGAGCGGCGCTTCCTGTTTTGGACCAGAATAAAGCCTTCCCCATCAACTGTCGCGTTCGGCGGGCCACGGGCGGGCCTAGCCGCGCGCACGGGTGTCGCGCGCGGCGCAGCCTGCAGCTTCTGTTGTACGGCGGCGGGCAGTGCCGGGCGCGGGCGGCGGCGGCGGGCACGGTGGGACACTGCAGCATACGTGTCCTTCTGGGGTTACAATATTTTGGATGTTCCAGAAGAAACCGCATCCGGTGCTGGTCGACTCAACTTTGTGACGTCACGAGGCGGTGCGATATTTATCAACGCCGGCTTGACTCGTGGAACTGGGTCAGCTGCAGTAACCGCATTTTTGCTTACCGGCGTAATGTTGTTGCGCGTGTCGGCTATTCGCTGCGTTGGCAAAGAGGTATCAGCCTGACGCAATACCGACAACTCACGTTTCAGGTCGGCGCAGATGCCTTCGGAAGCCTCCAACTTGCTCCGGATTTCGGTGACGTCAGCCTGCAGCCGCACGATGTCCTTCAGCAGCCGGGTGACGTCGACGTGGTCAAATGTCACCGGTGGCAGCTTGTTTAGGTCGCGGGCCACGTAGGTTGGGACGTCATCGGGTTCGGTCTCCTTGAACACCCGGAAGATGTCCTGGAGATCCTTCTTCCCGCTCGCGTTCCTCCGCGCCACAAGGCGCACGCTGGTGACGGCGGTTTCCTGCAGCACTTTCTTGGCGACGGCGATCTCAGCCTCCTTGAAGCTGGTCGAGCAGATCTGCTCCAGGGAGAGCTCGTCCATCACGTCCAGCTTCTGTTGTACGAAGGCGAGCAGCTCGTTCACCAAGATGGTGTCCGCGCTTGGCTGGTACAGCCATGGCGGTATCAATATTGCGAAAACTAGGTCGACACTGAGTTATGGGACATTGTTGCGGACGCTGCTAGGAAGCGTCCGTACGTGCCGGTGTCGCAGTTGCAACTGTTAAGTTTTTTTTAACTTAACTTAGGCCTATTCCAAAGTTTCCGGCCAGCAGGGTGAGGAATTGGGGAAAGAAAAATTAAGGCAAATTATTTGTTATTCCACCGCAAATGCCCACAATAGAATCTTCAGTACTGAAGGTGACGCCTGTCAATGACAGGACTGCTAGTGTAAGTGTCAGTAAGTAGTCTAGGTTACAGATACGAGCTGGGAAACGAAGGGATAATAGAAAACTAGGAAACAATGCACGTTCAATCAAAATCAGTTCATTAGTTTTTAAACTATGAAACATGACTTAAAAAGAACAGCTGGGAAGGCGATGTTTAATCCTTTCTGAAGTTGTGAATTTAATAGGAGTGCAGCAAAGATGAAGTTGTTAGAGACTTCCCGCAGTAGCTACTTAATTAAAAGACTGATGGTGGCGATATAGATATGATTAAAGTATTGGTATTAAACGCTACCCGATAGTATAAATAGTATTAAAGACGTATTTTCAAAAAAAACCTATTTTTTTAAATAAACAGTAATTTCAAAGTCGATTTCAAAATAACGCAAAAGTAAGAAAGAATAGTTTTACACATAAACCGATTCAAACGTAGTACAAAACAAATTAGGGTGAAAAAAAATATATGGTCCCGTACCCGAATGGTGCCAAACGAGACCCTATTGCTCAGCCTCCGCTGTCCGTCTGTCTGTCAGCGGCAGCGGCAGCGGGCTTAATCTGATAAACCGTAATAGGTAGGGTTGAAATTGTCACAGAATATGTATTTCTGTTGCGGCTACAGAAACACATGAACTACACGATATTTTATAAATTAAAGGTCCCCATACAAGAATATAGAACTATATCATGATTCAAATATGATCGTAGATTTCGCTGCTTGTCCCATGGTTGTGGGGTTCTGGGTTCGAATCCACGTACGGACATAATATTATTCTCTTTTTGTTTTGTTATTTTTAGTGGTTAAGTTTACTTGTACGATGGTACGGAACCCTTCGTATGCGATTCCGTCCCGGAACTCGGATGACAGATTATTTTAAATTACTTTTCATTAAACAGTGTAATATGCCACTAAGACAATAGTGTCGATACCACAAGACCAGATATCGAGATACACAGCGAAAGTCTAATAGTGTCGATACCACAGACCAGATATCGAGATATACAGCGAAAGTCTAATAGTGTCGATACCACAGACCAGATATCGAGATAGACAGCGAAAGTCTAATAGTGTCGATACCACAGACCAGATATCGAGATAGACAGCGAAAGTCTAATAGTGTCGATACCACAGACCAGATATCGAGATAGACAGCGAAAGTCTAATAGTGTCGATACCACAGACCAGATATCGAGATAGACAGCGAAAGTCTAATAGTGTCGATACCACAGACCAGATATCGAGATAGACAGCGAAAGTCTAATAGTGTCGATACCACAGACCAGATATCGAGATATACAGCGAAAGTCTAATAGTGTCGATACCACAGACCAGGATCGAGATAGACAGCGAAAGTCTAATAGTGTCGATACCACAGACCAGACATCGAGATAGACAGCGAAAGTCTAATAGTGTCGATACCACAGACCAGATATCGAGATAGACAGCTAAAGTCTAATAGTGTCGATACCACAGACCAGATATCGAGATAGACAGCGAAAGTCTAATAGTGTCGATACCACAGACCAGATATCGAGATAGACAGCGAAAGTCTAATAGTGTCGATACCACAGACCAGATATCGAGATAGACAGCTAAAGTCTAATAGTGTCGATACCACAGACCAGATATCGAGATAGACAGCGAAAGTCTAATAGTGTCGATACCACAGACCAGATATCGAGATAGACAGCTAAAGTCTAATAGTGTCGATACCACAGACCAGATATCGAGATAGACAGCGAAAGTCTAATAGTGTCGATACCACAGACCAGATATCGAGATAGACAGCGAAAGTCTAATAGTGTCGATACCACAGACCAGACATCGAGATAGACAGCGAAAGTCTAATAGTGTCGATACCACAGACCAGTTATCGAGATAGACAGCTAAAGTCTAATAATGTCGATACCACAGACCAGATATCGAGATAGACAGCGAAAGTCTAATAGTGTCGATACCACAGACCAGACATCGAGATAGACAGCGAAAGTCTAATAGTGTCGATACCACAGACCAGATATCGAGATAGACAGCTAAAGTCTAATAGTGTCGATACCACAGACCAGATATCGAGATCGACAGCGAAAGTCTAATAGTGTCGATACCACAGACCAGATATCGAGATAGACAGCTAAAGTCTAATAGTGTCGATACCACAGACCAGATATCGAGATAGACAGCGAAAGTCTAATAGTGTCGATACCACAGACCAGATATCGAGATAGACAGCGAAAGTCTAATAGTGTCGATACCACAGACCAGATATCGAGATAGACAGCGAAAGTCTAATAGTGTCGATACCACAGACCAGATATCGAGATATACAGCGAAAGTCTAATAGTGTCGATACCACAGACCAGATATCGAGATATACAGCGAAAGTCTAATAGTGTCGATACCACAGACCAGATATCGAGATAGACAGCGAAAGTCTAATAGTGTCGATACCACAGACCAGATATCGAGATAGACAGCGAAAGTCTAATAGTGTCGATACCACAGACCAGATATCGAGATAGACAGCGAAAGTCTAATAGTGTCGATACCACAGACCAGATATCGAGATATACAGCGAAAGTCTAATAGTGTCGATACCACAGACCAGATATCGAGATAGACAGCGAAAGTCTAATAGTGTCGATACCACAGACCAGATATCGAGATATACAGCGAAAGTCTAATAGTGTCGATACCACAGACCAGATATCGAGATATACAGCGAAAGTCTAATAGTGTCGATACCACAGACCAGATATCGAGATATACAGCGAAAGTCTAATAGTGTCGATACCACAGACCAGATATCGAGATAGACAGCGAAAGTCTAATAGTGTCGATACCAGTGGCGGCTGTACCTTAAGTGCGCCCGTGCGCCGCACTACCATTTTAAATCTAGCCATTCTCCCTATCTAATAAATTAAACTTTCACAGTAATGTTATATACCTATCATTACCCATCCATCCATACTGCCCTATACAGAAATTAAATATCTGATTATACATGTTTTGTTATTACGGGGTAAATAAAAACAGACTATCCTGTTTTGATTTCTACTGCAAAGGAGTTAAAGCTTATTTTAGCTTGAACAAAATCGGCCCCGTGCGCTCGGGAAAGCGCACGCCCCGCTAGCTCATACGACTCCTATGAAACACGGTGCAAACAGCCCGGCGCGTGAGACGGAAGATGCGTAGTACAAAATGTATGCAGATTTAGGATAGATTCGTGCGCCGCACGCGACCGGAAATTGCCGAAAGAATACGAAAGCGCGGGGCGCCGCGCCGCGTGACCCCGAGGCCTTGACCTACGCTCGATGCACTTGTCGTCAGTCAGTTGTTGTTTGCGCGCGCTTGCGGTTAATTGTTTGTTTATTTAATTGAGATTAGAGTGAATAATGAGTGAATACAATATTGACTTTATAAAATCAAATAGGACATATGACAACAAATTAAGTATTAAATCAGCTGGACCGCCCCGGCCTTTTCTAACAATAAAACAGGCGTGCAAAACAAAAAACAAATCGTTTACTAGAACTTTTAAAATGGAAATGTACGACAAAAAGAAGTGGTTATGTGGATGTGAGAGACTAAATGCTTTTTTTTGCTTTCCCTGTGTTATTTTCGGCGGAGAAGCGATTTGGACGGAAACGGGAGTCAAAGACTTAACTCATTTGGGGGAAAAAATAAAAAAGCATGATTCTTCGCAAGTTCACCTGCAAAATGTTTTGAGTATGTCTGTGTTAGGCACCGTAGATATCCGAAACCAATTAGATTCTGTTTATCGAGCCAACATACAAAAGCACAACGAACAAGTTGAAAAAAATAGATATATATTATCGCGCCTAATCGACTGTGTCAAATTTTGTGGTGCGTTTGAATTAGCTTTGCGAGGCCACGATGAAACAACTGAATCCCAGAATGCTGGTGTGTTTCGTGGCCTTGTGGATTTTGTGTCCGAGTTGGATGGCGTAATCAGGGAGCATCTTTCAGCATCGAAGGTTTTTAAAGGTACGTCAAAAACTATCCAAAACGACATATTAGACTCTATTTTGACTGTATACCACTCTGAATTAACGGAAAAGGTGAAAAAATGTGATTACGTCGCAATTCAAGCTGACGAAACTACCGATGTATCAACAATTATGCAGATGGTATTGATTATCAGGTACGAAGATAATGGACAGGTACATGAACGATTTTGGAAGTACTTAACACCACAATCACATACTGCTGACGGGCTTAGTTCTGCTTTACTCACAGAATTACAGAATTTACAAATAAGTCAAGAACAACTTATAGCGCAATGTTATGATGGTGCCTCTGTGATGAGCGGAAATGTTGGTGGAGTGCAGGCTAAAATAAAAAGTGTGTATCCAGGTGCACAATTTGTTCACTGTTATGCTCACCAACTGAATTTAATAATTGAAAAAAGTGTATGTCTAAACAAAACGGTACAGAAGTTTTTTGCTAATCTCCAAGTTTTTCCAAAGTTTTTTTCCCGTTCAACTAAACGTACAGAGGTTTTAAAAAAAATTGTGTCAAAGAGGATTCCTGCTGCCCCACAAACCAGATGGAACTTCAATTCTCGTACAGTCAACTCAGTCTATACCTACAAAGATGCTTTAAAAGAATGCATGACCAGCATAATGGAATCTGAAAACGATACAAACACTATAAACCAGGCCGATATGTTACTAAGATATCTGAATGATAGTACCTTTTTATACTGGCTCGACTTTTTTCAGACCATTCTGCCACAAAGTGAAATTTTGTTCAAACAGATGCAAAAAAGGAATATAGATTTAGTGACCATAAAAAACAACATTCAAAACTTTGAAAAAAGCATTCAGAATGCACGTAACTCTATTGACCAAACTGAAGAGCCAGGTCAGCCAGCATCTTCAAGAAGAAATCAAACTTCCAGTTCAGCTGTCGCAAAAGAAGTTTGCGATGTAATTATCACGCAAGTGAAAGCCCGATTCCAATTTAGTAATCATTTGATCGCCGCCAAATTGTTTTACTGCGAAAACTTTACTGGCTATCGCGCCACTTTTCCCGAAGAAGATTTCAAGACTACAGTTTCGACTTACACCTTTTTGGACAAATTCAAATTAAAGAATGAGCTGTGTACAATTTACAATCGTGACGATTTTATTAACGCTAATAGTGCAATTGCAATTCTGCAATTTATTTATAACAATGATCTCGTCGAGCCTTTTTCAGAGACGACAAAACTCTTAAAAATTATATGCACTATTCCAATGACATCAGTTGAGAGCGAGCGATGTTTTTCGACACTTAAAAGAATTAAATCATTTTTAAGAAATACCATGACCCAGGATCGGCTCAACGCGCTTTCTGTGCTCAGCATAGAAAAAAAATTTATTCATTCAATGCCAGACTTCAATAAAAAAGTCATTGAACATTTCGCGTCAAACAAAGAACGCAGAATTGATCTAAAATATAAATAAAATTTATTTTTTCTTAAATTGCGGCATTTTATTTGACCCATTCTTTAAAATATTCATTAAAATCATGGAGTGCACCACCGGTTTTCCGAGGCACCAGCCGCCACTGGTCGATACCACAGACCAGATATCGAGATATACAGCGAAAGTCTAATAGTGTCGATACCACAGACCAGATATCGAGATATACAGCGAAAGTCTAATAGTGTCGATACCACAGACCAGATATCGAGATATACAGCGAAAGTCTAATAGTGTCGATACCACAGACCAGATATCGAGATATACAGCGAAAGTCTAATAGTGTCGATACCACAGACCAGATATCGAGATAGACAGCGAAAGTCTAATAGTGTCGATACCACAGACCAGATATCGAGATAGACAGCGAAAGTCTAATAGTGTCGATACCACAGACCAGATATCGAGATAGACAGCAAAAGTCTAATAGTGTCGATACCACAGACCAGATATCGAGATAGACAGCGAAAGTCTAATAGTGTCGATACCACAGACCAGATATCGAGATAGACAGCGAAAGTCTAATAGTGTCGATACCACAGACCAGATATCGAGATAGACAGCGAAAGTCTAATAGTGTCGATACCACAGACCAGATATCGAGATAGACAGCGAAAGTCTAATAGTGTCGATACCACAGACCAGATATCGAGATATACAGCGAAAGTCTAATAGTGTCGATACCACAGACCAGATATCGAGATATACAGCGAAAGTCTAATAGTGTCGATACCACAGACCAGATATCGAGATATACAGCGAAAGTCTAATAGTGTCGATACCACAGACCAGATATCGAGATAGACAGCGAAAGTCTAATAGTGTCGATACCACAGACCAGATATCGAGATATACAGCGAAAGTCTAATAGTGTCGATACCACAGACCAGATATCGAGATATACAGCGAAAGTCTAATAGTGTCGATACCACAGACCAGATATCGAGATAGACAGCGAAAGTCTAATAGTGTCGATACCACAGACCAGATATCGAGATAGACAGCGAAAGTCTAATAGTGTCGATACCACAGACCAGACATCGAGATAGACAGCGAAAGTCTAATAGTGTCGATACCACAGACCAGATATCGAGATAGACAGCTAAAGTCTAATAGTGTCGATACCACAGACCAGATATCGAGATAGACAGCGAAAGTCTAATAGTGTCGATACCACAGACCAGATATCGAGATAGACAGCTAAAGTCTAATAGTGTCGATACCACAGACCAGATATCGAGATAGACAGCGAAAGTCTAATAGTGTCGATACCACAGACCAGATATCGAGATAGACAGCGAAAGTCTAATAGTGTCGATACCACAGACCAGATATCGAGATAGACAGCGAAAGTCTAATAGTGTCGATACCACAGACCAGATATCGAGATATACAGCGAAAGTCTAATAGTGTCGATACCACAGACCAGATATCGAGATATACAGCGAAAGTCTAATAGTGTCGATACCACAGACCAGATATCGAGATAGACAGCGAAAGTCTAATAGTGTCGATACCACAGACCAGATATCGAGATAGACAGCGAAAGTCTAATAGTGTCGATACCACAGACCAGATATCGAGATAGACAGCGAAAGTCTAATAGTGTCGATACCACAGACCAGATATCGAGATATACAGCGAAAGTCTAATAGTGTCGATACCACAGACCAGATATCGAGATAGACAGCGAAAGTCTAATAGTGTCGATACCACAGACCAGATATCGAGATAGACAGCGAAAGTCTAATAGTGTCGATACCACAGACCAGATATCGAGATAGACAGCGAAAGTCTAATAGTGTCGATACCACAGACCAGATATCGAGATATACAGCGAAAGTCTAATAGTGTCGATACCACAGACCAGATATCGAGATAGACAGCGAAAGTCTAATAGTGTCGATACCACAGACCAGATATCGAGATATACAGCGAAAGTCTAATAGTGTCGATACCACAGACCAGATATCGAGATATACAGCGAAAGTCTAATAGTGTCGATACCACAGACCAGATATCGAGATATACAGCGAAAGTCTAATAGTGTCGATACCACAGACCAGATATCGAGATAGACAGCGAAAGTCTAATAGTGTCGATACCAGTGGCGGCTGTACCTTAAGTGCGCCCGTGCGCCGCACTACCATTTTAAATCTAGCCATTCTCCCTATCTAATAAATTAAACTTTCACAGTAATGTTATATACCTATCATTACCCATCCATCCATACTGCCCTATACAGAAATTAAATATCTGATTATACATGTTTTGTTATTACGGGGTAAATAAAAACAGACTATCCTGTTTTGATTTCTACTGCAAAGGAGTTAAAGCTTATTTTAGCTTGAACAAAATCGGCCCCGTGCGCTCGGGAAAGCGCACGCCCCGCTAGCTCATACGACTCCTATGAAACACGGTGCAAACAGCCCGGCGCGTGAGACGGAAGATGCGTAGTACAAAATGTATGCAGATTTAGGATAGATTCGTGCGCCGCACGCGACCGGAAATTGCCGAAAGAATACGAAAGCGCGGGGCGCCGCGCCGCGTGACCCCGAGGCCTTGACCTACGCTCGATGCACTTGTCGTCAGTCAGTTGTTGTTTGCGCGCGCTTGCGGTTAATTGTTTGTTTATTTAATTGAGATTAGAGTGAATAATGAGTGAATACAATATTGACTTTATAAAATCAAATAGGACATATGACAACAAATTAAGTATTAAATCAGCTGGACCGCCCCGGCCTTTTCTAACAATAAAACAGGCGTGCAAAACAAAAAACAAATCGTTTACTAGAACTTTTAAAATGGAAATGTACGACAAAAAGAAGTGGTTATGTGGATGTGAGAGACTAAATGCTTTTTTTTGCTTTCCCTGTGTTATTTTCGGCGGAGAAGCGATTTGGACGGAAACGGGAGTCAAAGACTTAACTCATTTGGGGGAAAAAATAAAAAAGCATGATTCTTCGCAAGTTCACCTGCAAAATGTTTTGAGTATGTCTGTGTTAGGCACCGTAGATATCCGAAACCAATTAGATTCTGTTTATCGAGCCAACATACAAAAGCACAACGAACAAGTTGAAAAAAATAGATATATATTATCGCGCCTAATCGACTGTGTCAAATTTTGTGGTGCGTTTGAATTAGCTTTGCGAGGCCACGATGAAACAACTGAATCCCAGAATGCTGGTGTGTTTCGTGGCCTTGTGGATTTTGTGTCCGAGTTGGATGGCGTAATGAGGGAGCATCTTTCAGCATCGAAGGTTTTTAAAGGTACGTCAAAAACTATCCAAAACGACATATTAGACTCTATTTTGACTGTATACCACTCTGAATTAACGGAAAAGGTGAAAAAATGTGATTACGTCGCAATTCAAGCTGACGAAACTACCGATGTATCAACAATTATGCAGATGGTATTGATTATCAGGTACGAAGATAATGGACAGGTACATGAACGATTTTGGAAGTACTTAACACCACAATCACATACTGCTGACGGGCTTAGTTCTGCTTTACTCACAGAATTACAGAATTTACAAATAAGTCAAGAACAACTTATAGCGCAATGTTATGATGGTGCCTCTGTGATGAGCGGAAATGTTGGTGGAGTGCAGGCTAAAATAAAAAGTGTGTATCCAGGTGCACAATTTGTTCACTGTTATGCTCACCAACTGAATTTAATAATTGAAAAAAGTGTATGTCTAAACAAAACGGTACAGAAGTTTTTTGCTAATCTCCAAGTTTTTCCAAAGTTTTTTTCCCGTTCAACTAAACGTACAGAGGTTTTAAAAAAAATTGTGTCAAAGAGGATTCCTGCTGCCCCACAAACCAGATGGAACTTCAATTCTCGTACAGTCAACTCAGTCTATACCTACAAAGATGCTTTAAAAGAATGCATGACCAGCATAATGGAATCTGAAAACGATACAAACACTATAAACCAGGCCGATATGTTACTAAGATATCTGAATGATAGTACCTTTTTATACTGGCTCGACTTTTTTCAGACCATTCTGCCACAAAGTGAAATTTTGTTCAAACAGATGCAAAAAAGGAATATAGATTTAGTGACCATAAAAAACAACATTCAAAACTTTGAAAAAAGCATTCAGAATGCACGTAACTCTATTGACCAAACTGAAGAGCCAGGTCAGCCAGCATCTTCAAGAAGAAATCAAACTTCCAGTTCAGCTGTCGCAAAAGAAGTTTGCGATGTAATTATCACGCAAGTGAAAGCCCGATTCCAATTTAGTAATCATTTGATCGCCGCCAAATTGTTTTACTGCGAAAACTTTACTGGCTATCGCGCCACTTTTCCCGAAGAAGATTTCAAGACTACAGTTTCGACTTACACCTTTTTGGACAAATTCAAATTAAAGAATGAGCTGTGTACAATTTACAATCGTGACGATTTTATTAACGCTAATAGTGCAATTGCAATTCTGCAATTTATTTATAACAATGATCTCGTCGAGCCTTTTTCAGAGACGACAAAACTCTTAAAAATTATATGCACTATTCCAATGACATCAGTTGAGAGCGAGCGATGTTTTTCGACACTTAAAAGAATTAAATCATTTTTAAGAAATACCATGACCCAGGATCGGCTCAACGCGCTTTCTGTGCTCAGCATAGAAAAAAAATTTATTCATTCAATGCCAGACTTCAATAAAAAAGTCATTGAACATTTCGCGTCAAACAAAGAACGCAGAATTGATCTAAAATATAAATAAAATTTATTTTTTCTTAAATTGCGGCATTTTATTTGACCCATTCTTTAAAATATTCATTAAAATCATGGAGTGCACCACCGGTTTTCCGAGGCACCAGCCGCCACTGGTCGATACCACAGACCAGATATCGAGATATACAGCGAAAGTCTAATAGTGTCGATACCACAGACCAGATATCGAGATATACAGCGAAAGTCTAATAGTGTCGATACCACAGACCAGATATCGAGATATACAGCGAAAGTCTAATAGTGTCGATACCACAGACCAGATATCGAGATATACAGCGAAAGTCTAATAGTGTCGATACCACAGACCAGATATCGAGATATACAGCGAAAGTCTAATAGTGTCGATACCACAGACCAGATATCGAGATAGACAGCGAAAGTCTAATAGTGTCGATACCACAGACCAGATATCGAGATAGACAGCGAAAGTCTAATAGTGTCGATACCACAGACCAGATATCGAGATAGACAGCAAAAGTCTAATAGTGTCGATACCACAGACCAGATATCGAGATAGACAGCGAAAGTCTAATAGTGTCGATACCACAGACCAGATATCGAGATAGACAGCGAAAGTCTAATAGTGTCGATACCACAGACCAGATATCGAGATAGACAGCGAAAGTCTAATAGTGTCGATACCACAGACCAGATATCGAGATAGACAGCGAAAGTCTAATAGTGTCGATACCACAGACCAGATATCGAGATATACAGCGAAAGTCTAATAGTGTCGATACCACAGACCAGATATCGAGATATACAGCGAAAGTCTAATAGTGTCGATACCACAGACCAGATATCGAGATATACAGCGAAAGTCTAATAGTGTCGATACCACAGACCAGATATCGAGATAGACAGCGAAAGTCTAATAGTGTCGATACCACAGACCAGATATCGAGATATACAGCGAAAGTCTAATAGTGTCGATACCACAGACCAGATATCGAGATATACAGCGAAAGTCTAATAGTGTCGATACCACAGACCAGATATCGAGATATACAGCGAAAGTCTAATAGTGTCGATACCACAGACCAGATATCGAGATATACAGCGAAAGTCTAATAGTGTCGATACCACAGACCAGATATCGAGATAGACAGCGAAAGTCTAATAGTGTCGATACCACAGACCAGATATCGAGATAGACAGCGAAAGTCTAATAGTGTCGATACCACAGACCAGATATCGAGATAGACAGCAAAAGTCTAATAGTGTCGATACCACAGACCAGATATCGAGATAGACAGCGAAAGTCTAATAGTGTCGATACCACAGACCAGATATCGAGATAGACAGCGAAAGTCTAATAGTGTCGATACCACAGACCAGATATCGAGATAGACAGCGAAAGTCTAATAGTGTCGATACCACAGACCAGATATCGAGATAGACAGCGAAAGTCTAATAGTGTCGATACCACAGACCAGATATCGAGATATACAGCGAAAGTCTAATAGTGTCGATACCACAGACCAGATATCGAGATATACAGCGAAAGTCTAATAGTGTCGATACCACAGACCAGATATCGAGATATACAGCGAAAGTCTAATAGTGTCGATACCACAGACCAGATATCGAGATAGACAGCGAAAGTCTAATAGTGTCGATACCACAGACCAGATATCGAGATATACAGCGAAAGTCTAATAGTGTCGATACCACAGACCAGATATCGAGATATACAGCGAAAGTCTAATAGTGTCGATACCACAGACCAGATATCGAGATAGACAGCGAAAGTCTAATAGTGTCGATACCACAGACCAGATATCGAGATAGACAGCGAAAGTCTAATAGTGTCGATACCACAGACCAGACATCGAGATAGACAGCGAAAGTCTAATAGTGTCGATACCACAGACCAGATATCGAGATAGACAGCTAAAGTCTAATAGTGTCGATACCACAGACCAGATATCGAGATAGACAGCGAAAGTCTAATAGTGTCGATACCACAGACCAGATATCGAGATAGACAGCTAAAGTCTAATAGTGTCGATACCACAGACCAGATATCGAGATAGACAGCGAAAGTCTAATAGTGTCGATACCACAGACCAGATATCGAGATAGACAGCGAAAGTCTAATAGTGTCGATACCACAGACCAGATATCGAGATAGACAGCGAAAGTCTAATAGTGTCGATACCACAGACCAGATATCGAGATATACAGCGAAAGTCTAATAGTGTCGATACCACAGACCAGATATCGAGATATACAGCGAAAGTCTAATAGTGTCGATACCACAGACCAGATATCGAGATAGACAGCGAAAGTCTAATAGTGTCGATACCACAGACCAGATATCGAGATAGACAGCGAAAGTCTAATAGTGTCGATACCACAGACCAGATATCGAGATAGACAGCGAAAGTCTAATAGTGTCGATACCACAGACCAGATATCGAGATATACAGCGAAAGTCTAATAGTGTCGATACCACAGACCAGATATCGAGATAGACAGCGAAAGTCTAATAGTGTCGATACCACAGACCAGATATCGAGATAGACAGCGAAAGTCTAATAGTGTCGATACCACAGACCAGATATCGAGATAGACAGCGAAAGTCTAATAGTGTCGATACCACAGACCAGATATCGAGATATACAGCGAAAGTCTAATAGTGTCGATACCACAGACCAGATATCGAGATAGACAGCGAAAGTCTAATAGTGTCGATACCACAGACCAGATATCGAGATATACAGCGAAAGTCTAATAGTGTCGATACCACAGACCAGATATCGAGATATACAGCGAAAGTCTAATAGTGTCGATACCACAGACCAGATATCGAGATATACAGCGAAAGTCTAATAGTGTCGATACCACAGACCAGATATCGAGATAGACAGCGAAAGTCTAATAGTGTCGATACCAGTGGCGGCTGTACCTTAAGTGCGCCCGTGCGCCGCACTACCATTTTAAATCTAGCCATTCTCCCTATCTAATAAATTAAACTTTCACAGTAATGTTATATACCTATCATTACCCATCCATCCATACTGCCCTATACAGAAATTAAATATCTGATTATACATGTTTTGTTATTACGGGGTAAATAAAAACAGACTATCCTGTTTTGATTTCTACTGCAAAGGAGTTAAAGCTTATTTTAGCTTGAACAAAATCGGCCCCGTGCGCTCGGGAAAGCGCACGCCCCGCTAGCTCATACGACTCCTATGAAACACGGTGCAAACAGCCCGGCGCGTGAGACGGAAGATGCGTAGTACAAAATGTATGCAGATTTAGGATAGATTCGTGCGCCGCACGCGACCGGAAATTGCCGAAAGAATACGAAAGCGCGGGGCGCCGCGCCGCGTGACCCCGAGGCCTTGACCTACGCTCGATGCACTTGTCGTCAGTCAGTTGTTGTTTGCGCGCGCTTGCGGTTAATTGTTTGTTTATTTAATTGAGATTAGAGTGAATAATGAGTGAATACAATATTGACTTTATAAAATCAAATAGGACATATGACAACAAATTAAGTATTAAATCAGCTGGACCGCCCCGGCCTTTTCTAACAATAAAACAGGCGTGCAAAACAAAAAACAAATCGTTTACTAGAACTTTTAAAATGGAAATGTACGACAAAAAGAAGTGGTTATGTGGATGTGAGAGACTAAATGCTTTTTTTTGCTTTCCCTGTGTTATTTTCGGCGGAGAAGCGATTTGGACGGAAACGGGAGTCAAAGACTTAACTCATTTGGGGGAAAAAATAAAAAAGCATGATTCTTCGCAAGTTCACCTGCAAAATGTTTTGAGTATGTCTGTGTTAGGCACCGTAGATATCCGAAACCAATTAGATTCTGTTTATCGAGCCAACATACAAAAGCACAACGAACAAGTTGAAAAAAATAGATATATATTATCGCGCCTAATCGACTGTGTCAAATTTTGTGGTGCGTTTGAATTAGCTTTGCGAGGCCACGATGAAACAACTGAATCCCAGAATGCTGGTGTGTTTCGTGGCCTTGTGGATTTTGTGTCCGAGTTGGATGGCGTAATGAGGGAGCATCTTTCAGCATCGAAGGTTTTTAAAGGTACGTCAAAAACTATCCAAAACGACATATTAGACTCTATTTTGACTGTATACCACTCTGAATTAACGGAAAAGGTGAAAAAATGTGATTACGTCGCAATTCAAGCTGACGAAACTACCGATGTATCAACAATTATGCAGATGGTATTGATTATCAGGTACGAAGATAATGGACAGGTACATGAACGATTTTGGAAGTACTTAACACCACAATCACATACTGCTGACGGGCTTAGTTCTGCTTTACTCACAGAATTACAGAATTTACAAATAAGTCAAGAACAACTTATAGCGCAATGTTATGATGGTGCCTCTGTGATGAGCGGAAATGTTGGTGGAGTGCAGGCTAAAATAAAAAGTGTGTATCCAGGTGCACAATTTGTTCACTGTTATGCTCACCAACTGAATTTAATAATTGAAAAAAGTGTATGTCTAAACAAAACGGTACAGAAGTTTTTTGCTAATCTCCAAGTTTTTCCAAAGTTTTTTTCCCGTTCAACTAAACGTACAGAGGTTTTAAAAAAAATTGTGTCAAAGAGGATTCCTGCTGCCCCACAAACCAGATGGAACTTCAATTCTCGTACAGTCAACTCAGTCTATACCTACAAAGATGCTTTAAAAGAATGCATGACCAGCATAATGGAATCTGAAAACGATACAAACACTATAAACCAGGCCGATATGTTACTAAGATATCTGAATGATAGTACCTTTTTATACTGGCTCGACTTTTTTCAGACCATTCTGCCACAAAGTGAAATTTTGTTCAAACAGATGCAAAAAAGGAATATAGATTTAGTGACCATAAAAAACAACATTCAAAACTTTGAAAAAAGCATTCAGAATGCACGTAACTCTATTGACCAAACTGAAGAGCCAGGTCAGCCAGCATCTTCAAGAAGAAATCAAACTTCCAGTTCAGCTGTCGCAAAAGAAGTTTGCGATGTAATTATCACGCAAGTGAAAGCCCGATTCCAATTTAGTAATCATTTGATCGCCGCCAAATTGTTTTACTGCGAAAACTTTACTGGCTATCGCGCCACTTTTCCCGAAGAAGATTTCAAGACTACAGTTTCGACTTACACCTTTTTGGACAAATTCAAATTAAAGAATGAGCTGTGTACAATTTACAATCGTGACGATTTTATTAACGCTAATAGTGCAATTGCAATTCTGCAATTTATTTATAACAATGATCTCGTCGAGCCTTTTTCAGAGACGACAAAACTCTTAAAAATTATATGCACTATTCCAATGACATCAGTTGAGAGCGAGCGATGTTTTTCGACACTTAAAAGAATTAAATCATTTTTAAGAAATACCATGACCCAGGATCGGCTCAACGCGCTTTCTGTGCTCAGCATAGAAAAAAAATTTATTCATTCAATGCCAGACTTCAATAAAAAAGTCATTGAACATTTCGCGTCAAACAAAGAACGCAGAATTGATCTAAAATATAAATAAAATTTATTTTTTCTTAAATTGCGGCATTTTATTTGACCCATTCTTTAAAATATTCATTAAAATCATGGAGTGCACCACCGGTTTTCCGAGGCACCAGCCGCCACTGGTCGATACCACAGACCAGATATCGAGATATACAGCGAAAGTCTAATAGTGTCGATACCACAGACCAGATATCGAGATATACAGCGAAAGTCTAATAGTGTCGATACCACAGACCAGATATCGAGATATACAGCGAAAGTCTAATAGTGTCGATACCACAGACCAGATATCGAGATATACAGCGAAAGTCTAATAGTGTCGATACCACAGACCAGATATCGAGATAGACAGCGAAAGTCTAATAGTGTCGATACCACAGACCAGATATCGAGATAGACAGCGAAAGTCTAATAGTGTCGATACCACAGACCAGATATCGAGATAGACAGCAAAAGTCTAATAGTGTCGATACCACAGACCAGATATCGAGATAGACAGCGAAAGTCTAATAGTGTCGATACCACAGACCAGATATCGAGATAGACAGCGAAAGTCTAATAGTGTCGATACCACAGACCAGATATCGAGATAGACAGCGAAAGTCTAATAGTGTCGATACCACAGACCAGATATCGAGATAGACAGCGAAAGTCTAATAGTGTCGATACCACAGACCAGATATCGAGATATACAGCGAAAGTCTAATAGTGTCGATACCACAGACCAGATATCGAGATATACAGCGAAAGTCTAATAGTGTCGATACCACAGACCAGATATCGAGATATACAGCGAAAGTCTAATAGTGTCGATACCACAGACCAGATATCGAGATAGACAGCGAAAGTCTAATAGTGTCGATACCACAGACCAGATATCGAGATATACAGCGAAAGTCTAATAGTGTCGATACCACAGACCAGATATCGAGATATACAGCGAAAGTCTAATAGTGTCGATACCACAGACCAGATATCGAGATAGACAGCGAAAGTCTAATAGTGTCGATACCACAGACCAGATATCGAGATAGACAGCGAAAGTCTAATAGTGTCGATACCACAGACCAGACATCGAGATAGACAGCGAAAGTCTAATAGTGTCGATACCACAGACCAGATATCGAGATAGACAGCTAAAGTCTAATAGTGTCGATACCACAGACCAGATATCGAGATAGACAGCGAAAGTCTAATAGTGTCGATACCACAGACCAGATATCGAGATAGACAGCTAAAGTCTAATAGTGTCGATACCACAGACCAGATATCGAGATAGACAGCGAAAGTCTAATAGTGTCGATACCACAGACCAGATATCGAGATAGACAGCGAAAGTCTAATAGTGTCGATACCACAGACCAGATATCGAGATAGACAGCGAAAGTCTAATAGTGTCGATACCACAGACCAGATATCGAGATATACAGCGAAAGTCTAATAGTGTCGATACCACAGACCAGATATCGAGATATACAGCGAAAGTCTAATAGTGTCGATACCACAGACCAGATATCGAGATAGACAGCGAAAGTCTAATAGTGTCGATACCACAGACCAGATATCGAGATAGACAGCGAAAGTCTAATAGTGTCGATACCACAGACCAGATATCGAGATAGACAGCGAAAGTCTAATAGTGTCGATACCACAGACCAGATATCGAGATATACAGCGAAAGTCTAATAGTGTCGATACCACAGACCAGATATCGAGATAGACAGCGAAAGTCTAATAGTGTCGATACCACAGACCAGATATCGAGATAGACAGCGAAAGTCTAATAGTGTCGATACCACAGACCAGATATCGAGATAGACAGCGAAAGTCTAATAGTGTCGATACCACAGACCAGATATCGAGATATACAGCGAAAGTCTAATAGTGTCGATACCACAGACCAGATATCGAGATAGACAGCGAAAGTCTAATAGTGTCGATACCACAGACCAGATATCGAGATATACAGCGAAAGTCTAATAGTGTCGATACCACAGACCAGATATCGAGATATACAGCGAAAGTCTAATAGTGTCGATACCACAGACCAGATATCGAGATATACAGCGAAAGTCTAATAGTGTCGATACCACAGACCAGATATCGAGATAGACAGCGAAAGTCTAATAGTGTCGATACCAGTGGCGGCTGTACCTTAAGTGCGCCCGTGCGCCGCACTACCATTTTAAATCTAGCCATTCTCCCTATCTAATAAATTAAACTTTCACAGTAATGTTATATACCTATCATTACCCATCCATCCATACTGCCCTATACAGAAATTAAATATCTGATTATACATGTTTTGTTATTACGGGGTAAATAAAAACAGACTATCCTGTTTTGATTTCTACTGCAAAGGAGTTAAAGCTTATTTTAGCTTGAACAAAATCGGCCCCGTGCGCTCGGGAAAGCGCACGCCCCGCTAGCTCATACGACTCCTATGAAACACGGTGCAAACAGCCCGGCGCGTGAGACGGAAGATGCGTAGTACAAAATGTATGCAGATTTAGGATAGATTCGTGCGCCGCACGCGACCGGAAATTGCCGAAAGAATACGAAAGCGCGGGGCGCCGCGCCGCGTGACCCCGAGGCCTTGACCTACGCTCGATGCACTTGTCGTCAGTCAGTTGTTGTTTGCGCGCGCTTGCGGTTAATTGTTTGTTTATTTAATTGAGATTAGAGTGAATAATGAGTGAATACAATATTGACTTTATAAAATCAAATAGGACATATGACAACAAATTAAGTATTAAATCAGCTGGACCGCCCCGGCCTTTTCTAACAATAAAACAGGCGTGCAAAACAAAAAACAAATCGTTTACTAGAACTTTTAAAATGGAAATGTACGACAAAAAGAAGTGGTTATGTGGATGTGAGAGACTAAATGCTTTTTTTTGCTTTCCCTGTGTTATTTTCGGCGGAGAAGCGATTTGGACGGAAACGGGAGTCAAAGACTTAACTCATTTGGGGGAAAAAATAAAAAAGCATGATTCTTCGCAAGTTCACCTGCAAAATGTTTTGAGTATGTCTGTGTTAGGCACCGTAGATATCCGAAACCAATTAGATTCTGTTTATCGAGCCAACATACAAAAGCACAACGAACAAGTTGAAAAAAATAGATATATATTATCGCGCCTAATCGACTGTGTCAAATTTTGTGGTGCGTTTGAATTAGCTTTGCGAGGCCACGATGAAACAACTGAATCCCAGAATGCTGGTGTGTTTCGTGGCCTTGTGGATTTTGTGTCCGAGTTGGATGGCGTAATGAGGGAGCATCTTTCAGCATCGAAGGTTTTTAAAGGTACGTCAAAAACTATCCAAAACGACATATTAGACTCTATTTTGACTGTATACCACTCTGAATTAACGGAAAAGGTGAAAAAATGTGATTACGTCGCAATTCAAGCTGACGAAACTACCGATGTATCAACAATTATGCAGATGGTATTGATTATCAGGTACGAAGATAATGGACAGGTACATGAACGATTTTGGAAGTACTTAACACCACAATCACATACTGCTGACGGGCTTAGTTCTGCTTTACTCACAGAATTACAGAATTTACAAATAAGTCAAGAACAACTTATAGCGCAATGTTATGATGGTGCCTCTGTGATGAGCGGAAATGTTGGTGGAGTGCAGGCTAAAATAAAAAGTGTGTATCCAGGTGCACAATTTGTTCACTGTTATGCTCACCAACTGAATTTAATAATTGAAAAAAGTGTATGTCTAAACAAAACGGTACAGAAGTTTTTTGCTAATCTCCAAGTTTTTCCAAAGTTTTTTTCCCGTTCAACTAAACGTACAGAGGTTTTAAAAAAAATTGTGTCAAAGAGGATTCCTGCTGCCCCACAAACCAGATGGAACTTCAATTCTCGTACAGTCAACTCAGTCTATACCTACAAAGATGCTTTAAAAGAATGCATGACCAGCATAATGGAATCTGAAAACGATACAAACACTATAAACCAGGCCGATATGTTACTAAGATATCTGAATGATAGTACCTTTTTATACTGGCTCGACTTTTTTCAGACCATTCTGCCACAAAGTGAAATTTTGTTCAAACAGATGCAAAAAAGGAATATAGATTTAGTGACCATAAAAAACAACATTCAAAACTTTGAAAAAAGCATTCAGAATGCACGTAACTCTATTGACCAAACTGAAGAGCCAGGTCAGCCAGCATCTTCAAGAAGAAATCAAACTTCCAGTTCAGCTGTCGCAAAAGAAGTTTGCGATGTAATTATCACGCAAGTGAAAGCCCGATTCCAATTTAGTAATCATTTGATCGCCGCCAAATTGTTTTACTGCGAAAACTTTACTGGCTATCGCGCCACTTTTCCCGAAGAAGATTTCAAGACTACAGTTTCGACTTACACCTTTTTGGACAAATTCAAATTAAAGAATGAGCTGTGTACAATTTACAATCGTGACGATTTTATTAACGCTAATAGTGCAATTGCAATTCTGCAATTTATTTATAACAATGATCTCGTCGAGCCTTTTTCAGAGACGACAAAACTCTTAAAAATTATATGCACTATTCCAATGACATCAGTTGAGAGCGAGCGATGTTTTTCGACACTTAAAAGAATTAAATCATTTTTAAGAAATACCATGACCCAGGATCGGCTCAACGCGCTTTCTGTGCTCAGCATAGAAAAAAAATTTATTCATTCAATGCCAGACTTCAATAAAAAAGTCATTGAACATTTCGCGTCAAACAAAGAACGCAGAATTGATCTAAAATATAAATAAAATTTATTTTTTCTTAAATTGCGGCATTTTATTTGACCCATTCTTTAAAATATTCATTAAAATCATGGAGTGCACCACCGGTTTTCCGAGGCACCAGCCGCCACTGGTCGATACCACAGACCAGATATCGAGATATACAGCGAAAGTCTAATAGTGTCGATACCACAGACCAGATATCGAGATATACAGCGAAAGTCTAATAGTGTCGATACCACAGACCAGATATCGAGATATACAGCGAAAGTCTAATAGTGTCGATACCACAGACCAGATATCGAGATATACAGCGAAAGTCTAATAGTGTCGATACCACAGACCAGATATCGAGATATACAGCGAAAGTCTAATAGTGTCGATACCACAGACCAGATATCGAGATAGACAGCGAAAGTCTAATAGTGTCGATACCACAGACCAGATATCGAGATAGACAGCGAAAGTCTAATAGTGTCGATACCACAGACCAGATATCGAGATAGACAGCAAAAGTCTAATAGTGTCGATACCACAGACCAGATATCGAGATAGACAGCGAAAGTCTAATAGTGTCGATACCACAGACCAGATATCGAGATAGACAGCGAAAGTCTAATAGTGTCGATACCACAGACCAGATATCGAGATAGACAGCGAAAGTCTAATAGTGTCGATACCACAGACCAGATATCGAGATAGACAGCGAAAGTCTAATAGTGTCGATACCACAGACCAGATATCGAGATATACAGCGAAAGTCTAATAGTGTCGATACCACAGACCAGATATCGAGATATACAGCGAAAGTCTAATAGTGTCGATACCACAGACCAGATATCGAGATATACAGCGAAAGTCTAATAGTGTCGATACCACAGACCAGATATCGAGATAGACAGCGAAAGTCTAATAGTGTCGATACCACAGACCAGATATCGAGATATACAGCGAAAGTCTAATAGTGTCGATACCACAGACCAGATATCGAGATATACAGCGAAAGTCTAATAGTGTCGATACCACAGACCAGATATCGAGATATACAGCGAAAGTCTAATAGTGTCGATACCACAGACCAGATATCGAGATATACAGCGAAAGTCTAATAGTGTCGATACCACAGACCAGATATCGAGATAGACAGCGAAAGTCTAATAGTGTCGATACCACAGACCAGATATCGAGATAGACAGCGAAAGTCTAATAGTGTCGATACCACAGACCAGATATCGAGATAGACAGCAAAAGTCTAATAGTGTCGATACCACAGACCAGATATCGAGATAGACAGCGAAAGTCTAATAGTGTCGATACCACAGACCAGATATCGAGATAGACAGCGAAAGTCTAATAGTGTCGATACCACAGACCAGATATCGAGATAGACAGCGAAAGTCTAATAGTGTCGATACCACAGACCAGATATCGAGATAGACAGCGAAAGTCTAATAGTGTCGATACCACAGACCAGATATCGAGATATACAGCGAAAGTCTAATAGTGTCGATACCACAGACCAGATATCGAGATATACAGCGAAAGTCTAATAGTGTCGATACCACAGACCAGATATCGAGATATACAGCGAAAGTCTAATAGTGTCGATACCACAGACCAGATATCGAGATAGACAGCGAAAGTCTAATAGTGTCGATACCACAGACCAGATATCGAGATATACAGCGAAAGTCTAATAGTGTCGATACCACAGACCAGATATCGAGATATACAGCGAAAGTCTAATAGTGTCGATACCACAGACCAGATATCGAGATAGACAGCGAAAGTCTAATAGTGTCGATACCACAGACCAGATATCGAGATAGACAGCGAAAGTCTAATAGTGTCGATACCACAGACCAGACATCGAGATAGACAGCGAAAGTCTAATAGTGTCGATACCACAGACCAGATATCGAGATAGACAGCTAAAGTCTAATAGTGTCGATACCACAGACCAGATATCGAGATAGACAGCGAAAGTCTAATAGTGTCGATACCACAGACCAGATATCGAGATAGACAGCTAAAGTCTAATAGTGTCGATACCACAGACCAGATATCGAGATAGACAGCGAAAGTCTAATAGTGTCGATACCACAGACCAGATATCGAGATAGACAGCGAAAGTCTAATAGTGTCGATACCACAGACCAGATATCGAGATAGACAGCGAAAGTCTAATAGTGTCGATACCACAGACCAGATATCGAGATATACAGCGAAAGTCTAATAGTGTCGATACCACAGACCAGATATCGAGATATACAGCGAAAGTCTAATAGTGTCGATACCACAGACCAGATATCGAGATAGACAGCGAAAGTCTAATAGTGTCGATACCACAGACCAGATATCGAGATAGACAGCGAAAGTCTAATAGTGTCGATACCACAGACCAGATATCGAGATAGACAGCGAAAGTCTAATAGTGTCGATACCACAGACCAGATATCGAGATATACAGCGAAAGTCTAATAGTGTCGATACCACAGACCAGATATCGAGATAGACAGCGAAAGTCTAATAGTGTCGATACCACAGACCAGATATCGAGATAGACAGCGAAAGTCTAATAGTGTCGATACCACAGACCAGATATCGAGATAGACAGCGAAAGTCTAATAGTGTCGATACCACAGACCAGATATCGAGATATACAGCGAAAGTCTAATAGTGTCGATACCACAGACCAGATATCGAGATAGACAGCGAAAGTCTAATAGTGTCGATACCACAGACCAGATATCGAGATATACAGCGAAAGTCTAATAGTGTCGATACCACAGACCAGATATCGAGATATACAGCGAAAGTCTAATAGTGTCGATACCACAGACCAGATATCGAGATATACAGCGAAAGTCTAATAGTGTCGATACCACAGACCAGATATCGAGATAGACAGCGAAAGTCTAATAGTGTCGATACCAGTGGCGGCTGTACCTTAAGTGCGCCCGTGCGCCGCACTACCATTTTAAATCTAGCCATTCTCCCTATCTAATAAATTAAACTTTCACAGTAATGTTATATACCTATCATTACCCATCCATCCATACTGCCCTATACAGAAATTAAATATCTGATTATACATGTTTTGTTATTACGGGGTAAATAAAAACAGACTATCCTGTTTTGATTTCTACTGCAAAGGAGTTAAAGCTTATTTTAGCTTGAACAAAATCGGCCCCGTGCGCTCGGGAAAGCGCACGCCCCGCTAGCTCATACGACTCCTATGAAACACGGTGCAAACAGCCCGGCGCGTGAGACGGAAGATGCGTAGTACAAAATGTATGCAGATTTAGGATAGATTCGTGCGCCGCACGCGACCGGAAATTGCCGAAAGAATACGAAAGCGCGGGGCGCCGCGCCGCGTGACCCCGAGGCCTTGACCTACGCTCGATGCACTTGTCGTCAGTCAGTTGTTGTTTGCGCGCGCTTGCGGTTAATTGTTTGTTTATTTAATTGAGATTAGAGTGAATAATGAGTGAATACAATATTGACTTTATAAAATCAAATAGGACATATGACAACAAATTAAGTATTAAATCAGCTGGACCGCCCCGGCCTTTTCTAACAATAAAACAGGCGTGCAAAACAAAAAACAAATCGTTTACTAGAACTTTTAAAATGGAAATGTACGACAAAAAGAAGTGGTTATGTGGATGTGAGAGACTAAATGCTTTTTTTTGCTTTCCCTGTGTTATTTTCGGCGGAGAAGCGATTTGGACGGAAACGGGAGTCAAAGACTTAACTCATTTGGGGGAAAAAATAAAAAAGCATGATTCTTCGCAAGTTCACCTGCAAAATGTTTTGAGTATGTCTGTGTTAGGCACCGTAGATATCCGAAACCAATTAGATTCTGTTTATCGAGCCAACATACAAAAGCACAACGAACAAGTTGAAAAAAATAGATATATATTATCGCGCCTAATCGACTGTGTCAAATTTTGTGGTGCGTTTGAATTAGCTTTGCGAGGCCACGATGAAACAACTGAATCCCAGAATGCTGGTGTGTTTCGTGGCCTTGTGGATTTTGTGTCCGAGTTGGATGGCGTAATGAGGGAGCATCTTTCAGCATCGAAGGTTTTTAAAGGTACGTCAAAAACTATCCAAAACGACATATTAGACTCTATTTTGACTGTATACCACTCTGAATTAACGGAAAAGGTGAAAAAATGTGATTACGTCGCAATTCAAGCTGACGAAACTACCGATGTATCAACAATTATGCAGATGGTATTGATTATCAGGTACGAAGATAATGGACAGGTACATGAACGATTTTGGAAGTACTTAACACCACAATCACATACTGCTGACGGGCTTAGTTCTGCTTTACTCACAGAATTACAGAATTTACAAATAAGTCAAGAACAACTTATAGCGCAATGTTATGATGGTGCCTCTGTGATGAGCGGAAATGTTGGTGGAGTGCAGGCTAAAATAAAAAGTGTGTATCCAGGTGCACAATTTGTTCACTGTTATGCTCACCAACTGAATTTAATAATTGAAAAAAGTGTATGTCTAAACAAAACGGTACAGAAGTTTTTTGCTAATCTCCAAGTTTTTCCAAAGTTTTTTTCCCGTTCAACTAAACGTACAGAGGTTTTAAAAAAAATTGTGTCAAAGAGGATTCCTGCTGCCCCACAAACCAGATGGAACTTCAATTCTCGTACAGTCAACTCAGTCTATACCTACAAAGATGCTTTAAAAGAATGCATGACCAGCATAATGGAATCTGAAAACGATACAAACACTATAAACCAGGCCGATATGTTACTAAGATATCTGAATGATAGTACCTTTTTATACTGGCTCGACTTTTTTCAGACCATTCTGCCACAAAGTGAAATTTTGTTCAAACAGATGCAAAAAAGGAATATAGATTTAGTGACCATAAAAAACAACATTCAAAACTTTGAAAAAAGCATTCAGAATGCACGTAACTCTATTGACCAAACTGAAGAGCCAGGTCAGCCAGCATCTTCAAGAAGAAATCAAACTTCCAGTTCAGCTGTCGCAAAAGAAGTTTGCGATGTAATTATCACGCAAGTGAAAGCCCGATTCCAATTTAGTAATCATTTGATCGCCGCCAAATTGTTTTACTGCGAAAACTTTACTGGCTATCGCGCCACTTTTCCCGAAGAAGATTTCAAGACTACAGTTTCGACTTACACCTTTTTGGACAAATTCAAATTAAAGAATGAGCTGTGTACAATTTACAATCGTGACGATTTTATTAACGCTAATAGTGCAATTGCAATTCTGCAATTTATTTATAACAATGATCTCGTCGAGCCTTTTTCAGAGACGACAAAACTCTTAAAAATTATATGCACTATTCCAATGACATCAGTTGAGAGCGAGCGATGTTTTTCGACACTTAAAAGAATTAAATCATTTTTAAGAAATACCATGACCCAGGATCGGCTCAACGCGCTTTCTGTGCTCAGCATAGAAAAAAAATTTATTCATTCAATGCCAGACTTCAATAAAAAAGTCATTGAACATTTCGCGTCAAACAAAGAACGCAGAATTGATCTAAAATATAAATAAAATTTATTTTTTCTTAAATTGCGGCATTTTATTTGACCCATTCTTTAAAATATTCATTAAAATCATGGAGTGCACCACCGGTTTTCCGAGGCACCAGCCGCCACTGGTCGATACCACAGACCAGATATCGAGATATACAGCGAAAGTCTAATAGTGTCGATACCACAGACCAGATATCGAGATATACAGCGAAAGTCTAATAGTGTCGATACCACAGACCAGATATCGAGATATACAGCGAAAGTCTAATAGTGTCGATACCACAGACCAGATATCGAGATATACAGCGAAAGTCTAATAGTGTCGATACCACAGACCAGATATCGAGATATACAGCGAAAGTCTAATAGTGTCGATACCACAGACCAGATATCGAGATAGACAGCGAAAGTCTAATAGTGTCGATACCACAGACCAGATATCGAGATAGACAGCGAAAGTCTAATAGTGTCGATACCACAGACCAGATATCGAGATAGACAGCAAAAGTCTAATAGTGTCGATACCACAGACCAGATATCGAGATAGACAGCGAAAGTCTAATAGTGTCGATACCACAGACCAGATATCGAGATAGACAGCGAAAGTCTAATAGTGTCGATACCACAGACCAGATATCGAGATAGACAGCGAAAGTCTAATAGTGTCGATACCACAGACCAGATATCGAGATAGACAGCGAAAGTCTAATAGTGTCGATACCACAGACCAGATATCGAGATATACAGCGAAAGTCTAATAGTGTCGATACCACAGACCAGATATCGAGATATACAGCGAAAGTCTAATAGTGTCGATACCACAGACCAGATATCGAGATATACAGCGAAAGTCTAATAGTGTCGATACCACAGACCAGATATCGAGATAGACAGCGAAAGTCTAATAGTGTCGATACCACAGACCAGATATCGAGATATACAGCGAAAGTCTAATAGTGTCGATACCACAGACCAGATATCGAGATATACAGCGAAAGTCTAATAGTGTCGATACCACAGACCAGATATCGAGATAGACAGCGAAAGTCTAATAGTGTCGATACCACAGACCAGATATCGAGATAGACAGCGAAAGTCTAATAGTGTCGATACCACAGACCAGACATCGAGATAGACAGCGAAAGTCTAATAGTGTCGATACCACAGACCAGATATCGAGATAGACAGCTAAAGTCTAATAGTGTCGATACCACAGACCAGATATCGAGATAGACAGCGAAAGTCTAATAGTGTCGATACCACAGACCAGATATCGAGATAGACAGCTAAAGTCTAATAGTGTCGATACCACAGACCAGATATCGAGATAGACAGCGAAAGTCTAATAGTGTCGATACCACAGACCAGATATCGAGATAGACAGCGAAAGTCTAATAGTGTCGATACCACAGACCAGATATCGAGATAGACAGCGAAAGTCTAATAGTGTCGATACCACAGACCAGATATCGAGATATACAGCGAAAGTCTAATAGTGTCGATACCACAGACCAGATATCGAGATAGACAGCGAAAGTCTAATAGTGTCGATACCACAGACCAGATATCGAGATAGACAGCGAAAGTCTAATAGTGTCGATACCACAGACCAGATATCGAGATAGACAGCGAAAGTCTAATAGTGTCGATACCACAGACCAGATATCGAGATATACAGCGAAAGTCTAATAGTGTCGATACCACAGACCAGATATCGAGATAGACAGCGAAAGTCTAATAGTGTCGATACCACAGACCAGATATCGAGATAGACAGCGAAAGTCTAATAGTGTCGATACCACAGACCAGATATCGAGATAGACAGCGAAAGTCTAATAGTGTCGATACCACAGACCAGATATCGAGATATACAGCGAAAGTCTAATAGTGTCGATACCACAGACCAGATATCGAGATAGACAGCGAAAGTCTAATAGTGTCGATACCACAGACCAGATATCGAGATATACAGCGAAAGTCTAATAGTGTCGATAACACAGACCAGATATCGAGATATACAGCGAAAGTCTAATAGTGTCGATACCACAGACCAGATATCGAGATATACAGCGAAAGTCTAATAGTGTCGATACCACAGACCAGATATCGAGATAGACAGCGAAAGTCTAATAGTGTCGATACCAGTGGCGGCTGTACCTTAAGTGAGCCCGTGCGCCGCACTACCATTTTAAATCTAGCCATTCTCCCTATCTAATAAATTAAACTTTCACAGTAATGTTATATACCTATCATTACCCATCCATCCATACTGCCCTATACAGAAATTAAATATCTGATTATACATGTTTTGTTATTACGGGGTAAATAAAAACAGACTATCCTGTTTTGATTTCTACTGCAAAGGAGTTAAAGCTTATTTTAGCTTGAACAAAATCGGCCCCGTGCGCTCGGGAAAGCGCACGCCCCGCTAGCTCATACGACTCCTATGAAACACGGTGCAAACAGCCCGGCGCGTGAGACGGAAGATGCGTAGTACAAAATGTATGCAGATTTAGGATAGATTCGTGCGCCGCACGCGACCGGAAATTGCCGAAAGAATACGAAAGCGCGGGGCGCCGCGCCGCGTGACCCCGAGGCCTTGACCTACGCTCGATGCACTTGTCGTCAGTCAGTTGTTGTTTGCGCGCGCTTGCGGTTAATTGTTTGTTTATTTAATTGAGATTAGAGTGAATAATGAGTGAATACAATATTGACTTTATAAAATCAAATAGGACATATGACAACAAATTAAGTATTAAATCAGCTGGACCGCCCCGGCCTTTTCTAACAATAAAACAGGCGTGCAAAACAAAAAACAAATCGTTTACTAGAACTTTTAAAATGGAAATGTACGACAAAAAGAAGTGGTTATGTGGATGTGAGAGACTAAATGCTTTTTTTTGCTTTCCCTGTGTTATTTTCGGCGGAGAAGCGATTTGGACGGAAACGGGAGTCAAAGACTTAACTCATTTGGGGGAAAAAATAAAAAAGCATGATTCTTCGCAAGTTCACCTGCAAAATGTTTTGAGTATGTCTGTGTTAGGCACCGTAGATATCCGAAACCAATTAGATTCTGTTTATCGAGCCAACATACAAAAGCACAACGAACAAGTTGAAAAAAATAGATATATATTATCGCGCCTAATCGACCGTGTCAAATTTTGTGGTGCGTTTGAATTAGCTTTGCGAGGCCACGATGAAACAACTGAATTCCAGAATGCTGGTGTGTTTCGTGGCCTTGTGGATTTTGTGTCCGAGTTGGATGGCGTAATGAGGGAGCATCTTTCAGCATCGAAGGTTTTTAAAGGTACGTCAAAAACTATCCAAAACGACATATTAGACTCTATTTTGACTGTATACCACTCTGAATTAACGGAAAAGGTGAAAAAATGTGATTACGTCGCAATTCAAGCTGACGAAACTACCGATGTATCAACAATTATGCAGATGGTATTGATTATCAGGTACGAAGATAATGGACAGGTACATGAACGATTTTGGAAGTACTTAACACCACAATCACATACTGCTGACGGGCTTAGTTCTGCTTTACTCACAGAATTACAGAATTTACAAATAAGTCAAGAACAACTTATAGCGCAATGTTATGATGGTGCCTCTGTGATGAGCGGAAATGTTGGTGGAGTGCAGGCTAAAATAAAAAGTGTGTATCCAGGTGCACAATTTGTTCACTGTTATGCTCACCAACTGAATTTAATAATTGAAAAAAGTGTATGTCTAAACAAAACGGTACAGAAGTTTTTTGCTAATCTCCAAGTTTTTCCAAAGTTTTTTTCCCGTTCAACTAAACGTACAGAGGTTTTAAAAAAAATTGTGTCAAAGAGGATTCCTGCTGCCCCACAAACCAGATGGAACTTCAATTCTCGTACAGTCAACTCAGTCTATACCTACAAAGATGCTTTAAAAGAATGCATGACCAGCATAATGGAATCTGAAAACGATACAAACACTATAAACCAGGCCGATATGTTACTAAGATATCTGAATGATAGTACCTTTTTATACTGGCTCGACTTTTTTCAGACCATTCTGCCACAAAGTGAAATTTTGTTCAAACAGATGCAAAAAAGGAATATAGATTTAGTGACCATAAAAAACAACATTCAAAACTTTGAAAAAAGCATTCAGAATGCACGTAACTCTATTGACCAAACTGAAGAGCCAGGTCAGCCAGCATCTTCAAGAAGAAATCAAACTTCCAGTTCAGCTGTCGCAAAAGAAGTTTGCGATGTAATTATCACGCAAGTGAAAGCCCGATTCCAATTTAGTAATCATTTGATCGCCGCCAAATTGTTTTACTGCGAAAACTTTACTGGCTATCGCGCCACTTTTCCCGAAGAAGATTTCAAGACTACAGTTTCGACTTACACCTTTTTGGACAAATTCAAATTAAAGAATGAGCTGTGTACAATTTACAATCGTGACGATTTTATTAACGCTAAAAGTGCAATTGCAATTCTGCAATTTATTTATAACAATGATCTCGTCGAGCCTTTTTCAGAGACGACAAAACTCTTAAAAATTATATGCACTATTCCAATGACATCAGTTGAGAGCGAGCGATGTTTTTCGACACTTAAAAGAATTAAATCATTTTTAAGAAATACCATGACCCAGGATCGGCTCAACGCGCTTTCTGTGCTCAGCATAGAAAAAAAATTTATTCATTCAATGCCAGACTTCAATAAAAAAGTCATTGAACATTTCGCGTCAAACAAAGAACGCAGAATTGATCTAAAATATAAATAAAATTTATTTTTTCTTAAATTGCGGCATTTTATTTGACCCATTCTTTAAAATATTCATTAAAATCATGGAGTGCACCACCGGTTTTCCGAGGCACCAGCCGCCACTGGTCGATACCACAGACCAGATATCGAGATATACAGCGAAAGTCTAATAGTGTCGATACCACAGACCAGATATCGAGATATACAGCGAAAGTCTAATAGTGTCGATACCACAGACCAGATATCGAGATATACAGCGAAAGTCTAATAGTGTCGATACCACAGACCAGATATCGAGATATACAGCGAAAGTCTAATAGTGTCGATACCACAGACCAGATATCGAGATAGACAGCGAAAGTCTAATAGTGTCGATACCACAGACCAGATATCGAGATAGACAGCGAAAGTCTAATAGTGTCGATACCACAGACCAGATATCGAGATAGACAGCAAAAGTCTAATAGTGTCGATACCACAGACCAGATATCGAGATAGACAGCGAAAGTCTAATAGTGTCGATACCACAGACCAGATATCGAGATAGACAGCGAAAGTCTAATAGTGTCGATACCACAGACCAGATATCGAGATAGACAGCGAAAGTCTAATAGTGTCGATACCACAGACCAGATATCGAGATAGACAGCGAAAGTCTAATAGTGTCGATACCACAGACCAGATATCGAGATATACAGCGAAAGTCTAATAGTGTCGATACCACAGACCAGATATCGAGATATACAGCGAAAGTCTAATAGTGTCGATACCACAGACCAGATATCGAGATATACAGCGAAAGTCTAATAGTGTCGATACCACAGACCAGATATCGAGATAGACAGCGAAAGTCTAATAGTGTCGATACCACAGACCAGATATCGAGATATACAGCGAAAGTCTAATAGTGTCGATACCACAGACCAGATATCGAGATATACAGCGAAAGTCTAATAGTGTCGATACCACAGACCAGATATCGAGATAGACAGCGAAAGTCTAATAGTGTCGATACCACAGACCAGATATCGAGATAGACAGCGAAAGTCTAATAGTGTCGATACCACAGACCAGACATCGAGATAGACAGCGAAAGTCTAATAGTGTCGATACCACAGACCAGATATCGAGATAGACAGCTAAAGTCTAATAGTGTCGATACCACAGACCAGATATCGAGATAGACAGCGAAAGTCTAATAGTGTCGATACCACAGACCAGATATCGAGATAGACAGCTAAAGTCTAATAGTGTCGATACCACAGACCAGATATCGAGATAGACAGCGAAAGTCTAATAGTGTCGATACCACAGACCAGATATCGAGATAGACAGCGAAAGTCTAATAGTGTCGATACCACAGACCAGATATCGAGATAGACAGCGAAAGTCTAATAGTGTCGATACCACAGACCAGATATCGAGATATACAGCGAAAGTCTAATAGTGTCGATACCACAGACCAGATATCGAGATATACAGCGAAAGTCTAATAGTGTCGATACCACAGACCAGATATCGAGATAGACAGCGAAAGTCTACCTACTTCGTGTTTTTAATAGGTGGACTCCACTCACTCACTCTCTGGCTGTTCGAATGTAAGCCGTGTACTAATAAACATAAAAATGGCTTCGTTCCAAAGAAAACGACGGCGTTACCTTTCATACGAAAGTAATTTTATTTCTGAAATTCGCCTAATTTATTTAATAATCAATTATTTTTAATTTCGAGTAGCGTCTCCCGTTTTCACTGAGATAGGTTGAACCATAGCGTATATTTCCCATGGACTTCATCCACTGCTGCTTCCACTTTACACAATTCGTGGATATCTCTTTCGTAGCCCTCAATGAACAGTGAAGTAAACTATACTTTCGTTAACCTTACAGTTGCATGGTACAGACGACGATTTGCTCCGATTTGCTCATTTTTCTGTCGATTTAATCAGATAGTGTTGTAAAATGCGACGATTCTTGCAAAATCGCTGAACGATTCGATTTTGTTGACGGAAAAATGATAATTCTGAGTTGCATTTTCATTGCAATCTATATTTTAGTAGTAGAATAACGTATATGTGAGATTATTTAGTAATGTTGTGTATTCATTTTATGTTAATATATAAAAGAAGACTGAGTGACTGACTGACTGACTGACTGACATATCAAAGCACAGCCCAACCCGCTGGGTATAGAGATTCCAAATGTCCCAAGTAGGTTCTTTATGAAGTCTGGGGGTGGACTGAGACAAGATTTTTAAAAATGTAGCCCCTAAGGCAGGGGTCGGCAACCTTTTGAGTCGGAAGAGCCAAAAATTACTATTTACAAAATTTCAAGTTTTTAAAGAGCCACAATTTTTTTTCTTGCCAACAATAAATAGCCTCTATACTTTCATAAATAAAGTTTGTTGATAAAAAAAAACTGATCTATTTATTCATAAGAAAAATATCTATTTATTCATATATAAGTAGTGTTTTTCACGACAAATAATCACATGATAATCAATAAGATAAAAATGAAAACAATTAAACATTTACTTACTTATAAGACTAACTTGTAGGTAATTCAATAACAAACAATTGAACAAACAAATTCAATGGGAGCGATGGCTCTGCATGGTTATTCAAGTAGAAAATTTAAACTTTACTAAACGATGTAACTTGTACTTAAAAATAAAAAATAACGATAACATACATTTAAGCAACCAATTCAATGGGAGCGTTGGCTTTGCATGTTTTGAGAAAGTTGGGATAAATTTGGCTCATAACTTGTTGTTTTAAGTTTCAAACACGACTCTAAATTTTCATTTGTTAGTTGGCTTCTTACTTTACTTTTAATTATATTCATGCAAGAGAACGCTTGCTCGCACGAATATGTCGATCCGAAGATAGTCAGCACTCCAAATACCAACTTCTTCATCTCACTGTAGCAATCTGGAAGACTATTCCATGTGTCGAATATAAGTGCCTCAACTCGGGGCATTTCTTTTAAAGCTGTCCATTTTTGTTGCGTTACGTACATACATTTCTGGACCTCCAAGTCTTCTAACTTACTTTTCAAATCTGTAAATTTTCTACTCCACAAATCTTTACTTTTTAAATCGATCAATTGCATTTCTAGAGATGCAGTATCAACTCCAAATGGCTCAATGTGTATTTCGTTACTGTTTGTGTTGAGAGGATTTACTATGAATGCTAGAGTGGTTTTGTTGGTTTTGAATTGCTGAAATCTGCCAGCAAACTGAGTATGTTTTGTATTGAAATGTCTTTCTAAATTTGATTTCTTATTGTGTGCTAGTTTTTCGTGGCAAATGAGGCAAGTCGGAAAGCCATCTGAGTTGGATATGAAAGCGAACGAATCCGTCCAAACCCGATTGAATTCTCGATGCTCTTCTTCAGTTCTTCTCTTTTTTTTTGTAGATGCCATGCTGGCGATGAAACTGTAATAATGCCTAAACCTTTCGTTTCAGAACATTTTTTTTTATAAAATAAATAATATTTGCGAATGGAACTAAAGAGCCGCAGCCTCACATCCAAAGAGCCGCATGTGGCTCGCGAGCCGCGGGTTGCCGACCCCTGCCCTAAGGGGTTGAATGAAATGGGTGTCCGAAGTTTGTATGGGAAAATAAGATTAGATTAACTATTTTGTTCGAAATTTTATAGGAGTACTCCTCTCGATAAATGAGTAAAAATATGTTTATGGTTTTTTCAGAATTCACCCCTAAAGGAGGGATATGGGGTGACAAAGTCTGAATATTAACAAGTATATCGTTTGAATGGTTTATTGGGTGGCTGATTACGAAAACAACAATGATTCTAAAATTCTACATTGACGTAAAAATTACTGACAAAAAGGCAACGCGGTAGGTACGTGGTTGTGGTAGGTAGGGGATTCCCACAGCAGCGCTCATTTTGAATCGATTTGGCGGCGCGCCTTTTACTCTATTTCACGATTAACATGTCAACCCATCACTAAAAGGCGCTCGTGACGTCACAGTAGGTAGTGAAAAAGTTACACGGTTGGTTCTCATACATTCTACCGTGTTTGCTGCGTCTATCTCGATATCTGGTCTGTGGTCGATAGCTTTGCAGTATAATGGATTGTATGCCGTACCTGTAGACGCTCCCTCACGGACAGGTCGAGGAAGGGTCTGGGCGGGGGAGGGCCGGTGCTGTGCGAGGTGCTGGGCGAGGGTGCGGCGGCGGCGGCGGCGGCGAGGGGCGCGGGGGCCTCCTCCAGGGCGGCGAGGCACATCACGTCGCGCTGCGACTCGCGTGCCTCCATGAGGAATATGCTCTCCTGGTAACAGACGACCGAGTGTCCATATGAAATAACATATTTTTTGCTGATTGCAAGAAAGTTTTCGCCGTTTAGTAGGCTGGTGCCTAGAGCGGCAGATTTCGGGCCAATATTTTTAATTTATGCCTTCATATTAATAGGTCCACACAAACAATTCGACATGATAAATAATAGTATTATTTTGCCACCTAAATTTCATTTTACATATCCCCTTTATCAAAACCATGTGAATTTTCCTGGGCCCTTCTCAACACATCTTGTTGTGTTTAGGTTGGGTGGAAGTGCGATCCTGGTAAGTGTCCCGTTAGCCATGTCGAATGTTCGGGTCGGCTTGTTCCCACGGGGACCCCCTGTTAGTTTTAACAGTCAGAGCGCACGCTCCCGCATTTCGAGTCACACAAAACTTCTTTTCGGAGCATCAGTGATAAAAAATAATTCATACACATGTTTATCATCGTTTTGTTATGTTTTTTTGACTAGTTAACGTTCTTTAATAAAAAAAAATGAATTAAAAAGCGTATTGAAAATCAATGCGCTGTTAAAAAGCCTTCAACTGTTCATCCGTTACATATTCTTAACCCCTCATCTGTGGATTTGGCGGAATCCGCTAGTAATAACTGCAAGCAAGCAAGTTATAAATTACCCACTGATGACACCTTAGAAGTAATTTACTCAAAAAACCTGAGACTTTTTAATAATAGTTTATCCAGTTACAACTTTTGTGTACGTTTTGTCCTCCAGCTGATTATACTATATTTGTTTTGATTAGTGACGCCCGACTCAGGGTCGATAGTTTACTCATCGTTGGTAACTAAAAATGAGTTATTTTTTGTGTTTAGTTATTCCTGAAATAACCGCAAAGTGCGGACACGCCCGGCCGGTCCACGAAGGACGCGTGCGCAGCGCGCCGAGTGCCCGATACCGTGAGCAAGGTAGCAAGTGATAGACGTAAAGCCACAATATTGCGATTTTTAGGCACGTTTCGATGAAAAATATATTATTTTTTTGCTTAAGTGTCGTCTGTATAACCATACCCGAGTCGGGCGTAGCTTTACAAAACAACAAATTCTGTGAGCTGTAGACCTCGCGAGTAACATAGAAATTTTTCTTTTTTTAAATTCTTTTCTAACCCCTCACACCCCCGACCTCTTAAAGTTTATCAGATGAACTAGTGGACTTATTATAAAAACGAAGAACTAAACTGCATTTTCTTTCAATACCACATAAACTTATGAATGCACCTGGTTACGTAAATGGCGTACGAAAGTACCAATAACTTTGTAAACACCATATCCTCACCATTTTGAAAAAATTCCAAAAACTGATTCGACAAAAAAAACAATTATCGAACATGCTCACAAAATTTCTAGAGGCTCGGTTGAGAAATGCGACCTGACAGAGAGAACATCCTGACACACATTTTCTCCAAGCTGAAACCCTTGCATCAAGGTACCTTGATCTCCTTTGTGGTGTACTGGTCCAGCTTGTCATAGATCACGGCGTGCAGGCCCATCTCCTTCAGTTTCCGGATCGTGTTCTTATCGTTGTTGTCATCGCCCCAGCAGAATATCACGAGGCCCGCGTCCGTGGCCAGTTTTAGCTGGATCGATTAGAGTACAAGTTAATAGTCATTCGTAATATTCTTTCTATTTGAACCCAACAAATAAGGCCTAATTTTCAGTTCATTGGACGAGCAAGATATACAAAGACAAACCACAAGTCATACAAAAATTACCGAGCACATGATTATTGTTTAAATGTCCTATACTTGAGATAAGCCTACAAAGTAAATCATTGTTTATTTCTAAATTTAGATCAAATATGTTATTTATTACACGACTGTCGTATGATATGCAACACAATGCAAGCATCTGTATGGCGTTGGAGACAGCCGTTAATCAGTATTGTAATGTTTATTATCCTTCACCATTTGTCGTCTGTACTCTGTACGTAGGTACATATTCCTACAATTGTAGAGTCGAGGGCGAGAGCAATTTGGTCACGTGAGGTTCGCCTAGTCTGTATCTGTCACAAGATCAACGAGTGGGTTTTATTGAGATTAGTCGCGTGACGAATCCGTGAGGGTCAAACGCGATTATGTAATAGTACCTACTAAAGGTAATTATGGTAATTAACTCAGGTAATTCTGATAACGAGTCAGCGTCTTGTCGATAAATATTGAATTGGCCTTTGTCTTCTCCTAGATAACATCAGATTATACTGTTGTCCATATTTTACAAGTTGATAAATGATAAATTAAATATACACAGGGTGATATTTAATTTTATTTAGTAAATACAGGTGAAACAGAAAGGTTTCACTATGAAACCGATTTGATCAGAGCAGTTATTTTTCACTTCTCATTTATTTTGGTCCGGGCGGTCAGCTGATTTGTATGGGGAAGTTAAAAATAAAGTTGCTCTGTTGAAATCGGTTTCACACTGAAAGTTACTTAAATATTTCCCTAAAAACCCCCTAAAATATGACTTCACCTTTATGTTACACCCTGTATAAATGATAGCTGTATACCTGTGTGGGGTCACGTAGTAAATCCTCTGTGTGCACGACGATTCCCAGAATATCGGAACTGAGTGCATTTTGTACAGCCGCCGGAATCGACAGACATCTTGGATCACGATAAGGTTTATATTTCTTAGTCACTCCCTTTAAATCAGAATGTGTGTTCAAAATAATGTTGCAAATAAAAAATATGACAAAGATAATAAAGTAGGCACACGTTTTCAAGAGGTGGCAGACTTAATTAGGCACATACATTACACAGTTTTACTAGTTGAAACCGTAAGGGATAATCGTAAAAGGGATTAAGGGTTATACTTACAACAGTCAAGAACATAACCGGATATTTGTTCTGTTTGTAGCGCACCATATTGCAAATATCCGGATTAAAACACGAAAACACTATTCGACGCTCACCAGCGTGCTTCAGTACCACTTCCAATATCTGAAATATTTAAGTACCCACGGTACGATATTTACTGAATGGTAATTATACTAAATAATTAATGATTAAATGTGTCCGTCCGTGAATTTCTATCATAATTATACGAAGTGCTTCGTCCACGGATTAGTACCTGAAATCTAAGTATTATTATGTATATGTCACAGTTGGTTGGTTAAATCAGACACTTAACTAACTCTCTAGACCGTTAATTAAAGGCTTATGTTTAAACGATTACCAAAAACGCACCTACTTTACTACCAATAAATTAGAAATGACTGCCAGAATGGATAAATGTCCACCAAATTGTGTTTCGATAAATGATCACCAAACTTCTTTTTATGTTTTATGTACTTAAGTTTATGTTTTAAGTATTTTTTGTTGTTCTTATATGTTCAACCTAACACGAAGGATATAGGGGGCTTCGCTTCGCTCACCCCCTTTACCCTTCACCTAAGCTACTGCAGTATTTTGCCCTGATATTTTTTGCAACTTTTGGTGTTCATTTATCCATTTTGGGTAGGAAAAAAATATTTTGGTGATCATTATATTTCTTGCCTTAATTAAATACCGACGTTTAAATAAGTCACTAGCATTTTGATTTAAATAAAGCATCGTCGAAAACGTTTAACAATCTCCGATAGCCGGCGTGTTGGAAAACAAGATGGCGTCACGACAACAGCTGATTTGCACAGTTTATATCAGGGTAAAACATTGCGGTAGCTTAGGTGAAGAGCAAAGGGGTTGAGCGAAGCGAAGCCTCCTTTATCCTTCGTGTTAGGTTTAATGTAAGAACAACAAAAAATACTTAAAAAATAAACTTAAGTACATATAAAAATATATTTATATTGTATTATATGTCTTGTTGCCTAGGAACGTTTAGACAACTCGTTAAACGTTTCGTTCACTCACTTGTCTGACTGAATTTTAATGACTTGGTTAAACGTCGTATAACGTCGTGGTTAAACGTATTTAATTAACGGTCTTGAGAGTTAGTTAAGTGTCTGATTTACCAACTAACAGCAACATATACATATTGTAGTAACGTGCGTAAATGTCACCACTCTGTACAGTCGGGAGAAATATAATATTTCCTTGACAACATACATGTCTTGTCGTTTACTTTAGTTAGAGTATAACACCACATTAGTATTTGACATTTCGCAACAATCGGGGAAACCCTGGTGGGTGTGTGGTACTAATCTCTTCGGACGCAACACTTCGTATAATTATGATATAACTTCACGTACAAGTTCGTTTAATCTTTAATTATACTCGTGCTTCGTCCTCGGATTAGCACCTGAAATCAAAGTATCACTAGGCCAAATGCAGAATACTTCGAATAAGGGAGTAAAATTAAAATATAATATATATATTTTTACGGAATTTGAAATTAATGTAAACCATTTAAATAACAAAAATCCTAATAATACATATGTTTCAGTATAATATATCCTTTATCCTGGAATATATTTCTTAAACTTCTGAATTCATTAAACATAAAAACAATAATTTCCTAACTGCTTTAAAAAGCTAATTAGTTCGCCCACCAGTTCGTCTACCTCTCAGTAGTGTCTCCTCTGCTCTCAATAGCTGCTTTTATCCGCAGTGGCATTGACGCCACCTCTGCACACTCTTCAGGAGCGATGAAATCCCAAACTGCCTGAAGCTTCTGTTTTAAATATTTTTTGATTTTGATGGATATTTCTTCAATATTCTCTTCATTTTCCCCTACAAAGTTTCCATTAGGGACAAGTCTGGGCTGCTTGGCGGCCTGTAGAATTAAGCCATGCCTTCGTTGTCCGTGCAGCGTGACATGAAGCCCCATCTCCCACGAATCAGGGTTGTGGTTTATCTGCATGATTCGATTGTTTGCTGCTTGAATGCGAAGCAAGGAAACGTGTAACATTACCAATGAGGCCAAATAGAATCATTCATTATCAATCTTGACAGATATTTTCAATAAATTTGGAAACAAATTTCTATTTCATTCATGAATTGTATTAAATACAGGATTATCATCATTAAAGTTAATAATAATTTATTCACGAATGTGACATAGAAGAGCGTTTTCGCTTTATTTTAGCGCCTCTCACTGCTCGCAAACAAGTCAAACTAAGGGTGGCTGAACCGTTGAGCAATGTAATGAAAACAATTAAACTTGTAGCTCCCTCTCACAATCGAGTTAATCTCGATGGGATTCTGCGATTTCAGTTTCTGATGACTAATGTAAATCTTAACATCTAATAAGTAAATATATAGTATTTTGCTCAACTGCCACCTGGATTTGGTAATCTGTTTTCGTTGTGTGAAGTGTGAATTATGTGGGCCTTGGCTCTACTACTACTGCTGCTTAGTGTTATCAACATAAAGCAATATTTGGCAATTGATTAAGTTATTAGTCCAAAGATGGCAGCTACCAACTATAAGCGACTGATTACTGCTTCTCCAATTGCAGTATCCTTGCCATGCACGTAATTAATGTTAACGTTGTGCGCATTTGACGTACAGGACTATCATTAGTTGAGTATGACAGAATTATAGTATCTATCCCAACATCTTCATATTGGGATCTTCTTTGTCATGATCTTAAAAGCCTTGGTTGATATTAATAGCGACGTCTTTGTTATTTTTCGTTCTCAACTTTTTTATCGTGCTCGATTTTCAACTGGTAATTAAAGTTGAAATTCAAGAGAGTAGTATTATGTTCTAGGAATTGAAATGGTGTAGGCGACGTGAATTATGTACGTCAAAAATATCTGTTAAAAACTTTGAAATAAATAATGTATTAATGATGAATTAAACTGATTATTTCAGTGATAGTGATTTTGGAAATTCTTGGTGTAATAATAAATTATTATTTAATTAAAAGCTTTACCGTGTTACTACAAAAAATGTTACACATAGTTTAACCTCAAAACAAACGTCAAATCCTATACATTTTTGTTTTTAAACAAGTGTTTAATAGTAGTTTTTTTTTTGTGGTAAGGCCATTAAGGTTTAAGATAAATCTCATTAAACAATTGGTATAGATTGAAAGTGCGCGCCTGGCTTCTTGGCTTGGCACAAAATAAAAGGCCCGGTGACAGCGTCCGTGTCACTTGACGTAATAAGGTTGAATTTATTTTGTGAAGACTGTAGTTGTGAGCGACAATTGATAGATTAATTTGGTTTAATGTCCGGCATACTTTACGGAACTGCAAGTGCTAGAGGTACACCATGAAATTCATAAAATAGCTGCAAATAGTGTTAAAAGGATGACAATTGGAACGATTGATCTTTAAGCCATATAAGTTATGACATTTTGCATGTTTGTTTTTTATTTGTTTTTTCTGAAACCTATTGTGTGTGGTATCAAATGAAAGGGCTTTCTAAGCCGATTCTAAAAATTATAATATTTCTGTCATTTGTTTAATTTTTAATAAAAAATATATACCTAGTTTGTGCTCCTCCAGATACGATACAGTTGAATATTTTTTGTAAAATACATCTACAAAAAATATTCAACTGTATCGTATCGATACATAACATCTATCCTTAAGAAATGAATTTTGAAAATATTAACACTTATTTCACAATAACAAAGTGTAACAAACAGTTCCTTAAACTTCGGTATTTTGCAAGACTTATGGGTGGAACTGTGCTCAACGTGCTGTTTTTATATATTGGTGTGTGATATTATCGATTACCAATGATAAGTTCTTTACACGCTAGCACTAACAGCAGTACTGGCGGGTGGACCTCGGCGGAGAATACAGCGCCCTTGATGAGCTGACGACCTATCTATGAATTTAGAGCAAAATAATTCAGTCTTTGGTCTCTGCCTACCCCTCTTCCGGGAAATAGGCGTGAGCTGTATGTAATTCAGTCTTTTCTTAAAAAAATGTCATAATGTTTTTGAATGAAGCGAGCTATGAATACAGTGTACTTGTAGGTACCTATACATACCTACCTAGCTGACCTTTGTAACTAGGTAGTCAGATGCATATCTAGTGCAACCTTGATATCTGTCAACATAGGCAGAATCATTAGTATTTATAGTTGGATATTCATTAATGGTCCGCATCTGGCTTCACTGCTCTCTTCTATATACCTAGCCTTGGGTACAGGAGAGAGCGCCCATCCTCTTCATTGGTGACCCCGACGTGATCACGTACCCGTCTGAAGCACCCAACTGAAGCTCACCTCGGAAGACTACACCACAACAATTTCAACATGAAGACTGCAAATTAAACTTAGAACGAATCCGAAAAGGACATTACGGAGCCAACTAAATTCAACAACGAAGATGAGCCAAGACAACACTTCCAACTTCCCCATCAACTCCAGTTGCGATAACATGATCATCAACATTGGATGCGGACCCGCAACATCCACCATCTATCACGGTCACGGACCTCCAGCACTACAACGTAAGAAGAGGACAACATTGGACTGACGCACAAAAACAAGGACATAGGATCGACGCACTACTTACGACACAGGACTACGCATCACGGCAACCACACCAAAATTCAAATTCAACCCACTCAAGGACAACGCGGAAATACATATGACATATACCTATACAACACACTACACCTCGAGACGCAGCGGCCTCAAAACGTATGCGCACTCAAGCTATTCCCACGCATTAAGCTGCAGCTGCATGGAATACGAGCGAAGACACTTCCCCCTGCACGCGGAGCGGAATCAGAGCGGCAGCAACACGAATGAGAGTGCGATTTGCTCACTACAACAGGGCACGAGCGACGGAGTCACACCCGCTCGTCGCCGCTGAAACGGCAACAGCGCAGACGTGCGCATGGCCAGTCAGGAGTGGTCAGCGACGGGAGACGCGGGCGGAAGCAGTTGTGGTCCGAGCTGGATAAGCCGGCCGCACACTGACGCGAGCAGTTCAACGGGGGACGTATCGCATTCTTCAGTTAACGTTGGTCGCCGCCTCAAATAGGCCCATCGCCGTTATCTCACCGTTTCCCGCTTACCCCATGGAGCACACCACTACCATCAACCTAGAGTCATCAATCCGCCAACAATAATCAAGAAACTGCACGGCTGAAAGGAAATGTTCCATCTGTGTTTTCAAGTGTCACAGAGTACGGCGGAAAAAGCTCCTCAGATGACACGATGCACAGCAGCCCCACAAGTTGCAGCAAATACCGCCGTGACGAGATGCAGACAAACGTCGACAAAAGCAGGTCAGACGGAAATATAATAACAAAAGCAGGTCAAGACGGAGCAACAGCAAGTCAGCAAAAATTTTAAGAATTGCCTGGCGAAATTTTTTACCTACTGACATTATTTCTATTGTTTGTTATTTTACCTTAACCTTTTGTCGATTTATTCATAGCTCAACCAAATTATAATTATCTATTTTATTTATGTAGCACATTTATTTTCAAAATTAAAGGGGGAAGCCATGTACAGATGTAGTGAATAATCCTTTCCTATCGGCAAAACTCGGAACAACGATAACACCCGAATGGTGCCGATGTGTCTATGAATTACTGTATTATTAAATTACGTGTAGGTATCAAATAAATCGCATACTTTATTTATCAATGTCAAATGTCAAATTGCCCGTTTGACGTATATTACACTGAGATGTTAAAACCACCACGATTCTATCATATAAAGAATTCGTTAGGTAAACAAAGATATAACTAGTTATTGAGGACGTTTTATTTCAATAAAACGCACTGATAAAAACCAAATTCCGGTTGGGATGATCTAATGATTCTATAAGGATTGGAACCCCAAAAGTCTACCTTTGTTATAACAATAAATTTTTGTAATTAATAAAAATACTATGACATAACAAAAAAGACACCTCAACATAAAACAAAACAAAACAGCAGAGAAATTAATATAAATAAATATGATTTTCTGATTGGATGAACGACTTCGATTATGACAGCGGGATAAGAGGAGGAGCGGGGTGGACAGTGTGATGCGAAACAATACTTCCAACTTCCATATCACAGTCAGAATCTGAACTATTTTCTGGTGTATCATCGTCAGAGTTTTCATGAACGGTGATTACAAAACTAGCCATATAATTTTCCAACTCAGGTTCGTGTTTTTGGTACTCGTTTTCGCATTTGATGGCGTGGTCACATACTTTGGCCCAAACATCGGAACCAATCATATTAACCTTTTCCTGTACCAATTGCTTCACAGTAGTCATATTCATACTGATGTTTCTTTTGGATACGTATCCCTTTATTTGAGACCATATGTTTTCAATCGGATTGAAATCAGGATGATATGGTGGCAATCTTAGTACGCTGTGTCCATATTCGTTCATAAGTTTATCTATAGAGTATTCTACAAAGTCTTGTTTGTACTTGCAAATAATTTCATATATTTCAAGTTTTGTTAATGACGGATCAATCGGAACGTTATGTTTGGATAGCCAATCAATCATGTCTTGCTTCCTGGTATTTTAATTAGGAGGTTTTTCTACGTACTTATTATGATAAGCAGCATTATCTACTACTAGTACCGAATGTGGAGCTAAGTTTGGAATGAGTTGATTACGAAGCCATTTTTCATAGTTTTCATTGTTCATCGCGTTGTGATAGTCACCTGTTTTATCAGTAGTAGATACATTAACAATGCCCCAGGTATAAACCCCTTTCTACTACCAGCGTGCACTATTATAAGACGTTGTCCTTTAGAAATTAACTGTTTCACTCCGTTTTCTGACGAGTCAGCCCAGCTTTTACCTGCCAAATGTGAGGTATGGATGTATGTTTCATCCATATAAACAATCTCTCTCCCTTGCAATCTGTACTTTTTTATCGCGGCTAAAAACTTTACTCTTTTTAAACGAACATCATCTTTCTCGATAAGTAATTTTCTGTTGTTTTCAACTTTTTTATACCGAAATCCCATTTTTCTAAGAATTTTTCTTAGCGTAAAGTCACATCCCTTAAAATTTATGGCTTCGGATAACTTGAACTTCAGGGTTTTAATTGTAGATACTTGTTTGTATATCAAATGGAAATTATACACTAATCGGCGTATAACGTTGTAGTCAAAATCGTCAAGACCTAGACAAAATAATTTATTTGGTCTACCCAACTTTGCCGACTTCGGACTATTGGAGGTGGATTGATTTATGTATTCTTTTTGCAATATTTTATTTACTGTTCGTTGTGAAATTCCACTGGCCTCCGAAACTCGTTTTTGGACTTTACAAAAGTAAGCAGTATAGTTGGTATGTTTGAATTTATCATTTTCAGTTAAGAAATATAAATAAATATTGAAAATAACTTCGCAGGCTTGCCGATCTAAACGTTTCCCTTTTCTTAGTGCTTTCGGCATGTCTGTTATAAATTGTTAATGTGGATCGAATAAAATCAATGTTTATTATTTACAAAAATGACAGACAAGAGTGAAATGTAAAGTCAAAAAAAATATATATAGGTGGCCTGCATTAATACACGAGTCCATGAAGTTTATCACAAAATCTAACATAAATATCAACAAAATATTTCTGTGGTATTAACTACTCTATATAGATACTTCCTCTTGCAATGCGACCGTTCCCTACGTTGTCTCGATGGGTACTGAGTGCGAGTGAAGTAGTCAGACAAAAACGAACATTTCCGAGAAAATACGAAAGGAAAGGATTATTCACTACATCTGTAGGTACCTATAGATACCTACATAGCTGACCTTTGTAACTAGGCAGTCAGATGCATATCTAGTGCAACCTTGATATCTGTCAACATAGGCAGATGGTATTGGATGGTATAGTTGGATATTTAAATATAATAAAGAGTCATTAATGGTCCGCATCTCGCTTCACCGCTCTCTTCTATATAACTAGCCTTGGGCACAGGAGAGAGCCCCCATCCTTTTCATAATCATAGTTGGAGCGGTCACCATGATAGATGACATAGATTTTGATTATTTTTGCCACAAATTTAGAATTTTGACGGGAATTTCAACGAAATGCGAATATCTCCGAAACGGTGCTTCCTAGCTCAAAACTGACATAAAATCGCCTCGTAGACGCATAATATACGTCAAGTTCTTTATACTGGGATATTAAAAACCATTTAGGCGCCAAAACAGTCGAACCACCACAATGCCTTAGAAAAAAAATCAGATATGAATTGCATTATAAGAGTTCGGAAAGCATTACAAACCGGTGCTGTTTGTGTACGAAAGACTTTGGCAAGAAAGCAAAGAAAATGCTACACTAAAAACTTTTCTAACATATTTATTTATTTGATCATCACTCTTTATCTTTGTACATCTTGATCATCACTCTTTATCTTTGTACATCTATGTTGAGTGGTACAGTTGCAAAACTGACTTAGGTATCGCAGGTTATGTGCCGCAAGACACAAGAAATCTGCTCTGATTCGCATTTTTTTTTTTCATGTTTACCTGGCGTGTCTACGGCGGGAAACCGCTGGCACAATGGCACCGGTTACTACTGCGGTTGCAGATGCGAAGAAAACTATAATTACTGCGTTAATTTTTCGTGAAAATATATCAAGCTGACTGTCATCATCATCAACCATATATTTCTTCTTCGCATGATCATAGACTTTGCCCAATCGAAATTATCACAAAAACACAAAACATGCTGAACACGTGTTGAGTGGTAGAGCACTGAAAGATGAATGAAAACCAGTGGGATTGACAGCAGATAGAAAAAAGTATGTTGCCAGGAAAATATTACAATTCTCATAACTGCAGTACAGTGGTGACACTTACGCGTTTAACTTCAATATGTCAACATAATTATACTTTGATTTCAGTTAATAATCCGAGGACGAAGCACGAGTATAACTAAACTGAAAGTCGTGCCACTGACGCCACTGCGTGCCACAGCCGACACATTTTATTTATAGAAAGATACCTAAAATGTAGCCCATTGTATTCCCCACTAAGGGGCATAGGCCTTTAGCCGGATACGAGTAGGATTTAGCCATACTCCACCACGCTGGCTCGGCTCAGTGCAGGTTGGTGGAGTGGGTTACTTATTAATTACCAAGCAGCGATAGTGGCTGGTAGGTCCCAGCTTAACTTGGCATCCGAAACACTTAACATCCGATAATGTACGATAAATTACTTATTTCATTGACAGCACCGGATTCGAACCGTGAAAAGCAAGCGTGAAACCCACTAGACCACGGAGCTCTTATCTCAAAAGAGACCTTATGTCGCGTGAACCAAGTTGTATTTTGCATAGCATAGCAAATATGTTTGGCGTTTGAGTGACACATTTTGTATTTGATGTAGGTATAGCCGTCAAGACATACCTACGTTGTTATTTACAATGTAAGAATGACACGCCTGCCACATACATATTAAAATATCTCAAGTGATTAATAGGTACCTACCTTGTCAACATATGTGTTCATATCAAAAGGATTGGCAAGCTCAAACGAGCCGTCCTTAAGTTCCATTGTCCATTTCAATTCGACATTGAAGCCGACATGAGTTTCAATGGTTTTAAGAGCTTCTTCCAGTGTGGGGAAAGGCTGATGTTCTTCTAAATCTTCGCCTTCAAAAACCTGAATTTCGTGACTACGACCTTCCACCAAGTGGTACACCTGCAAATAAACGCGGTGATATTCCATTTGCAATGTCAATGCTAGATAATTGAAAGCCGTATGATTGTAGCCTCTATGAAGCTCAATTAAGCATGGTACAAGGTACATGGTACATTTGTACAGAGAGCAGAAAGAATGGTAACCCAACAGAATATAAATTTTCGTTAAACACGTTTGGAGGAATGAGAGTAAGTTGACGAAGATGTATATCTTTTATATTTAGTGCCTAGATATTACAATTAAGGCATTAACAGCGCACAAAGTAGTATTTCGTTCTCGCGGCCACGAGCCCATTGGTTCGAGGTGTTTTCTTTTCAATCACTGTTCCCAGTTGATAACAGTATTACAAACTGGGATTTTTCTTCCCAGTTTGTAACAGTGTTACCAAGCTGGGTGTGACAAACTGGGAACACATGGATAATAGTCATAGTTGCTGCTGTTGTAGGTACCGACAAATTCACAGACAAAACCTAGGACCGGTTGGCTTTCAGAAATCATCAAGAATAACAAAACCGAGTGGAGGATTGCGCGGCCAAACTTCGGAAGTTCATATTTCTTAAAGTAGGTATATTTAACTTTTACTATTTTTTTTTTGTTGTCCATTATCGAGAAATTTACACTTTAATGAAAAATGTTATTAGATCTCTAGCCATCATTGATATCTAGATCTCCTAGATATGAAAGATAGACGCGCAATCAACCGCGTTTCGTTCGCGCGGCCAACTTAAATTGCATAGAACTTTTTTATGACCGCTCCAACAATTTTTTTAATTAAATTTCGAAAAAATCCGTCAATATTTTGGTGCATTTAATTTAAGGCTTGGATAATCGAAACATTCACTACTTAGGGCAACTAGTTAGAAGGCGGAATAAGACTTAATTCGAGTTAAGTTTGAAAACTCCATACAAATTTATATGGAAATAATGTCTTATTCCCCTTTCTAGCTAGTAGCACTGAGTCATAGTTATAGTTATAGTGCTCCTCGGTCGGTGTTATCTCCTCCTCTGTCCAGTTGACCTTCCTTAATTGTTGACAGTCGGGGAAGTGTGTCTGTACTAAGGCAAATTCTGCTTCTTCTGGAGTGTTGGTGAGTGTGTTATCTGCTTTGAGCAGTAATGCAGGGGTTTGTTGGTAACTATACTCCGAAAAATAAAGGACTATTTGATTGAACCTACTTGTTTTAGAAGGTTGTCTTGTAATAAACAATCTATAAGGACATTGAATGGATCTAAATCTAGGTCAATGTCAAATGCTATTTATAAATAACTGCATTACATTGCATCCATACTTGGACATATTTTGATTATGTCTGATCACAGTTTCAATTCATTTATAGCTGGAGACCTTTAATTTTTATTCATTACTGGGCTGACTTGCAATTATTTAAAAGGTACCTTTTATTGTGAAGGCACATTTAGAAATATGTTTAAGTATTATTTATTACCTATTTCATGCAGTTTTTCTTAGTCACCGTAATTTATACCTTCAGTTTCTGCAGATGTTCTAAAGTCAAATCTTTGACTGGCAGCTCCAACATGTCACAGAAATCCACCTCTTTCTTCCTCTTCATAGAAATGCAGACATGGAAGTCATGGTAGATCACCGGGATCAGATCTTTGCTGAGCTGCACATCAAACTCCAGGAGGTCAGCCCCACTTGCTGCTGCTTTTTTAAGAGATGCTATGGTGTTCTCCCGGATAGAGGTGCCTCTGGACAGTTGAAAATAATTATTATATACAAAAAATATTTATTTTCATTAACTATGTAATATAGGTTACTGTGTAATGTTTTAGAAAACTTACCCCTTGGTTTTGAAACTGGCTCCTAAGCCCCGGTGTCCTACTTCAAGACCAGTCCACTGTGGATCCCAGTGCTTGGCATATGACACTTTGAACTCACATAGATTTGACTCAAGGGGCTTGATAATCAAGTATTCAATGTTGACAAAGCCCAGTGGTCTGTGTTTCACATTACATGTCACAGGCAACTGCAGAGTGCCCTCTGAACTTCTAAACATGTTCGGCAACACATAAGTATAGCCAACATGGCAGGGTGGATCAGAAACGGCAGCTCTTCTGCTATACGAGTAGAAATCCAGTAAGTATGCCAAATCGTCATATTTTGGGACTGTTACATTTACAATTAATATATCATTTAATTTGTATTCCCTGCCAAAGAGTTCCTGAGGTTTTAATGTACAGGCAGAGATTTCATTATCAATTGAAGATACCTCAACAATAGTTCCAGCTGGGACAGCTGAATCTGTATCCATGCTGTGGGATGATTCATCAGGATTCAACTCTGCATTAAAAGAGAGTTTCACAGGAGTCACTTTGATATTTATGAGTCTTTCAGACAGACGAGATCTCAAGTTCAGAGGATTATTTACAAATTTAAATTGAACCAAAGTGTCCTGTGTTAACCAGCCTTTATTGATTCTGCGTTGACCACCATACTCTCCAAAAATATCATAGGTTGGGTGTAGATCCATCTCCTTGACTTCCCGTGGATGTATGTTTGTCTCCCACAGGCGAACCACTTTCATATTTGTCTCCAGATTGTGAGTGCAGATGGCGTAGCGATACTGTATGTCAATATTGTTGGGAAACGTTAAGGTCTTACTCCAGATGTTTCTCTCCTCATCATGGTTTAGAGGCACAAGCCTACTATAGTCCCACTCACCAAGCTCGGGAATGCTTCCAGTTATAAAGACTTTTTCCTGTGCCCCGATATCATTCACCGTTACTGAGAATATCCACTCACGGGTTAGAATTTTTTGTTCTTTTGTTACGTGTGTCCCGTGTGTCGACATTTTTCTTGGCTCAAATTTGGGTTTAGCAATTTTGCCTTTTTGTTCATCTAAGAAAAACCATCGTTGCATTTTTTTGTTAATAATATTACATTTAGTTAGGTACTACTATATTAAAGCAGAAAAAAGCATTTTTTACACAAAAAAACACTTGCTAACTTTGGCATGGATTTGAACAAATTGATTCTATTTTTCTAGTTGGCATTGGCACTTTGTGTTTGGCAGGCAAGGCATGTCAATGTTATATTGTCCATAGTAGAATCGTACAAGTTTACCCAATAAGATCAAGCACGAATTCACTATACGTCATCACGCCTGTGTTAGAAAGAGAGGGTGTGATTTTCACACAAGGATTTACTTCTACATTCAGTGGTGGTCGATATTAAAAAAAGTATAAAATAAAGCGCTCTTTTAAATAATAAAAAACCCTTCTCTTGTTAATTTAAAAATACTGCTATCAAAAAGCGCAGCTATACAGTGTTGCCAGATGAACGCCTCACATTCCCCCCATATCGTACCTCAAATCCCCCCAAAATTCAGGGTTTCAAGAAAAAAACCCCCAAAGAAAAAAAAGAGTATTTTTAAGTAATTACAATTTCAGCAATGGCTTATCAGCATCTGCACAATCTTCGCTTGTTGTTCCATACATCTTTTCGGAGCTGAATCTGCTGATCATCTTGAGACTTGGTTTAAAATTTAGGCATCCTTCCGTCATCAAATATCTTATCCTCAAAATAGATTCTGCAATTTGGATCGCCAATCTATTTCGAAGTTTGTCTTTAATAACAGTTACTTGAGAGAAGGCTCTTTCCACAATAGCGTTAGAAAATGGCAACGACAAAATACCTAATGCCTGTTTGCTAATATGCCCGTAGCCGTAGCTTCGATCTCCGACTGTTCGAATGAACGACATGAAATGCTGGTTCATGTAGCCACAAAGTTTTGCGAGTATCTTGTACTCGAGATTTAATTAGAATTCCCCCAAATCCCCCAATTTCATTTTTTTCCCTCCAAAAATCTCCCCAAACATCTTATCCCCCCAAATGTCCCCCCATAGCTATAAAAACTCCCCAAATTTGGGGGGAATCCCCCCAATCTGGCATCACTGCAGCTATACTAATAATGTACTCTGTGGCTCTAAAGGTCTACTGGAATCTCATGGCAAATACACTCTCAAAAAAATATTGCCATTGCAAACAAAAAGCTTTGATGCTGGACAGCCGTCAAAGGTGCATAGTTTTGAGGGCAACGTTATTATTGTTACTTTTTAATTGCTAATGCAATAAATTTACCAATTTTGATGTAACAGCAATAAAACAACTATTGAAATTACAATGCTAAAATTGTTCGTGTCACTATAGATAGCACGGTATTCCTAGGAATTACCTTAGATAATAAGCTTAAGTGGGGCCCACACATAGATAAGCTATCGAAAAAACTCAGTTCCGCAGTTTATGCAGTCAAAAAAATCCGTCTTTTTACGGACGTGGAAACAGCTAGACTAGTTTACTTCAGCTACTTCCATAGCATTATGTCATACGGCATACTGCTGTACGCGCAGATATTAACATATTTGTGCTGCAAAAGAGGGCTGTTCATGTAATCTACAATGTGGGTCCCAGAGAGTCACTGCGTTGCAAATTTAAGGAAATTAACACTATGACAGTGCCGTGTCTATATTTATGAAAACCTAATGTACGTCCACAAAAATATTGATAAATTTCCTAAGAATAGCCGACAGGCACAATGTCAACACTAGAAATAGGAATAAACTAGCTATACCTACTATTAGGCTCCATAAGGTTAATGTATCTTTTAAAGGGCAATGTATTCGCTTTTACAAGTAGCAAGTATATTGTCCCTACGTCTAACTTCCCTTAGCTGCAGTATTAAATATGATATGTTCCGATGACAAGGGATTTTGCTAAAAAGACAAAGGTTTACTGTCCGTGGACCTAATTTTGTTTTGTTGAATTAGCAATCTTCTTTTGTGCTTTTATCAATTCGCCGTTGCTCCTCCGAAAAAGTTACTTTTCTCGTATATATTTTGCTACTCTGGCAAAGTAACATGGCTGATCTTGATCCCTGCACTTTGTTAGTGGTACACCATGAAAAAATATTATATACTCCCCGAAGTTTCTAACTAGTATTCCAGGAGTATACGTACCCTGAACTATGCTTATTTTTCACCATACATCTGTATGGTTCACACACAGATAACTCCGGTCAAGGTACGTATACCCGTAACAATATATAGTCAGAAGCTTCAGGGAGTATATAATTTTTTTCATTGTACCATTTACAAAGTGAAAGGATCGAAACCTAAAATGTCACATCACACGGGTAGCATAAGATACAATAAAGAGGATAGAGGTATTTGAAAATCCTAAAAGAAAATACGAAGATATTTCTATCAAAATTATGTATTAATCTCTACTTTATGTATTAAATCGTATGGAATTCGTGTACGGTTCATTCCAAATTACAAGTTAATATTAAGGGATTCAAGCCACTCGGTGGCTTCATCTGTAATGTTGACCAAGTCCTCGGGAGGTCCCCCGGTATACCGCGTTTCTGGGCATTCAGAGATAATATGTTGGATGTCTTGTACTTCTTGTAGTATGGAAACTCCGAGTACCACTGTAAGCTCGCGTTTGGCTAGTTGGTTGTGCAGATGGAAGCAACTGACCTCTGTCTTGCTTGAACTAGGTGCTAGTCGGCAAATTTTGAAGTACTTTCTTCTATCTATTCTTTAGTACTTCTTCTATTCTATGCGTTCCAGATCCCATTAGTGATTCGAATGTCAGTTCTTGATCTGAAAAAGAAGAATTGTGTTGTTATATGCTTTAGCTATCTGAGTTTAAAAACCAAATGCTGGGTCCTCACTGGCCAACGAAGGCCAACGAACGGCCAGTGTTGCCATCTTAACTACTTTGTAGTTAGATCTAGCAACTTCATAGGGTCATTTAGTTAAGTACTAAAGATGTTGGAAGTTTCATACATTTGACTACTTTTTGAGGACTGAAGTTCCCTACATTTAGTTAAAGGTAAAATTAATCAATCTGGCTTCTTTTTGAGCTTCACTTAGCTTCAAATGCTTGGCTGTAGATAGCACCACAGAATCATTCGTTGGCGTTCGTTGGGCCGGTGTGTACGTGGCAAAACACAATTCTCAGATTAATTTTATACATTTTTCCTGACTAATGGACGTGATCGGAGCCGTAATTTACCGAACTGTGGACAAACTGTTTACTGGGCGCTGATTATGTTAACAAATGCGCAGTAACCCCTGCCCCAAGGCGCCAGTTTTTGCTCAGCGGTCATAACTCGTGAGGCGAGGTATACCTACTGAAATGATTGCAATGATAGTCAATAGTCAATACTCAAAGTACTTTATTACTGTAGATATTTACATATACTTAGCAAACGTCATTTTTTGCATCTTCTCTACATTGGACCACTGTGGGAGAAGAAGGGCGTAGAAACTCCCACAGATTTATTTTTAGATCTCTTTTAAAAATAGGTTGTGCTTAACTAATACAAATATGAAAAATTTAATTGTTATGATTAATAAGCAGGAATAAATAATTACAAAATTATTAACAGCAAGGTCTGTGTTGAGCCAGATTAACCCCATACAGTCCTGTCATTTAAGTAATCTTGAACATTGTAATATCCCTTTTTCGACAAAGTCGCTTTAACATGCTTTTTAAATTGCTCAAATGGCAATTTCAAAATCTCCAGAGGTATCTTATTGTAGTAGAGAATGCACTGACCCTTGAAAGAATTGCTAACCTTCGCGAGTCTAAAACGGGGCGCACATAGTCTGTGATTATTTCTTAGGTTAACATTACAGCTGTCGCCAAGTTTGGAAAATGTTGTAAGGTTCTTGCGTACATACATTATATTTTCGAAAATAAATTGACTAGCTACTGTTAGTATGTCAATTTCTTTAAAAAGCTCTCTTAAGGAGTCTGTTCGTTTTAAATTATAAATTGCTCGAATAGCTCTTTTCTGTAAAATAAAAATAGTATGAATATCCGCTGCTTTCCCCCACAACAAGATACCATAGGACATCACACTATGAAAGTAACTAAAATATACTAGCCTAGATGTAGCCACATCCGTGCTTTGTCTGATGTTCCTAACAGCGTAAGCCGCAGAACTTAATTTACCAGCCAATTTATCTATGTGGGGTCCCCACTGCAATTTGCTATCAATGGTTATTCCAAGAAACTTCGTATCATTTACCAATTCTAACGTGCTGTTGTCTAACACCAAACTGGTCTCAACTTGCCTGATATTTGGAAGTGAGAATTTGTGAAATGAAAACCCCGAAAAAAAGGGTGCTTTTATCCTGCAAAAATAAATGTAACCAGATACCTAACCTAAAGGTAGAAAGGAGAAAGGATATTCGCCCGGCTACCAGCTGCAGTCAAAGGACCGAAACTATTTCGAAGATATTTGTTTGAAGTGTGATAAGAAAAAAAGCACAGATTACAGCCAATATCGCAAAGCAATGACATGAACGAAGGGCACTGTTACTTACCGAGCTCTATGCAGCAGATGCTGCAATTTATTTTCTGTTAAAAAAATCTCCATTGCCATATTTCATATCACTCTTCAGCACAAGCGCTACTTCTCTGCACAACATCCAAGTTGAAACTGGCAGAAACAGAGAAACAGTTTGCGCTTGCGACGACAAGTTTCAGACGTCACTTTGTAATTTTATCTAGAATACTTTGTCACAACATCTACTTCGTATTTTGTTAGTATGTAACGTTGCCGTATCAACAACACCATTTAGCCGTAGTAACAACTCTTATTTTGATAGATTAAACTTTGCTGTAAGATCACTTCATAACGTTGCCGTATCAACAACACCATTTAGCCATAGTAACAACGGCTATTTTGATAGATTAAACTTAGCTACAAGATACCGTATGTTGATAAGTTGACAATGTGTCGTTGACTCGTTGTTATCCCGTTTTTTTTAACATAGTTACCTTATCTACGTGTCTTTAGCTGAAATTACAAAAATCATTTCAACAATAAAAAAGTTGTCACAGGCTCTATGAGCCTATTGCTGCAGCGACGATGCACTTACGTGCGGTAACAATAAAATTCTAACAAAGCTTTTATTGTCGCTTTTATTTTTCTCTGAGTGTGGGGACATAAAAATTTGTTGTGTGCATTACTGGGGAAATTGGATTAAACGATATTGATAACTTAATTTTTATTTATGTCTTTAGTATTAATGAATGAATGAATGAATGAATACTTTATTGCATAAAACAAACATACAGAGATATACAAAGAAAGATATATGTACAAGAGGCGCGCTTATCTCTATAAAAGAGATTTCTACCAGCAAACCCAGATAGGAAAGGAAAGTGGATTGTGAGAGTAAAACCTATTTGCACAACAAAATAATTCATACACAATAATAATATAAGTAGGTACATATACCTAATACTACTACTACACCTAATTTATATAATATTATATACATACATAAATATCATACACATACAAGTTATATACATACATAACATACACATACAAATTATATATACATACTATGGAAGAGAGAGGTAATGATCTTTCAAGCGAATCTTAAAAACGTTAAGTGACGGACTGTCCCTGATGGCACTGGGGAGCTTGTTCCAGAGCCTGATAGCACTGATCCTGAATCCTTGCCCATATGCGACTGAGTTGTGTTGAGGAGTTGCAAGCAGCGACCGAGTGTTTGATCTCCGAGACCTATCCGAAGAAAGAAAATCAAACCGATCACGCAGGAAGCTGGGGTAGCGAGGGTTATGCAGAATATTGAAGAGTAGAATGAGAACATGGGTATCCCGGTGAAGACGAATTGGAAGCCACTGCAGTTCCCTACGATACTGGGAGACATGGTCATACTTACGCAGTCCGAAGACAAACCGAATCCCGAGATTTTGAAGTCGCTCGAGTTTGTTCAGTTGCTCTTCGTTCGCGCTGATCCAGCTGACATCTGCGTAATCAATGAGAGGAAGGAGAAGAGACTGGGCCAGAGTAATTTTAGTATGACGAGGCAGAAAGTTTTGAAGGCGCCTGAGGGAGTGAAATGTGGCAAAGACTCGTCTACTAACTTCGCAGACGTGAGCAGACCATGAAAGCTGATTGTCAAAGATAACTCCTAGATTTTTTGCCTTAGTACTGTAGGGAATTATGGTTCCATCATAAGTTACAGGAACAAGAGGCAGATGCTGTAACACACTATGGGAGTGTCTGGAGCCGACAATCATGGCTTGCGACTTACTGGGATTGACAAGTAGTCCATGAGACAGAGCCCAGCCCCTGATGTTCTCGAGATCAGCAAATGCTGATCTCGAGATTAAATAATGCACCCACAGTAGAAATCATATCACTTGGAGAGAAATGGCGGTAGATTTGCAGATCATCGGCATAAAGATGGTAAGAAGAAGAAATGGCATCCGAAATGGAATTGATGAAGACAGAGAAAAGAAGAGGAGAAAGAATACCACCCTGAGGAACTCCAGAAGAAAGGTCGCACCACTCCGTGGAAGTCTCCTCGGACCTAATACGCTGCTGACGACCTCTCAGGTAGGAGCCGAACCAGCTGGCAGCGGCCGAGCAGACATTCAGGGACTTCAGTATCTCAACGAGGATGTCAAAATCAACACAGTTAAAGGCACTGCTAAAGTCTAGTAACGCTAACACAGTGATCTGCTTGATATCCATTGCCGATTCAATGTCATCGGTCACTTTAAGTAAGGCCGAGACGGTACTATGTCCCGGCCTGAATCCGGACTGGAATTGATTCAACAGCCTGTTAGAGGAAAGATAGGAAGAGAGTTGAGTGTGGACAATCGATTCAAGGACTTTGGAAAGGAAAGGCAGGATAGATATTGGACGATAATCTTTAAATGAAGATGGATTTGAGGTTTTGGGAAGAGGGATAACTAACGCCTTTTTCCACACATTAGGAAAAGAACACTGAGATAGAGAGAAGTTAACAATGTGCGTAATGGCAGGTAGGAGGAAATCAAGGATGCTGTTGATCATTCTCGAGCAGATACTGTCGTCACCCACAGCTTTTGAGGAGATGGCAAGCACTGTCTTCTTAGCCGTGTCAATTTCGACAAGACTGAAGTCGAATGGAGTGGTGGTGGGAGATGGCTTGGAGCGCAGAGAATGCAGGGTGGCATCTTTAACAGAGGGATTCATTACAACAGGAGGGTCGGAGAAGAAACTATTAAGACCATTGAGATCGACATCACCAACCAATTGATTCTGGGACTTGCCAATACCAAGGGTTCTAAGGAACTTCCACACTTGAGCCGGGGTATAATTTTCGATGCACTCATGGATATGGCGGCGCTTGGCAGCGCGACACATATGATTACACCGATTGCGGAGACATTTGAAGGCAGCAAAGTTTTCATCAGTGGGGTCCTTTTTGTAGAGGCTTTTGGCTCTGTTCTTCTTTGCCATCAATCGCTTAATGGGATCAGAGAGCCAGGGCGCAGGGAGATGTTTTACTCGAACCTTTTTTACTGGTGCGTGCTTATCGTAGAGTCCCAGAATAATTGTGTTGAAGTGGTGAATCTTGTCGTCAACGGTCTCACTAGTGATGACAGGTGACCAATCAATCGAGGCGGCATCAGACTTTAGGACAGTAGGGTCAATACCCCTAAAACTACGAGCAAAAATGAATTTACCTCTGCTTTTAGGAGGCCTAACCTTGTACGATAGATGCACTAGGTCATAGAAAGAGAAAGGAGAGTTAAATTGACCATGGACAGCAACTTTGTCTACATTAGAGGTTATCATGATATCGAGAAGAGATGGAGTGCAATGGGGCTGAAAATGAGTAGCATTGAGAGGAAGAATATGCAAATTGAAAGAATTGATAATGGCCTGGAGTTGGGCAGAGCGAGAGTCATTCTTAATAAGACAAGTATTAAAATCGCCGAGGATGAGAGTGTTATCATAAAGAGGAGTCAGCTCATTGAGCAGAGACTCGAATGTATCGAAGTAATCAATGTGAAGAGAGGGACTGTAGAGATCACCGAGCAGAACTTTATTATGGTGAAGACAGATTTCAAGGAAAAGATGTTCTGCCGACTCAGAGTACACATTCGGGGAAGCACTTACAACTCTACAAGGAATGTCGGAGCGGAGGTAAATGGCTACACCACCACCTGCCTTCCCAACTCTGTCGTTCCGATAGAGCCGGAAATCAGGCAATGAGTACATGGTGGATGGTAGGGACGGTTTGAGAAACGATTATGATATAAGAATTCCATCCACATGTTTGCCACTAAACGCCTCAAGTAGGTCCAGGTAACTGGAGTGGATGCTCTGGGCATTTATATGAACAAGGTTAAGATTATTTTCCAGGCCACCAAAGACAGTCGAGAGTATTAATGAACTCCACTTGTATTAATGAACATGAAGTACCTATATTATGTATGTGTATGAAGAATATTGTTATAAATCGGGTTCTTAACATAGGAAAATATGCCATGAAAAATAAATCAATCGTATATTACTTTATGTACTAATTTATTATATATAATTTAAATCAGACTAATAAATAACACCTCATTCAGAACTAGAAAACGATTCCAAGAACTCCACTTGTATTTATTGTTCTTCATCAGATGATGAAGGTACAAAGGAATTTATTATAAATCGCTCTTCCAGCATTTCGATTATTCTATCTTGCTTGAAGAAATCGTTTTCAATTTTCATTGAATGTTTACAACATTTTCGCCATTCCTCTGGACTAATTTGTGAGAAAGCTTCTTCTGTTAATAATTTTATATTATTTTATATTAACATTCCCTATTTACCCTATTTACATTGTTATTATCAAATTTTCGCTTCATTATACCCCAAATAATTTCCATGGGATTCAAAGAGCGATGTTAAGGTGGGAGCCTTAAAACTTCGTGACCGTGCGATTTTAATACTTCATCTATATCTTATAAGGGCGCAGACATGTTTTGTTTCACTACTTCAAGTACCTAGTAGACATTTACGCCAAAAATCATCATAATGTAAATAATTTTCACAAAGCCATTCTTTTATATCAGCGCTACGATTGGCTTGTGTGGGCTGTTGGTTCATCCATATGGGATGATAACTAGCATTATCCTTAACAATTAGTGAAGGTCTTGTCAGATTTGGAATTAGCTTCTCTGTCACCCATTTTATAAAATTGTCGATCGATTGTGATAGTCAGCAGATACACTTGATGACCTATTCACCAGACAACAATTGGTAACTATAAAGCCATTTTCTCCACCAGCGCTTACAATGAATCCACCTCGCTCCAAGTGAAATACTTTTAGATGAACCTGTAATATATTTGCTTTGCCAAAACTTGTTCACTGAACATCAACAGTGAATGTATCTTATCTAAATAAGTAAATCAAATCCAATGAATTATACTCTTCATATGCAATGTATTTTTCTTGCCTCAAAGATTGTCTCCCTCCGTTGAAATCAATATCTGTTGTGTAATTATGTAATTTGCGCGCGTTCGCATACCTACTTGTTTTCCTGTTTTCTCTTCTAGATAGAGATTAACTGTGTTACCACAAAACATATAAAACAGCGTCTAACCTCAAAACAAATGTGAAATCCCATACGTTTTTGTTTTTAAACAAGTGTTGAACAGTGGTTTATTTTTTTGTGGTATGGCCTTAGATGATTAGACATTGTATATAGGTAGATAGTGTATAGTGTGAAGGTATTTTATTTAGTGCAGATATTTATAAACAAACATTTTTCAAAAACCCAAAATCGAGGACATCAGTTTCTGCAATGTGTAACTATTATGCTTAAAGTAACGAACGAACGAATTGTACCACTCCAGCCAGGATTATACCTAGTCCTGTCAAATGGCCGGCATTCCAGAGAGCACGTTTTTTGAGGGGGTGGAGTGACCTTCTCAATGTGATTGGAGAGGATTGTGAATAGAATCGACCGATTAATGCAACCTTTAGCCAATATAGGAAGTTTGGACAGGGTGAAAACGTCCCCCAGGCTAAGGTCTGAGCCGCCGCTACCAGTAGCTATGATCGTCTATTCTTTCTATCCCAAAATGAGAGGACCCGATTCAGCTGTAAGATTTGTAAGTAAGAATGATAAGTCTGAATTTCTCGTTCGTTGAGAAATTCGTCAGGCGTACAATAGTCGAACGAAGATTGGTTCAGGAATTTACAGTTTCAAGTTAGACAGAGAAAGCATATATGTCCGCGAGCCGGTAATTCGCATCAGTCAGCGGTGTATTGCGCCAAAACGATCGTTGTTATATTTTATGTGATGGCACCATCTGGTTTTTGTATATATGAGCGCCTTGGAACATCTTTTGTTTTAGTTTTAGTTTTAGTTTTAGTGATCGATCACAGTTATAGTATAGATATCCGTCGTAGTTTTACGACGTGAGTACTCAATGATATTTCATGTGCTCGCTAGTAGCGGCTTGTGGTGGTTCCAATTATATATTTGATTCACGGCAATAACGATCCGAAAAGACCGGTTTACACAATTGCGATTTGAGTTCCGAAATGGGTTCTGAACTAGCGGTTACCTCAAAAGGTCCGTAACGTTTTGAAACCTTCAACTCTGCGCAATTTGAGCTGGATGTTATCGAAACGCAAGCATTATTGTTTTAGGATATCTAACCCACACCATAGCGAAGTGCATAATTCGATAAATACCGAACTATGAATTCCACTAGCCGCAGCACGTCCTGGGCTGAGCCAAATCATATATACCGACTCAACTTACACATTAGATATCCAGCGAAATTTACATTTAATTTAAAAATGCAACTTGAATCCAATCTGACCCAAGGCAATGCAAAACACCTACCCGGACCTAAACAATGAACTTTAGACTGTAAATTGATCTCTTCGCGCGTCCCCGATAACACACAAATGTCAAAATATCAACAGGATATGTTATCTGTGTTGACACCGGTTTAACTTTGTTCTGAATTTGTTATTTCCATCCGCGGAACCTCATCGATCAAACAGTCTCCCTATGCCCTGACAACCTAGGTTTAGCCGCAACTAAACTCCTGTCTAGCCTAGTCTAAAAACCTAGTGTTATACCACGTCCATTATCGACACCACTCGAAAATGGTTGAGTTTGATTTGAATGTGCTTGAATGTTTAACGACTGTGTGTGTGGGAATTACAAACTCGCTATTCGAAGGAATGAGGAGAGGATTAGCCCGCGAATATCCTAAGAGCCAATCCAGGAACCCTATGGTGAAGGAAAAAGGAATTTAGGGTCGCTCCAAGCCCAGACTCAGACTCAGATAAATTGACTTAAAAGTTCTTTCCTAACGACCCAAGGATAGTTTTGGAATTAGGGGTAGGTTGATATAAAGGTTAGGAACCGAGGTAAATCTCGGCGCTTCAGACACTCACGAAAACCCACTGAAACTTCGCAATCACCAATTCGTATAGTTCTGACGCGTAACACGGCAGCCAAAAACTGTTTAGAACTCGTGAAGACGACTGTCACAGCGGCTAGACGCAGAGACTGAATGCTCTCCCTTCCCCCACAATTGTATTTATACGCCCCACATGCGTCCTTTGCGAAAACGCTATGCCCAAGCGAAGCTTCTTATCACCAACTACACAGGGTCTAATTTCAACCATGCCATGCAGATCCGCCGTTCTACAAATTGTGTGTACGCATATTCACTATGATCAACCGTAGGTGATCACTCAAATCATTTGGTACTGCCGATACACAGAATCTGTTGATCGCTGACCAATAAAAGCTTGTTGCGATTAATTAAGCATTACCCGACCACTAGCTGCGCGTAGCAAAAGACCACTAGAATGATATTCAATCCAGAGGTGTCAGACCCTCCATATCATACCTCAATCGCAATTGTATATTTGCAATCTACATAATAGCTTTCTCCGTATCGTTCCATAATAACCTTTCATTATTTAGTTATTCATAATTTTATTCAACGCGCAGCCAAATCGGCTCTGATTTCTACACATCTCGCAGGAATGCGACAAAAAAAACTTGGCCTGAAAACTTCCACGAATCAACCCACGCATCGGCTCTGTTTTTTTTGCTAACTTTGCCAGTAAGCTACACAAAACCCCCAAACGTTATCTGAACCGATTCTCGTATTCAAAACAGCGCGGCGTTGGGCTAGCCCTCTATCACGCAGAATGAAGTATCTAATGTACCGACTCTCGTGTACCATTACAAGGGGAGGATATGTGATGGGAGAGCAGAAAAAAATCTTCATGTTTCCTCATCTTCTGTGTCATGTGGTGTTGGTTGACTTTCTGGGTTCTGTTCTGCTGGGTTGTCCGGAGTGCTTCTAGGATTCTGTCCGTAGTATTTAATATGGTGTGTGAGGGAGGAGTCTTTCCAGGTGTATATGGGTCGACCAACTTTCTTCTTACTAGTTTCGTAGTTCAGGGCGGTGTGGCATATGTGTTTTTGGGGGGGTCCCCTGTGTGATGTCGTGTGTTTTCCTATGTTTTGGGTGGTTTTTGGCTTTCTTGAACATGTCGCTCAAGATCATGCGTTCATATTTAAGGGCTGCCTGTTTTAGTCCATATGAAATGCACGGTGAAATTAACATTTTGTATATTAAGCGAGTTATTTTCCAGTCCATGTAAGTCTTCTTTACAAAGTGTTTTAAGACTTTAGAGTTGCATAGTGCTCGTTGACATCTTTTCCTTATGATATCTCTCCTGTGATGTACTGCAGTAATATAAGTGCCGAGATATTTTATTTCCGTCACCGGTCGAATTGGAACTCTATCCAATATGATGAACTCTGATCGAGTAGCAGGACTAGGACCCAGCCGCAGCCAACGCGTCGGCCGCCAGATCCGCCACCGCAATTGTGCAGATTCTTAATATAGTTGATGAGTGTTTCTTCAGACTCGGTGATTGCAAGATTTATGTTCTATTAATAGTTTTCTTCCACATATTTATCATATATATAACATACTGAAAGAAAATAATACTGTAAATGAAAATTATAATTTATTTAATGACAGACTTATAAAAACCTTAAATGTATACCTACAAGAAAAATAAAAACAAAAACAACTTCAGAAAATATTGGTTTACTACATTAAACTATCCTGCAAATATAAACGATTTTTAAAACCCATAACACTAAAATTAAAGAATAAAACTCTTAAATTATAATAAGAAATAACAAAAACTACTGAAGAAAACCGTTATCACATCTAAAAGACTAAACTATAAAAACAGAATTGAAAAATCTGGTAATGTTATAAAAACTATGTGGAGTATTATAAATGAACGAACAAATAAAATAACAACAAAAGAAAAGAAAAATCTAGAACTGAAAATTTACAACTCTTATAGAATTAAATTAATGATCCAAAACAGATTACGAGTATTTTTAAACACTACTTTGCGTCTATAGGAGAGGCGAGTGTAACTCAAAGCTCGCCAAATACTGACAATACTAACAATGCTAACAGCAATAAGCCCTGCGGCCGCCCGCCTCTCTATCCCTCCGAAAATACGATATTTCTTAGCCCAGTACATTATAGGGAAGTATTCACATTCTAAAAAATCTTAAGAATAAAAAAAAATCGGAGTAGACGAGATTCCACCCAGTCTACTGAAAACATGTGCAGAATAATTGACATTACTCTTTTTTTACTTATTAACCAATCATTTAATGAAGGTGTTTTCCCCGTCCTTCTCAAAATATCATAAAACCTAAACATAAGAAAAATTCTAAATTCGATCCCAGTAACTATCGCCATATTGCTCTCTTGCCCTCTGCCTCAATTTTTTTTAAAAAGCTATATGTAACAAATTATACGCCTTCTGTGAAAAATATAAACTCTTTGATAACTCCCAAAACGGTTTCCGGAAGAACAGATCAAATACTTTAGCTGTTTATAAATATATACAAGAGGCCCTAAAAATGATCAATGATAAAAAATACGCAATAGGTATATTTCTTGATATGACAAAGTCATATGATAAAGTTCAATTTAATATATTATTAGATAAACTCTACGGCATGGGAATTCGTGGCGTAGAACACAAATGGTTTACATCATACTTAAAAAATAGATAACAAATTGTAGAAATAGAACATTTTGATCATAAAAACGCAGAAATAACAAACTCATATCTGGCAGTACATCAGTAAACGCATCAATCCCACAAGGAAGCATAAAAGGTTACCTTTTATTTCAGATCTATATAAGCGATCACCCCAAAATAATGAACGAACCATGTATATTATTCGAGGACGATATTTCTATACTAACACCATGCCAAAACAATAACGATATAAACGATAATCTGAACTCTATCCTTGACAAAACTGATATCTAAAATCGACTGATAGTTGTAAGCCTCACTTTAAAAACATGAAATCCTTGCCATACCAAGTATTTATATACTCGAAATATGTAAATTTATTCGAAAATACCCTGAATTCAACACCAGACGCGACAATATATCATCCAATCATTCGCTAAGACCTACACGAAAAAACAAGTTAATATTACGCATTTCCATCTTAAAACTATATTTATCAGGACCTTTTAGTAATGTCAATAAAATATATAATAATCTGCCAGAAACAACAACAACAACAACAACACTATTAAATGAACCAAAAGATAATATATATATTATACATAAATTAAAACAAATGTTATACAATAAATGCTATTATACAGTTAATAAGTACTTAAATGACAAATTTAAATAGACAATAAATTCATTTCTAGGATAATTTTTCATGACCCATATTTACTTTCCACTGACTTTTAGTAAATATTATACTTAATTATAAATTAACAAACTTTGTTTCCCTCTCTTCTATTGCAATGCCTTTTTTACAAGGTCCATAAATAATATATATCATAATAACAATAACATGTATCCTTATAACAACCTATGCAACATCAATTTTATGGAATGCAATAAATATATTGAGTATTGAGTATAAATAAATAATAATAAAAGGCCCTCGTATTTTCAATAGCTATATATTTTACTAAATATATGGTAGGTACTACCAGCTATCGAATTGTTAAATTTTTATTAAATTATTATTTTTTGAGATAGTAGTATGATAACTACACTATTATTTGAGCATTATACATAAACATTTTAAGGTGATGCGAAAAAAAATGGGGTTTTTTTCGAATCCATTTACTCCACCTACAGATTTGATTTTTGAGTTAACGTTTATTGAGTATTTGATTAAGATTTTCTCTAAAGGGAAACGCGAGGGGATGAAATTTTCTCGATTGAATTTAATTCCGAAAACACCTTTATTTTTTATTTTTTCCTGTAATTCTGAAATCCTAACTAATTTCATTGTGGAACTGCGTTCAAAATGTATATATTATGTATTCGCCAAATCTCCTTAAAAAACTTTTTAACAAAATAGCGTAGTTTATTTTTAAACAATTTTTCTGTGGTATAGTGCTACGTTTTTTAATTTTTTCCCGATTCCGTCCCTCTCACACTGCGGGTCTTTCCGCCTGGAGTAACGGGGACCTTTGCATGGACGAGGTAGCGCCTTAAACATAATCATTTACATGCAAGCACTATACATTGCTTCTGGCCACACACTAGGATGTCCTGTGTCGTGGGAACCAGAAACAGCTACGTGACACACATACAAACATCCAAGACCTGGGGATTTATTTTTTCTGTATTCCCAGCCGGGTATCGAGCCCGGGATCGCTCGTATGGTAGGCAGAGCTGCAACCGCAGCACGACACAGAGGCATGATGTGATGACGTATCGTGAATTCGTCCTTGGGCTTCTTGATTAGACCTATATGGTACTTCTACGAGAGTGTCAAGTCAATCCAGTGCTGCCAACTCCGATGATTCCGTGTCGCTAAACTCAATAATAAAAGTCGCTAGATGATTCAACTAGCTATTAAGCTCACCTTTGTACACTATTGAGATGTATATATTGTAATTTTAATTATTTGTGTGCAATACAGAAATTATGAAAAATTATATCGATGAGGGTCAAGGAATTAATAAAAAATAATGTATTAATCCTAAAAATAGTGGCACTATTCTATCAGCTGGTAGCCTCGTGAGCGACAAAGGAAATTTTCGATTTTTTATTTTATATTATCCAAATGTATCAACAGTGACTTTAAATTAGCTAACCGAATTTCAGGGTGATTTCAGTTACATCACCGTGATGAGGTTGGATTACTTGAAATAAAAAAATAGAATTAAAAAAACTCTAGTCGTCAAATGTTATAATTTCTACACCTATATTTGTATACGATGAAAGCTGTTAAACCAAGTCATCAATTTTGTAATATAAGAGGATAGTGCAATTAGAAAGATAGCCCACCTTACAAATTTTCCGACGCCACCGGTCCCTCTATAACCCCTACCAACGAACAGACTACGACTGACTGACTCGATCCGAGTAGCTATCCCTAACTCGTTTATTTCACGTAGCATAATTCTCAGTCGCATTTTCCCCACTCACGTTGGTTCTCGTTCACGTATTTCACCACTCTCAAGTTTAGTTATAATATTCATCCATTTGAGTATCAAGTAGCTACATTTATTTCGATGCAAGTAGCAAATATATTTTCTAAGGAAAATGGAACCCAGTGATGAAAAGTCAACCTAAAAAAGTATCAAGAAATTTGAAAAAAACTTTAGAGTTTATACGGAGTACGGGGCAGAATTCTAGTAAGAGCTGGACACCGGCACGATTTAAAAGCCACAACCAGAATTAATCTATTTGGATTTGCCACAAGAAGGGCCTTTGTAAAGGCTCAATTATACTGGATTTCGAAGAAAATACAATCATTGATGAAACTCTGCATTGCTGTGTGTCCGATTGCCAAAGTTTGTATATTGAGAAGAAGATCATCTTATTAGAAAAAAAGGTAACCACTGATTATCGGCCGAAGAAATGAATTCACTGAGGAATGAAGAATATGCCGACAAACTACCGTCATATATTAATAAAAGGGATGCGTTAAATAGGGCACGCAAAGTCGCTTCAGGCCATACAAACTTTTTTATATTGGCAAGATGTCGTAATACCAGAGAAAAAAAAGTCCCCCAGTACCTTTACCGGATCAACTAATTACAAGTTACAATGGAAGAGCCAAAAAATAAATTTCGTTGGGACCATATGTTTCTTGGGGAAAGTTGTTCATAATGATGGTTACTGTCATTCCCTTAAATATAGTCAGCTGATTAAATCTCACCCTGTACATTTAATAAGAGAATACATAGGTTCATGTAATAAAGTCTGGAAAAATTTGAAAATAACTAATCATAAAAAAGAATGGAACAAAATTCGATTAGTAAAAGTGCGACATGTGCTATTTACTTCTTGAAAAAAAAAGGGATTGGAATAAAATCTATTAGGGAAAGCAACATTTGCAAAGCAAAAATGCTACTGGGAATTATGCTACGTCAAATAAACGAGTTAGGGAACTGATCTAGCTACTCCTCGAACCTACCAACCGACCAGACCGACAGACAGTAAAAAACAGTCAACAGTCGTCGACTCATGACTGTTGCTGACAGTTTTCTTTCAGACGTTGCACTGCGCAAGTTGCAACGTCCATCATTAAACGAAAACAAAGACACCAGCAGCGAGATCCCTATCAAACCATGCGTTACGGTTTAACTTGATCACACGATGACTTCAGGCTGCCAATTGCCGAGCAAAGTTCAACGTCTGCTGACACAAACTATTCAAACCTAGGTTGCATATCTGAACCCTGTACCTGACCGGGCAGATGACTCCAGTCCAGTACCAACGAAGCCGTATAGCAGCTGTACCTTCGTTCTACGAGTACTTACCAGTCTGCAAAATTGGTGGATATCTAGAGTACCTGCTTGTACCCAGTCAACAAATATCATTGAATAAACCTCGACCGAATGCGCTAATTGTTTCTTGTCAGGTTCAGCCTAGTGACTATTGTATGTGATATGAGAAACTACATGTCAATAAATTCCCAGGCATTTATAAGTCGGCTCACGAACCTTAGATCGTGCTATTGCGCTCTTAAGCGGGGCTTACTGCGCATAAGTTTAGATATTAAAAAAGACTACTGTGCATTCAAGGCCACCGCTCATAATACATATCTGTAAATTTTAAATAAAATTGGTTTAGTATTGGGTGTAAAATGTCTGAGTTCCTAATATTTTAAATTTGGTAAGTAGGTAGTTAGCTAGGTATCTCTTTGTTGCGTGCTCCATTGCATAACTTGCTAAACGTGGACACAAATGTGCCTCTGTCACCCCATAAGGGAAAAAGCGTACTTGAAGCTTTATTTTTTATGTTTGTTGTAGTAATATTACTCCCTAAGGAGGTAGGTGTGTCCGAATGCACATAATGCTGCTCAAATGAAGTTTTAATTGTAATTGTTTACACATGTCATGAACTCTTCCTATTTTTCTCGAACAAGGTACAAATTGCAAGTGTCCAATGTTTAGGGTTCATACGATAATATGTTCGGGTGTTTTCGGAAAAAAGATAACTGGCGAAGATTTCTGTGCGCATTACCAGTTTTGGAGTGCTTTAGGTATGTTCTACTGGTAGCTAAGTAGGTAAAGGTCCTGCCAAGTTTATCTGTGTTTGAACAACCTCTATCTCGTATAGTATAAGGGTGGCATGAGAGAGTTACATGTACATCTCGCTCAAACATGAGAAACTTGTCGTGACCTGTATTCTAGTCTGATATTATTGATCCCATCTGAACTTTTGTCATCAACGCAGACGTCTTTGTGGTATTCATTGGTTTGGTGTAGGGCTAGGTATGGAAGCATGAGACGACGGCCACGTATAGGCACTCGCAGCACGCAGCTGCAGCTCATGCGTGAGTGTAAACTCACATCACGCATTGCGATCTTGATTGGCCCGCCTGTCAAAGCTTTTTGACGAATGAGAAACTTAAAGAAAATTATAAGCTCTACCAGGGATCAAATTGACTAAAATTCACTGCGTATATTTCGCTCGACCGAGCGAAGCGTCTCCGTTTCAGCTCGGACAAAAATGCTTTCGTATGTCTGTCTGTGCAGATTTCCAGCTATCTGTGATGTTTTCCTCTACAGGTCGTATTTGTCAACCGATTCGAATGTTGTGAGCAGATTCGTTTTTTTTTTCAACTGGCGGAGATATGGGGTTACAAAAATATTGTTGCGGCTTCTTTCATTACCTACTCTATGTTCGTAAAGAAAATTCTGTCCGATTATTTGTTTTTATAATAATTCCACTTGTTCCTCCAATAAACATTAGATGGTTTGAGGGGGTACAAATTTAAAGAAAAAACCAAATTTCCTGTGTCGCTCGCTAGACCTACAGCTCACAAAGCCACTAGTGCTAATAGACAATTAAAAAAGAAAAATACATGCAAAAAGGCATTATATGTGTAATGTATGTATTCCATTCTATAAAACTGATTTAATTTATACTCCAAAAGTCGCTAGATTTTTTCTGACGTTATAAGTTTTCTTTGTAGCTAGGGCAAGTCGCCATTCCTAGCGACATAGTTGCTAATTTGGCAACACTAAGTCAAACAAGAATTGGCAACAAATAGCGCATTTTGTTCCGATTTTATCTGACATACTTTCGATCCAAATTACCACAAAGTTCGTATTTTAAGTTTATATGAGACTTTATTATAACGAATTGACAATGTATTATGCTTTAATTTTATATCTCAAAAGTTCTAAGTAATTTTAAATTTTAATCCTAGAGGTTGAGAGTGAGACATTTCTCCACCAATCTGCATAACATTGTTGTTGATGGAATCGGAACTATAAAAAAGTATTCGCCACAACTCACCTAACGAAACACATTCGTTCGTTATGGTCATCAATTCCCCTATCATCTCAGTTTTTTACTGAGTCAGTCAGTCAGTTCAATTTGACTCCATTATTCTGGCTTTTTTCTTAAAATTCATTTAATGCACAGAGTATTTAAACAGTTTCTTTCATCTGAGATTCAATGCAGTATGCAGCGAAATGACTGAGTAGCCAGAACTCAGGATAGTAGAGGCCAAGAGTGCGTCAGACTAAGATAACCTTATATTATCCTCTGTTTAGTAATTCCACTAAATCTGCGCTGTTCATTCAAGGGCAATTTCCGTTTTAGGGCTACAAAATATTAAACACCATATTTTAATCTGACACACTCGAATAAATCCCACTTGGAGACTTATTTTTTGTAAGGAATAAGAGTAGAACTAAGCGTTGATATAAGTGGTTCACATTTGTTTAGCAACCTCGTTAATTTCTACATTTTTTATTGTGCAGCAGAAAATAAGAACGGCATGCAAAGTCGGGTCGAACCACGTATTTTTACGTTCAGTTTACTTAACTAAACAATAAAAATAAACAATTTAAATTGTAAAAAATATTTTATTTTAGATATTAGTGTTAACAATGCTCTTCATCACCTGTACAAATATTTACACTTTAAAGTAAGTACTAACAATAATTTACATTTACGCAGTCTTAGTGAGTATCAAACTCTGGATATCTTTTCCTATCCTAACTTAAAGTAGCATTTTCGTTAGTTAAACACTTATTTCAACCTTATTTACTTATAAAAAATACTAGTATGGCCCGTTTACACCGGGATGTAAGAATGTACAATTGTCTCCCTGTCGACAGGAGCCTTTCCTCTGGAAGTAGATGCAGACGGTCTTCCTGCCGCCGCGACTACCGCCGCCGCCCCGGCCGCGCGGCGGGCCGTCCCAGCCGCCGCCCTTGCCGCGCCAGCCGCCACCGCCGCGCCCGCGCATGCCGCCTCCGCGGTACCCGCCGCCGCCCCCGCCACCCCCGCCGCCCGGGAACTCACCTCCGGGCGGCCCGCCCATCGCGAACTCAGGGGGGAACATGTTCTGCGCCATCATGCTCTCCATCATGTTGTAACCATCCGGCGTCACCGGCGGGAACATGTTCGGCGCACCGAACATTTCTGGTATCATCATGGCGCCGTCCGGGGGCACCATCATGCCCGGCGGCATCGCTCCAGGCGGCATCACTCCGGGCGGCATGGCGCCCAGGGCTCCAGGGGGCATGCCGTTGGCCATCATCACGCTGGCGGGCCAGTCGGCGGGCGCCATATTGGGGTTTTGGAAGCCGGCGACACCGGGAAAAGGTGGCTGTGGGAAACTGTTCGGGAACTGCGTCATGTTCGGTTGGAACATAGTGGGCACGTTCATGTTGGCAGCACCCGAAGACGGAGGCGCTGTGCCCTTCGGTTCCGGCCACGGCATATTTCGGAAGTCACTGATGTTATCTTGATTTCCGGTCACATCGTCCAACGGTATCACGGTAGGTTCGGTGTACGTATGAACCTCGGCTTCTGGTTCCAGTGCAGTGTCTGGTATCATAGACTTGTGGAAGTAAAGTGGTTGCAATGTGCTTTTTTGACGAATAGCTTGCAGCTCTTTCTCCTTGCTGTTCTTGCCATAGTCCACTTGAACTTGACCCTCGGCTTTGATAAGGATGAGAGGCCTCCAGCTAGTCTTTTCATCCATAACGTCATCGGTACTAACATTACGACTCTTTTGAAACGAGTCTCTTTCGTGTATTCTTTCCAAATGCTTCATGTCGGTGAATGTCTTGGTAACATTGACTCTTTCAGTCTCATCAAGTTCGAAGTATTGCACTTCTTCTAACTCAGAATCTGGTTTCCATTTGATACTTTTCTTGGGTCCCTTCCTTTTGTGGTAGCACAGTACTCCTCTGAGGCCGTTGACTGTTACCGTGTGTGGCTCGGCCGTCTCCATAGGTTCGGCGGGAGACTCAAGTTCTTTCTTCAGACTTGTTTTACGTTTAGGCCTGGCAACTGGTGACATTTCTGCTTCTTTGTCGTCCCCGGTGTCATTGTTATCGGTGTGTTTTTCCTCGGATTTGTCGTTGTCCTCGTCTTCGTCTTGCGTATCCTGGTAGAACCTAGGCGGCACGGACTTCTCGCCGGTTGGGCCGGTCGGGCTGGTGGGAGTGTGCTGAGGGGAGCCCTCACTAGGGTTCCCGTCCTTGGAGCCGCTGGTGCGTCGCTTCCGCTTCTTGGGCTCCTTCTTGTTGGTCGCCGACGCGTTCAGGGCGTCCATAAACATGTCACTCTCGAGCAACAACACTGCTGTAAATAAGAAAAATATATGTTAAAGCAGAGGAAGTAGCTTTAACAAAAAGCTTTAGGAAAAGAAGAACAAAACACACATTTTTGGCGGACCACGTAGCTAATAAGTAATTTAAAAAAATACTCAATTATATAGAAAGCAAATTAAACTAATAGTTTATTGATTCATTATATTGGGCTATAGTCCTTCTATGTTGGTTCTTGCCTTGTGGCCCGCCATAATTAGCCTGGTTAATTAGTCTGTAGCATTTTCATTTAATTTAATTTTAACATTCTCAAAGCCGTGCGCCTTACTATAAGTCTTGAGAGAGGCTTGTCCTACAAACTAATTAGACAAGTTATATTGTGGTAAAATAAAACTATCATAGTGGATGTCAAAAATATAATCATTTCCATAAAAACATGGTCCACCGAAGGCACTTAAATAAGCCTAAAATGTAATTTTTCAATGGGTTCAAACATCTCAAATAGAAGCATAATTATAAATTCATTTGTGACAATAGCACCCTGCCCACCCAGCAACTCACAGAGGCTAGAAACAGCATTTGTAATTGGTGATTTATATCAGAAAGAAATGTAGGGACATTTATATTCCTGGACAACATTATCGACGTGATAACAAATATTTTTGGGCCAAGCGAAAGTGAAACATAACTTTCACCACGGAAAAGTGAAACAAATTTTTGTCAATACCGGTTTACCAGTGAAAGTTGTTCAAATGAAACTAAATCCCTAAAGACCTATAAATTTTCCATAAACCCTTTCCGTTACGTTACATCCTGTATCATACTTATGTGTAATTTTAGTTGCTAACCAAACAGTATACGACCAGTCGTCACTGAATCTTAATTATAACTGCTGTAGTGTAGATAGGTGAGCTACGCAACTTAGCAACCTTGACCTAGCAAGTCCGCCGTGTTCTGTGAAGCAAAATCCTTTCACAAGACTACTACTGCCTGATATAGTCAATTACCTAAGGATTAACAGCATAGATCGTTACTTCATTGCATCATACGCAAGAGCGAACTTTGACGCTAGTCTATGAGTACAGTAAGCAACAAGTAAAGCATGAAATAAACGGGCACGGTGACAGTTCATAATAACATTTAAAGGATTGTTACAACATCAACTAATATGTTTGCAGTAATGTTTTGCATCGTAGCTGTACATAGTTATACATAAGGATGTAGGTCAAGAATCCTGACCGAGACCTACCGATTCCTGATTCAGGAATCAAACCCAAATGTCTCTCGCTGGATTGCTCTACGTCTTGGAATCTATTCCCGGATGTACTGCGACGCCTAATTACCTTAGATTGTTCTTAACGATGATAGATAACGAACTATTTAATAATAGTCACATAATACAAAAATTAAATAATACTTATATTGTCACATCCTCTCCCATAAAGGGTGATAGACACATGTCTAGTTAGCGCTGAGTTTTTCAATATCCATAGTCAGAGTAGCAATAAGCCCAATAGCAGCTCTAAGTACGAAAGGTAGGTGCTATTGATTTCCAAAAAACAAATGAATCGATTTTTACTGAACTATTATTTGCCTTTCTCGAGCAACAGCGTAAGCCTATCCGTCTTTCGTTTCAAGCAATAGAGTCGAAAGAAATGTGTTTTTCGCTTATGTTGAAAGTATGTACTTGAAGCTAAGAAGCATTCAGTGGTTTACAATGTTATTAAAGGGCAAAATCAAGCTTATTTAACTGCTCACACGACTCCAAAACTTAAGGAGTAAGTTCTCAACTTTTGATAGAGTATTCTGTTATTCTTATACGATAACATCTCAGTAAAAATAAACAATATTCACTCTCTCTTCACCTAACTCAGCATATTTTTCGGTCGTGATTTCGTCAAGCTACCCATAGCACAAAGCTTATTTCGTGCGTACTAAAAGTAGTTCTAAACAAAATTTAGGGACTTCGGTGTTACAGTATCAGGGTAACTCGATTGTAGGTTCCTGTGCTGCAGCTCTGGTTATCACTTAGTGGTAACACAGCCGTAAGCATCGTGTATATACCTTCACCTCACTAGGCTAGCTGTTCATACAATGCTGATTAATATATTTTATCTTTTCAGGAACTAAGTCAGCTTCCATATTTAAGTTATTGGAAGAGAGAAAAGTACCAAATCTCATTATATCGAAACTATATAGAGAGCGATGGGCAGAGGAGCGTCCCCACCCACCAACAGAAGCGAAATGTCTCAACCAATGGCATTACAATGACTTTTAGGGTTCTGTACCCGAAGGGTGTCAAACGGGATCCTATTATTAGTACGTCCATCTGTCTGTCAGTCAGCGGGCTCTATTTCATGGACCGTGATAGGTAGAGTTGAAATTTACACACGCTAGACGCTACATAAAAAATTAAAGGGCTCACCATATAAGAGACCTGTTTTTTTGCGATTGTCCATGTACGATAGCATCCTTCGTGAGCGAGTCCGAATCGCACTTGGCCGGTTTTTTGGTATGCGAGAATTGTCCTACGTATGGGGTTTTCTTGGAAAATCTAATTGAATAAAATATATTTTTATATTGGGTGTCCCATGAATGAGACGCCATTGCGACACCAGAAGAAGACCTGCAGATGCATCGAATAAGCCTAACATAACCTCAGTGAAAGTGGCACTTAATTCGAGGTTTTTTTCAAATTCCCCATTTTTTTATACAGTTTGTGCCAGCCCAGAAAAACCCCGTTGATACTGAAGTTCACAATGGCGATTACGCTTTTAAGGACAATACAATAATACCTTAGCCGATGATGACATTGAGTTTGTTGGTGGGTGGTTTGGGATAGTCTCTTTTTACAACTACCCATCGCCCTTTGTCTAGCTAGCTGTCAAGTTTTGATGGGCGTTATGGGTATGCATTTAGCAAAGTATGAATTAAGTTAAGTACATAATACTACTAAGTACCAAGTATGAATTTAGCTAAGTACATAGGTAGTTATAAAAATATGTATTAGGTACTCTAGGTTAACAGGAATATAGTTATTTATTGTACACTAGCATTATCATAGAAGCGGGGTGAAAGCACACATTTCTTTCCGACTTTACTTTATAAGTGACAAGGTCATCGCTATTTTCGCCGTATCAATGAGCCACGCAGTAAACCTTAAATGTTTATACCTACACGATAATTTTCCGACATAACAAAGTTCCTAATGAAACCCCATATTAATGGACTCGGCTAGTTTAGCTATGTTTATACATAAAGAATTGAAAATAAATTCTGGTACATGATTGCTAAATAATTTATGTAGGTGGAAAACCCCAACCCTATTCTGACGAAGCGCGTATATGCGTGGGTGGTACAGCACAGTTCCTATGATATAAGTAGTAGGTAGGTACGAAATAAAAATAGAGTAAGACCTACAAAATAATAGTATCAGGATAGTGAACGAGATTTTCTATTACTTGTTCTGTGCAATTATTGTTTGTCATATAAATACGTATTGTTTGGACCGGCCGGCGCGCGGGGTGACGACTCCTACCTATATCGAAAATATTAGCGACACAGGCACCTAAAACTAATTAGGACCTTCAACGTATCATATTATTACTGTGAGTAGGTTCGAGTAACATACTAAGTATGTACGTAAGAATTTAACAAACCTCGAAATAAATTGCCTACATATGAACCTTATTTTTTGTCGAGCGTGTGCCCAGTTCGCAAGTGCCTATAGCTAGATCAGGAGATATAGACCTCTGCGTAGAATAGTAAGTATATGAATCGATTTTATCAAATGATATGTCTATAACGTTCTCAATTATGTAATTATGTTAATAACAATGTATTTACCTATTAAAAAGTTTTTCCGTGTTTTCTCATCCCGCTTTAGAAGGTAATATAATTATAGGGCTAGTGAACTGTGATCCCATACACTTGGTGCGCATAACTCTATTCCTTGTGAATGTGTAGGTAGTGATATCCATTGTTACTGGATAGATAACTACTGGGATCATTCAATTCACTGAAAGTTGGAAGCAAGTTAAGTGGGATTCATCATAATTGAGAGTATTTTTTCTAACGTGCTGAGAGTAAACTACATGTAGTAAAGGATGTAATGAATGGTGTTGTCATATTCAAGGGGGTCATACTGTCATCATTCTGAACAACTTACTCAGTGAAACCGTTTTGATCAGAGCAACTTTATATTTCAGTTCTTTATACAAACCGTACGTACGGCCGCTCGGTCCAAGCCTAAGATGTAAAAATATAGAGTAGTTCTGATAGATGCGCTTTCCTGTGTGTAAATTGTTAAAAATGATACACCTATAATAACGTTTGTTGCCCGTGATCCTCCCTCTCGTTGTCCCTCGAAGAGACCATAGGCAATAAAATATTGCCCATGGTCCCTCTATCTGATCTAACCTCACCAAATTCAAAAGACCCACGTTTTGTATAAGTATATTGCACGCGTTTTGTCAGATGGGATGGCAGACACCGCCCAGCCATGCGAGTCAAAATAGCATGTCTATTCTCAGATAGGGTGGGACTGGTGGGAGGCACAACTTCACTTATGCCCGGTTTCCTGGGCGCTGGTTAAGTTAACAAATTGGTTAAACTGATTTCAGCCAATCACGTGCCGCTGTTTTGAATATTAGCAGCACCTGATTGGCTCAAATCAGTTTAACCAATTTGTTAACTTAATCAGCGCCCAGGAAACCGGCCGTTAATGTAACAACTTGAAAGTTTTTGGGTTATGGCTTCTATCGTGTGTTGCCACAATAATTTCGCCAATGTCACGTGATGAGACCTGCACAATAGGAAATCACGTAGAACAGTTATAAAACGTACTTTTAGCTGAGACGTAAACGTAACTATAATCTATTATTTTGTTTGTAGAAATTTGTTAAGTAATTTATATGATATGATAAGGTAAGAAAGAAGTTTAGATTGACAGGACGAGGGAATTTCGGAGGAAGGATATCGTAAAATGAAGTATGATAATTACGGCATACAAAGATCAAATTATCAGGAGTACCGTCAGCCAGGCCACATTCAAACAATGATGGCTCCCATAAGCAGCTGTCCCTTTTTGAGTAATGGCGCTATTTTTGACAACTGTCTCAATTTTTGACACTATGACCTTTTAAATAATATAATAATAATACCTTGGACACTATTAACACACATTGATCTAGCCCCAAACTAGGATTCCCTGTATCTTGGGTACTGGACAACGATACATATACAAGTAAATATTATACTTAGATAGATAAACAACCATGACTTGGGTACAAACATCTGTTCTCATCAAACAAATATTTGCCGCCACCGGGACCCTTGGCTTCTTAGGCAGGGTCACTGCCGATTCGGCCATCCCGGTCGTCAGTGATAATGACACCTGCCAAAATGTATGACAGATGTCAAAACCATGACACCCGTTATAATGACAGGCATGGCTGGGTTGTGCCTCTGCCACCCCATCCGAGAAAACGCGTGTTAGATGTATACATGCCTGACTTTTCAATTTGGTGGGATTCTCTTCGAGGGACTACGAGAGGGAACGAGGGGAACAAACTAACAGACCCCTAAAATATGACTTACACCTGTACAGTACAATGGTGCTTCAAACGTGAGTCTACGAGAATAGTGTTCGACTCGCGTTTGAAGTAGTGGGCCTAACAGTAGTGTTATTAAGGGTAGCGGGCCATGGCGTATGGGATACTCCAATGTGTGGCATAATGGCCACCTTTGGTAAGCTGGTAGGTAGATATCCACGTTGCGTACTGTTAAAGTGAGATCAATGTCAGCAGTCTCAATAAAACTTTATGCGGGGTAATTAACGTATTTATACTTGAAACAGAAGAAACTTTATTGTGAGATTTGTTATTAATTTGATTACGCACATTTATGGGTTCTGTACGGTCGAAAAACAATAAGACGTTAAACAATCGTACTTACTTTTTGATTATCAAGCACGAAGTATTTTAATAACTTTACAGACTATTTTGGACTGACAAACCAAATCATTTTTGAGCTCACATATTTTATTTAACCTAAAGGCTTTATATTTAGCTTCATTATAGCATTCATGTTTTCTGCTTAGAGAAAGCCATATCTTTAGAACGTGCCGTATTTCCACTATCAGTCATTCGTCCACAGACGTACACATTAGAGGTGCGTCAGAGCTGACTGTGAGGTTTTAAGCGTATAAATAAAGCTCAATTTACAGTTTTACACTAATGCCAATGAACTAGCACTTAGTGGTGCTGACACCCTTTAGGGAAATAACAATGAATACCTAATATGTAGCGCCATCTCATATTCGGCATAACGAATAGTGAAATAAAAAATGGCGGTGTCTGCACATTTCTATAGGTGACATATATATAGCTCGTCGCTTCTTTTAGACCTATTTTAAAAACAGAGGTATGTATGGTATGTCGCATTCAATACATGCGGGATTGATGGATAATTGATTAAGGCAACCTCGGACACATTTATCAATAAAATAAATGCAAAAACGTAAGAAAACAAATTGTAATTAAATTCTTTCATTTCATTCAAAATATCATATTCATAAATTAATAGGTACGGCCATATAAGAGCTCCTCATTGGCTGCCTGAATAACTTCCCCGAACAAACAGATCCCAGTCATTAGCTACCATATCGTCGACGGTGCTTCGAGGGCAGCAATTTTCTTTGCCTCGCGTCTGCGATTTTTGCCCGCCATACATGTATTGTGATATCAGACAGATGAATTTATGAAATAAGCCTCTGCGTAGACGTTGTCACGAAAACGCGTGCCTCAGATGATGATATATCTTTTGTTCGAGCAGCTATTGAAAAGTAATACTGTCGACGAAAGTTGCCTTCATTGCATAAACATTGACGAGGGCTCTCGTAAAACAAATAGTTCTACGAAATTTAATTCAGAGAGCCATGTGCCCTAAGACAACCGGAGATAAAAAGTCGTTATGACAGATCACTCGATGGTTTATAAAGACAATTGAATTATTTGTTTGGGCAGCCTTCGACGACAATTTTGACGACGTTAAGTACTGAAGTGAAATTATTATCAATCACATGATTGTCTAAGATATCGTCCCTCATTCGTCACTCATCCATTCCCTTGAAATTAATAAAGTTGATCAATATATGTTCAGATGCCTACCCTACCATACTAATTCTGTTTTGGAAAATGTCTAGAAGTTTCTGCTAAAGCCCCCACGTTTCTTATATATTTTTACTTCATATTTCCATGGTAATAGGCGAGGCGGTTGTGCTGGGCAGTGGGCAGATCCGGTGTTCGACGGTGGCGCGAATGACACTCGGGGCTCCTGTGGCTGCGACGCACTCGTTTCAATAGTTTCTTCGTTTTTAGGTATACCTCACGCTTTAACAAAGCCAGGTCAGTATACAACGAAAAAATTTACATATTCCTTCAGGCTTTATTTGGAAAAATAATATGGTTAACAGAATCACTTTAGAACCCATTGAATTATACATTTCAGACTTACCAAGGACGCATATACGCAACCTAAGATAAATACTACATTCAAAGCCGTTGCGAAGAGCTGGCGGGTTGAGAAATTCACCTGTAAAAAATAAAGATATTAGAAAGTAGACAAAGAGATATAAAATATCACACTTACGTTTGGGCTTTGGGGGTATTAATTTGATTGCACCGGGTTTTTCGACAGGTTCGATCATTTTGGCCTTTTTCTCCGGAGGCGTCTCATTGTGAACTGGTGATGGGCGTTTAGGCATAGGTATCGTTGGTGGTAGGGTCGGCGGCGGCTTCTTGTTCAGTAATGTTGCTCGAGACGGGGGCGGCCGTACTTCCTCTGCCAGTCCATGATTCCTAAATTTAGAATTAAACGTTTTGACAGTTTTTGGCTTTGGTTCGTCCGGTTTCCGAACTTCAATAGATATGGAAGGTTGATCTTTCTTTGAATCACTCAGTTTCGGAATTTTCCCCAGTTTCATTATTGATGGCGTTTCTCCAAACTTTTCAGTCTTGACTTCCTTTGTGTTTGTATCTTCATCAACCTTTTCTTTGCTCTTATCCTTGCTACCATCTGAACTATGTCGGCTTTTATCTTTACTAGATTTACTGCTAGAGGAACTTGGTCTGTCATTTGATTTCTTCTCGTTGTCATTATGTTTACTAGACCTAGAGCTACTGTGAGATGAATGTCTTTCTTTGTCCTTAGACTTGTCCTTGCTGCTACGCCTGCTGGGACTAGAGTTGCTTTTATGGCTACTGCTTTTGGACTTATCACTTGATGAATGGGATTTACTTGAATGTTTAGAGGAGCTAGATTTTGAGGACCTACTGCTACTTTTTTCTGATGATCTATCCTTTGATCTGTGTTTTGATTTTTCTGAATGTTTATCCTTATCGTCCACTTGCGATATAATTTGTTTGCCATCTTTCAATGTGATTTTTAATACAGGCAAAGTTTCACTTTCCTTCTTTATTTCCTCTTTGATGTTCAAGTTGACGTCCGTATTATCAGAAGATTCTATGGAATCTATTGTGTTTTCTGTTTTAACTGGGTCTGTGATAAGTTCTTCCTTCACAGGTTTAGAATCTACTACAGAAATTTTATCGTCTATATCCAAACAGGTTTCCGTTTTATTGTTCGCTTCAGTAATTGACAGAAAATTTGCTTCTGACATAATCTGGGAGATATCGGAAATAAGAATAGGCTCCACTTGATCGCCTTTCACAGTTTTCAGCCATTGTTCCACAAGTTTCGAAGCAAGAGCTCTGATAGCTGAAATAAAAATCATGAATGAATAAAATAAACAGTCCACGGTGTAAGAATGCCAGTTTTGTTGTAAGGAGAGAGAGAGGGAGGGAGAGATTGTATATTGATTGGATCAAAACCTTTATGTAAAAATTGTTTTCAATATGCTTTATTACTGTGGACATTGTAGTGGTGAAATAGGATGTAAAGTGTTCAATGACAATGAGATCAACGAGCAGTGATGACTCACCGTGATGGTTTCCATCCTTAGATAATTCTTTTACCAGTTTGGGACAGTTATTTGTTTTCAACCGTTCTACATCTACGGGACAAAGTAAGAGAAGTTCTAAGAGTTCTCGTACAAGCGGCCAGTTTTTTGCGACGATGCTTTCTGTTAGCCACATGTGCACCAGCCGCCATCCTCCCGATCCCATGAACACGCCAAGAAGATCAGTATCGGTGCATTTAAGTATTTGTATATATATGCATTTTGAAACGAGCTTTTTGGAGAACTTCGTCATAAGCCTGAAAATAATAAGTGTTATTAGAATAACAAAAGCAATCGAATCGAAAAATTCCTGGGGGTGTAAGGGTATTCAAATTATTTTGCATTTAACCAAGGCATTGACTACCATCTGTGTCAATTTATTAGCCACTTTTTGCCATTTTGATTGTAAAGTACCTGAATTTCGCGTGATTCGGACCATGCTCCTATTCGATACGTAATTTGTATGACTACATCGAAACAAAACTCATTCATAAAATTTAATAACAAGTTAGTCTCGTTAGCGTGTTCGTTGAATTTTCTTGACGATGTTTACACACCTCACTGAAAACCACCCTAATATTCCATATACCCACCCTTTCGAATATTTTAGTACAAACAAAGTTACGTGTCACTTTTTTGTATTTATAATTAAACATTTTCATATTATTGTTACTTTTTTCTGAATTGCTTTATGAAAACCCTTACGATGTATGAGAACGTTATCCAACTATTTATTAGAAATATTGAGCGTATTAACAGACCTAATAAACCTCAGGAAAAAATAAACAATAACACCCTGAAATAAACACAAACAAAGAAATTGACAAATTCAACTTCAGATGGGAAAAAGCTTGTTCCAAATGCCAATGCACAGTTGAAACGAAAATAAAAATCTCTTAACCTTTACGCATAGCAAGCAAAATATGTAACTCTTCTTAGTCTTCTCTCAGTTTTCTAAAGATGTACATGACTCGTGTCACAGAGCAAATACTTACTTGGCCAGTCTCTGCAGCTCGTCCATGCTCCTGATGCCTCCTGAAGGCGACAGAAGTACGCTCAGGCATTTCAGCAGTTGAATTGGATCTATTCGGGGCTGTAACAAAGGAAACGAGACGTTACTAACAGTTTATTTCAACCGCAATAGTTTTTAGATAGAGTTGTATGACGTGAACATATTAATACATCTGGACTAGACCTTATTACTAAGCATCAGTCCGTCTGTCTCTACGTCCGTCCGTCCGTGAGCTGGGTGTATCTCATGAACCGTAACTCGTAGAGTTGAATTTTTCACGGTACGTGTATTTCTGTTGCTGCTACAGCAACAGATAATGAACTATACGAGATTTTATAAATTGAACGAGGTCCCCATACAAGAAACGTGTTTTAATAACCCTACAAAAATAAAATCGTAAATTTCGCGGTATATCTCAACGTCGTCAGTGGCGCAAACGGTTTGACGTCTGATCCGCAATCTGTAGGGACTAAAACCAGCTGAGGTTTTTTTGTTTTAGTATTTTTTTTCTCCTTCTTGTACAATGGTACGGAACCATGTGTGCGAGAACGACCCGAACTTGATCGACTTTAAATAAGTAGTTGAACTGCTCGTTATTTAAGATAGATTGGTAAAATGATCAGCTTTCAAAAATACTCATTAGATTGTCTGTCTGTCTGTCTGACTCTCTGTCTGTCAAGAACCTTTTTCACAGGAACGCGTAAAGATATAAAGTTGAAATTAATATCTATTACTCAGGTTTGGTGTAACACGCAGCTGGGAAAATTTCAAACTTATAGGACAACCCAATCAAAACATACGGTCTTTTATTCCGCAAATTTGATGATTTTGCTTGATACTAGAGCTAGGAATCCAAAACCAATAGGGTACTTCCCATTTACCTTGAAACAAGAAAGGGCCTTGCAAAATAAAAGATCGTTCCCACCGACAAACAGATTTCTGACGTATCTCAGAAAAGATAATTACTGTCTGATGATCCTCTATCCGCCGCCGCATCCGCCGTAGGCATGGATAGAGTTTTCAAGCAAAAGGCTTTTTAGGCAAAAAACTATCGAATGTGAAACCGTTGTGGAATAAACCGCACGTGCTCTCGTTAATGTCTTTTGTATTAGCCGTCCCTTGGAGTATTTCTTTCTAAACCCCATCGATTTTTAGATTGAAAATGGTAATTAGTCGTTTATGGGGCGTATAATAACATGAAAATTAGTGCAACTTCTGATGGCGGTGGGCGGTGGCAGTGTCTATACAATAATTTGCGTTGTCCTTTTCCACGAGCAAGGTCTTTAAGCACAAGTAAAGGGAAAAAAAAAACTGAAAAATTATATTAGTCTATCCGTCTTTAAATACGCTTTTCTTAAGAACCCACAAAGGTATCAAGTTAAAATTATTTTCGATTAGTTACTCAAGTCTATATAAATTGCGAAAAAAACAAACTTATAGGTCAGAAACGCAATTAAAAGATAACACCGCTCTTTCAGATTTTTGCTGAATTTATCGGCTTTTTTGTTTTTATTTATGATTCCTATTGTTAATTTAAAGATAGCTGTTGGTTTTACAATGTTAGTAAAATAAAATAAAATAAATACAATTTGTTTGACACTGGAAAGGGAATCAAAAAGTATTAGGGTACTTCCCGTTTACCTAAAACCATTTAATTTGGATCAAAGCAAGGTCTTATAGCACAAAATGTAAACAGTAAATTTGTAGTTAAAAAAAGCGATTTGTGCGGAATCCTCGCGGTTTTTTTGACTTGGCAAGGTACATTTTAACATCATCATCAGCATCAGCTAATATGAGGTAACAATTAGTTGATGTTTATAGAAATTGGATAAAAAGTACACTAAATGGTATAAATACGCTCAATTAATAGATGCGTAAATTTTGCCCCACAGTCCACAAGCAGAATAACAGCGGGCATGATTTGGATACTATTGATTTAGAGTAAAATTTGTATGTATGTATTGTACAAACCGATACGGGTAACAGCTTGTTTTGACGCACGTACACGTTAAGAAAAAGTCGTTCTGCGCGTATACTTTTACCGTATTTTTGGAACTTCGTTCTATAGAGACATAATATTTACTGACGACATGAATAGATAATAAAAGGTTATTCTATTCCAACGACTTCACAGCCAAAAATATAATCGGCAGATAAATGGAGATATGTGTATGTATCTAAATATGTGTTTCAGAACTTGTCACATCAAGGCATTATTTAAATATTGTTACTTTCAGTTACTTGAAGAACCGACTGCCTACAAAATGTCGTGAAATGGTTCGATTGTTCCTCGCCGAAATATCACGGACACATGGCTTTAATAACAGCCGGCCTGCAGGAGGTGGCACTCAGACAGAACAGTTAGATGACAAATGATATTCTACATTGAACCTAAGTACATTTAATACAGATGTGACTAATGCGATCTGACGAGCCATTAGAATACTTAGTTTTTTAACCATCTCACTTAAGAGATCAAGATATGTGTATTCCCGTATTCACCATGTTTCAATCCTATTAGCGGGCTTCATGGAAACCATAGTAGCACCATACAGGCCAAGAAGCTCAAAGTCATTACACCCGTGTAATAATGTGCCTGTGAATCACACCATCTATTTCTAACAAAGGCGTGATGTCGTATCGTATATTCGTCCACTTCTTGGCTATACCTGTATGGTTCTATTATGATGATAGAAAAGGTCTTTTATTTTGTTTTGACGATCTCAAGTGATGCGACAGGCCCACAACGTTGATATCTTATCCAAGGCGGCCATTTAATAAAACTATATCGGCAGCTTTAGGTACCTACAATACTATAAATAAATGTTGGCGGATAATTCAGCCAACAGCGGTAGGTAATTCAATCAACAAAAATAGGTTCGATATCCAGGATGGATCTTCCATAGTATCAATATATTAGATAGGTACCTACCTGAGATAGGTAGGTACTACCTACTGTTCTCGAAGGACCAAAAACGTGAAACCGGCACGGTAATAAATAGGTTTTAATAACAAAAGTAAGAAATATTAGAAAGTGAGGACTGCTGCTCAGCAGGACATTATGAACCGAGGAGATTACGACTGATTATGATTATAATGAAATACCAGTACGCAGTAAAGATGGCAGATAAATGTTTCAACGATCGAGTTAACTCTGCACCTCACTGGATTCCAGTAACTTTAGAGCGTCGTAACACGTCACGAACCCAGGTGCTGATTTAATTCGATGGTGTTGAACAAAAATACATTTTGCCTATGTACCTCTAAAGGTATTATTTGCGTCGTAATAAATCCATGCTTGGGCTTGGGTCAAAGTCCATTGCTGCGCCAACCAATAAGGAGGGAGGAATGAAGTCGACCGATGCGACCGACAACACTCGACACGACAACTTGCTTGGCTAACATTTTGCAAAATGGCTGCCGAGACTGCCACAGCCTTGAATAATCACGATTTACACGTTCCGATTCTTAATATATATATATTTTGTTGGCAAAATTATACTGCAGAAAGTACAGTGTAGAGAATATTATTAGGGTAATGAAGCTTCAAAATGCTGGCCTAATGTGACGTGTTATTTAGGTCACTTTCCATCGAAGAAGTTCCGGATTATACCTAGTTATTCTATGCAAAAATTTGCTCTAGAAATCCTGTAGCCTTTATAAAATGAATGTAACTTACCATTTTGTTTCAACTTCACTCTACGACAGGATCATTGATCATCGCATTGCGCCACGCCCGTACGAATACAACATGGCGACGTAGTCTTTGTTACGTAAAATGAATACGTTTCACAAAGTAAAACCCACTTATTTAGTACGGAAATATAATGTTTTCGAGCATAAAATTATTTAATACACTGATACAGTTCCAAATTCGACGGGAATATACGTTTTTACACGAGTACGTCGTATGATTAACTAATCGATAGTTGGACTACCTTTGTCCTGACCTTCAGTTTCTTGTTACATGTATGCTCTAATTACAACGTATTTTATTTGCTATAACTTTCTATCATTACATAAATCTAATAGTACACTAATTTATTAGATGAGCTGGCAGTAATTGCTGGTAGTCCACAAGATATTTTCACGTCGAGCCAGCGAGACAGTAGAAGCAAGCGCACGGCTCAGACGACAAGAAAGATGTGATTGATTTGAGTGAACGAATCGACGATGAACCAAGAACTCCAAGTAGGTCAATTTATATTCGGATGGGCAAGTAGGATCGTCCGTATGAATCAAACCAACCCAACAGATGAAACCATAGACATTCCACATTTCCTGGTACCGTTCGTTCAGGATGGTGTTTGTTTGTTTGTCTGTATGTAAGCCGTACATAGAAAAATAAAAAAACTAGCCGTCATTCTCATCGTCACGATTGTCGGTTCCTCGGTTCGATTACAACATACACAGCTCAAGTGTCAATTTTTATTGAACGCTCAGCCAGCACGTAACCTAGAAAAAGATTTATAAATTGTTAGATTTTGTGTAAATAATTATTCGTCCTAACCTCCAAAATGTGGAGTGATCCTCTATTAATAGTATTCATTTCTATTTGTACAGCATTTCTAGGCGAAGGTTGGTTGTTTTCTATTTATCCCCAATATTGTTAACTTGGGAACGTTCACCTATGTCATTTTATTTTACAGGTCTTACATGGGTAATGGTGTATAGAACCGAAAAATATCAGAAATTGAAAGTGGAAGTTGAGCGTCAAAGTAAAAAATGTGAGTAATTCAATTTGTTCGGAACTTAGGAAATCGATTTGTTTTATGCAGCTCTATATAAATGGGAAATATTAAACTGCACTACTACTATGTACTGATTTGCACAGCAAATATCAGGGCAATACGCTGCGGTAGCTTAGGTGAAGGATTTAAAATTTGATAGCCATAAAAAGTGTTATCTGATCTTTTTTTTGCTGTGCAAATCAGTATTTTTGATGTGCGATTAAATACTAGCCTAATTCGCTGTCTTATTATTGAGCACCAAGTTCATGCACATGGTAAAATATGTAATTTAATTATGTATGAAGGTCCAGAAGAGTAATCATTGTTGTTGATAAACATCCTATGCAAGTCAACTTATTGGGTTATTCAAACCTAATGATGGTGAGGCTCATGCATATGGTGTGCTGCTGTGTTGTTGGATTTTATTCTCTTAAGGAAGTGGCAACTAATAAATTGTGTTCTTGGCTTGGATAATATCTTTTCACACCTTTCATTCAGAAAAGTAAGTTTTGCTCCATGACAAGAGTGAGCAAAATGCTACTTTTCCATTTAAGCTCCTTTTTTAATTTATTCATTTGCATGTAGCATTTACGCAATATGCCAATTGAAAACAGATCTTAATAAAATAGTTGATTGTCATTTCATTGTAATTGATTAACATCGAACATGTTTCAAGTTTTATATTTAACAAAGTTTTATGAAAATTTATGAATTTTTCATAATCTGAAAAAAAAGTCACAATAAATTATGTTTTACTGAAGTCAAAACTATTGATGACTGTTGTTGTGATGTAATGAATATTGATATGTTCATATGATTGTAATATACATATGATTGATTATTATTACACTTTGGTATTTTATCGGTGGTGACCTTTCCGGAATCCTTCACAATCTGCCATCATAAGAAAAAATATTTCATTGTTCGATTACTGTAAAAGTGGTATAATTCAAAGTATAGTTAATTAGTTATTTTTAGAACATTTTATTTCAATTTTCCTCATAGAAGATGTGAAGAGTAGTATGTGTCACTTTGGAGCAAAATTATTTTCGCTTTTTCTCCCTTGTGACACAAATAACTATTTCTAATTTTACAGTGGAAAAGAGAAAAGAAACTCATGGAGATACATTGGATAAACAGATCAAGAAAAAGATTGAAAGAGAAGAGGAGAGGCTCAAAAATGATAACAGAGATCTCTCTTTGGTGAAGATGAAGTCTATGTTTGCCATTGGCTTTGCATTCACAGCACTGCTCAGTATGTTCAATAGCATGTAAGTACAATATTTAATAATATATAATAATTAATATTGAAATTAATCTGTGGGAGATTATTCACCCTTCTGCTCCCACAGTGGTCCAATGTAGAGAAGGGCAAAAATGACATTTGCTAAGTAGGTATATGTAAATATCTACAGTAATAAAGACATTTGATTCTGATTATGATAATAATAGGCATAGTGGCAATGTGTGTGAACTGTCATGCACATAATGTATTCAGTAAGAGCCAAGTTCTGTCAAAAAAATAAAGATGTAGGAAACTGTTGTCTTACCATGGAGCAATACTTACTCCATGGACTTACCATTCTGCGGGGCTAATACAACCCTGTCTCCACTAATCATCTACACATAGCATCACATTTTTTCCCATATGGGGTGGCAGAGGCACTATTGATCCCATATTTAGCCAGCTATTCAATATTCCTTAATGCATGACAGGGGCCTAGCCCATTGTCACACATTGTCTCCACTAATACATTATAATAATGCCGGAAAGAGTGAGCATCTCCATGCCATCAACCAAAGAGACCTTAGCATAGACACGACAGTACAAATATAATATCAGAAACCTACTATTGATGTGGTATTGCACTGCCACACAAATGTAGAATCATTAATGGTTATATGATTTTAATTCCAGCTTTGATGGTAGGGTTGTGGCCAAACTACCATTCTACCCTATCTCATGGATACAAGGGCTCAGTCATCGCAACCTGCCTGGTGATGACTACACAGACTGCTCTTTTATATTCTTGTACATCTTATGTACTATGAGCATCAGGTAAGAATCAAATGGTATAAATAAAATTTGTTATGTTGTAAGACAATTTTCAACTGACCACATTTATTTTCTTCTAGGCAGAACATTCAGAAGCTCTTGGGCTTTGCGCCGTCGCGCGTTGCGTCTAAACAAGGCGGAGCTCTTTTTGGGGCAGCTGCACCAGCACAGTTTAAATGAACATTCAAATGATATTACATTTTATAATGTATCTTGCAACTGTTATACAGCAATGGCTAATTATATTATTTATATGTGTTTGCGGGTAATTAATACACATTAAAGAAAGGTGTTATGACTTTTTAGGAACTAAAACACAGCTCTACTATTTTTTAATAGTTTTAGTACACATTAGATTCAATCATTGGGTCATTAGTAAATAACCTATCAAACCCAAACCGAGTAAGGTCTATAGTTGTGAACTGACTGTCTATTATGATCTCTGTTATTCCTCTCGCAATACCTGGCGCATGCTGGAACCCTGCAATAAAAAAAAACAATATTCATTAAAAAACTACAAGGGAGCTATGTTCACAAATCTATAAAATCTACACAGTGAACTGGGCCTAATTTACAGTCTACTGAAGTGTACCTTATGGTGAACTTATCGGCATCAGCCGGCAAGCACGCACACACACACAATCCGCACCACGTCCTGGAAGGCTGTTTTTGCATAGTACTCATGTGTTGCTCTGTCGCACACTACATTTGGAGGATTCGTGCACATTGTTCGCGCTGAATCTGATTACGTCATGAGGATTTCTGATGTTCTCCGGATTTCAATGCGGATAGGTGTGCGAGGTTATTTATTTATTTTTTTTTTTTTTTTTAAAAACATAAGTACATACATTGATCTAGCCCCAAACTAGGATTCCCTGTATCTTGGGTACTAGACAACGATACACGTACTTATATAGATAAATATTATACTTAGATAGATAAACAACCATGACCAGGGTACAAACTGCAGTTCTCATCAAACAAATATTTGCCCCCCACCGGGACTCGAACCCGGGACCCTTGGTTTCGTAGGCAGCGTCACTGCCGACTCGGCCATTCGGGTCGTCGAATTATAGATTTCATATAAGGGATTCTAAAGACCGATCCGTCCGGTGCAGATGATGCTGATAAGAATGTGTTCACCATTATTTACAGATTGTATGAGATTGCCTCACGGTGCATCTACTAAGTTATCAAAATTCTGCATACCTTGATTACCAAATCCAGCAGCAATAAAAAAGTTATTATGGTATGGATGAGGTCCTACAATACCATTCTCATCATATGTATTGATGTCTTGCCATTCAACATCTACATTTTGAATCTGAAAAAATATATGATGATATAGTTAATTAAGGATATAATTATTCCTTTTTAATTTCAATCAATGATCATTGGTAATTAAAAGTTTTTAGTTACCTGTGCATTTGTTAATGATGGAACTCTATTTTCTAATGGTGGTTGTACCATTTTCTGGAAATATTCTGGATCTGAATGACTGATGTCGCCTGGCAATGGAAGCTGTCCACACAGTAAATTATTTTCAAGCCCATGCTTTCGCAACCATAATCCACTTGTGTCCAAGATATTTGGCGACCTGATGCCTATTTGACTGGATTTGTCTTCCAAAGTATAGACATTGAATTTTCTGAAACCAAAATACTTATTAGGCTCCACAATTTCCAAAGATCAACATAAATGCATCTTTATGTTTTAAACAGATATATTATACTTGTTTTCAATAGGCAATGCAACTGATAATAATCCTTGACCCATTCCAATACCAGCTCTGGCAGCTATAGCCCCTGAATCCCCACCAGCTGCTAGAATGCATATGGCGAATTTCATCTCATGGTCTTCATCCTCAGGGGTTCTATATTGCACTGTGTTGATTCTCTGGAATGTGCCTGGAGCCACACCCTCCATCAGAACATCACGTTGGGCCTCCAAGCTAAAGCCAGTCACTTCTGCATTCACATAAAGAGTTCCCATTTCATGACATTTCTCAACTACACTCCTCAAGACTGTCTGTGTGTCAAATGATCCCTCTGATTCTGATCCAATACATCCTGGAATACAAATAAGACTAAGTTGTAGATACTTATTGTAAGTAGTTAAACTCAGGTTTTACTAACAAACTAGTAGCATATGATGAGCAGTTTTCAGCATACCTAATTTAACATCATCGGTGTTAATCCATGGATACAGTTTCTTTATAGTTTCTGGTGTGAGCATTTCATTTTTAACTCCATATTCTCTTTGTATTGCCACATTGTACTCTAACTGTGCTGCATATTTATCGCTAGCCAGAACCAGAAAGCCTTTGGGGCGGTAATTTAGATCAATTTCATTTTCAAAGTGTAAATTTATGTTTCGATAAAACTCAGCACCATATTGGGATAGCAATATATTCTCTGGTAAGGAGAAATGTTGATTTATTGTACCTAGTGATAAATTAGTTCTTGCATGTTTGTACTGAAACAAATTATAATACAGTTAGAACTTACAAAAACAAGATTGGTGAGTAAAGTTGGAACAATAGTCATCATTGGTTTTGATATGAGCACAAATTGCGAATGGAGAAAATAAGAATAATTCCCCAGGTCTGAAACTAGTTGCATGCTTCTGTTTACAAAACTAGGATCCCTAACACGAAAGGAAAAATTATTATTTAATAAATAAGTTGAAAGTTGTTATCATACTATAAGTTGGAAATGTTTACCAATGGATCTTTTTCTATGATAGCTACAGTCAAGCCTCGTCCGGCTCTCGACTTCAACTGATAGGCGATCAGTGAACCCATAATACCGCCTCCAATAATGACCACATCAGTGTGGTTCAGCACAAAGTTTTTCTGTTTACCGAACGGCATTTGTTGGAAGATAATATCCCAGGTCTTGGAGAAGGGGTTCTGTAACTTGGAGTAGCAACGAAAGCTGAATCCGAGGCTGTTTGCTGATGGCGACACAGCTTTTCGAAAAACGCTCATGATGACCTATGAAAAAAATCACGTACTGTTGATAAAATAATAGTAAATAATTGGATCTGAGTATATTATCTGTGGATCTGAGAACTGCACACTAAAATGTATAGGTAGGTCAGTGTTGCCAACCCCATTCTAGACTAAAACTGCAAACAAGCTTTCAAAAAGCTGTAGAAAACTGTAAATTTCTTCTTACAGAACTATAAATCTACAGCTTTTCTTATTTTGTATTATTTAATGGCAGTAATCAATAAAACAACATAATAAAGCAATAAAATCAACTTTAAATCTTAAAAAAATTACAATATGTCTACTTTTCGTGACTTCGTTTTCAATTTGCACATCCTCCTCATTTTCAGTTTCATTTTTGTTCTTGAAATCGTACATATTTTAATTAAATCTCTTTAAATGCTTATTGGTAGCATGAAACTCGAAACAATTTTTATATTCTGATTTCGTATGTAAGGTGCCTTTATGGTGGTGGTAGACAGTTTATTCCTAAGTTTGGTTTTCATAAGTTTTGTTTAATTTATTTATTTATTTATCCACTAACGCCACCTGTGCAATTAAGCAAACCGTGCCTTAGACGTTGCTAAAACCGAGTTGTACGGGTTACGCAGTGAATAAAATAGATGACGTAGTATTATATAGAAAAACTGTAGATTTGGAGGTCTGAACTAAAAACTGTGACGATATGGACAAAACTGTAAATCTACAGTTAAAACTGTAGAGTTGGCTACACTGAGGTAGGTCGAGAACTGTTTTTTTTTTCTTCAGGTGGCAAAGAGCCCTGGCTCATATGCCAGTGTCATATTTTTAGATCTTCGTTCTTGTTTTATATTGTTTTTGTTTATATTTTTTATTAAATTAAAAATTAGGGAATATAATTCAATGAATATACCGAAAAGAAAAGGAATTTGGAAAAGGGAATTTAAAATCAGTATGATAAACCATATAAAAATATATACGTAGCTCATACTTATCTTGTAAATGCTAGATATTAAAGCAGTCTGCATAGAATACTTAAATTTTAATATCATGTTTTCTTAAGAATTTAATAATACATATATAAATATTTACATCAAATTATACAAGAGGCAGGACACGGATGAGGGAAATGGAACTCCGAAGGAAATTAAATCTGTATAAACGGAGGAACAATCTTTTAACTAAAGGCGGGCTCGTCTTTCGCTTCCAATAACTTGCTGCTGTTACTAACTCAGATAGGAGGGTTAATTTACTGTGCAGAGGATGATCAGAAAGCTGCAGACAACGACCTAAGAACCTGTCTGCCAAAAATTCACGTCTAATATGTAAAGGGTTTTCTACACATTCAGCCTGCATGCAATGAATAGGGCTGGATTTCATAGCAACAAGAATGGTTCTAAGAGCTTTAGTTTGTACGGCGTCTTAACTTCTTAAAACCAGCAACACTACCGGGTTCCAATAAAAATGTACCATAATCTAAAACACTTCGTATTAAAGCATTGTAGACTAATTTAAGGGAAAATGGATGCGCGCCCCACCAAACCCCAGCAAGGCACCTGATTATATTTAAGAGTCGTTCACACTTAGATGTGAGGAACTCACAGTGGGGAAGTCCCGTAAGGTGAGAGTCCAAATTGACTCCTAAACATTTTCCTTTCTCCTTGACAGGAATGACATTGTTATTATAAGTAACTACAACATTTGACTGAATTTTTCGGTGTCTAGTAAAAAGAACAACAGTGCTTTTATCAGCTGAAAGATCCAAACCATTGTCAATTAGCCATGGATGGAATCTTTCAAAAAAAGCTGTTAGAGAGGAACACAAATTATTTACAGACTTTCCAACTAGGTAAAACACCAAATCATCGGAATACTGTAGTACATCCACTGAGCCACCCAGAGAATATTGTAGATCAAATGTATATATACTGTACAGTATGGGGGAAAGAACAGAGCCTTGAGGAAGGCCTTTCCAAACTAATCTAGAAATGTTATTATTGTCAAAATGTACATTTATGTTCCTTTCCAATAACATGTTTATTATAAAGTTGATTAACATTGCTGGGACTCCTAAGACTTCTAGATTATGTTTGAGGATTGAAACTACTACACTATCATATGCCGCCCGGATATCCAGAAATGCTGCCAACGCTGACTCATTGTTGGTAAAAGCCAAACGGATATCAGTGGTAATCATACTGAGACTATCTATGGTACCGCTTCCCTTTCTAAATCCATATTGAGATGATGATAATAAATTGTTAGTTTCGATGAACCACTCTAATCGGATTTTGATAAGGTATTCGGTTTTGGCTAAGACAGACGAAAGTGCAATAGGCTTATATGATAAAGGATTACTAGATGGTTTGCCAGATTTTAAAATTGGTATAATAGTTTGAGATCTCCAAGGGGTTGGAATATTACCTGAACTAACAATTGTATTTATAATGCTTAGGAACAATAACAAGGATGTATCTGAAAGATTAGCTATAAAGGAGTACATAATACTATCTTCACCAAGTGAAGAGTCCTTTACGTGAGTGAGTACACCCTTTAACTCGTCCAACGAGAAAGGAGAATTAAGACCAGAATTACACTGAATAATATGTAATGAAGAAAGAGAAAACTCTTCCGGAACAAAAGAAGGTGCTAAAATATCAATGAATTTATTGGCTAGATCGATAGACATTTAGAAGTGGATGGCGCAACGAAAGCAGATCTAAACCGTCTAATATTTTTCCACACAACGGATGAAGTAACCCCTGGACATAAGGAGGCACAAAACTTATGCCAGCCATCGCTTTTCTTCTTCTTAAGGAGTTTTTTGGTAGCATTAGCCACCTTTATATATAGATCATAGTTTTCCTCTATCATACTATCACGGTAAATAAGTTCAGCTTCTTTTCGCTCTCTTATTGAATTTGAACATTCCGCATCCCACCACGGTGAGGAAGGAATTTTTCTAGCTTTACCATTTTTGACGGGAATAGCCATGTCCGCAGCACAAATTTTAAAAGCATCCCAATCAGCTCCACCCATTCTATGCCTAATACGCGGTTTTTGAGGCAAATCTGAGGTTCGACTAGAAGGAAAATAAATCAGTATAGGGTAATGATCGCTACCAAATGTATTGTCCGTGGTAGTCCAAAAAAGTGATGAAGCCAAATCAACAGAACTAATGGATAAATCTACTGCACTTTTATTTTCCCCAGGCTTTGTCAAACGGGTTGGTAATCCTGTGTTTAATATACATAAATTATGACTATTCACAATATCTAACAGTCTAGATCCATATGAATCAGAAATACCGCATCCTAAAGACTGGTGATGCGAATTAAAGTCGTCTAAAAGTAAAAAAGGTTTAGGTAAAACATGGGTAAAACATTTACACAACATTTACAACATTTTACACCGTAGCTTACAAAATGTCAGCACTTGGAATCTTTTCAAATTTTTACGGGTCGCCATTAGAGTCAGATCGTGGTCAGATCTCTGCAGCCGGTCCGACGAATTAAATTGATAAATCTGTTAGACACCTTTTGGTGAAAAATTTGATGGTTATTCAGTTAGCATATAAAAATAAAATAAACATCTTTGACAATTGGGGTAGTACGCTGTCACGTGATCATTTCTGAGATTGCACCGAATGATAACCACAGAGCCCATTTTCATAACAAAGACTGAATTATTATGTCTATGGACTGAATATTTCAAATCGATATATTTTAATTATAAAGGCGATCTATCAATGAGAAAAATTATAAAATTGCATTAGTAAGTCATTCGCCATGTAGTGTGCTATCATACAGAGTAAAATTTACATGAGAAATCATTAAAACTTAGGCGAATTCATCAGCTACCACAGGTAAATATTAATTGATGTTATTCCGTAGATTTTCTTGTATTTATACATTTTATTGGATACATTAGGGATAGCGAAAGATTTCCCAAATTATTTCTGCCCAGAAATATCAGGAAAACGTTTAAGGTAGCGTATTTACAATATTTTTTCTTTTACAAATTTTTCCAAGAAATATCGATAGTGATGTCAACAATATTATCGATACATTGTATAGTAAGAAATGATATTGCTTAACTGAAATTATTTGATGTTTATGTCACCGGAAAATAACACGATCCGCAAGTTTATAAATTTCCTAGGAAATTTATAAACTTCCTTCTAGATTATATTAGGCTAGGTTAGGTTAGGTTAGGTTAGGTTAGCATATTTATAAACATGCGGAAAAAATATTAGGAAATTTATAAACTTGCGGATCGTGTTATTTTCCGGTGACATATATATATGAACCTTTTCCACAACATTGATGTGTGATTTAATATTACTCTATTAATTTTGGATTTCCTCGTAAAATACTATTGCAAAATGTGTGATTGCGGCGGTATCTGGCAGGTCCGGCTGGATGACAAAACACGCACGAATTCTCAAGAAGATTTTACTGCATAATAATTTTACCAGCAATAAAAAAAATCGCAGACTAATACAAACTACTTTACCAACACTAATATCCCGTTCACATCTGTAATTAGAGTAAGAGCTCATTCACACGGGATCCGACATTCAAGATTCGTTAAAATATCCCAATAGACATTATACTCGTAGATGCCTGCTGATATTTTTCAATATATTGTACTGATATTTTACTTCGTCACGGTACGTCAAGGGTATCGTTTTATTGAATCGTTGATCTATTATAATTAATGGTGTGTAAATGAAAATGAGTGTTTAATTTGTTAATTGCTATATAATTGTTGACTTTATTATGTGTTTTTTATTGATTATATTTTTTATGATGATGATGATGATGATGATGATGATGATGTAATCCTGTAATCCCTCATCAGGGACATGGGGCTCGAAGAAGAGATTTCCACTTCTCACGATCTTGTGCGGCAGTTTCCAGGTCCTTACAGTCGAGCCCAGTTGATGCAGCCTCTTTTTCAACTGAGCGCCTCCAGGTGATACGGGGGCGGCCCGGCCTTCTTTTCCCATACGCTTGCCACGTTAACCCTTGTTTTTACAGATGATTATCTGGTCTTCTCAAGGCATGTCCAATCCAGCGCCATTTCCTCATTAGGATCTCCTTGTCGATGGGTTTTCGGTCAGTCATCTCCCACAGCCTTGCATTTGAGATGGTTCGTGGCCAGCAAATCTCTAGTATCCGCCGTAAACATTTGTTCACGAAGACCTGTAGCTTGCTGGTTACTTCATTTTTGACGAGCCATGTCTCGCATCCGTATAGGAGGACTGACTTGACATTGGAGTTGAATACTCTGATCTTTGTACGCCGAGTGATTATGGGAGACGTCCAAACAGGTTTCAACTGCGCATACGCGGCTAACCTTGTTGATGCGCGCCTCTACATCCGCCTCCGCTCCCCCCAGTGGGTCCTCGACGCTCCCCAGGTAGGTAAAGCGCTGCACTTGTTCGACCACCTCGCCATTGACATAAATGGGTGCTGCATCAGAGGTGTTTAGGCGCATGTCTTTAGTCTTGCTACAGTTGATGCGCAGCCCTTCTTTAGCAGCTTCGTTTGTGAGGTCGTCGGTCTTGGACTGTAGTTGGTCACGGGATGTGGCGAGCAGACAGAGATCGTCTGCGAAGTCTATGTCCTCGAGGGACTTACTTTGCAACCATGGAAGACCTCTCCCTTCTTTACTGGTTACTTTACGCATCACATCATCCAAGACAATCAGGAACAGCAGCGGCGACAACAAACAGCCTTGTTTGACTCCGGCGGTGACTGTTATCGGGTCGGTTAGCAGGCCCTGGTGCAACACTCGGCAAGAGGAACCCTCATAAAGGCACTTGATAATATCTATAACATTGACCGGTATACCTCTTCTCTTGAGAATTCGCCAGATACTAGACCATTTCAACCGATCGAAAGCTTTTTCAAAGTCTATAAACAGAGTATAAAGTTCGTTTCGCATTTCATTGCACTGTTCTAGTATCATTCGCAATACGTTAATCTGGTCTGTGCAAGATCTTCCCGCTCTAAATCTGCTCTGTTCATCCCTCAGCGTATAGTCAACCGCGATCGTCATTCTGTCTAACAAGACTTTACAAAGAATCTTGTAGCATACTGGCAACAAGTTAATTCCGCGCCAGCTGGAGCATTGAGACAGGTCTCCCTTCTTTGGCAATTTGATAATAATACCCTCTTTCCAGCTGACAGGCAATCGGCCTGTTTCCCATATGGCCGTCATTAGGGGCAACAGTATCTCAGCCATCACGTCCGCGTTAGTCTTAAATGCTTCTATCGGAATGCCATCATTACCAGGAGCTTTACCACACTTTAGACTCTTAATGGCTCTTGAAACTTCAGCCTTGCTCGGAGGATCGACCTTAATGTCTAAGACATTAGTTTCTGAATCGACATCGTCGTCAGCTTCAGTATCATCGCCCAATGTGCGGAACACCTCATTGAAGTGCTCAAACCATCTTTGCAGTTGCTCCTCCAAGGTAGCGAGGAGTCTTCCGGACTTGTCCACTATTGGTCACGCTGCCGGTGGCTTGTTGCACAACTCTCTTCCGGCACGATAAAGCTCTCTGGTGTTTCCAGCGTTTGCCGCCAGTTCCGCTCTTTGGGCTATGGATGCAGCTCTCACAGGTTTGTCCCTTTTTGCACTGCGTTTTATGTCTCTCTCGCACAGAAAATATTCATAAGCTAAGGCTTGTTTGTTGTTATGGTCTTTTTTCGCATTAAGTTTCTCTTTAATGGATTTTCGGTGTTGTATTTTTAATGCTGGTTCCCTTGGTACGGGACACGATGAGCTGATTGCGACTTTAACAGATACGAACGCAGACATTATTGCCATAAACGAGTCTTGGCTTCGGGCTGGAGAGGATGGACGTGCTCCCGCCGTGCCTAATTACCGACTACGGCACGTTCCCCGGCCGGTCGAAATATGTGGAGGACGGGGTGGGGGCGTTGGTTTTTTCCTGCGCCGGGGCCTCCACGCGCGCACACTTACACATACTCCCGCTGCGCTCGTAGAACAAATGTGGTTGAAAACAATAATTAACAGCAAACATTTAATCATTGGGACCGCATATCGGCCACCGCGGCTCGATGTTGACACTTTTTTTGATGCCATTACTGACTCAATAACTTCTTTTATTAAATACGACCGACTGATTTTACTGGGTGACTTTAATATTAATTATATGGACAAGAACGACCGTAAACTTAGATGTTTGACACAATTTCTGACAACGATTGGCTTGACACAACATGTAAGCGACCCGACTCACTTTACGGAACACAGCCAGACAACTATAGACCTTATTTGCTCCGACGCTCGTGTTGTGTCTGTGGACGTGCAGCATATCCCGGACTTAGGGAGGCATGCATTCATCACAGCCGAGTTTGACATTAAAAAATGGAAACCGACACCTAGACGTATTACTTATAGACCACTGAAAGATATTAACCTAACTATATTTAACAATGACCTTGACGCCATAAACTGGGAACAAATTTATTTACTTAACGACATAAATGACATGGTTAGACTATTTAACTTACTGCTACTAGGACTTTTTGACAGACACGCGCCGGAGACGATGATAGTGGTGAAGGAGGCACTTAAACCATGGCTCACGAGCAACGTTCGGCTCATGATGCGGCTCAGAAACGAGGCTCACACTCGTTACAAACGAACCGGAAGCGATGTTCACAAGCGGTATTACCTTGACCTGAAGCACCTTGTGATAGAAGCCATTTATAACGAGAAACGTGCCTTCTTCACGCATCATATTAATGACATTACCGACTCGAAGACTCTCTGGAAAACCTTAAAGCGCACTGTTCTTCCAGATTCACAGACGCGGACTGACCTCCCGGCACAATTTGATGACCCTGACTTGATAAACCGTCATTTCCTTAACATTCCTGGGAAACAGGAAGTTACTTTATCTGACTTAACTTTTTTTGAATTTAATAGACATAATGATAAAATTTTCACGCTTTCTCCTACTACTGCTACTGTCATCACAAAACTCATTACGTCAATAAAAACCACAGCAAAAGGACTCGACTCAATTGATATTGACATGATACTTCTGACATTACCGAGAACTACAGACGTACTGACTTACATTATTAATATGAGCATTCTGACAATGACTTTCCCAGCTGACTGGAAAATCGCTCAGGTGACCCCGTTACCAAAAAAACCGAATCCCACTGAAATGTCTCAACTGCGACCTATAAGTATTCTTCCTTGTGCATCGAAGATAATAGAACGGGTAGTTTGCGAACAGCTGTCCTATTACCTAAAGAAAAACAGCATACTCCCTGAACCGCAGACAGGTTTTCGCAAAGGTCGATCGACAGCTACTGCGCTGCTCGATGTAGTCGATAACATCTTACAAGCTCGTGATGCTGGTAAAAGTACTTTTTTAGTACTTTTAGATTTCTCCAGGGCCTTCGACTGTATTAGCATACCCCTACTATTATCCAAGATGTCTTATTACGGGTTTGATGTCACTGCTACAAAATGGTTCAGTAGCTATTTGTCTGGCCGTGCGCAGGCAGTTGTATTGCGTAGGGTGGATGGTAGTGCTCTGCGGTCCTCTGTTTGTCCTGTGACAAGAGGAGTACCGCAGGGTTCGATATTCGGGCCTCTGCTCTTCATACTGTATAGCGCTGATATAACTAACAATATAGAGAGCTGCAAGTATCACCTGTACGCGCACGACGTGCAACTTTACTTTTCTAGCGTGCCGTCAGACACATCTGGTGCCATAAACAAGATAAATGCTGACCTAGACCGTATTTCCTCTTGGTCGGACAAGAGCTGTTTAGTTCTTAATCCTGGCAAGTCGAAATATGTCGTTTTTGGGTCAAAACATCAAATCCGTAATACCCTTGAAGCTCTGACTTCCGGGAATGTTGCCGTCATGGGCGAACCAATCGAACGGGTGGTAGAAGCAACCAACCTCGGCCTTTTAATGGACGGGAATTTGCGCTTTGAGAACCACATACTAAATGTTGTGAGTAACTGCTTCTATCGCCTCAAAGTTCTATATAATATACGATTACCTTAGTGTCGATTTGCGTGTTGACCTACGTGAATCACTTATATTATCTAGGTTAAACTATTGTGATGTCGTGAATGATAGGTGCATTACTGGTCATTCCAAGAGGCTCATACAACGAGTGCAGTTTTTGTTTCAGAGTCCCTCCCCGGTCCCACATCACTCCATACTTGAATGCCGCTAACTTGCTTAACCATGCTGCACGCCGGCGCCTGCACTTGGCCACTCTGCTGTTCGGGGTGGTAAGACACAAAACCCCCACCTAACTTTTTAATAAATTGGTTTGGTCCAAAAGTGTGCGCAGGTTCAAGGCAATGGACATTATACCTATGCACCGAACCGCTGCTTTCAGAGGTAGTTTCAAGTTTGCGGCGTCCTAAGTGCTGGAATGATATCCTCCTCCTATCCAAGGGGCGCTTAGCAGATACACCTTTAAGCGGTATGCTTAAAGGCTATTTGTTGACGCTCCAGAAAACATCCTAATCCCCAGCACTGTGACAGCAATAAATATGCCAATTGCATTTCTTTTTTTTATCTAGTTTTGTTTTTAATTCTTACTGTAAATATTATATTAATGAAGCTGCATCTAGGTAGTGTTTACTATTATTATCTCACTTTGTATTTATGTTTATTTCTCTTTCGGCTGTCCCAAAAATCTAGGTAGTTTATAGATATATATTCTTTTGGTATGATGTTTCCGTGAGTCACCGACGACGGTGCTGGCTGAAATTCAGCGCTGTAGGTGTCTGACATCTCAGCATAATGCTGAGCCAGTGTCCGGTTCACTGCCGCAGAGACAAACTTGTTATATGTTTTTTGTTTATTTTTTGTTTAATATGCGTGTCCTGTGTGTTTGTGAATAAATGTTTCTTTCTTTCTTTCTTTCTTTCTTTCTTTCTTTCTTTCGTTCTTTCTTTCTCTTTCTTCTTTCTTTCTTTCTTTCTTTCTTTCCTTTCTTTCTTTCTTTCTTTCTTTCTTTCTTTTCTTTCTTTCTTTCTTTCTTTCTTTCTTTCTTTCTTTCTTTCTTTCTTTCTTTCTTTCTTTCTTTCTTTCTTCTTTCTTTCTTTCTTCTTTCTTTCTTTCTCTTCTTTTTCTTTCTTTCTTTCTTTCTTTCTTTCTTTCTTTCTTTCTTTCTTTCTTTCTTTCTTCTTCTTTCTTTCTTTTCTTTCTTTCTTTCTTTCTTTCTTTCCTTTCTTTCTTTCTTTCTTTCTTTCTTTCTTTCTTTTCTTTCTTCGTTCTTTCTTTCTTTCTTTTCTTTCTTTCTTTCTTTCTTCTTCTTCTTCTTTCCTTTCTTTCTTCTTCTTTCTTTCTTCTTTCTTTCTATTTTATCCCATGTATCAGCGGATATCCACTCTTTCCTTTTAGAACGGTAGCCTAAGAATTTTTCGCAGCATCGTTGCACCGTGCTTTTAACAGCGCTCCACTCTTCCTCCACAGATCTATTCTCAACCTTCTGAGCGAAATACTGGTTGTGCAGTTCTAAGCTGAACTCCCGCTGCGTTTCAGAATTCTGCAACTTTGAGACATCTAAACGCCGAGATAATGTGGTCGTCTTGCTCTGAACCTTTGCTATCTTCAGGCGGATTTTTGCAACTATAAGGTGGTGATCACTGTTTACGTCTGCTCCTCTTCGGTTGCGGACATCCAATAAGGAGTGCCGCCATTTCCTGCTTTTCATGACGTGATCATTTGATTTTCCGTACGTCTGTCAGGAGAAACCCAGGATACCTTATGGCAGTCTTTATGTGGAAATATCGAGCCTCCAATCACCAAATCAAATTCACAGCAGAAGTACACGAGCATGTTGCCATTTTCACTTCGTGTACCCAGCGCATGTTTCCCCCACCCATGATTCTATGTTTTGGTTGGTCACCCTCCTATCTGGGCGTTATAGTCACCCATACAAATCACAATATCGCCTTTTGGAATAGTTCGCACTGTCGCCGAGAGCTGCTCATAGAACGCTTCTTTAACACCAAGGTCCGCTGCGTTAGTAGGTGCGTAACACTATACTACAGTAATGTTCCTCACTTTAGACTTAAAGCGTGCTGAGATAATTCTGTCCGACACCGGTTGCCACCCCAGTAGATTATTTCGGTATATTAATAGTAGGGTATAGTCCTCAATTTTCTGCTCCCCAAAGTCTTTCCATCTCGTTTCAGAAATGCCAAGTATTCCAACTGGTAGTCCCTCATATATTTGACAACTTGATGCCCTCTACTTTCTTCGCGCATCGTGCGAACATTCCAACATCCCATCAGAGTCCTTTTCCTCGCGCCAAAGGTCGTTTTTTGAAAATCGGTCCGTATTTTTCTTCTTTGAGTTTCAGTAATAAAATTGTTTCAGGTATACAGGGAATTAGCCCATAGTACCCTAGGCGACTAGCAGGGCTGCTACTTCAAAGCGTGCCGCCACACTCGGTTTGTTCTCGAAGTACCTTCTCCTATCGTCCCTTTTTGGGGTGATTTGGACCCCAAGGCCGCCGATAGCCTCTTCCAGCTGAAGCTGGGTGTGTGGATATCCCGCCACTGCTCGGTCGTCAGAGCCTCGTCCGTTATCCAGCAGGGAGCACCACGGCGCGGTGTACGCCACGCCGCCGCCATCCGGCGCGTGCAGGTGAGGTTGGCAATTGGGTAGGATAAGATGTTATGATCCATTCTCCCCTTACTCCCCGTTAATTTTTTATAAATTATAATAATTTATTTCGGAGCACAAAAGGATCCATATTTTGTTTGTAACAGATAAAATACTTAATCATACTCAATTCAATCTATTTCATATAATTAGGCCTGCCTGTGCAATGGCTCTGTTTTCCACGCACAGTCACAAACAGTCATACCACTCACCCTGTGTTTGAGTATTAGGCCGTCGAGCGGACCTGAAATGACCTCTAGGATATTCAGGGGCGGCCCTAGGGCGGTGTGAGCGGTGCGACCGCACCGGGCGCCGTCATATGGGGGGCGAAAACGGCCGAACGCCCGACTAGGTACCGATCGCGCAAGCAAATCGTATTGTTGCATATGGCGAGTAGCGACGAGCGATGAACGGGGAGGCAGTGAGGGGAACGAGTGAATGAAATTTTGTTTCGTTAGTCACAGTCGCTCGCAAACATCGTCAGTTCGCGCACGGGTGTATTTGGATTTTGGTATACCTACTTACTTGTGTAAAGTGTGATTATTTAATTGTTATTACCGGAAATTTTACCAGAATTATTGTTTTTCTATCGATAAAACTACAGTACAGACTGTCTGTAACAGACACATTTCAAGCACGGTTCAACTCGGTTCAAGTAAGTATTTATGCGTGTTAGAGATAGATTTATTAATTCTGATATAAAAAACTTTCGCACGAATTCAATAAGCTACTAGTAAGTAAGTAATTGGAAAATTATGATCTATATTACAAAATAACGATAGGTACATTATTTTTATTTTATTAGGTGCGCCGGATGTCCGAATAATATCAAAAATACCCAACTTATTTTTTTTTCTTATCATTTGGGTATTATTTAGATTCTCGTTTACTATGTGTGTGTAATTGATGTGTAAAGTATAAAAAACACGAATTAATATAAAAAAAATGCTTTATTTTTTAATTCACATTGTTTCTTCGTCGTCAGACGAATCTTTCTCGTCTTCGTCACTATTGTAAATGTCAAATTTCTGAAGATATTGTTTTTACTAATTTATGTATAATATTCTTCTTCTTCCTAACGTTATCCAGTTTCCTAATTCGGATTGGCGTGGTCCGCTTCCTAAGGCTAAGGGATTGTTGAAGGTACTGATTTTTACATGGAGCGACTGCCATCAGAGCTCCACAACCAAGAGGGTAAACTTGCCTCACTCCGCTATGTAGGCATTATTTCTTTAAGCCTTATGCATCTGGTGTTAATGCGTTCTTAGTCTTAGAGTTTCTTGTGAGTTGTGTTGTGATATACATTTTACGACAACTGCCATGGAGTAGATCGTATTTATTTAAATAATATAAATGTATTTCTTACAGAAAATAAACATGCCGCTACCAAAAAAACTATCAGGATCTCAGAACCTTAAAAGAAAAAAGCAAAAACATGAGGATACTGAGCAGGCTGCAAAATCACTTGCAATTTTTTTTTAATCATCATCATCAAGCGTTCAACACACAGGAGAAGACAAAGAAGCTGATGAACATGAAGAGCAAAACACTGAAGATGATGCTACTCCTGGGACCTCATCTGAAGTTATTATAGAAGATATACCATCCACATCTTCTATAATAACATCAGATGCAGCATGCCTTCAAGATGAAAGTGATGATATTTCAAAATGGCCACCGCTTATTCACTCGTCCACACGAGACGAAATAATTATTCGTGGACCTGTACGCAATGAAATAAGCAACGAAGAGTTTCCTAGAAAATATGATGGGCGTCATTTTTCAAATATAAATTTTCAAAGAGTAATGCCAAATGGGGAAACTTTTAATAGAAGATGGCTTGTATACTCAAAATTAGCAGACAAGGTATATTGTTTTTTCTGCAGTATATTTAATCGAAATGTCCACTCTAATTTGGGAGAAGATGGATTAGACGACTGGAGACACTTGTCGACACGTCTCAAAACTCACGAAACATCTACAGATCATCGACGTGCTATAAACAATTGGATAGATACTGCGATTAGACTGAAAAAATTCAGTGGAATAGACAAACACTTGCAAAAACAGATTGAAGACGAAAAATCAAGGTGGGCCGCTATACTGGAACGAATGATGGCCATAGTATTCTTCTTAGCAGGAAATAATTTGTCGTTCAGAGGAAGCTCTGGATCTGAAACATTATACACTAATAATAATGGTAACTTCCTGGGTTTGGTGCAACTTCTAGGAAAATATGATCATGTGATGATGGAACACCTTCGCCGTATTGTTAGTAAGTAGACCAATGTCCACTATTTCAGCAAAAGAATTCAAAACGAGTTAATTGGCTTTCTTGGAAGTGAAGTTCGAAATAAAATTTTGACTATGATTAAGTCATCCAAATACTTCTCTATCATACTGGACTGCACTCCTGATGTAAGCCACGTTGAACAATTATCATTAACTTTCCGTTTTGTTGACACTAATGGAGAAGAAGTGAAAGTACGAGAGTGTTTCGTTGCTTACAAGCCGGTAAGTGACTCTTCAGGAGAAGGGCTCACTGGCCTTTTTCTTGATGAAATTGTGCATGAAGTTGACTTGGGTATGAACGATTGTCGAGTTCAAGGGAACGATAATGGCGCCAACATGGTAGGAATAAACAAAGGTGTCCAAACCAGAATTCTGAACCAATATCCTCGAGCATTTATTAACCCATGTGGCTGTCACAGCTTGAATTTGGTGGTAGCAGATGCAACTAAATCATCCGTTAAATCGGTCTCTTTATTTGGAATTCTCCAAAGACTATTTGTATTATTTTCTGGATCAACAAAGTGGGTGGGACTTCTAGCCTTGCTTCTGTTCGCTACGATTACTGTTCAGTTCGTGATGCTCTTTTGAATCTTCACGAAGAAACGAATGATTCAGTTGCTGCATCAGAGGCTTTGTCACTGATTCAGAATATGGAGCAATTTGAATTCTTAGTTACATTGGTGGCTTGGTATGATATACTGTTTCAAGTAAACATTGTAAGTAAGCTATGCAGTCTGAAACTATGGATTTATCAAACGCATCGCAATTGCTGAAAAACTTCTCGGAATTTGTGAAGCAGTACCGGACTTATTCGTCTGCTCAAATAACAGCTAAGGAAATAGCTTCTGAGGCTGGTATAGATCCTACTTTTAAGCCAGTCTGATCCCGGAGAAAGAAGCGATTATTTTGAAATGAAAATGTATATAGACATAATATGAATATAACTATGTACAATTTATGTACATATAATAATAAGTTTGATATTATTGACACTAACAATTATGTTAGTAATTATTTTACTATGACTAAAGGTACATTTTACCTTTCAAATTATTGTAAACGACAAATAGCTATGTCACTATTATATTTATATGACATTACAGCCAAAAATTTGGCTTCTAACTCTGCTTTTACTGAGCAGCCTAATATGAATCTGGTATCAGACCAGAATAACAGGATGCATTTAAATTAGTTCATAAGACAACAGAGGACCCAGGCTCTGGCAACATATGTTCTAGTATATTAGAAAACCCTAAGAATAAGGGAAGCTCACATGCTAAGTATATAAGCCTGGTTCATCAGAATATTCAATGTATTAGAGGCAAAGATCTACAAATAGAGTTATTTTTAAATTGTAATAAAATTGACATTTTGTGCATAACAGAGCACTGGTTAACTATTAATGAAATTATGTTTAGCTTTAAAGATCACCAGGTTGGTAGTTCGTTCACCAGACTTAATTCAATACATGGTGGGGCATTAATCATACTAAACAATCATATGAAATTCAAGGAACGTAAGGACATTGTTTCCTTATCTGTTGAACGAACTATAGAACTTGCAGCTGTGGAATTAGAACAGTTCATCGTTATATGTGTCTATAGGCCACCCTTGAGCGACTTTGAAATGTTCGAGAAAATAATGGAATCCGTCCTAACTATTTCATCACACAGTACGAAACGATTAATTATATGTGGTGACTTTAATGTTAATCTGTTAGAAAGAACTACTCTCAGCGTTAGATTGATAAATCTTTTCTCATCATTTAGGCTTAGCCATTTATTTATGGAGCCAACAAGAGTGACTGCTACTAGTGCTACATGCATTGACAACATTTTTACTGATGTTATTCCAATCAGTAAAAGTGTTATCAGTGAATTGGATTCAGATCATTTAGGTCAATTAATTCAATTTGATTCTATTAGAGAACCTGTCATTAAAAAGAAAATTTCGTTTGTGCCAATAACTGCTGACCGGTTAGAAAGAATGAGATACTCTTTAGCCCAGGAACTACCGTTTTTGGCTGCTGAACAGTCTCCTAATATAATGTATAACTTATTCTTTGAAACCTTTATGAAACAGTACAGCGCGATATTCACTTCAAAATCGGTTGTGGTTAGTTCAAACGACTTTAGTACGTGGGCTACTGCAGAGTTGCATAAACGCAGGCAAGCATTGTATGCATTGTATGAGGAACGACGGTTCAACATGAGTGACGAATTTAAAGAACAAGTCAAACAGTTCTCCAAACAATTTAAATTAGACTGTCATACAGCTAAACGTAATTTTCTGAGTAGTAAAATTAAGAATAGTTCCGATGTTATAAAAACGACTTGGAAAATAATTAATGAGGAGGCCGGTCGTAGTAAAAAAGCGAGTCACGATTACGAACTAAAAATCAATGGACAGCTTACGAGTTCTAGCTTAGAAGTTGCAACTGAATTTGAATCGTTTTTTACTAATGCACCGGCTTCCACGACTAAGTATTTAAATTCGTCACCTTTGTCTGCTGTTGCAATATTAAAAGATAATGTCTCAGAGTGTGCTTCATACTTGAATTTTAAGCACGTCACAAGTTCAGATGTCGTAAAGGCATTTAAATTGATAAATGTTAAGAAAACGAATGATCTTTGGGGACTCTCTGTTCACGTCGTTAAATCCCTGATCGAATTAATTGCACCTGACCTAGCGGTCATTTTCAACAATTGTATAGACTGCGGTGAATTTCCTGATTTAATGAAACAAAGTAAGATAATTCCCCTCTTCAAAGCAGGTAGTACTCAAGACCCCACCAATTTCAGACCTATATCAATACTACCAACTTTTAGTAAAATTTTTGAGAAATTAATCTTATCACAGCTATTACATCATTTTGAATCAAATAAGCTAATGCATAACAAACAGTTTGGATTCACTCGCGGTCGTTCAACAACAGATGCCGGAATTCAGTTCATTGAAAGTATTTTTGATGCCTGGGAAGAGTCACAAGATGCCCTAGGCATTTTTTGTGACTTATCTAAGGCTTTTGATTGCGTTTGTCATGAAACATTGATCAGGAAATTACATCATTATGGAGTTAGAGACACGTCATTGAATTTGTTAAAATCTTATCTGAACGGAAGAATACAAAGGGTAGACGTAAACGGAGAACGATCACCAGGATCATTGGTTTCTTTGGGCGTGCCACAGGGCTCAATATTGGGACCCTTCCTATTCCTCATCTATATAAACGACTTACCCTATCTAGGAAGGGACTGTCATGATATGGTACTGTTTGCTGATGACACCTCACTTATTTTTAAAACAAAGCGAAACCAACACGCTAATGATGATCACGTGAACAATACCATATCAAGAGTGGTAAATTGGTTTAATGTTAATAATTTGCTATTAAATGAGAAAAAGACTAAATGTGTTAAGTTTCTTACTACTAACGTTAAAAATAATCAGACATGTATAACAATTAAAAATGAGGAATTGGAATTGGTAACCAGCACAGTGTTTCTAGGTATAACGTTGGATTCCAAACTCCAATGGGGTCCACATATTGATAAGCTATCGAACAGACTGAGCTCTGCAGCTTTTGCATGCAGGAAAATCCGTCACTTGACAGATTCAAAAACAGCCAGATTAGTTTATTTTAGTTATTTTCATAGTATTATGTCCTACGGTATTCTGCTCTGGGGCAGTGCTGCTGACATAAATACTATTTTTGTGCTGCAGAAGCGGGCTGTTCGTGCGATTTATAAAATGAATAATAGAGATTCTCTTAGAAATAAGTTTAAAGAAGTAAATATATTGACAGTCCATAGTCAATATATTTACGAGAATATTATGTATGTCCATAAGAACATTGTTAACTTTCGAAGAAACTGTGATATACATAACTTTAATACTAGAAACAAGGACAAACTTGCAGTGCCCACTACTCGGCTCCATAAAATAAAAAACTCGTTCAAGGGTAATTGTGTAAGATTTTACAATAAACTCCCAAGCACTTTGACAGATCTATCAATTAATAAGTTCAAGAAATACATCAAGCAAAGGCTTATTTCTAAAGCTTACTACAGTATTAAAGAGTACATAGACGATAAAAATGCTTGGGACTGAATTGTTCTAATTAATTGTGAGCATCCTCACTGCCAGAGTTTCTTTTACTGGACACTTGGAGGCCTTTTACACCTCCAAAGATTAATTTAATTATACAACTCTTGACTGTTGGGACCATTTACATCTCCTATCATCATTGTATTATTCACTAAAGAGACTATACATCTCTGTTATTTATATTTTAATTATTTTATTATGACATTTGAGACTTTTTACATCTCTCAGAAACAATAATTAAGTACTTTTTTCTGATAATATGATACAAATAATAATACCAAATGTTCTGTAAAAAATGAAATGAAATGACATGTGAAAGTGCCCTTGTGGCCTATTTACAGAATAAACGTTTTGAGTTTTGAGTTTAGTATGAAGCTGCAGATGAAACACCAACAGATCCCGAAAAACTGTTTAAAATTAACGTCTTTTACCTTATGATAGATACAATTGAAAATGCATTGGTCACTCGGTTTGGACAATTATCCAAATTCAATGATACATGGTCTTTTTTGTACAGCATCAAAATAATTCCTGATAAGTCTTTATTAGAAAAAGCCTGTGCGCGTGTTTTCGACGAAACGTGCTATCGGTGTACCGTGTCATCGGGCAATGATTTTTTCTATGAAATGAACATCGGTGAACGATGCATTCGACAAACAGTTAGATCGATAAATCGAGTTTCGGCGAAGTGTACGGAGCTCCTATATTGACATTTTCAAGAATTTATACAAACGCAGCATTGGTAGAGCGAAACTGGACCAGACTGGATCTTATATAAAAAATATGTAGAGGCGTGAGACAGGGTGACCCCTTACCGCCAACGTTATTTATCTCTGTTCTACATTCCATAATGAACGAACTGGACTGGTCAAAGAAGGGAATAAATGTTGATGGCAGATGTCTAAGCCACCTTCGTTTCACTGACGACATCGTCCTGGTATCTGAATCCCCGAAACATATTGAACAGATGCTACAAGACCTTCAACAGGCGAGTGGAAATATTGGTCTAGAAATTAATACAACTAAGACAAAAGTAATGACGAACAGTATAAAGATACCGATACAAACCACCAACAAAGACTTTTTAGAATATTTAAATGAATACATTTACCTTGGCAATAGAATATCTTTCAAAAATAGAAACGAAGAAGAAGTAAAACGAAGAATAACATTGACATGGAAAAAGTTTTGGAGTTACAAAGAGATTCTAAAGTCAAAGATACCAATAAGATTAAAAAAGAAAGTCATAGATTCGTGCCTTTTACCCTGTCTCACATATGGCTGCCAAACATGGATCTTCAACAAAGATACTACAACTAACTAACTGTATCTCATGAACCGTGATAGTTAGACAGTTGAAATTTTCTAGATGATGTATTTCTCTTGCCGCTATAACAAATACTAAAAAACAGAATATAATTATTATCGCATGTACAAGGGCGAGCTTGTCTCTAAAAAGAGATTTCTTCCAGCAAAACAAGGCATTACAGGAATTGCTATCATAAAAGGGTAGGCAGTGCACAATAATTACTATAACAAAAATGCCCAGGAATAAATTAAAATATCTGTAAAATACAGATAGCAAATACGAAATAATTACCGATATATACATAAACTTTACATATAATAATATAAATACAATAACTTTTACGAAAGAGACAGGTAGTGCTCTGATATGTTTCAAGAAAAATGAGTCGGACTGTCTCTTATAGTGCAAAGAGGTGCATTCCAGAGTCGGACCGCCCGCAACCTGAAAGAGCGTTTATACGCAGCGCTGCTATGCCGCGGAGTAGCTAAAAGTGAATAATTAAATATCATCGGAGAAATGCTCATGGCAAACTTAAAAGTAGAAAGACGAAAATTCTTATAAGAGACCCCATAAACAACCAGTGTATTCGACGGAGTTCCAATACTAACCGTAAACGAAATCAAATATCTCGGCACATATATTACGGCAGGACATAGGACACAATAAAAAAGAGGTGCCGGCAAGCCATATGCAATTCCAAGGCCAATGCATTTTATAATGAAATCCAACATGGACTGGAATATAGTGCGCCTGATTTACAAAATGGTCATTGCACAGTTTTTAAAATACGGACAAAAAGCGGCAACCCTCACTAAAGCAAACAGTTGAAAGTCAGTTCTTGACTAAGAAAATATGAACGCCTGATCCTCAGAGACATGTTTGAGAACGCCAGAAGCTTTCCAAGATACCACAAAATTCATGACTGACTACAGGGCAAAACGATAACCAAACTAATCAAAAACCACCGGATGTGTTACAATACATATTCTGCGACGCCCACAACAGCACTTACTACACGCTCCATTCAAATACGAAGCAAGGAAGAAGAAAGACGGCCGACTTATATACACCTGGAAAGATTTCCTTAAGCTTGACATCAAATACTACGGTGAAGCACACAGTTACTGGACAGAATCATCACACAACAGGGACGAAGTCAGGATGGCCTAGAGGCAAATATACCGTATTCCAGAAACAGAGAGCGAAAGCGAAACTGGGAACTTACCGGAACCCAAACGAACACGACTCAGGAAACTCAACTAATAACAATAACTGAAAATAGAAGGAAAACAAGAACTTGAAGAAAACAACAGCTGCTCTCCAAATCCCACATCCTCCCCATTCCACATATCCTATATTGGCTTCAGGCTGAAGAGTCGGTCGATTGAATTCACTATCCTTCCCCTCCTATAGAGCAGGTCATTCCGCCCCCCCTCAAAACTTGTGCCCTCTGGTATGCCGGCCGAAAGACCGGAACAGGTTTAGAACCCTGGCTGGAGAAGCACCATTCATTCATTCATTCATATTTAAGGGGGCTCCCATACAACAATTCTTTCAATACCACATACAAACTTATGAATGCACCTGGTTAGGTACATGGAGTGTGAAAGCAGCCGCACCAATAACTTTGTAAACAACATTTTGCTATGTAAAATCCAAACTAATCACTCCACACCATCCCTACCATTGTAGGGTGGTACGAAACCCTTCGTGCGTGAGTCCGACTTGCACTTGGCCGGGTTTAACTTTTGGTGGATTGTAACAAACATTATTCCACGCCCGTGAGGTAAGCGCGTCGGTACGCCACGAGCTAGATCGCCACACGACGTTGGAGACAAGCGGCGTGTTTCTATAATCAAAATACCATAACCAACAACCCTTCAATCCTATAATTGCTTTGTTTTTATAGTATCTGTGGTTTGAAGGCGCTTTGCAGGTGTTTTGCGAATACCTTCGAGGATCGTAAATTCGATACCGAGTGGTATTTCCTGTTCTCTTCATAGATATTCGAAACAGTTTTAGTAAGAATACGTGTAAATGTCGTTCCACATCAGCAAAATTAAATAATTACAAAATTATTAACAGCAAGGTCTGTGTTGAGCCAGATTAACCCCATACAGACCCATCATTTAAGTAATCTTGAACATTGTCATATCCCTTTTTCGACAAAGTCGCTTTAACATGGATTTTAAATTGCTCAAATGGCAATTTCAAGATCTCCAGAGGTATCTTGTTGTAGTAGAGAATGCATTGACCCTTGAAAGAATTGCTAACCTTCGCGAGTCTAAAACGGAGCGCAAGTAGTCTGTGATTATTTCTTAGGTTAACATTACAGCTATCGCTAAGTTTGGGAAATTTTGTAAGGTTCTTGCATTGTACATACATTATATTTTCGAAAATAAATTGACTAGCTACAGTTAGTATGTCAATTTCTTTAAAAAGCTGTCTTAAGGAGTCTGTGCGTTTTAAATTATAAATTGCTCGAATAGCTCTTTTCTGTAAAATAAAAATAGTTTGAATATTCGCTGCTTTCCCCCACAACAAGATACCATAGGACATGACACTATGAAAGTAACTAAAATATACTAGCCTAGATGTATCCACATCCGTGTTTTGTCTGATGTTCCTAACAACGTAAGCCGCATAACTTAATTTACCAGCCAATTTATCTATGTGGGGTCCCCACTGCAATTTGTTATCAATGGTTATTCCAAGAAACTTCGTGTCATTTACTAATTCTAACCTATTGCTGTCCAACACTAAACTGGTCCCAACTTGCCTGACATTTGGAAGTGAGAATTTGATACATTTGGTTTTACCAGCATTTAACAAAAAATTGTTAACTGTGAACCAATTCAAGGTTAAAGATAATACTCTATTGACATCATCAAAATCTTCTTTTTGTCTTTCAATTTTGAAGACCAGTGAAGTATCAACAGCAAACAACACTATATTAGTCAATTTCTCCACCATAAAAGGCAGATCGTTAATATATACCAGGAATAAGAAAGGGCCTAATATGGAACCTTGTGGAACGCCAATTTTTACCCCCGATCCATCAGATTTAACGCCGTTGACTTCTGCCTTTTGAATTCTATTGCTTAGGTATGATCTTAGTAGATCCAACGCTTTATTTCTAACTCCGTAATGATTTAATTTCATTAGTAACGTGTCATGATCAACACAATCAAATGCCTTCGACAGATCGCAAAAAACACCGATAGCATCCTGTGCGGCTTCCCATGCAGAATAAATATGAGATATAAGGGTAATACCTGCATCCGTAGTCGATTTACCCCTAGAGAAACCGTATTGCTTGGCGTGGAGTTGTTTTGTACGGTTGAAGTGTGAGAGCATTTGATTGAGTATAATCTTTTCAAAAATTTTACTTAGTGCTGGAAGAACCGATAATGGTCTGAAATTTGACGGATCACCCTTGTCTCCCGACTTGAACAGAGGTATAAGTTTACTGTGTTTCATGAGGTCTGGGAAAGCTCCATCATCAACACATTTATTAAATATATAAGCTAGGTGTGGGGCTATAACAAGTATTATTGAACCAATGACTTTGACTGAAATACCCTACAGGTCTTCAGTATTTTTTAAGTTAAGTAATCTATACGTTTTGACAATATCCTGGGGATATACATGATACAATTTAAAATCTACATTACTGATGCTAGTGCTGTTTTTTAACAAAACCTCTGCTTTATATGGAGATGAATTTAGACGCTTTGTTGTGAGTAAGGGTGCATTGGTGAAGAATGTTTCAAAAGCTCGAGCTACCTCAGCGTTGGATTTAACAACATCATCACCTATCTTTAAGCAGAAATCATTATCCCTTGGTATAACTTTGCCAGTTTCACGGTTTATGATTTGCCAAACCGTTTTCATTCTATTATTTGAATTTTGTATTTTTATATTTATGTGTAAAGTTTTAGCAGTTCTACAAACCAACTTGAAAGTTTTGGAATATTTTTAACATAGTCATGAAATTTTATATCAAAGTTATAGGTTTTTTGTTCATAAAGATCATACAAGATAGCTCTACTTTTACGAATTCCAAATGTTGCCCAGTCATTAAATTTAGATTTACCGTTGTTGGCACTGACTTTCTTTAATTTAAAAACTGTATTGAATTCTGTTTGAATAATGTTGAAGAAGTCAGAATAGATTTTGTTCGGGTTCTGTTCATCAAAATCCGGTACTGGCAAACCCATATCTAAGTTTTTCATATACATCTCTAGTCTATGGGATGTAATAGGCCTATAAAATGATGGATCAGTCTTATTTTCACTAGTAATTTGGAATGAAACTGTTTGACCACTGTGATCGGAAGGTAAACAGTTAATTACATTTTTACTTGTGAATGCACAGTCACAAAAAACGTTATCTAAGCAAGTTTGGCTGGAAAGTGTAATTTTAGTCGGCTCTAGAAATACATGACATAAATTAAATGATTTGAACAGAGTTATTAATCGTCGCTTCAGTATTGTATCTACAAGCAGATCTACATTAAGATCGCCACAAATAATTTACTTTTTTCTGTTATTACACAGTTTAATGAGGGCTTCCTCCATAATTTTCTCGAATATTTAAAAATTGCCATGGCCTTTTTCATCTCTTGGAGGTCTGTAGACACAAACAATAATATGGCTATCCAACTCAACACAAGATACCTCTATTTGTCTTTCCACAGTAAGTGTAAGAATATCTTTCCGTTGTTTCACCTTAATATTATTTTTACTAAGATTAAAGAACCACCTCTATCAGCAGTCTTTCTATTGTAACAACTGACAATTTTGTAATTATTTATGTTAAAAGACATCATATTTTCCTTTAACCAATGTTCTGTAATACAAATAACACCAGTGTCCGAATTATTAAGAAATAATTCTAATACAAGTTCTTTGCCAGGTAGCCCCTGCATGTTTTGGTGGGTAATATTTAAGTGGGGCTTACCCTTTGTCTGAATATTATTTAATATTGGGATATTATTAGACTTTTTTGACTTATTTAATTCGGGCAAGATATAACACATTTTTGATCTCCTATGCTTGCTTGATATATTTATTGGCGTATGTATGCTAGAGATTTCCTCTATTGTCTTAAAAACTAATTTATATTACTTGGAATGTTTTCCAATATCCCTTGTCTGTGCTCAATAGAAGCAGTCAGGTTAGCCAAATTCTTGGCTGTAATACTAAAAAAATAAGATAGCGACACAGCTACCTGTCGTTTGTAAAAATCTGAAAGGTAGTAACTACATTTGGTCAAATAAACATTTTTACTAACATATTTGTTAGAGTCAATCAAATGAATCAAACTATTATTATATGACATTGTATGTAATGTCATATTTAGCTTATATCTAAGGTCATTTTCAGTTTGTGGCAATCTTTTACTATATGGGAATGTAAACATAACAATTTTATTAACATTCAGTGAGCAAAGTGTTTCAAAATATTTAATTAGGTCCCATTTGTTTACCTCACCCCTATTTCCAAACATGAGTATTAAGTTTGATTCAGGTGTCAGATCAAGTGTCTTAGTTATTTTTTGCATATATCATGAAAACTGGAGTTTGGTAAACAGTTATTTATGACTGAGTGTCCCAATTTATTCAATAATATGCCTAAGTTTCTTCCAATTTCATCACAAAACATGACGGTTTTGCTTGTGATGCTTTTGTGCGACCCTGAAATCCTGGGTCGGATACTTATTTTAAGGCTCGTGGTTGAAGCTGGTCTCCGGCTGTTGCAAGGAACGTTGGCAGTCACACAAATGATTGGCGTCCAAAGAGTCATAGCGTTCCTGATTACTATGAGACAGTTTAAGCAGCTCATCCATGGCCAGGGAGTACTCCTCAATGGCCTCTTGAGATTTTTCGTAGCGGGCAGTAATAGATCTCAAGCAGCCATTGAGAGTGGCAAGTTCAGACTCAAGATTTTGCAGGTCTTTCTCATATTTTGTTTTATTAATTTCTAACTCTGCCATACACATTTTAAACTTTTCCAAAATTTCTATTTTACTGTTATTATATAAACTTTTATTGAGATTTTTATGAGATTTTAATTTTTTTGATGTTTGAGTTATGTGTTTTTTAATTTTAACATATCTTTTTGATGCGTTTTTGCTGCATGTTGAACCAGTGCCCACCACTGAGTCTTCATGAGTCAAATCAATCACTGCACTGGACACATCACTACATGCAACAGAAACTTGGCCGGTTGACTTATGCGCTAATATCAATTCCTCAAATAAATTTTGGGATTATTGTCCTGCTGAACCATGAGACTCCTCTTCTAATTGTGTGATTTGGTTGTGGGCATCAGACAAGTCCTTTTCCAGGGTAGAAATTCGCTTCAAAGCAAACTCATATTCAGCAGCGCACTGATCAAAACCATGAATTATCATTTTTGACCTATTTTGTTCTTCAAGTACATTTTCATATTGTGAGTGTAAAGTAGTCAGCTCGGTTTTTAGTTTAGAATTATTACCTAATGCTTCTAGCAATATCTTTTCATTGTCCTCCCGTTCACAAGTCAACTGGCTACACAATTCCCTAGATAGTTTTAATTCTTCTAAAGCCAGGTTAAGTTGGGATTCTACTTGGCGTGCTTTACGGGTTTGCATGCGACTGTCCTGTCCTGTGAATACAATGTTCTGTAATGTGATTTGGGTTATTTTAATTTTTAATCAACACTCTCATTCTTTCTTTTAATTTGTATTTACACACACGCTAGTTTATTGCTCACAGTTCTCCTCGTTGCCACATGTACTGTCACTAGAAATAACTACTTTTTGCTCCTCAGCATACCACCTGTAACCTGCGCGGTCGGCGGACAACTGTCCCACCCTGCCATTACTGACGTATATGCCATCGAGACAAAATTATACTAAAATTTATAGATAAATAGCCAATACACTGAAGCAACAATATACCAAAATCGTGGACGAATAATACTAGAGGACATGCAAACGTAGTACTTTGAAGCGTAATTCGATTTTTAGTTAAAATGTATATTGCTAGATAGTGCTACTTTTCTATTAAAGGTAGTATCACAGACCAGATATCGAGATAGACAGCGAAAGTCTACCTACTTCGCGTGTTTTTAATAAGCGAACTTCGCTCATCCCGGCTCAGTCGCTCTCTGGCTGTTCGAACGTAAGCCGTGTACTAATAAACATAAAAATGCCCCACTGTGCCGTTGTAAATTGCTACAACTCAAGCAATGTTGTTTCCAAAGAAAACGACGGCGTTACCTTTCATACGTAAGTAATTTTATTTCTGAAATTCGCCTAATTTATTTAATAATCAATTATTTTTAATTTCGAGTAGCGTCTCCCGTTTTTACTGAGTTAGGTTGAACAATAGCGTATATTTCCCATGGACTTCATCCACTGCTGCTTCCACTTTACACAATTCATGGATATCTCTTTCGTAGCCCTCAATGAACAGTGAAACAAACTATACTTCCGTTAACCTTACAGTTGCATGGTACAGTCGATTTGCTCATTTTTCTGTCGATTTAATCAGATAGTGTTGTACAATGCGACGATTCTTGCAAAATCGCTGGACGATTCGATTTTGTTGACGGAAGAATGATAATTCTGAGTTGCATTTTCATTGCAATCTATATTTTAGTAGTAGAATAACGTATATGTGAGATTGTTATGTATTAATTTTATGTTAATATATAAAAGAAGACTGAGTGAGTGACTGACTGACTGACTGACATATCAAAGAACAGCCCAACCCGCTGGGTATAGAGATTCCAAATTTAGCAAGTAGATTCTTTATGAGGTCTGGGGGTGCACTGAGACAAGATTTTTAAAAATGTACCCTCTAAGGGGTTGAATGAAATGGGTGTCCGAAGTTTGTATGGGAAAATAAGATTAGATTAACTATTTTGTTAGAAACTATACAGATACTCCTCTCGATAAATAAGTAAAAATATGTTTAAGGTTTTTTCAGAATTCACCCCTAAAGGAGGGATAGGGGGTGACAAAGTCTGAATATTAACAAGTGTATCGTTTGAATGGTTTATTGGGTGGCTGAATACGAAAACAACAATGATTCTAAAATTCTAAAATTGACGTAAAAATATCATCATTTTTAAAAATTTACCGCCTAGGGGGTAAAACGGGCGTTCAAGGTTTTTTAAAGGGAAGAGATAAGTTTGACTATTTTATTTTAGACTTCATAGAAGTACCTACTACTATATCAGCAGTATCAATATGGGTGTCGTTTTTATGGTTTTTTGGGACGTTAATTACGGAAAATGGCATCTATTTGGATATTTAATAAAGAGGACATTAAAATTACCCCGAATTTAACGTGAGCGAAGCCGCAGGTTAAAGCTAGTATTTCATATTTTCCTTGTATTGTACGCTGAATGTGCAATAAAGAATTATGAATAATAATAATTATAATAAATATATTTCAGTACAGTATATTTGATACCCAGGGGAGAATAGAGATAGCTCCCAATCTCTCTTCTCTAATACTTTACGAAGTAGTGGGCCTAAGAGTTATTTCTATTTACCCTTGGTTATCAATACACCTCGTTTTACGTTACCCACATTATTCTAGTCAGCCCCCTTAATTAGTAACTTTAATCCAGTGTAGGAAGCAGGAATAATTACGCGTCGAAAAAGTATGCGAATCGAACTGTCAGTGACTCTTATGTACAATGACATAAGGTTCATGTTTTCTGAACTTGAAAACTTATTATTCCTGCTTGAGCCAGGTCAAATGCAACGCAGTGTTGATTGATTGTATATAACTATCGGAAATCTGATACTATTCAACAGTTTAAGATCGATTCGAGTTACTGAATAAGGGGGCTGGACGGATTTACACATGAATAATAAAAGGTAAATAGGTACTACAGACAAATACATACTTTAACACTCTATGATGTGATATCCGAGTGCGATGCTACGATACGATCTACCGCTCGAAACACTGCCGGCATACTGACAAAAAGGCAACGCGGTAGGTACGTGGTCGTGGTAGGTAGGGGATTCCCGCAGCAGCGCTCATTTTGAATCGATTTGGCGGCGCGCCTTTGACTCTGTTTCACGATTAACATGTCAACCCATCACTAAAAGGCGCTCGTGACGTCATAGTAGGTAGTGAAAAAGTTACACGGTTGGTTCTCATACATTCTACCGTGTTTGCTGCGTCTATCTCGATATCTGGTCTGTGGGTAGTATCGTGGTGTTGCTCATAATTTAGGAAAGATGGCGGTATAAGCGGTAATTTCCTAAGAACAAACAAGGCTTACGCTTATGCGATCTCTGATTTTTCGTCGATTTTACAATGGATTATACTATGCCGTCAGCCTAAGCACCTAGCATCTATTGCATGGTACAGCGACATCTAGAAATAATACAGCATATTGGATTTCTAGCAGGGTACGTTTTTGTATGCGGTGGTCAGTCCTCTAGTCATATTCGCCCATGGCCAAAATAAACTAAACCATCAAAGAAATGTCGCGTTCCGAATCACGTCAACAAAGACATCATCGCTCACGTGACGTCACGACCATCATCATGCCCGTTCATCGTGACGTAATTGCCAATTACAGACGTAGGCAGTCTTAGTTGTTATATTAGCTTTGTTTTGGGTGACTAACTGAGCAAATAAACAATTAAGGAGAGCCAGGAGTCGCTGCTGGTTGCTGTTCTAAGGTTGATTGTCAGCTATCAGTGTGACAGTTGTCACTTTTGATGGCTCGCTCGCAGTGCTGAGCTTCAGAAGCATGGGCGATGATAGCACAACATGGCGGCGTTAACGATGTCATTCATGTGAACCATTTTGAGCTATCGTTGTCACGATAACATCATACACACATAACTCATTAGATTATGGTGCAATTTGGAACGCGCCGAAAGTGTACGCAATTTAAAATTGACGTTACATCTTTATACATATAATCAAAGAGTTTCAGTCATCTGAGATTACATGGGAAAATGTGGGGCATTTTTGAAGCAATCAATCGACGATCTTCGTCTGATCATAAAGATCAATTGTCTATAAGATTTTACGCACGATCCAATTTATAGGGTTGAATATATTTTCGTTCATTCAAAATAACCTAACTTCTTTCTTTATTATTAACAGGCGCTCAGCGCAGTCAGAATGTTTTTGACAGCTCAAAAACAGTATCCATCCATATTATATTCCTCATACATACGTTCAGTCAGTCAGGTAGCGAGCGAACATTTTTTCAATTTTTTTCATGTTTATTTCCGATAAATTAAAAATTATCGTTCTCTAGCACGTCAGTCAGTTCAAGTTTAACAGGTTCGTTTTGCAAATATTCAATTATTCATTCAGGTATATTAATTATCGTTGCACTGATAAGAAAGTCTGGAGTTTCTGTGTTTTCTTTACAGATTCCTTCTCCCATGCTGTATCGAAATTGTAAGAAACTACGTAAATAATATTATTCAGTTTTCATTTGTAATTATAGGCTGCTCGTAGTTTTATTTGCTTATTGTACAGAAAGATGCCAAGTAAACATCGCATGCTTTTTCCAGATGTAATCGTTCGAGATTCACCACCATGGATTCCAAATATGCCACTATTGATGGAGAACATGAGAAAAAAGCCAATAAGCGAAAAAGCAATTCAATTGACAAACTTCAGGTCAAAAAGTTGAAAATTATTAACAGTTTGAAACATATAGTCCACATACCTCAGAAGAAAGAAGAAGTGACTGCTTCTAATAATAGTGATGATGGTGTGGTTAAGCAGAAGCATGTCACTGAAGATCTGCAGGAAGCCAGGAAACGGCTTCCAGTGTATGCAGTTCGTGGGAGGTATGTTTCCATATATATTAAGAGCCTGTATGATTGGTACATATAAATAATATTCAATTCATGTATTTGGTTTACAGTATATCTCTGATTTCTGTCTGCCTTTTGGCTTTGGCCTCCCAACATTTCCATTTGCCTCTGTCCAACGTCACTCTATTCCAGTGCTGTGTCCTTAGGCGTAATTTGTCATCACATCTTCTTGCCGGGTGACCCCGTCTTCTACTGCCATCCACCATTGGGTGACCTGCTGGCTCCATTTATTTTCCGGGCAACGGAGCATATGACCCATGCTCCATCATCCATGTGACTTTGGTTTTCATTCTTATTTCCTTGTTCCTTATTTTTCCTGATTTTCTCTGTGCTTTTCAGTAAGGGACAAGGTCTTGCAGCCTTATGTCAGGCAGGGAAGGAAATACTTGTTGAATGTTTTTGTTTTGATATGGATGTTCTAGCTTATAATTCTTGATAACTTCTTTCAAACAACTTACTTTTTCAATCTATATTTATTTATTAGCCATGTTACTGACAAAATTAACTACAGTATAAATAAAAAAATAGCCTTTATTTCCAAACCAATTACAGCAGGACCTCTTTAATCTGGACCCCCTTTTAATCCGAAGGCCCCACATTTGGACATTCCTTTGCCAGAAAAAATGCTTTTACCTAAATTTTGTAATAAAGCTTTTTATTTGTCATTAAATATTATAAATTTCACAATACTATTAGTTTTATTTCCTAAAAAATACCTATATATTTTTTGTACTATAATCCGAACACTACACAAATCCGAATGGGGGGTAAATTTTCGGAGTTCGGATTAAAGAGGTCCTGCTGTATTTACAATTCACTACATTTTGTTTTGACTAAAAACATGCATAAGTTTTATTTAATGTCCCTACATAAAATTATCTTTATTTTTAACCCCTTAACTAAAAAAATATAATTAAATTATTTTTATCACAATCATTATAAATACATTTCTGATTTCAATTGTGCTTAGTCAAATTTATTTTGACACAACATTACAATTAATAGCATGCATTGTTTTATTTTTATATTATTTCTTAGCATGACATCCTTTGATATAATTTAGTATTTATTTTAGTCAAAACCGTCAGTTGATCAACTAATGTTTTTTTTTCTCGTAAGTTGGTCAACTATTGACATAAAATTATCTTTAAACGAAATACCAGGGCAAACACTGTGGTAGCTTAGGTGAAGACTAGAGGGGACGAGCGCAGCGAAGCCCCCTCTAGTCTTCGTGTTAGGTTGACATTTAAGAACAAAAGAAACTTAAATTCTAAACTCTGTCGGTCTGGTTTACTTGTACTTGTGTACTTGTTGGTGTGTACTATAATTGTTTACTGATAAAAGTTTGGAGTCTTTTCTAACATATCCTGGCAACACTACACAATGTCTCTAATTTCTGAGTACCTCTTGGCGTAGGCCTCCTCTAATGCTTCCCACTGTTTTCTATCATTAGCTACCCTTCTCCAGTTCGTTCCTGTTGTCAGCTTTAGGTCACATTCCCATCTCATTAGTTGTTTAAAAATACTTCTTTTGCTATCCCTGGGGTACGACTCAGTCACCTCGAGGGTCGATATCATATCAACTGTCCATCTCCATTTTTGTTGATCTATTCTGCCAAGTATGCTGGTAAGTCTGGTGTTGTCTCTGAGGTCAATGTTTCTTATTTTATCCTGGCGCTTTGTCCCTGTTATGCTCCTCTATAGCATAGCAATTTTTTCTCTCAGGGTTTTAGTAAGAGCCCATGTCTTACAACCAAAAGTTATGCAGGGAGGATGCATGTGTTATCGGTTCTTTCTTTCTTTCTTTTCAGTGCCATACCCAGATTGTTTGACTTCATTATTTCCTTCAGCAATCATTGTATTTGGGCAATTTTTTCTAAGCAGTACCATGTTACCAAATGGAAAAAATGGAATTAATTTTTGATGGATATGATGCATTTAATCAAGATTATACTATAGTGATCAAAAATGAATAAGTAACCTGAATTTTCTGAAAATAATATTTTTCCTTGCTGAGGAGAGGTCTTGCTTTAGACTTCCATTTGGTAACTTTATAAAACTGCATTAAAAAAACATATACAGTTAATATTTCCATCAAATATATATTTAAATACTTCAGGAAACCCTAACTTTGCAACATAATTTTTGTTTAGTTGTAAAAGCTATTATTTCCATTAAAATTATGACTAAATCCATCCATTTGGTAGCGTTTTGGTCCCTTCAATTACATATCTTCGATTTTTTAGTACTTTAGAGTAAGTTCTATGCCGTGATCTTTTTTCTATAAATGCTAGCTTATGTCCTTTATAGATATGAAGGACAAAAAATAATGAAGGATACAATGAAAATCAACAAAATATTAATTTTACTCAGGAAAACATGATACAGTTACCAAATGGAAGACCAAAGAAACGTTTTTGAAAAATATAAAGCTTTGTTCATATGCGATTGTGCGATGCGAAAACTCACTGAATTTGAAAACATATAAAAGGTTTATCTATCGATCTAAAATACAGATTTTAATACAACATTTATTGACCTGATAAAAAAAATCAAAAGTCACTTAAAACATATCTGAGCGGCCTCGGACTTTTATAACTATAGGTGACTGGAAACTTATTAAATATTTGCATTTGGTACATTTACGTCTACTTCAAAATATATTCTAAGATAATATTTGATATCAAAGGGCAAGTTATGTTTATGAAAATTGAAAACCAATGATAATTTATAAAATATTTTTTTATTTATTGATGTTTTGTTTAAAATTAACAAATAACAAACAACATGTTTTATGGTCGTCATCAAAAAGATTTATATACGTATTACAGATTTTCTTAGCTTTGAAGTTTTGTTATTTTTTTTCTATTGATCTGTTTTTCTTTCTCCTATAATTATTTTCACTTGTTAGTGTATTTCCTTGAAATTGTTTTGTCGGATAGTATCTAGTTTTTTTGGCATTTTCTTCCTTATTCGTTCGTTGTTGACTAGGTAAAATCATGGGCAAAAATTGTATGCGACTCGAGACTAAAACAAAATACAAAAATCGGTTCGGCAGCAAGTACCGTACAAGCAACTTCTCTTGAGAAGAATCGAATTTAAAGAATTTTCACGAAAAAGATGACGTCATAGTGGGTCCGCCATTTTGAATTTTAAAAAACTGATGAAAGATTCGAAACCAGCACCCTCAAAAACCCACATCTACCCCTCAATACTTGGAATTACATACAAAATTAACGTTGCGTGTTCAAAAAAGTCAGTTTTTTACAAATAAAAAACGAACCGCTGGACCGATTTTTTCTAGACTCCTTTCAGATCTAAGTCATGACGTGGCGTATCGATTGATATGGTCATCAAAGCGATTCGGTCCAGTAGTTATTGAGAAAACGAATTCCATAATTTTGATCACGTACATACGTACGTACACACACACACACACACACACACACACACAGACATCACTCTAAAAATGATTGCAAATGATTCTCCAGGTCTTAAAACGTAAAGAAAACACAAAATTACCTATTTCAATTTTCAGACCTATTATAATAACTTCTCAAGAGAAGTTAAAAATACATCATAATATTAAATATAAGGTATTAGTATTAACATTTTATAAATATATTTATTACTTTTTTAAAATTTAATTTATTTTTAATTTATTTTAAGAGTTTGCAGTAGCAAATGTTGGCGAAAATGACCATCATTCATTATATAAACTTTCAGATTCCCTTCCTTATGTACCTTGCCTTTATGATTCCACTTTGTAACGTTTTGAATTCAGCTTATATGTAACGTTATCAAATGGACGTAAAGTTTTCATTTTCTTAACCTGAAATTGAAGGTTTCTAGATTTATATTTCATGCGTAAAATACTACTTATTTATTAGATTAGTTTATAAACAGACTTGCAGTTGATGCATTTCAATTAAACAAAACCATAACTTATCTCAATTACGCGTTATAAAGTGGAAATATTTTTTCGCTTCGTTCTGTATGCCTGTAATAAATGTAGCCTGAAAATTAAAATGTGTACTATTTAGTAGTTTATTTCTTCAAATTGTCGAGATATCGGCGTTACAAAATAGGAATTCCGCATATGCTTAAAAACGCGATATACAATAAAAATTAAAAATACTTGTACTTTTATCCTTAAAACGCGTATAATTATGGATGTTTTCATAATTAACGTTATATAAATGACCGGAAAATCTAATTTCTTATACTTAGGTATAGTAATAAAATTTAAAATAAATCGCAGTCGAATGTTGGTTAGTCGTCGTGCTACACAAAAAATGTGCTAAAATAAGTGAGCATTTATTTGATGAAAATGTTATATTTCATTACACAATTTATGCAAATTTTCAAGCTTGTCCATTATAGATCCGATCTACATCAAAAATGTTGTGATAATTTCCTTGAGATTACAATTAATAACATGTGAAGTCGCGTAACAGCCCAAGAAGTGGGTATGACTGTTTTGAAAAAAATACCCATTTATCTCTTTTTCAGTTTGGTTTTTCGGTGATATTGTTTGACCTAGATAGGTGTATCTATTTTTCGACATATTACAAGGTTTTGTTGTTTACTCTTATATTTATTTTAGTTTAGTTTGTCTTGACCTTTGCCTTGCTAGAGTTCATTGTAGGTCATCTTTCTCACTTTCGTCATTATCTATCATTGGATTAAATACAAATGATATAGCAGGCATGCCCAAATGGTTGATCGCGATTTACCGATGACGGCTATTAATTGAGTCGATTGCGGCAAGGCAAAATAAAAATCCATTAAGTTTAACTCTGACTCACACGCAAAGGATTCCTTACCATTGTAAATCACAATTAAGTTCTTTGAAGGCGACGGCTGCCTCTAAGGCTCTAGCTATGTAAACTTTCTGGGGTGGTTTGTACCTCCCCGCTATTGGCCCATGTTGCGAGTTACTAGTCCTTGTTGGTAACTCGTCATTCCTAAAAATAGAGACATAATACATTTCTGTATTTAATGTGTCGTCTCAGGTACTCTTCGCTGGACATGCTAGCCACATAAAACTTCGGGAGCGGCATGCGCCGTCTTTTTTAAATCCAGTTATTTCATGGGTTCCCAGTGGTTGTGAAGCGCACAAGGGTGCCCTACGGTAATGCTAAGGGGAGAGCGGCGAGTGGTTGATTAACAATTTCACGCTGCGGAAAAATCGTCGGCCGCCTCTCATGGCCGGGCTCTTTAAATACCTGATGATGATGTGGTTCGACCGATTTCGGTCACGGCGACCGCTTCAACTTATCTTCTGTCGACATAGTCCAATGTTTGAAGCAGTTAAGTGGTCTCCCTCGTCCTTTTCTCCCTTAACCCAATGGAACGGAATCTGCTACGACTGGCGGCAGGTTTGGATGCAGTCTCTGACCGGCAGTCACTTCTAATCTCAACTGCCGCCCTAGGGCATCAACTTTGCCTTGCTCGGTTCTTATCAGCATGAACTGCCGTCAACGCCGAGTTAGACTTCATGCACGAGGCGGGAAGTATCCGCTTGAAAACCCTGTCTGCTGGCGCATTCAGAACCCCTCACCGGGTATAGCCCAAGAGCTGACGTGCTTTACCGGGGTGTGACCGTTGAGTGCACAAAAACTACTTGGGGCCGCCGCCGGTGAGAGTTTGTAGACCAGTACGATTCACCACACGACGATTCCTAGGGTCGGCTGACAAATCCTGGAATTACTCTTCTACACCCCTTTTTTAAATACCTACTGTTTACTGGAATGTCACCATGTAACATTTCAAAGCCGGCTGCAGCGCATTAGTCATTGGCCAAGGTTCGAACTAAGAATGCGAGTCACGAGTGCGAGAAGATGCTAATCTTCTCGCACTCGTAACTCGTAGCCATTTTCGACCTATAGTAATATTTTTAACTCCACTTCTTTACAGGCTTATTGAAGAAATCAAGAAAAATGGTACAATGATATTGATTGGTGAGACTGGCAGTGGAAAGACAACACAAATTCCACAACTGATACATGGGGCTCGGTTGGAAGGCACTGGTGCTATAGCAATTACGCAACCTCGGAGGGTAGCGGCAATTACTATAGCAACCAGGGTCGCTGCCGAGATGAACACTGAAGTGGGTTCTATAGTTGGGCAAGTATACTTTATTGATTACACATGATCTTGGGATGGATCTCAAAATCCTTCATATCAAACTGAGTCCATAGCAGTGCAGAGGATTTGGTGGTCGTTGATGTCGAATCCCGCAACGACGAATAGCCTCGACGTCACACTACAAACTCTCTAGTGAATGAGTACTCTTTAGTTAATGAGTAGACGTAGAGGTTACTCGTCGTGGCGGGACTTGACTTCAAGGGTCTTACCAAAAAAATACTCCTGTTCAACACTTGTTTAAAATCACAAAAATGTATAGGATTGAAACTTTATTTTAAGGTTAAACTATGTGTAACATTTTTGAATAAAAACGACAAGGAACCTAAATCGGAGTTTAGACAATTCTTAAACAAGAAAAATAATGGTGTTGGGCCATATGTATCATGTATAAGTTTATATTCCTCTGTTTATGTTCGTAGGGCAATATTTTAGATCAGCCAGGGGTGATGAATGTGAAGTATACTGCAAAAGAGGTTCTAGTATTTTTGTATGGAGACTGGCATACCTACGTTGAAAAATCTTTATTTTTGTGTCCAGAGATGAAAGAGGTTACAATCGATAGAGTATATTTTTATTAATTATATTGAATTCCGTATTAAAACATAAAAATAATCAGTTAATGGGTAGATACGTAAAAAACAATTGACTTATATTTTAATTTTCAAATTGCAAAATCTCTCAAACGATATATTTTACGGAATTCATAACTACACACTTTTGTTTTCAATAATTTACTTTGTCGATTGACACCAGTTTCATTACTAGCCGCAAAAATCAGGGTACCTACGCCCTATGCGGTAAGCTGCACTGCAGATGGCCGTCCAGCTGCTCTTCCCGATGGCCGCAATCAAAAATGTGTTGTTATTCGCGCTGAAATGCGGCTACAGCCCAACCGCTCCGGTCGCTCGGAACACTGACGCTCAGCCGGGGTGTTGCTATGCGCCCTATGCGGATAGAAATAGTTTGCGGTTGCCCGCCTGCTGCGGATCTATAGGACAAATGGTTCTATCAAACGTCGAACCGCGACGTTTTCATTCGCACTTTCCGGTTGCGGCTAGCCTCCGCCCGTTTAGCCGCAATCACAACCGCGTCCTGCGGCCAGCCATTATGCAAAAAAAATTACATGCTCTTAATTACAAAGTCTACGTTTTAAATTATGTATTTTTTTTGCCATTTGATCTGTCACTGTTGGAATGTAACATATTTTAAAATATTTCGTTTAAAAATTTCAGTTACACAGTAAGATTTGAAGATGTGACGAGTCCAAGGACAAAAGTGAAATACCTGACTGACGGGATGCTGTTACGAGAGGCAATCCTGGATCCGTTGCTCAAAGCATACTCTGTGGTTATACTGGATGAGGCTCATGAACGCACTGTGAGCACTGATGTACTATTTGGCATCATCAAGTTGGCACAGAAGGAAAGACTCGAAAAGAAGTTAAATCCACTGAAAGTAAATATTCAATTACCTTATTATTAGGGTGGCAAATTGCTGGTATTCACTTGCAAGAAGGTTTTTAGATACTGAGATACCTTTTAGTGATAACCTGATGTGTATGCCTCTTTTGACATCTTAATTTATATGAATCACATATGTACGATGTGGTTTATTAATCTAACGAATCATTTTATTTGATGGCCCGCATATTTCACAGGTGATAGTAATGTCGGCCACAATGGACGTGGACACATTCAGCAGGTACTTCAACAATTGCCCGGTAATCTATCTGGAGGGGCGCACGTTCCCAGTCACGATATACCACTCCACGACGAAACACGAAGACTACCAGTACGCAGCTGTTTGCACGATATTTCAACTTCATGCGACGGCCCCCGCAAAGTAAGAGGCACTAAACTTTGTAACATATAGCATGATTTGAATAACTGATCAGTTAGCATTATCATGTAATTCTGTCCACAAGGAAAAATTTACTTATTCTGTATTATAATACCGAAGTATAAAAGAGCTAAGTTCATAAGGAATCCCGAAAATTAAAACGCCGAATGTGTTTACCCGAATGTATGAAATTCCGAATGTACGGAATCCCGAAAATTAATACGCCGAATGTCTGTTCACCCGAATGTATGAAATTCCGAATGTACGGAATCCCGAAAATTAAAACGCCGTATGTCTGTTTACCCGAAAGTATGAAATCCCGAAAGTACGAAATCCCGATAGTACAAAATTTTAAGTATTTTTTGTTGTTTTTACATGTTCAACCTAACACGAAGGATAAAGGGGGCTTCGCTTCGCTCACCCCCTTTACCCTTCTCCTAAGCACCGCAGTGTGTGTAGGTTGGACATCGGCATTTTGAGTTTCGGGATTTTGGACTTCGTGATATAGAACTTTACGTTTGTTGAATTTCGATGTTTTAGACTTAGGGATTTCAATCGTAGGTTATATGAACTTTCGGTATACGTATACGTAAATACGTACCCGGCTGGTTGTTTCTGAACGAAAAATCAATGTCACTCACATCAACTTACATGTCACTATTGAACATTTATATTACCGAACATTTCGGAAAATTGAACAAAAGACGATCAAAAATAAGTTCACTATAAAATTATGGACTAATTAGGGAAATACACACAACCGTCCGACCCATTAAGCACGCACAAAGGCAACTAAGTGCTAGCGCGCAAGGGTGATTTTGGATCTAGGAAAAAAAAACGTCACGTCAGTGACACAACTTTGATATAGATGGGTAAAGGTAGAAACACAAATGGTCTTTACCCAATACATATAGTAGAACCCCGGGTAAATTTGCTAGAAAGGTACCCAAAATCGACAATATAGACAGTTCAATCGACAAATATAGTATTCCTGATATACATTTTGGTACACTTGCCAATGGAAATGCCAATATATTACGCCGTTTATTCATGCTTCCTCCAGGGCGATTTTGGCTCTGTTAAATTGAAAACACCCTAGTTTCTACCGATTTCCTTCGACCTATCTCCCTCAAAACACCCGCTTTTGGGTTTATAACTGGTAGATTATTGACAATTTTGTCACCGGGGCGCGTGCGGCGACAAAAATGTCACCCAGTTGTCACGTCGTAGGTAGCATGCGCGCATCTTCATACATATCCGCGGACTTGATAAGAGTGCCGCAACAGTCGCAGTGACAGAACTCCACCCATGCCCACTCCCTCTGACTTAGGGAAGGTTCTCTGCGTCACGGGCCTGTCGACCAAACAAGACCGTACATTATACACCATACCTTACAATACAATAATACAACATAACTTGTAGGAGTAGTTCGAATTATTTCTATTACTTTTGGAAATTTTATTTCATTAATTCAATATATGTACATCGAAGTAGTAACGAATTTGGCACATTTTTTTTTTCAATATATTGACTCAATATTTGAGGATAAATCTAATTGGTGAAACCAGTGGTGGTTATTAACGTCATCAAATTCACCGGTTTTCCGGTGAATATTCATACCGATTAGCCGATATTGCATACCCCTACTTGCAATAGTTACCTTTTCAATACTCGTCATTTCTCCGTAGTGCGGCGATGGCCAAGTCCCATGTCACCCAAACTGGAGTATTGAGTAACTGGCTAAACGTGGACAGAACTGTGCCTCTGCCACACCGTATGGGAAAAGGCGTGACGATATTATTTTAAACTCTTTATAAGTCAGAAGCATGCAGAATTTTTCATTGGTTTTGGACTTTATTTCTAAGCCATAAGGTTGAAAATATGGTGGACATGTATTGGTTAGTGCCACAAGGTTAACCCTGGAACAGGGAGAGTATGATTTTGAAATGTTTTCTTTCGCTTTCTTTCAGCCATGATTTTCTGGTGTTTCTAACTGGACAAGAGGAGATTGAATCTGTTTTGCACAACATCAAACAAATAGCCAAGGTAGGTAGATGTAGAATACTAGAGAAATAATCACTAGCAGAAAGCTCAGCTTTGTGAGGGCGAGCGAAAGAGAAGGTGATGGTCTCTTGAGAACTTGTCTATGGACTGCAATTATTTTACTGTATAGCCAAAGTCTATGGTTCTATATTCTCTGGTGGCGTGTGTGAGATGCCTTAGCCCTGCGCTCACACGTCAATCGAACGGCGGGGGCGAGGCGGGTAACATCTACCATCTCGCCTGCACCACCGCATCCGTCGCCTCGCCCTCGCCGCTCACCGCACCGCGTGAGGGCAGCCCCTTATAAAGAATTTCGCAGGCGGATGGCGCTACTGTACGTTATATTGCAGTCCATACATTTTTTTAATGTTTTTTGAGTTAATTTAGAAAATAAGACTAATGATATTCGTGTAGGTATAAAATTTTCTTCATACGGCCTTACTAATAAAAGAAGTTATGCACGGTTTAGCTTATACAGTGTTTTGTCTTGCTTTGACATTTGACATTTACTCGACGTATGAAAAGGACAAAACACTGAATAAGTTAAACCCTGAATAACTTTTTTTATTAGTAAGGCCGATAGAGTGTGCCACGAGGCGTGCTGGATTAAGGCCTTGTGGCAGGCTCGCTTTGCTCTCCTAATGGACAATATTATCATTTTACTGTAAAATGGTGTAAGATGTGTTTTGCGCCAAAAACAATGGGCCATGCTTAAAAAATATACGTACTACTTTTTATTTTATTTTACGAAATTTTAGGCTTTTTTACGAAACTTATTTGAATATTTCGGGTAATAGATATCTTATTTTTAATAACATCCCTCGTGACGTAACTTGTTCACAGTTTTGGAACAGTTGTACTGTACAGAGGCTGGTTGTTTTCGATGATAAAATAATAATAATATAATATCAATATTTGGTTACGTTCCGACTGACATCTGCGTTATCGCCTGACAGGAAAGCTGCTGATACTTGACAGTTTTAGAGAACAGCCAACTTAACGGCGGAGGGAATTTCAATAAACTACGCTGAAGAGGTCAAAAGTACATTATGTTTTTTACGGATATTTTAGTAATCCTGTTATATTTTTTGATGGGAATAACAGAATTGAGTTAGGAACACAATTAACTCAAAAAGGTTTTCTCGAGTTTGGTACCTTAGATTTATTGAAGTAAAACTTCTATACGCACGCTTGACTTGGGGACTAAGCTGGCGAATGCGTGACGAGAGCGTTACGAAAAGTGTGATCGGGCGAGGCGAACGAGAGGTGCGTGCGCACATTTTCTTTCTCTCTTCCTCTCATACACAGTGCAGGAGATGTATTTTTGAAGCATTAGCTTAGAAAGAAGTTTTACTTCAGTTGTGTGGTCTAAAGCACACTCTTTTTTTACATGGCGCATCGCTCAATTTTATTTTATAATAACTTTTCTTTAGTAGTTTAACTCAAGCCGTTGCCATCTACCAACCAACTGTATTGCAGGAAGCAAAAGGCCCTCCCATAAAGGTGTGCCCTCTCTATGCGGGTCTACCGGCCGCCAAGCAGCTGCAAGTATGGCGGTCGGCGCCGCCTGGAACCAGGAAGGTTGTGTTGGCGACTAACATCGCGGAGGCGTCAGTCACCATACCGGGGATCAAGGTCGTCATCGACTCGGGCATGGTGAAGGAACGGTGAGTACTGGCTGAGCAGGTCTCGTGCGAGGTTTAGATGAATACCTACTAATGTCTTTTTCCCAGAAGATGAGAAGGCAGATCCTTCAACAGTGTTTCAGAACACAACATAATCAGGTACATAAGAATATGTAATAAACGTTGCATAGTCTATTTATTTAGGCTCCTCGATATTACTGTCGCATAGTTCCAAGAAATAATTTAAAAACTCATTTTTGTGTGAGCCACGCCTCAAGAACACGAAACATAATGAAATCACCGCGTGCTATTTCCATTATTTTATTTTATTGCAACAAACTTATATTATAAATTCGATCATATTTTTAAATGAAACTAGTATAATTTATGAACTGATTGCAAAAAATCATTTAAACTTCTCTCATATCGTAAAATTCGATTTTCAGACTTCAAAACGGGTTTATATTGACATACTTTATAATACCGAAATAAATTTAAAAAGTTATAACAATGTTCACACTAGAAATAGGAATAAACTAGCTATACCTACTACTAGGCTCCATAAGGTTAATGTATCTTTTAAAGGGCAATGTATTCGCTTTTACAACAAAATCCCAACTGAGTTACAAGAATTGTCTGTAAATAAATTTAAAAATGTTGTTAAAAATCACCTAAGTAAAAAGGGGTACTACAAAATATCAGATTATGTAGAAGACAAGAAAGCTTGGGAAGGTAAAAAAATAATGTATAAAGCCGGAGGTTTCTAGTCGCCTCTTTGCCTACAGCATCTAAAACATTCTTCTTCTTTTCGAGTCGACGGTCATCTCAGATACGGGCGGCCCAAAAGGCCGCAACCGCAATAGCTCGCTCGGTAGCCTTATACAGCTCCTCGTCCGTGCAGGTTGTCGGGCACGCAGGACACCCAGTCATGTGCGCAATCGTCTGTCTCGGGTATCCACAGACGCACGCCGTGTCTAGTTCCGAGATGATGCCCCACCTCGCCAGGTTAGCTCTGGACCTCCCCACTCCAGCTCTGAGACGGTTGAGAGAGTTCCAGATCGGCCAGCTGAGCTTGTATCCTTCAGCTAGTTTCTCTTTCACGCAGTTGCTCGGGTCTGTAGGGTTCAGTCGCGACTGCCACTTGGCGAGGCGTGTAGTTTGAGCTGTTTGACTTAGCGGCTGCACTGAGTGCAGGAAGCTTTTTCTGGAACGCAGCCTGGGCCTGGCTGGTACATGGTTGAACAGGGGATGCCGTCTGTCATGTGTCTGCTTTGACCTTTCAACCGAGCTAGAGACAGATCTCCGAACCTCCGGGGGGGCTATTCCTGCTAGCTGGTACAGCTTGTCGGTTAGTGTGGGTTTCAGACAGCCCGTTATGAATCGACATGACTCGTTCAATGCCACGTCGACCAGCTTTGCGTGCGTTGAACGTTCCCACACAGGGCAGGCGTATTCAGCCGCAGAGTAGCACAGCGCCAGAGCTGTGGTGCGCAGGACGGTTGGCTTTGCTCCCCAGGATGTCGTGGTCAGCCTCTTGAGCAGGTTGTTGCGTGTGCAAACTTTTTGTTGGGTCTTCGTGCAATGCTGCTTCATTGTCAGGCTTCTGTGTAGGGTTACGCCGAGGTACTTAGGGAAACTGTTGTGGGACAGTTTTACGTCTCTCCATATGATGTTAAGTTCCCTTTTAGCATCCCTATTGCGGAGATGGTATGCACAGACCTCGGTTTTGGCTGGGTTTGGCTTCAGACCGTTAGCAGCATAGTATTCGCCAAGCTTGTTCAGGGAAGAGGAAATTATTCCCTCCACGCTCTCGAAGGTGTCCGATTGAGCTGCGAGTGCTAGGTCGTCAGCGTATATGAAGCTTCTGGTATCCTGTGTCCTAGGCTGGTCATTTGTATATATGTTGAACAGACTTGGCGCCAGGACACTACCCTGTGGCAATCCATTACGCTGATTTCTCCAACGGCTCCTGTGGGTTTGCAGGTTAACTTGAAACCGGCGGTTACTGAGGAGCTGTCCTACGATCTGGCAGAAGTCATAATCGCCCGTGATCTCATACAGCATTTTAATCATTACGCTGGTGTTCACAGTGTCATAGGCCGCCGATAAATCCACGAAAGCGAAACCCGTGATTTTCCCTTTCTCAAATCCATCTTCAATGTGCTGGGTCAGGTTGAGAACTTGCGATGTGCAAGACTTGCCGGGTCGGAAACCTGCCTGTTCTGGTATCAGTTTATCGTCGATGTATGGAGTAAGACGGCCAAGAAGGATCCTTTCGAACAGCTTGTATAGGTGGCATAGTAGGGAGATTGGACGAAAACTTTTGGGGTCATCAACTGGTTTGCCCGGCTTGAGTAGCGCGATGACACAGGCCTTGCGCCATTCTTTTGGGATCTTCTTGGTTTCCAGACAGTTGTTGAAAAGCCTCAGAACCCAATCCACCGTCACAGGGCCGAAATGCTTTATCTGTTCGACAGTGAGGTCGTCGAGTCCACACGCCTTCCCGCTTTTCAGCCTTCTAATCGCGGCAATCATCTCTTCGCGGCTGAAAGCATTACTCAGGGTGTCAGTCTCGGTGGCCGGGTTCCTAAGGATCTTCCTAGCTCCTGGGAGGGGTTTAGTCTTGCCATTCAGCAGCAGTTGGTGGGCGACCTGGTTTGCAGTAACATTTGTATATTCTCCAGAAGAGTTCTGGGTACCAGTTAGTTTCTTGATTGTAGACCAGGCTTTCTTACTGTTGTGCGTCATGTCAACCGACTCGACCAGGTCTTGCCATTTTTTCCGTCGGGTTTCACCGATACACTGCATTAGAGCTTCACCGAGGGCGGTAGTGTTTTCGGAAAAAGGGTCTCTTTCAAAGTCTGGTATTCCTGCAGAAGTCCGGCAGTGTCGCCAGTTAGTCCTGGGACATAAGATGTGGCACAGCCCCTCGGAATAGTCCTGCGCGATATTTCCTTAATCACGTCAATGAATGAGCTGTAGTTATTTGGCGTGGCCTCGATGGTGTGAATCCTGCTATCTAAAGTAGTTGCGAACTTCACCCAATCCGCTTTGTTGAAGTTGAAACGCCTCCGGAACGGGGCTATAGTTGGTTCGATTGCAGCGTTTACTTCACAGAAGATGGGTCTGTGTTGGGTGCGTGGGATCGGCCGTGCAACTCGTTTTCGGCATTGGGAGCTAATGTTTGAGCTAGCGAAGATTAAGTCTGGGTTGTATCCCCTTTTCCATCTGCCACTGTTGAAGGATGCCGGTAGCTTTGGGTCGTGGATCAGTGCAAGGTTATTGGCCTCGCTCCATTCCTCAACGGCTTCTCCATTTCCGTCCGTTTCCCTGTACCCCCATGCGACGCTATGACTATTGAAATCTCCAGTGACAATTCTGGTTATCGTGTTGCCGAAATTGGGTGTCGCTGTGAATTGGAACGGGTTGTTGGGGGGTTTGTATACGGATGTTACAGTGGCGTCCGACAACTCCACGGTCAGTATCTCCACATTATTGTCGTCTGTTAGGTGGGCGGACTTCACGTGCGTACCAGGTTTGGTGTAGATCGCGCTGCCGTACTTGAGATGAGGTCGTTCGATGATACGGGTCATATTCATTATATCCGGCCTCGGGTTGTCTGGGCCTCGGTGCGTTTCTTGTACGCACAAAACGTCAGTCTTATTTATATGGCACAGCTCAGCAAGTAAAGCCCTCTATATTAATAGAGAGAACTGTCAAGGCAGGCCCTGATAAGGGCCGTATATTGCGAGCTTGGATCTTACGGATGGCCATCGTGGTGAAAAGATTAGTCAGCCTACTGCTTGTTGATGCTAGTAGCTGCTTCCAGGGGACGCCGGGTGCTTAAGTAGGTATAAAGCGTGCACCACACTGGGAGGCTCTTGTCATGTCCCCCATCTAAAACATTGAGGTGACGGAATTCAAATTGAGTTCTATATTTCCCTATATCTTATAAAGTGTTAGTTTAAGATTTGACATTCTCCAAATGTAACCTATGTGTTTCATAGGGAAATAAACTCTTTTTGAATTTTGAATACCTATATTATAACACTTTATCTCAAACATAACACTTTTATAAAATAACTTTTATTCATTACGATGCATCACATATAAGTATTCTAAAACTGATCGATATTAGTAATCTGAGATTACTAACACACAGTTTTACTAGTTTTTTTTTGGTCCCGTTCGCCTCCGGACTTGAGGCAGGCAAAGGCATATTCAACCATTCAGCCTATTTTTTACTTATCTGTGGCAGCGCCGCGCCTACTTTAGCGCATGCGCGGTGTTAGGCTGCGTTTTGTAGATTTGCGAAAAGTGTGTCTTTATAGGGAGTAATCATATCTCATATCTGGGCAATTCTCATTTTCGAAAAAAAACGGTGTGATCACCATTTTTCAAAGCTGTAATGTTTGATTAACATATAAGTATATTTATTTTAGTAAATAATTGATAAAATGTAATACTATCAAGCTAAATTAATGTAAATAACCCACACATATATTTTTTATTAATTTTTAAAGCATCAAAAATGTCCCATCCATGGGTGTGATCACTCCGCTTTCACGAGGACAAAAAACATAATTATTTATTTCTTCTTAATATCTACTTCTTACGTGAGCCAATATCAACTACGATAAGTAACTCATTAAATAGTACAATAAAATATCTATAGTTACACAGTTTTTTATATGAACCATCATATTAAAGTTTGTGATCAGATTTTTTGTCACTTCCATGGATCAATGTCACACGGGCCATGCCAGAAAAATAACGCGACAGTTTTCGAACTTTACTGGCCATAGACAAGGCCTGAGACGCCAACTTTTTAGTTCAGTTGTTATTTCCTACCGGCGGCGAAACATCTGTGTAAAAATTTACAATAAATGCTCATTCTTAAAAATTGTCGAGTATAAGTGGTCACATCTGTGTAGTTCGTCAAAGGTATGTACTTTACAACTATTTAATTAGGTTGTGTGATTTTATTGCGTTTTGGTGTGAAAAACACGTGGCTAAACATGCACGTTCATTATCGATTTGGAGGTTATGTAATCAGAGATTGAACAGAAAAAGTCACGTCCGTGGAGGTCACATCCCTGGTTCCATGGATAAAAATCTGCCCATGGAAGTGACCTGCGATCCACGGAAGTGATTTCGTATGCGGAAGTGTCTTGTGCAGGTTTTAGGGTGGGGGTTTTAACGTGATTATTGGGCCTGGCTTAACTTGCTTTTTTTATTTTAGATGGGGAAACCTAAAACTAAAAAAAAAAGTCCCAAAAACTGCGGAAGAGATACGTAAGCAAAAACGAGAGTGTGAGCGAAGGCGAAGAGCTCGCATCAAAGAAAATGCTGCCTTATACGAAGCTACTAAAGAAAAAGATAGAAAACGAAAGAAAGATAATGTGAAGCTGGTAGTCAATATGACAGAAAGAGAACATCGGATGCAGCAAAAAGAGTGGAGACAACGCAAATCAAGGAGTCGATTCAATAAAAAACGTGCTAAAATACTATTAAATCACTTAAGACAGAACACTCCAGAAGAAACTACTGATGATGAGGCAGTTTTGCCGTCCCGACCAGAATCAGCATCTATCTTGGAAAGTGTTTCTGAGATAGTAGCCCATCGACCGTCTAGATGTGTCAGCAATAGTAGCACATGCTCGGACTTAATGAGATCGAATCCGCCAATGCTGTCAGACCTTAGTTCAAGCTCTTCACAATGTGAGACAACAAGTCGACAAAAGAAAAAAGGTGTACAAGCATCAAGAGTAAGACGTGCTTTATCAAATTTGATGATAAAAAAACAAAAAGAAACAATAGAGGCTATGAAGAAACAAGTACATACCCTACAAGTGAAGTTATTGAGAGTAACTGGGCAAAAGAACGACACGGTAAGAGTTACGAAGAAGAAGAAGAGCCCTCTCAAGGTGAAAACTGAAATATCAAAGCCAAAGAAACTTCGGACAGCCGTTATGAAATTCCTTGAAAGAGACGACAATAGCAAAATGTGCCCCGGCAAAAAAGATTGTGTCACCAAAAATAAAGAAAAGAGACCAAAAAGATACCTCTGTGACACTATGCTAAACCTACACAAGAAATTCCAGACAGAAAATACACTTAAAATTAGCTTTGCTTCTTTTTGCCGACTAAGACCTTTTTGGATTACAGTACGAAAAATTTCTGAAAGAGACACATGCCTTTGCGTGGTACATGAAAACATGCAACTAATGTTTGACAAGTTAAAGTACCTCAACATAATTTCTGACCTGAATTTAAGGGAGCTCTGTAAAACTATAGTATGTGACATAAATTCAGAGACATGCATGTTACGAAAATGCACGACATGTAAGAACAAAATTCCAAATATAAATGTTTTTGATGACTCGACTGAAACAACTTACAAATCATGGACAGTGATAAAGGAAGATCGGATGATAAAAGGCACGGTAAAAGAAATTCGCAGAACAGTGAAGAAAGAAATAAAAATAACGAAAAAGACATTGCTGTTGACGTTTATTGAAGCTTTGGTCACATTTTTGCAACACCAGTACACTATATCGCATCAGTACTTAGCCACTACCCAACTAAAGGCTAACATTTCTGTGGGAGAAATTTTCATGCACGTAGACTTCGCAGAAAATTACTGTTGCAAGTATTCCGATGAAATTCAAGCAGTACACTTTGGTGCTTCGAGGCTGCAAATAAGTTTACATACCGGCGTGTATTACTACAGATGCCCTGACAGTAGTGTGCTGAAGAGTAATTCTTTTTGCACGTTTTCGGAATGCTTGCGGCATGACGCCGGTGGAGTTTTTGCTCACATGCAAAAAATTCTTGATATGATATGTTTGTCATATCCTATAAAAACTTTGCATATGTTGAGCGATGGGCCCACAGCTCAATATAGGAATAGGAAAGCGTTCTTTCTATTTTCCCAATATGTAACGCAGCGCTACGGGATACAAATTGCTTCATGGAACTTCTGCGAAGCCGGTCATGGCAAGGGTCCGATGGACGGAGTCGGAGCCGCTGTAAAAAGGACAGCAGATCGGTTAGTAGCTCAAGGCGAAGATATCCCTGATTTTACCGCTTTCATTAAAGCCGTGGAGACAAACATAACTAACATTGCAACCTCTGTCGTGACTGAAGCAGATATGAAAGATATAGACAGAGTTTTGACCGACCAAGGAAAAAGCATAAGCGGAACCTTAAAAATTCACCAAGTCACTTGGGTTGTTACCAATCCAAACAGGATTTTTTTGAGAAAACTTACATGTATTTCTTGTGAACCTGGTAGCGTTTGTTCTCACTATTCACTGTCAAAAGGTTTTACTGATTTCGTCAGTAGCCCAACTGTGACGGAAATTACACAATCGCAAGATATAGTGAGTTCCAATGATGAAATGGTTGTTTCGCGGACTGAAATAAATGAAGGTGTTCATACATGTCAAAAGGCAGGTGAAGATAATGTGCCAGTGAATGAAGTAAGCGAGAACATGCCACTTAATTCAAAGTTTATAGAACTAAAAGATGGGATGTGGGTTATTGCCAAGTTTTTGTCAAAAAAAACGGAAAAGAATTTTGTCGGGCAAGTTATTGGGTTTGATGGTGATGAGCCCAGGATAAAATTCGCGAAAAAAAAGCAAACCACAAAGGATCATGCCGTGTTCATTTGGATAGACCCTGAGGACATATTCCCTGTTCCTCGCGATGACGTAATGTGCATTTTAAAAGAGCCGATATCCGGTCGGCGGGGACGATTATTGTTTAGCAATATGGAGCTTAAACATTACAGAAATATTGAATAAACTGCCACGAACAGAATAAGTATAATACTGATGTAAGAGTTGATTTAAAAATGTGAGACTGATTATTAACACTAAGACTGCATAAGAATTTGCATGGGGAAAGCCCTAACCTGGCAGCTTTATTGGGTTTTGTTTTTAAGTTGTAGACAAAGTTTATATAAAAGTTCCTGTTTCCTATTTCCTAATGTAAGAGTTGATTTAAAAATGTGAGACTGATTACTAAGACTGCATAAGAATTTGCATGGGAAAAGCCCTAACCTGGCAGTATTATTTGGTTTTGTTTTTAAGTTGTAGACAAAGTCTATATGAAAGTTCGAAAGTCTATATGTGTTCATAACATAAATAAAGATTTTTAGATGAGAAAATTGTAGGACCTTTTATTTTATAACCATTATGTACGGACAATAGTATTTATTTAGGGATTGTCTCTTCCGTGGATCTGATGGGGTCACTTCCATGGAGCACAATATTTTTTCAACCGTTTTACCATTTATTAATATAAATGTAGATTTTTAAATGATAAAATAGTAGGATCTTTAATTTTTAAGACAGTACTTAGTTGATCATTCTATGGACAATATTTTTGTAGGAATTATTATTTCCGTGGATCTGGGGTCACTTCCATGGAGGGCATTTATTTTTCAACCTCTATAATTTAATATTTAAGAGACTGCGAGCTCGGCGACTATTTTTCTCTTACAAAGGAAGCTCTAAACAATAAGAATCTACCATAATTTATTGCAAAAATATATTTATGTTTTATAAATTTTTCGCCTTCAAAAATGAGAATTACCCATCTATTGATTCGGTGACACATTATATCTCTATCATATCTCACTCATAGAAATCTATGGCTTCTCATAACGCTCCAACTCCCACTTATTTCTTACTCTTTTATCTCACAAGGCTCTTATATTTGTTTAATGGGTTGATGAGTTGGAAGAGTCTCGAAAAATAACCTACTCAATACAAAATATATAAACAAACGAATTGCAACAGTTGCATTTTAATTTCACCATTTCAACTATGCCTTAATCAACTAACCTAGAGACCACTTTTTATTGCCCGCTTCGATCCCTTGATCATTTTTGCCTTGGCAGCGAACTGAGGCCTCCATAGCTTCTTCATACATTATTATGAACGTTATGTCCTATAGATTTTTTATTGTTTTTCGAGCTTATTGCAATGCGATAAGATTCAAATCAATAAGCAAACTTTTGGAAACATTATGCCTATTATAATATGACAAACACATACTCTTTCTCGCTCATCTTAATCCAACCGATGATAGCCGAAAAAACCCACGTGTTCGTTTCCGCGAATCTCGCTCTGGTGTACAGGTGAACGCACACCTATCCATGCTTATCCGGTCATGCGTGGCGTGCGAGTGCGACAGAGCAACGCGCGAGAGCAGCGTGGTCGATTCCTTCGGCGCCGTCGATCCGTTCGGTGCGGTTAGTGTGTGTTCGCCTTCGCTATCGCTACTACTAGATATCCGGCTCAAATTTGGACCAAGGAAGGTGATAAGGTTGCTATTCGCCTAAAAGTGACATTTAAGACTGAAATACGTGTGGTTGGTTTGGTCAATTGTGTATTTGCCAACAAAATGTGGACCAAATGAAGACCAAATGTTAAGGTGATAAGGTTGCTGTTTGCCTAATAGTAACATTTTAAAACTGGAAGACGTCTGGTTTTGTTGGTTTGTTCTCACACATTTGTGTTTAGTGCAGCCTGGGCAGAGAGAGCGAGATTTGTTTGGGGAGTAAGATATGATTCATATCGCTGGGATGTAACTAGGATATAATGGACGTCAAGCGATATGTGTGTCATATTATGTCTTACTCTCGAGTTACCCAAGTCTAGCGTTTTGGCGTGATTCCCGTTTTGTTGTATTTCATGGAAATATTGTTATTTCATTTTTGCTTAAATATGACCGATAGCAAGATGACTTACTCTTTTAACTTTAATCTTTTATTTAGTAGGTTCAACACCAATATACCGGTGCGGTTTACAATGCGCTTACGAGCGCTATTTGCGTTGTGAGCGCGCTATAGGTCGGTTCATGATGCGCATACAATTCACCAGAGAGAACGTTGTGACCTCATGAGTGACGTCATGATAGGGTGGTGAGTGTATGAAACTGCACATAACTAGGTATTAAAACACTCGCCTGATACTATTAAAAACCGCGCCTAATGAGAGAAGATAAAGTAGTGTATGAAACTGCACATAAATAGGTATTAAAACCCTCGCCTGATACTATTAAAAACCTCGACTAATGAGAGAAGATAAAGTAGTGTATGAAACTGTACATAAATAGGTATTAAAACCCTCGCCTGATACTATTAAAAACCTCGACTAATGAGAGAAGATAAAGTAGTGTATGTAACTGTACATAATTAGGCATTAAAACTCGAGTGACACTCATTTCATAAACCCACTCTCGAGTTTTAATGCCCTCCATTATATATCAGTCACATAAACTACTAATATAAGTAATATGTGTGGAATTGACGGTCAAAAGACAGATTTCGTAGCCTCGTTTTCGTGTATATGGAAGACGATGTATTGTAGAGGTGCGTATTTATAAGATGTGGCTAAGCTAATATGAGCGGAAACGAGAGATACTCTAGGCGACCTATGGAGAACTGAATATATTTTCGATATAAACTAAACAAAAATTTGCTTACTTATGTAGGTATGTAGGCATCGTAGGTATAAACGACCTCGGATGACGTTCCCGACCGGGGAGGAAGAAATAGGGCTGAAGTCGGGGTTTTTTAAGTTTTCGTTTCCATCGTTAACTTGACGGATTATATCTTGACATGTTCCAGTACCTGGTGCACGTCAACTGGCGCGGAGCGTCTGCGAGTGTGCGCGTGCGCACAGGCGGCGGCATGGCAGCGCGCAGGGCGGGCGGGCCGCGACTCGCCGGGCAGCACGTACCGGCTCTACCCGGCTGGCGACTTCGCGGCCCGCCCGCCACACAACACGCCGGAGATCATGAGGTGAGCTCCGCTGCAGAGCAGTTGGGTGTCCAGCGGTGATGGGCGGCAAATTCGACACTCATTGTTTCACCTGGCGCAAAGTTTCTTGGCGCCTACGAGCCGCCTGTAGGCAGAGAGAGATGCATACATGGGCGAGAGAGAGAGAGGTAACACTTCGCCCACGGGTCAAGAAACTTTGCGGTATCTGAGAAATGGAAAACCGGATCTAATGATACATCACCAATTCAACCGCGCTTGTGTCCTCCTATAATTTACCTTTTAGAAATAAGACATACAAGGTGACATTTAATTAGCTGACCATATTTTTGGCAATGATAGTACCCATTATTATGAACAACTTTCCACAACAAACATATGGTCGTAAATTAAATTAATTTTTGGGCCTCCCATACTAACTTGTAATCAGCTGATCGGGTCAATGTACTGAGGGACGAAAAATCTTTTTCTTTTGGGTATGTTTCATTGGGAAAGTTGTTCATTGATCGGTGCTACCAATCCCCAAAAATATGGTCAGCTAGTTAAATGTCATCTCGTATAACCCATTATTTTAGTATCGGTAGCTGAACTGAATCGTGCCTCATTATTGTAATTTGATTTCCCCACTAAAGGTATCGCGCACCATTTGGTCCCTAATATGAAAGTTCTTTGTTAAATACAATGTGAACGGAGATGACACAACATAACGGCGTGTGCTGTGCTGCATTCGATTTTAATTTCTTTTGGGGCCAGGATTTGTAACAGCTTTTTGGATTGTGAATTAGGTTTCTATTCGTAATTTGTTTGTATTTTGCTAAAGCTCTGTTGAGTAAAGCTATCAGAACTTAAAGCACATAATCCAATACATCGAAATACATTCAATCAGGTTCTTGCGGTAGTGGCTCTGAATACCAAGCGAGGGGTCCCGGGTTCGATACCCGGATAAAAGAAAAAAAACCCCAGGTCTTGAAAGTTGAGGTCGCTGTTTCTTAGTTCCCACGACACAAGGTATCATAATGTGGGGTCACAAGCAATGTATGTGCCTGTATATAAATGTTAAGCGTATTAAATGCTTATTCAAAGGACCAACATCGGTAACAGATGTTCATTGCAGATGTCCGTTGGCGCCAACGATGCTGTCCCTAATCGCGATGGGCGTGGAGCCAGCCTCCTTCCCGCTCATAAGCGCACCGCCGCAAGACTCCGTCGGCGCCTCCCTGCACCTTCTGAGGGAACTAGGTATGCACGAATTATGCGAAGATTTCCCCCTGAGTAGTATTTATCCGGCTATGGGTCACAATAATTCACAGTTGCCTTAAAAAGACATACAATACGCTATACACATATACAAAATCCCAATTCATATTCTTAATTCTTTATTGCACAAAGATAAATAAAAATTTACATTTGTGGAAAACATATGTACAAAGTCTTCCAGCAAACCAAGGCATGATAGGAAATTTTACCATGAAAGGGTAGGCAGTGCACAATATCTCATAACTTATCTATAATAAATAATAAATAAATAAATTAAATATCTATAAAATATGGAAAATAAAATACCAATATACCAAACTACTGAATAAGTACCAATATATACATAAACCTGTACATATAGTAATAATATACATACTATAACTACTAACATGAAAGAGAGAGGAAGTGCTCTTTTACCCGGTATTTGAAAAAGAAAAGAGTGGGACTGTCTCTTATATTGCAAGGAAGTGCGTTCCACAGTCGGACCGCCTGTAACCTGAAGGCGTGCTCATATGCCGAGGTGTTGTGCCTTGGTGTGGCTAAGAGTGAGACCATGTGAGATCTCCAGATCTCCGGTCCCGATCTTCTGTATATAGATACTAGAGATACTCAAAGCGCTGTCGAAGGTAGCTGGGGATTCAAACTGTAAGACAGAATTTCCACCGCTACCGACAAACTAAAGAGACTCCATTACATACTAATTTTACAAATAATTTAACGAGCAATGTGGTCGTAATAATGTATAGAGTGCCGACGCCATGTGGGTCGACACCGTCCTAAAACAACTCTATTTTTCAGGTGCTGTTGAAAATGGCACGATCCCAAAGTTGTCAGTCCTTGGGAAAAAGATGGCGGCCTTCCCCATCGACCCCAAATACTCAAAGGTGTTGCTCAGTGCCACAGAATTCAACTGTTTGGACGAGGTACATATTTAATGACTGTTTGAAGATACTTAGGCCTTTTTCAAACTGCAACTGTTATTCAATCCCTTAAGGTGACAAAAACACGTAAGCTCTTTTTCCAGAAGAGGTAGCAGCAGCTCGCCCACGTTTAACCAATCATGCTATACAAAACAGTAGCGTGCACAGAGATTTGGTACTGGGCAAGCAGCCTTAAAAATGTATGAAAAAACTATTTTTTAATACAGTTGCTAAAAAAGTGGCGTATTGCAGGGACGTATAGCGTTCGGGATGTCGGCTATTATTACACACTCGTGCTTTTTTTTACCTTTCCCGAACTCGTGCGTTCTCTTTCCCAACTGTCAAACTAATGTCTATTAAAAAGAAAAACCAACCATGATGTTTTTACTAAAAAAAATCATAGAAGTTTTTATGATTCATGCAAATACGTATATTTCAAAAAAGTAGCTACTAATTTGTTTCAATATCAGATTTAATGATTGGATTGAATGAGTTAGGTTAGGTTTCATTTAATTTCATCTCATTAAATTTCATTTTCATTTCATATCAATAAAAAAAATCTACTGAAGACTTGGCTGTATGAGCATAGTTCCCTTTGCCTACCAGAATGGGTGAAGAAAAAAAAACTCTGCTGATATTCTACGGTTGGCGCCATTGTTCAGAAATTTTCTTTGCAAGTTTTGTTGTTTGTTGCACAATATGAGTAATTTCGACCCTTTTTTTTTTGAATTAACCTCTCCTTTCCCGCCGTCAGCATAAGCAGCGCGGCCCCGATCACTCTATGTACCGCTGTCAGCTTAAGCAGCGGGATGACTAATATTTTTGAAACCGGTATTTTTTATCCAACGGTTGGACCAATTTTTACGGTTCGATCATGTGTGGACACCCAATTAGACAAACTTTATGGTCTGTGTGCTAGTTTATGCTTTTCCGTAGAAAAAAATAATTCAACCGCGTTTTGAAAATCACTTTCTTCCGGACGCTCCCGAAATTTTATTGAGAGAAAAGTGTGGTTTTTTTGGTGAATTGAGGTAAGTATTTGTTTTATTCATATTTACAACTCTATTTGCGATAAACAAACCACAAATCATAGTAAAATTCATCAAGATGTCCAGAAAATCGGCAAATTTACATGATACGTCATGCAACCAGACGGATTCCCCCCAATGCTATTTGTAATTCCAATGAGAAATACAGTTAGATTTCAATAAAAAATACACATATCTTATTGGAAATCTTATAAGGAATCCATTTTTATAGGTTTCTTTATCAAAATAATGTACCAATTTGCTGATTTTCCGTCGGAACGTGATCAGGCATCCAATTCACATGCTTCACACGCACACATAAGCATTCCGCGACGCCATTTTACTCACACACAGACAGAATCTCACTACAGGGTGCGGGTGTTTTCAGTCATATTCGGTGAAACTCCATATCATAGGTTTCGGGGTGATGTGATGATTGGGGTTTCCATATCAAAGGTTCCGCGGGTTTATGATTGGAGTTCAGTGTCGATAAGGGGGCGGAAGCCCCTTTTTTTATCAATGGAAAAATCCAGCATCCAGCGACTTAGAAAAATTGTGTTAAAAATTGTGTTAAAAAATATTTTTTTTGACTGTTATTTTTTGCTTCGGAATCGTGTAGTGCTGCTTTTTGCTATCACTTTTGGTTATAAACATTTTCCTCGTGCACCTTACCGATTTCGAGATATACGTCATATTATGTTTGTAATATCGATATCTCTATAAATATTGGTCCTAGGGAAAACATGCATATGACATAAAATTATGCTCGTAAGACACCCTACACGATGCCCAAGTGAAAATATCAAAATAAAAAAAATAAAAATAAAAATAAAATAAAAAAATAACAAATTTGTGTCATATTGTGTTAACTTGTCTTTTTAGGCGGATTCGTTTGCCTGCAAGTTCAGATATGTACTTTTGACAATTTAGTGTAAAATGACAAAAAAATGCAAAATTACACAAATTTGTAAAAGTGCACAGAGTGTACGTTTTGATCCTAATGCCTTAGCTACTTTTTTCAGAATGGATCATGACTATCATGCCCAGCTTGCGCGTCGGTCGCCGCCAGTGCGCATTCTATCCGATGAGAAGCTGGTGTATGTGCGCTCCCGCTCCGGTCGGATGAAGGTAAATAATTGAAATTTCACTCGCATCGTTTTTGCTTCGTTTCCTTTTATATTTATATATATACATATCCATTAATTTGTTCCATTCAGCAGCCTAAACGGTCTGAATATAGTTTTACCAAGTATAATTAAATATTTACCTGGGAAATGTGAAGTTTTATACTAAAAGGACACAAATAATTATACTGCAAATGTCACTGACTGCCAGTCTGGTATTTTGTTTATATTTAATTTGCCTATTTTATTTATGTTATAGATGGTGAAGCAACCAGCTTCTCTGGGCCGGAGCGGGAGCGAGGGCGACTCCTCCCCGCAGCCGTCGACATCAAGGCGCTGCCGGCATGCCTACTGACTGATATCTGACTGTGTACTGATGGCTGGTTAATATGTCTCTGTAATAGGGGTTTTAAAACTACGCACACCTCGCTTTGGACCGGTTTCGGTCGGGTGTATCGCTTGCTTGAGTGGGTAACTAAAACTACTAAAATATGCCATATCATATAACTTCCACGTTGCAGCATCAAACTGGTGGAAGACTGGTGTGTTGGGAATGCCTGCCTTCAGGAAGTTGATGAGTCGCAATCGCTTTCATGGACAATTGATATAACCAAATGCCCTTGACGAGGTACCTCAAATCCCGTGCTACTGATGTCATTGGGACGATGAATCGCAAAAGGGCACACATCCCTGCTGAGATAAAATCGCTCAATGACTCCTGTGGGCATTTATGTCTTGCTAGACACATCTAAATCAGCCATCAGTGTGTGATTGTAATTCTCCTCCTTCATAGCGTTAGCGATCCGGATGTTTCTATCTTTTTGTGTGTAATTTTTATGTGTGTATGTGTCTAATGTTTATGTGTTTGTGTAAATAACAATTTCTATTTGTGGCCAACTACCTAACTATCTTATAACTTGTATAGAAATTGTTTACTTTAACAGTTGCAATGTTTCTATCTTTTTGTGTGGAATTTTTATGTGTCTAATATTTATGCGTTTGTGTAAATAACAATTTCTATTTGTGGCCAACTACCTAACTATCTTATAACTTGTATAGAAATTGTTTACTTTAACAGTTGCAACAAAATTCTTTTTCATTTTTCCGTAATTGTGTACTTTATTCCATTTTTTATACGGTAAAAGTTACAAATATCAGTCAAACAACTATCTAAGAACTTGTATAGAATTGTTTACCTACTTACTTACTGTTTACTACTTTTCCATAATTGTGTACTCGTGTGTGTGTAAATATAATGTATACAGTTTCATTGTGCATTAGTACTGTCCTGTTTCTTAAACAATTATGTCTCGCCCAGGTTTGCTGGAAGAAATATCTTTTTAGAGATAAGCTCGCCTGTTGTTATAAAATTTCTTTTAAGTACATTTTTATGCACAGGGCAATAAAGAATATGAATATATAACTATATAAATTTTGCTGGAAGAAATATCTTTTTAGAGATAAGCTCGCCTGTTGTTATAAAATTTCTTTTAAGTACATTTTTATGCACAGGGCAATAAAGAATGTGAATATATGGGTCAAAATCAGAGAGGTTGACATTTTAGGTTTTCAAATATCTGAGAAATCAATATTTTTTTAGAAGAAAACTAACAAGAGCAGTATGTTGTATCAAATACCATTTAACTTTTCTGTGAAGAGGCGCGCACAAAATACTATAATTTTCGAATTATACCTGTTAATAAGAAAAATGGCAGAGTCATAGGTCATTTCGGGAACACTTTTATTATTTTTTTATCAATAATATTAACCAACCTATTTTAAAATCTCCTTCAACGATTTGTAATAAACCTGTTTCTAAATAAGAAAATGTTGTTATTTTGTATATTTTTATAATTAAAATACTCATTTTTGATATTCATGTCCATACATTTACAATTGGTGTGAATTCTGATCCTTGATTTCAATTTATTGCATAAATTCTTGCACTACGTTTTTTATTTATGACATAAATACAATTGTTCTATAGGCTATTTTATGTTGTAATGCAATTTAAATTATAACTTTACTAATTAGTGATATAATTACCTTTTTGTGGCGTTCCCGAAAATAATGGGGGTGTTCCCGAAATGACAGTGCAGTTCCCACAATGACGTTAACGTTCTCTGAATGACCGTAACACTCTGTTTTTGGAATACATAACGTTTTTAAATAAAACCCATACACAGTATTATACTTCTCTTTATTGTATTAAGGTAACGAGTTACATGAGTATCAAAATTAAATCTTAATAACTAATAAACTTTGTAGTTTTAATCAACAAAAACGTATTAGGAAAAAATGCACTTCTATCATTGCGTCAATCACATCACAGGCTCTAAGCCCTGGTTAAAGATGTTTGTTTTAAATTTAGCTGTTTTAAATTAAACAGGCATTGGACATAACATGCATAATCAAAAAATATCACGAAGTATTTCAGTATTTGTACTTAAAGAGTAATTGTACTTAAAGTCTCACAGTTCCACACGAATACTATCAATATGACAAAAACAAAACAGAAAAATCAATAGACATAACAATGCTTAAAATACAGTTTTAAACATTGTGATAAAAATAAACAGTCAGTTTAGGCATAACATTATTACTTACTACTTGCACAATTAAATAACATCTACATATCACAAAGTAACTTGAGTATCAAAGTATAGCTTAAAGTCTATCACTATCTTACTTTTCGAATATGTCTATATTTTCATCAAAACAATAAAGGCTACGACTCCCTTTTTTCTGCAATTTTGGTGCGGGTAAAACTTTAACGACTTCATCATAGGAGATATATGAAATATCGTTTTGTTCAATTTTGAATATGTTTGCTGACTCCCGTTGATTACGGAGAAAGGTGACTTTTATTTCGCCATCTTCATCAACGGAGGTGTCAGCAACCGCAACGTACCTATAACTATAATTTTTGTTTTCAATTGGAACATTTACTAGCATAAATGTCTTTGGGCATATCATGCTTGGATGTAAGTCCTCGTTGTTATTTCCGTACGATGTACCAGCACCAAGATCGTTATTCTTTCCATGAAGTCGGTCTGAAACAGTCTGAAGATTTTCATCATCTGAAGTATCTGATCCGTATACGGCGTGGTAAATACTTTCCCTATTGACGTAAAGAGGATTCAGACACTCTGGATCTATATCTTTCTCTAAATCCATAATTTCAGACGGTTCTGCACTTTCTCTACCTCTATCTTCGACTGAAAATGCCTGAAGTTTAATTTCTCGCAACAACGCCTGTGTGGATCGATAATTGGCCTTTTGAAGCTCCGAATCTGATTGATTGAATCTCTTTCCCATATTTTGTCATATAGTTTTCAGCGAAGTCAATTTGAATCATTATCTCTGTTTCTTTCAAATTATCTTTTAGTTCCGTTTTGGCCTTTAAATTTTCGCTTATTCCATAGAGATGTTTTTTCATTGAAGGAATATCCTCAGCCAAAGACTTTCTCAAATCATTCACTGTGCTTGTGATCGTAACTTTTTTGGTGAGTTTGACGGTTTTCTTCTCCCCTTTTATCATTCGGTCTTCTTTTGTTACTTGCCACTGAAAATATTGGACGGTATCTTCATTACTCTCCAATCCCAATTTGATCTCTTTGCAGTCACCACACAAACCAAACATGCAATCATAGCATTCAATGTCACAACTGTACGCTTTTATACATTGAGAGGTAGTACTGTGCGGCATCTCTCCTAGGCGGTTCAGTTTGCTCAATTTGTATTCAAAATTTTCGTGCCTCACACAAAGACAAGTATCTCTATCCCTTTTTGTAGGTTGCACTACCCAATAAGGCTTTTCTCTCAAAAGTGTGGAATAGGATACTCGAATTCCAGTCTCAGCACAGAATTGGGGATGCAAGTTTTTAACAGTTTCTAGAAGCAACCGCTTTTGTTTTTCTCCCTTGAGGCAATCCTTTTTACCAGGACACATTCTGCTGACATCATCCCGTTCAAAAAACTTATGAATTTCTTCACGGATCTGAATATTCACCAAAAATGTTGGATGCCTTCGATCAGATGTTAAAATATTGGCATTGTTCTTGTTGTTGCGGAGAAATTGTTTGGCCATATTATCCATACGGTATTTCTTGATACGGTTGCCACTGACGCACTTTTTGAACGCCTCCCGCTGTTTAGAATTTTTTGGTAATTTCTCAGCAGTGTCTTTTAACTGAGATTTCAAAACCTCTCCAAATAGTAGATGTCTACGAACTTGCGGAGTAACCAAACATTCTCTTGTCAATTCATCAACTTTGCGAGTTGGCGTATCATCAGCCCTCTTTTGTGATATTTTTTCTTCCCGTCTTTTGCTTCTTTGTACCCTTTTTCGTAACTGATCTATTGTTTTTTGCATGTCTTGTATTTTATGTTTCTGTTTTTTAATGGTTTTATAAGCCCGCGTTCTGTCTTTTTTTACTTGTTTTCTTCCTGATATCTTCTTCAACACTGGCGCATGATTTTCCATTTCGTTTTCTGAATCTGGAGGGCTGTCAGCTAATGCATTAGCCAAAATCTTTTTCTTCTGTCTATACTTTTTAGAATTTTTTTTCCACGTCTTTCTCTGTTTTTTCTTCTCTTTTTCAGTCATACTACTAACAGTCTTCAGTTTATTTTCAGCTTTCTTTCTTTGGTAATATTCTTTATCTTTCAGTCTCTTCATCTCTTTTTGTTCAGGTGTCATTTTATCCAAAAACTTGCGCTTCCTTACATTAGCCAATTCGCGTTGTCTTTTATAGCCTAAACTTTCCTGTTTATTTCGTTTTTTAGACTTTTTTTCTCTTCATTTTTACTGTTGTTCATACTCGCACCAAATGGAATACCTAAAAACAATTTTTTATGGTAAAAGACTTTTAAAAGCATTTTGAAAGTATGATTTTGTTCACAAATTATCATTTCGGGAACTCTTGTATCATTACGGGAACGCCAGCCTCATTTCGGGAACGCCCGTCATATACGAGAACGTTGCCGAAATGACCGTTCCCGAAATGATTATTCGATAAATAATTTCACGTCACGCTTGATGCCGCCATCTTAGATATTGGTTTTAGAAGTTATGACTGCATGAGCTGTAACAGTTATAAGAATATGGCAAAAAGTATGCAAATTTTCTAGAAACTAATTAGCAAACGGCGTTCCCGTAAAGACAGGGAATAAAGGTACCCTTCACAGATATGAAATTCAACGGTACTTACCAACAAAAACAATTGTTTTCTCCCGAGAACGCAACACACACCGGTTGCTGTGAGTAGCTATCTTCACACTGATGCTTCCTAACGCCACCTAGTGTACGTTGTTTTAATTATATCGACCGATTTCAACCGCGTTCACTAGATGATTCCATAAACGTCGGTCAGCATGGATTTGCCAAAATATGAAAAAATACAATTGAATGAATTTTATTTATAGCTGCATTATTAATTTCAATAATTTTCGAAGCTAATATTAAAATATGTATTTTTTTTAGTGGTGATTACAACCTTTTTTTACTTGTCTGAACTGTTAAACTTGGTATACGGACGCGATCCCGGAATGATATTTTAGGGTAGTTTTTCTTTATAATCACGTAAATTTTTATCTAAGACACATGATATTTTATGTGCCATGTAATTATGCACAGTACCTTCATTTTGAAATCAATATTTTGGTAGTATGACGATATTTTCTTAGGTTTTTTTTTGTCGGAAGCATAATGTCAACCTCTCTGATTTTGACCCATATAACTATATAAATTTTTGTTCTTTTTTATTTTTCCAAAACCTAATTACACAATTACACATTAGGTAGGTGGTAGCTAATTACTAATTACACATTTCAAATAATTGTTTATTTTTTACAAATTTGTGTAATCTTACACTAAATTGTCAAAAGTACATATCTGATCTCGCATAACACTAGTTAACACAATATTACACAATATTACACTTTGTAAGAACAGTAGGTATCTGTACTTGCGCGTGAACGGAGCCGCGTGGAAACACTTCATATACACATAACAACTAAATACTAGTTAACTCAAACTTACACCATACCTACACGAACGAAACACCAGTTTAGCTATTTTACCTAGAATCAAATCACGGCGAAACATTTTCTTCGTTCCATCTTTGCACACTCTGTATAAACGCATATCGTACACCTGCCGAGACCTTGAGAAAGCCCAGAAACAACACACCGTGACACGAAATAACATGCATGATTTTGAATTATTTTTGTATGAAAAGGTACATAGTACGATACACTGTTAGAAAGCCTAGTTTGTCTTCTACTTAGAACCACTAATTCTAGAATGATAAATATCACCTATTGCCTATAAATTCAATAATAGTACAAAGTGTTGATTTCTACCTATTTTATACTTTCCTTGCGAGATATGGCGTCCTCACACTTATCATTTATGATTTAGTGGCAAATACCACTTGTTTTCCTCTTATTGAATAAATTACCTATCCTAGGAACTAAGAAATATAACGCTAGGTAGTCTAGTCTCTTCACAAATAATTTCACAAGATTTGCATAATTCGCGCGATGCGTCAGTTTACTTTCCGTATTTTATGAAAATTTGAAACGCTGAAATATTCGAAAGTTTCTATAAGAACACCCTAATGTTTTTATTGTTTTGAAAAGGTTATTTTGTGTAGATTACGTAGGTATCAAACAACATGTACATGTTGTTGATAATTTTCTGATGTCGGCTAGATTTGTGTCGAGAGGGAGCATTTTCATAGAAGTCTGTGTTTCTCATGCCAGTACAAAAATAAACTAAGGTCACAGTGACATTTTCTACACATTGTGTAAAAGAGGGTTTCATTAGCTACTCAGATATACAACTCCCATAATTCTAAGTGTTACCATTCCAACAGAATCACTTGATATATTAGTCAAGTGCCGCGCAGCCCGCACGCTCAAAAACACTCCGGTATTTGTCGTTTTTGACGTCTCGAACTCCCGGGAAAGGAGAGGTTAATACCACCGGAACTCAGTATAATTGCACAAAATGCTTCGGAGAACATTTTACCGGAAAATTCAAAAAGTCGCTACATATCTACATACGATGAATTTATTGCGTGGAGAGAAGAGAAAAAAGCAAATAGTTTTTCAGAAAATGTTATGTTGGCATACTTCTCCGAACTCTCAGCAAAATTAAAACCTTCTACGTTATGGTCGAGGTTTTCGATGATAAAAAGTATGCTGAAAATAAGGAACAACGTGGATATAAGTGAATACCCAAAATAAATGCTTTCTTAAAACGACAATCAGACGGTTTTATAAGTAAAAAGTCGAAAATATTATCATAGAATGAAGTGGAAAGGTTGTTGAACGAAGCTCCCGATGATGGTTATTTAGCCACAAAGGTAATTTATTAATAAGTATTTATATTTTTCTTTAGTAATCAGTTTACGAAATCGTAAAATACACTCAATACATTATTAAAAAAAATATTAATCAAATCCCTTTTTTTGCAGGTTACTCTGATTTTTGGCGTTGGAGCTTGCCGCAGAAAGGAGTTAGCCAATATTACTTTAAAAGATATTGAAGCCCATGGAGAAATGCTACTAATCAAGATTCCGAACACAAAAAATAAGATACCGAGAAGCTTTGTTGTTGAAGGAGATTTTCTTAGAATAGTGCAAAATATATGAATCAGCGGTCCTAAAAAGGAAAAACTGACCGTTTTTTTCAAAATTACCAAAAAGGGAAGTGTACAGCTCAAGCAATCGGGATAAATGAATTTGGTAATATGCCAAAAGAAATAGCTACGTTTCTTGGTCTGCCAGATGCTGAGTATTATACTGGGCACAGCTTCAGGAGGACCTCTGCTACATTATTGGCAGATTCAATTTGACGTCCTTAAAGCGACTAGGAGGTTGGAAATCGGACAAAGTTGCAGAAAGCTATATTGGTGATTCATTAAACAACAAACTAGAAACTGGGAAAAAAATCACACAATCCATTAATTTAAGGTCCAGTCCGTCTCCTTCACATGTTGCAGAGAGCGTTTGTCCATCTACCTTCGTTGATAATGATAATTCATCAGATCCAACTCCATCAACTAGCAAACGCCATTGTATGACAAATAGACATGAACAATCATACGAAATTAATAATAGTTTGTCTCAAACAGTAAATATACGACCTAAAACTTCCCCAGTTAGTATAAAAAACTGTACCAATTTCAATGTATATGTGAATTATAACTTTTATAAGAAATAAATGTTAAGTTAGTTGAGTTTATTGTGTTTTTATTATTTTATTAAATTGCTTCATTTTTTCGCAGCTCTATTAAAAATAGTCGTTCAGTACACGTGCGGAACCGTCATTGCAACTTGACATGACAGCCTTTCCGCACTTGTAATGAAATATACTATACCGACATCAAAACAGGCTTCCCGCGGCTTCACAAAAAATTTGGATCTTCGTGACGAATTTCAGCCACCTCAGATATCCAGTAAGTGATTGAACAACAAAACAAGTCAGTTATGGGATATCCGAAGCGGCCTCTTTTGAGGCCTAGTTTTCTTTTCGCATTCGAATATAAGTACGCACAACATAAACATGAATAAATAAAAAACCGGTCAAGTGCGAGTCTAAATCGCGCACGAAGGGTTCCGTACCATCGTTCAATGGAAGCGATGGTGTGGAGTGAATAGTTTGGATTTTACACAGCAAAATATTGTTTACAAAGTTATTGGTGCGGTTACTTTCACACTCCATGTACGTAATCAGGTGCATCCATAAGTTTGTATATGGTATTGAAAGAATTGTTGTATGGGAGCCCCCTTAAATATTTCTTTTATCCTGTTTTTTAGTATTTGTTGTTATTGCGGCAACATAAATACATAATCTGAAAATTTCAACTCTCTAGCTAGCTAGGTTCTTGAGATACAGCCTGGTGACAGAGGGACGGACGGACGGACGGACGGACGGACAGCGGAGTCTTAGTAATAGGGTCCCGTTTGGAACCCTTCGGGTACGGAACCCTAAAAACACACTCACAGCACAGATACACGCACGCATTCAACCTTCCAAACTATTTATTACTTTACCCTATTCTATTTGTAAATCAAATCTACCCTTCGGACTTTATTGAGGTATTCGGTCAGCACATTATTGTAAAAAGCCGGACCCCGCCTAACTTTTGACAAAAGTTCTTTCTCGACAGCCAACATTGACAATTCGGTGAGTCTTTGTTGTCCAAGGGTATTTCGGAGATAGGTCAAAAGGCGTTTTAGGCATGAAAATGCCCTTTCCGTCGAAGCGCTACTGGCGGGTATCGTGACGATTAGTTTTGCCAGTCGTAGGACTTCTGGAAATACATCCACTAAATTATTTGAATACAAGTATTCAATTAACACAACTGTGCTGGTAGTGGACGTAAATTCCGCTGATTTATATATGCAACGCAGTTCATTCCTAAGCCTGTCTCCATTAAAATTATAGCAACTATATTCGACCAGTAAGTCATTTATCAGGAAACGATTTAACCTAGTTTGTATAGTTTTCCGGAGCCAGTAGCTCGAAGAAGTATTTTTTTTTTCAAATTTTGGTATCGCGTACGCGATTCTGTTAAAACATTATATAATATTTCAACAAATATGCGTTTAAAATGAGTTTTCATGTCAACGACAATGTTTCGTCGTTTTTTTGGCTGTCCGCACATGCTGACTACCTTTTCATATAAATCATCGAATTTTTCTCTGTATTGTGTGACAAAATCTTCAAATTGTGTGATTTTTTTGACACAATACGATACGTCAATGTTTTTTTCTGCATCACCTCATAAAGAATATCTGTCTCCGCAAATATTTCATGAAATATCTGTAGAAACAGATTAAATTCAAAATCTTTGAGACTGTTCAAAAATGAATCGGCTTGTGACAAAGATTCGCCGTCCCAAGAGTCAGGATAGTATTCATTGATTCGAAAAACTCTATAAGTGCAGACCGGTCGTTAAATATTACATTTACCGTTCGAGAGTGGTAGGTCCACCGATTTTCAGCCACGCGTGGCAGTTTTCGCGCTTTGACTATATGATTGTAATGAGCCTGTCGTTTTGTACTATTATGGAAGAAAGTTGCAAGTGTACGAACAACGTTGAAGAAACGTTTCGTCTCACCAATGCGCTTAAATGTTTTGGAAAGAACTAGATTCAAAACATGCGCGGAACACCACACAAACAGTGCTTGAGGGCATGTTTGTCTAACTATTGCCTGTACGCCATTTTTATCGGAAGATAACACCGCCGCACCATCGTAAGTCTGGGCGATCAATTTCGATGTACAGTCATATTCCGCAAGGATCGCTAAAACAGAAGAGCTGAGTGTTTTAGCGGTGCGGTCAAGGCTCACATCAATGTACTTAATAAACCGATCTACAACTTGCAAATCAGAGAAATAGCGCAATATTAATACCAACTGTTCGCGACCGCTGATATCTGGCGTTTCGTCAATCATTACGGAGACGAAATCCGCGTCCTTTATTTCTCTCTTAATCTCGCTGTCATCAAGGATGCCAAACAAGAAACGAAGTCATTTTGAACCCTATTGGTCAGCCCCGTAAATGAATTGGTGGCCGTTTGCAAATGCTGTTCTAAGACGCCGTCATATTTTGACAACAATTCGACCATTTCTAAGAAATTACCTTTGTTCTGTGACGACGCCGACTCGTCATGACCCCGAAAAGGTAATTCTTGCTTGGCTAAAAAACATACTATGTCAATTAGACGTTGAAATATGTTCCTATTTCTGTATTGTGCAACCAATTGTTTGATTTGATTTAAATTGTGTGAGTCGGTGGGACAATTATTGGTGAGTATGTCAAATAGCGCATGTTCACTGCGCGGCATGCATTGTTTCATTTAATATAACGAATTCCCACCCAAGAATGGTCAAAAATAGAGGTCAAAAGTCCAGCTTCGGTCATGACCGAAGCTGGACCATATAGGAACCAATGTCGTAATCAAAACATTAGAGGTGTAGCATCGATTGTGTATAATCGACCGTCGATTTCGCGTTTTTGTTGTTAACAACTCTATTTTTGACCACACTTGGGTGGGAATTCGTGGAATTTGATTGATGTGTGTGTTTACGATACGAGGTGAACGAAAAATTATATATAAAAGATTCAAGTGGATAGAAATGTAGCTTTATAAATAAGTATACTCCAGCCTCCCTCTGAGGGCGAAGCTCGGGATCTACAAGACCTACGCGAGATCCCGCCTCACCTACGCGACCCCGGCATGGTACGCCCTGTGCTCGGATACGAACAAACGGAGACTCCGAGCCCAAGAGAACCTCTCGGTTGGAGTGTAGATAAGTGGGGGCTTCCGCCCCCTTATCGACACTCTGACCAATTCTACACTTTACTATCAGTTTGGGTAGGGTATAGTTATGTAGGAAATATGCCCTAAATACTAGTTACTTAATATAAATTTTAATTTTAAAAGTGCCCTTAGTATAATTTTAATGACATTTTCCTCACGCACGAGTTTTCTAAAGCATGTTTACTTTTTCTGTAAATATGCTGTATAAAATATTAGCTATAATAATTTATTAATTCATGAAATCATGTAAGTATAATATACTTATATAGTTTTATGTAAAACATTTCTACTAACTTGTACATTATATCTTTTTTCAGTTTTGTACCCAACAAAGAGAAGATGTGTGAAAAATATTTAATTATTATTACTAGCCTAAATATCCCATTGCTGGGCAAAGGCCTCTAATGTGAGAATAATTAAAGTAAGATAACTTAAGTGCCAAGACATGAATAAAACAAATTTACCTAGTTCAATATCATTTGTTTTAGTCCTTAATCTATCAACAATTGCGCTCCCCGCAATAGACTTACTATCATAACATTCATAGAATGTCACCCTTTTTTGCTATAGTATCTCTCCTCATGTTCATTAGGGGTAACTATAGATAGATAGATAGATAGATAGATAATTCATTTATTCATTGTTCGGTACAAACACAAAAACATTATTGGTTATTAACATATTACAAACCACACAAAATTAATTACGACAAAAAACATCAAAGAAATTAAATAAAACAATGAAAATAATTATAATTAACACAGCAAAAATATGGAAAGTAAGGATCAGTATGTGGCACCATGACTGTACCGCGACAATGAAATGGCCCTGACTCAGCAATGTCACAGACGAATCTGTGACGCTGATATTCTGCCAGAGTCAAAGCGGACGAGACAGCAATAGGCTTAAGTACACAAAATACACAAATTATTACAGCAAATAAATAAAATTAAAAAATAAAATAACATATAAAAATCTACTAATATGGAATTGAATTAATTATTGCCATTGAAATTGAATTTAAATTGAATTAATAATGCATAGAATAGTATCGGAATTGTTTGATTTAAATTAGATGAAATTTCAGAATCTATATACACATGAGTACCATCTCCACAAGCCAGAACCCCTGGCAATCTGTACTTTTTGAAAAATCTGAAAATAATAAACATTTATACATAAACATTTATACATAAACATTTACATACAGGCACATACATAGCTTCTGGCCCCACACTAGGGTACCATGGGTTGTGGAAACCAGAAACAATGATGACAAGACTGGGTTTTCTTTTCTTTATCCCCAGCCGGGGATTGAACCCAGGACCTCTCTCATGGTAGGCAGGGCAACAACCGTACATGGTAGCAGCACCACAGAGGTCGTCCTATACCTATATTATAATTAGTACAACTTCAAATCGAAATCAGAGACAGTCCATCAACTTACATTTTTTAAAGTTGTTCGTTTGAAAGAACACTATCTTTCTCATCAATGCTAAGTATAAGTATGTATTAGTATGTATTTGTATCTATGTTTATGTTATATATTTATTTATTGATTTAAAGCATTATTCAGTCCGTCAACTTACAATTTAAAAGTTGTTTGAAAGAACACTATCTTTCTCATCAATGCTATTATTATGTATTAATAAATATTAGTATGTATTATTAGTAATATTAATGCTATTACTATTAGTATGTATTTGTTTCTATTTATGTATATGATATATATTTTAGTATTATGTAGATATTGGTAAGTAGTATATTTAATGTTGTGCACATAGCTCTACCTGTAGTTTCTTTTTTACCCCTCCAATCAAGGTTTGCTGGGAGAAATTTTCTGGTAGAGATTAGCTCGCCTTTATACATGTTTTTTCCTTTATATATTTTTTGTATTCTCTGTTTTGTGCACTAAAGTATATATTTAAACTTATTAGCCACACAATCTTGGTATGCTTTTTTTTTGTTTATTACCAAACCAAAAGTAGGTAATAATCTAAAATAAATTGTGATAGGCAAACAAATAAATAGGAATTGTATGATGTATGAGGCAGATAGGCAGACCACCGGATAGATGGACGCTGAGACGCTGGCTGGTAAGCAGTGGCTGCGGGAGGCTCATGACCAGAGTAGATAGTGTGGTAAAGAGGAGGCCTATACCCAGCTGTAGGTAAATGTAAGCTGATTTGAATTGAATTGAAAAATGTTAACATATAGTTACTTACATCCTTTTAATTTGCTCCCTGTCACGAAGTTGAAAGGGAAATTTAAGATTTCTGGCTTGTTGAATGCTAAGTCACCTTAGCATTCAACACAATGTTTCCTGCCTGTGGCAAAATGCTAAAGAACCAGCACCTGAAAAAAAATGTAAGCACTGTTACTAAGCTCACTTAGTTCTGTTTTTGGGAAACAGGGAATAAAAATTGATCATGTCCAAAGAAAAGTAAATGTGCTGTGATACATTCTAGTACTTTGTATAGTATTACTAACCTTCGTGTCCACATCCAAAGCACTGGTTGGTGGCAAATTAAGGGTCAACTGAGTAATTAACGTGTCCACAAGCTAACTCCTTCGACCGTCAATATCGCTTGATAAAATCCGATTCTCTGTTTTAGATTCAGCTCGCGCTATAGCTATATCACACTCGTTGGCCATTTCCAAAGTCCAGACACATCAATTTCACGATTTTCACTCACTTTTCATCTCAACAATTCTAAACCAGTCCTGAAAAAGTAGCTCCGCATTAACTTTAACACAACCGTTCGTTTGACAGCGGTTACGGTCCAATTCCAATCGAACTTCGGTTCAACCATCTGTCAAAACATTAGCGCGATACGAAAAGTCCCTAAAGTCGTGTTTCGGTTATGGTTCAGCTACGGTTCAGCTACGGTTCGGTTGATATTTTTTACCGCGATCGCCCCCCTGGCCTTGCTCAATACGATTTGGAAATATATTAAAGGCTTGAGATACATGTGCCTTTGGTGTCAACGTACTTACGTACGATCGCCTGCGGGACTCAGTGGAACGTCGTCGCGGAGCGCGGGAACTGCGGAGCGCGGCTTCGAGCGTTTTGAATTCACACGGGCGGGTTTTGTTGTTTGTTTTGTGTGTGAATCAATAGTTTTATAAGGTGGAAATTTGGCTAGGGCAAGCAGTGTCTCCAAGCCTCTATAATATGTTCGCCGGCTAGAGATGAAACCGGTATCGATCGATGTAGTAAATTATTAGAAAAAAATGTATGTAGTTATGAATTGCGTAAATGATATTCTTTGCGAGATATCTGAGTTCAAAGTTCGAAAAAAATAGCAACATGCTTTACCGGTGGGTGGCTGAGGCAGTCAATGGGAACTTAAATAAGATATTTAGGTATTTATAAATTAGGCATTTTAATTTTGAAAATAAAAAGAAGAGTGTGCTTTAGATGACACAACTGAAGTAAAACTTCTTTAGCTCTAATGCTTCAAAAATACATCTCCTGCCCTGTGTCTGGCTATGAGAGGAAGAGAGAAAGAAAATGTGCGCGCGCACCTCTCGTTCGCCTCGCCCGGTCATACTTTTGTTAACGCTCTCGTCACGCATTCGCCAGCTTACTGCCCAAGTCAAGCGTGCGTAAAGACGTTTTACTTCAAAAATCTTGCAAAGTATATGATTTACGAAATTAATCAAAACTAAATTCTTCTGTTTGTATTAATTTACCCTGCTGATTTGCAACTGGCAGAAAATATGAAGATTTTTCCATGTTAGTAATGCCAAAAATGTTGCATGCTTTTTTCGTCATAGGGGGCTAGATCATCGCCACAGCTGTGGAGACATGAACGTCCCTACGTGAAATTGTCTCCAAAACATGACTTATAAATAACCGACTTCTCCGTAATTTGCAGGCGCTTAGTCTGGTGGCCATCCTGTCGAGTGAGAACGTGTTCTTTAGCCCGCTACACAAGCGAGAGGAGGCGCTCAAAGTGAAGCAGAAGTTCGTCTCGACGCTCGGCGACCACATCACTCTTCTCAACGTCTTCAAGGCCTTCTGCAAGGCGTCGCTCAAAAAGGTGACATTATACACATAGGTAAACATTTACGGTCTGTCTTCGTATACTTGAGCTAAGTAGTAAAAAACTATGGCGGACACTCCGAAATTCTGTGTGCAGAACTTTCGTCAAATTACGTTATTGCCTAAAATTTTATTGAATAGGACGATTCAAAGAATTTTTGAGTGGCAATCAGTGCGTGAGTGTTATTACTAGTGTCTTTAACTTATTGCGGCAATCTACGTTGCGTGATTCTTTCAGAATGTCGTGAAATGGGTTTGTTTACTACTTAACTCAAGTATGAAAATACCAACTTTACGAATAGCGAAATTCATTGCTCCTGGCCCCACAATAGGATACCCTGTGACGTGGGAACCAGAAACAGCGACGTCACACACGTAAACACCCAAGACCTGGGGATATTTTCATTGCTGGATTTCAATTCGATTTGGGAATTCATTTTAATCTGACCAAGATCGTGATTATATAGCTAAGTCGCATGATTAGCTCAGAGACTCCGCTTTTACGAATTTACATATAAACAACCGTATAACCAAAAAACCTTACTTTTTAGGGTTCCGTAACTGAAGGGGCCAAACGGGACCTTATCACTAAGCCTCCACTATCCGTCCGTACAGTACAGCTGAATCGTAATATGTAGAGAAGGTATATTTAACCCCCTGAAGAAGGAGAAGGGGAAGAATATGTAGAGAGTTGACATTATCACAGAACATTTTCAATATTTATTTCTCTTGCCGTTGAACAAATGTACAAGTTGAACAGTAGAGGAGATTTTAGCCCTCCCTGTCTCACACCGCAGGACAGCACAAACGTGTATTTGTGGCGATCTTAAGACGAGCGAATGGCGACAGAACTCGGCGCGAGTAGGTTTTTACCAAAATACAAGCTATCTTACACCGTTCGGTCTCCCGCCCAGCATTAACAGCACGTATACAACATGCGCAAAACTCTCACTCACACAAAGCTCGGAGGACTGACTGGCGGCGGTGGCGGCGGCGGGGTACGGGGGGGGGGGGGGGGCGGTTTGTTCGATTGATAGATGTTCGGAAGCAGTAAAGACAGTTGATAGGTACCTAATTAGCTTGCGTCATTTATTGCACTTTCGTTTTAGCTTGTGACCTTGTGTTTAGATTTGTGCACTGATACTTCAACGATACCAGGTATAACTACCTACCTGGTAAAAGCTACTAAGGTAAGTTATCTTATTACCTACCTACTCTATTGTAAGTGGGTACCTACCTATCTATCTAAATGCATATAGGTACCAAATAACTAGTGTCTTCGTAAGGTATAGTACCAATAGACCTCGCGAGAAAAACCACCTCCTCGCATCCCCGACCCCTTACAGTTTGTTGGATAATACCTAGGTAATAGTAAAAAAAAAATCCTCGAATGCAATAACAATAGCACCAGTAACTTTGTTTGCCTTTTGTGGGCCGTATACCTTCGCCATTTTATAAAAAATCTAAATACTGAATTGACAACAATATTCTGGGTAGGTAGGTACCTAGGTATATCATTCTCGAACCTCGCAAAACACGAATATCGGTTGATGAGAAATGCAACCTGTAGCCTCTAGGCGACAACAGACTGTCAACAAACTAAATCTCAACTTAGGTACATACCTACTTTACATAATTTAATATTTTTCAGAATGGAAAAAAAAGGCCACAGACGAGGCCAAAAGACACGATTGCGTTTGTCTGCAAAACGGAAGAAGTGCAAGTTAGTTTGCAAGGCAAAATAATGGGACGAAAAAATATCTAATAATGACAACGGCACCTTACGCAAAGGGTTTGTTTTGTACCTAACCTTCCTATTACAAAACTATTGTGAACTATTGTTTTTTTCTTCTTTCTTATTCCGGAAATACAAATGCACGTTGTGTTTAATGTTCAATTTACTTAACAGTACAACCACCATCACCAACACACGTGGTGACACAGAACATATATTTGACTCGGCTGATGAACATGAAAATGGACAATCTACTTCGGTCAGGGAGAGAATCCAACCTAGCGAATCAGCACAACAAGAACATAATAAGTCAAAGTAAAAAGGTTACCGCTTATTGTATGGAGGCTCGCGCCCACACGATTCTCTTAATGTAGATTTGCTTGTAGATACAACAATGAAAAAATTATTAATAACTTTATTCAAATCATTTAATTTAAGTCATGTATTTATAGAGCCGACTAGGAATTACACTTACCAGTCAATCGTGCTTAGATAACGTTTTTTGTAACTGTGCATTCACAAGTATAAATCTAATCAACTATTTACCTTCCGATTACAGCGCTCAAACAGGTTGGTTTGCTGGAAGAGATCTCTATTTAGAGATAAGCATGCCTTTGTAGATGTCCTTTCTGTTTATTATATCTTATGTCGTTTTATGTGCAATAAATATATACGAAATATATACGAAACAGTTTCATTCCCAATTGCTAGTCAGGATAAGACTGACAATATGAGTTTAAAATAATAAGAGGACTCCCATACCAGCGACATGTTTTTTTGCATTTTTTATTGTAATATGGTCTGGAAAACCCTTCGTGAGCGAGTCGGACTATTTTTATTCAATGTTCGCGCTTGTCTCTGCACCATGAACAGTATGATAAAGCGTTTTTGTCCCTTCCAGCAATGGTGTAAAGAAAACTTCCTGCACCACAGGAATCTATCTTACGCGTGTGAAGTGAGGCATCAACTGCTCAGCATCTGTCAGAGATTCAACATGGCTGTCGTCAGCTGTGGACAGGCTTACGACCAAGTAAGGATAGTTATATATATAGCCTATAGCATACCAAGTGGCTCTGTGAGCTGTAGACCTGGCGAGCCTGTTGTGGAAAGCTGAATTTCTAACGTACAAAAGTATGACTTGGTTACCTGTAGGAGCATGTATGGAGTATAAAAGTAGATGCACCAATAACTTTGTAAACTACCCTTTACGATCTAATATACAACCTATTGAATTTTCATCAAAATTATATAGCATAAGCACTGTATTCAGTATATTCAGTATATTTATTCCCATAAATATCATGTTACAAGGTTTTACAGATATACATAGTCAGGTCATAAGTTCTGTCACATGTGCAATATGAAATAATTTAGACATGTTTATTATTTATGTAAACATTTATATAGCAAAATGAACTTAATAAAACATAGATTCTTATGGTAATAAAGTTTATTCAAAATGACCCCCGCGATTTTGAACACAGGCCTTTATTCTGCGAGGCCAGTCGTCTATCGCAGCACGAACGAGGTCCATGTCAATATCGGCGGCTGCCTTAATCAAGGATGCCTTGAGTGACTCCAAATCAGGATGAGGCTTTGAGCAGGCCTTTTCCTCCAAGTGTTGCCATATCTTGTAATCTAACGGACTCAAATCTGGACTGGAGGAGGGCCAGTCTTCGTGCCGGATGAAGTCGATTTCACGCGCCGCCAGCCAGTCTTGTGTGCTTTTCGCTCTATGAGCTGGCGCAGAATCTTGTTGGAATACCTAGGGCCTGTTATTAAACATGGTATGAGAAACAGGTTCCACAAAGTTCTTGAGGACTGTATTTTGATACACAACTGCATTCGTTTTTACGCCTTTCTCACAAAAATGTACCTCAGTTAAGCCCCAATAAGAGACTCCCAACCAAACCATGAGCGAGGATGGAAAATGACCTCGTTGGACACGCGGAATACGGTTGCTTGCTTCTTCACTGCTGTGTGCGTACACCTTATCATTTTGTTTGTTGTAGCTCTCTTCCACGGTGAACATTTTTTCATCCGAAAAAAGAATTTCCCGATGCTTTTTTCCCGCGTACCGCTTCAACAAAGCGCGGCATCTCTTCAGTCACAGGTCCATTAAACGAGCGTCCAAACGATGTCCTGTTTTTCTTCGATATGCTATAAGCCCTAAGTCTTCATTTAACACCCTTTTCACCGTGGTCCTGCTTAACCCCATCTGAAGGGCCAACAGTTTCTGCTTACGTATGGGATTTCTTTGAATTAGCGCCTTCACAGCTTTTGTCACTGCTGGAGTCTTAACAGAGCGAGGGCGACCACTTCTTGACCTGTCATCTACACTAGAGTCTTCATTGTATCGTTTTATGGTACGATAAACGAATCTTTTGGTTATATTAAAATTTTTCAGTAAGTCGAAAATCTGAATTGGCGCGTAACCGCAACGATGCAACGCAATAACTGCGACACGGTCTTCTTTAAGTGTCCACTCCATATTTAAAAATGAGGAAAATTCTAAAAAGTACACATTTTTATTTTCATGAAAAATTCGAAATTCGAATTCAATAAACTTTTTTGTGGCCAGCGTTCTAAATTCAAAAGTTTTTATTGTGTGACAGAACTTATGACCTGACTGTTTACTTAATAATTATGAATCAATTTCATTTTACCCTTGGGGCATAACAATCAGGAATATAATGGAAGTACACATGTCACACAGTAAAGAATAAAATAATTTCGCAGTAATAAGGATAATAACAATCAAGTGTTTCTTAAAACTAAAGACTGTCTCCATGAATCCAAGGACACCTCATTTGTTAAAATCCATCATGCTGTGAATATGTTTTTTTTTAATCCCCATATCTCCGCCATTTTGAAAATTAGCAAATATTCAATCGAAAAAAAAATTAATTATAATTATCGAACCTGCTCACAAAATTTTACGAGTATCGGTTGAGAATTGCGAGGAGAACAGCCGGACAGACAGACATACATACAAAAGCATTTTGGCCCAAGCTGAACGGAGACGCTTTGATCGCTCGGTCAATTAGATTCAACATGGCTGTCGTCAGCTGCGGACAGGCTTACAACCAAGTAAGTATAGTTGCGTAGAGACAAAGAGAGACGAGACGAGAGACCTAGAGACGAGAAATTTGAGTTTCTTTTAATATTTTTCAACCCCACTACTCCGACCCCTTGCAGTTTATCGGACAAACAAATCATTATAAAAACCAATAAAAACAGATATCCCGACTGCCTTTGCTTTCAATACAAACTTATGAATGCACTTGGTTACGTCAATGGAGTATGAAATTTGCCGAACCACTTACTTTGTAAATTACATTTGTGATTTAAAATCTAACCTTATCTGCCTATGTCAAACTCAAGGTCCAAAAATCCAGCGACACCTCATTTGTTAAAATCTGTCCTGCCGTTTGGGTTGTAGTGTTTTTTTTTAAATATTTCCAACCCCAAATCTTCACCATTTTGAAAAATTTCCAAGAACTGATTCGACAAAAAAAAACAATTATCAAACCTGCTCAGGGGATTGAACTTTTTTATATGGAGAGTGTACCAGGTGCTATCTGCCAGTTTTTTTTCAAAACCTTCGTAAATCGATAGCATATAAAGTATCAGATTGACAAAATCTCGTAAGAGATCTATGTATATTTTATTTATATTTTGAAAGTAATTGTCGTACGTATGTATACAGTTTTATTGCGAACTGTCCTGTTGCATGAACTCTCCTGTCTTGCCTAGGTGTGCTGGAAGAAATCTCTCTTTAGAGATAAGATCGCCTTTGCTTATAACATTTCTTTATATTTACTAACCTTTTTTATATTTTCATTGCAATAAAGAATATGAATACATATATATAATTGTCGTATCAGGCCGTTAGCCAGTCAGCGCGCTTACTGTCAGCCGTGGAACAAAGCATACAGCCTAACGCGTCACATTTCCCCAGCTCCTCAAATGCCTGCTCAGCGGGCTGTTCACGAACTGCGCGTGGCTGCGCGCCGGCGCGGGCGGCACTCGCTACGTCACGTCCGGCGGCGCGGCGGCCTCGCTGCACCCGGGCGGCGCGTTGCTGGCGGTGCGTCCGCCGCCGCCCGCCGTGCTGTACAGCGAGCTGCTGCACACGAGGAGGACCTATCTAGGTACAAGTTTCAAGCACTCCTTTCCTTTTCTCCCTTCATCTTCTTCGAGTGCCTCTCCACTACTGGAGGTTGGGCTTCATATAGGTATAAAAAGGTTTCTTGGCCCCTGAGCGGGGCCACGACCTCTGCCAGCGCTTCTTCTACCTTGCCCATTACGATGTCTTCAAGAAATCTGTAACGTCCGTGTCTAAGCTTATGTCCCAAGTAACTTGTTCTCTTCTTTTTAGGGTTCCGTGCCTTGAAAAGGAAAACCGAAACCATTATAGGATCACTCGTGTATCTGTCCTAGGTGTGTAAAAGAAATATTAAACGACCGAATTCTGAACCATTAAGTCGAAATTTGGTACATGTATGTATTTCAGTGTTATGTAAACAAAAAAATATTAAATTGTGTAGCACTTTTGGGGGGACTAAATAAAAAAAATTTTAGGTACTAACTTAGGTATAACAGAAAAAAATAAGAAATGCATGGTTTAAGGACACAATTTTGGGGGCTATCAGAAAACAAAAAAAGTTGTTCCAACTGTACTTTGCGACATGTCAAATAAAAGGACCTTATTACCAAAGCCACGAATCCCATAATTTTGAAAAAATACGATTCATACATCTATATTAGATAGATACATATACACAGTCAGGTCATAAGTTCTGCCACACAATAAAAACTTTTGAATTTAGAACGCTGGCCACAAAAAAGTTTATTGAATTCGAATTTCGAATTTTTCATGAAAATAAAAATGTGTACTTTTTAGAATTTTCCTCATTTTTAAATATGGAGTGGACACTTAAAGAAGACCGTGTCGCAGTTATTGCGTTGCATCGTTGCGGTTAAGCGCCAGATTTTCGACTTACTGAAAAATTTGAATATAACCAAAAGATTCGTTTATCGTACCATAAAACGATACAATGAAGACTCTAGTGTAGACGCCCTCGCTCTGTTAGGACTCCAGCAGTGATAAAACTGTGAAGGCGCGAATTCAAAGAAATCCCATACGTAAGCAGAAACTGTTGGCCCTTCAGATGGGGTTAAGCAGGACCACGGTGAAAAGGGTGTTAAATGAAGACTTAGGGCTTAGGGCATATCGAAGAAAAACAAGACATCGTTTGGACGCTCGTTTAATGGACCTGAGACTAAAGAGATGCCGCGCTTTGCTGAAGCGGTACGGGGGAAAAAAGCATCGGGAAATTCTTTTTTCTGATGAAAAAATTTTCACCGTGGAAGAGAGCTACAACAAACAAAATGATAAGGTGTACGCACACAGCAGTGCAGAAGCGAGCAACCGTATTCCGCGTGTCCAACGAGGTCATTTTCCATCCTCGCTCATGGTTTGGTTGGGAGTCTCTTATTGGGGCTTAACTGAGGTACATTTTTGTGAGAAAGGCGTAAAAACGAATGCAGTTGTGTATCAAAATACAGTCCTCAAGAACCTTGTGGAACCTGTTTCTCATACCATGTTTAATAACAGGCACTGGGTATTCCAACAAGATTCTGCGCCAGCTCATAGAGCGAAAAGCACACAAGACTGGCTGGCGGCGCGTGAAATCGACTTCATCCGGCACGAAGACTGGCCCTCCTCCAGTCCAGATTTGAGTCCGTTAGATTACAAGATATGGCAACACTGGGAGGAAAAGGCCTGCTCAAAGCCTCATCCTGATTTGGAGTCACTCAAGGCATCCTTGATTAAGGCAGCCGCCGATATTGACATGGACCTCGTTCGTGCTGCGATAGACGACTGGCCGCGCAGAATAAAGGCCTGTATTCAAAATCGCGGGGGTCATTTTGAATAAACTTTATTACCATAAGAATCTATGTTTTATTAAGTTCATTTTGCTATATAAATATTTACATAAATAATAAACATGTCTAAATTATTTCATATTGTACATGTGACAGAACTTATGACCTGACCTTCCTATTATTTTTTCTGCAATATACATAATATTGCAGAAAAAATAATAGGAAATGTATGGTTTAAAAAGGGGGGCACAATTTCTTTTAATACCACATACAAACTTATAAATACACCTGGTTACATACATGGGGATAGATAAGAGGTGGTATCTCGAAAGCTACTGATCCTGCAATTATGGAAAAATATACGTAATACAGGTCTTTACCGAAATATTACAGTGAATAGTGAGAAATTAAATAGGGAATGGCAGAAGTCGGCGACAATTCAGATTAATAAAAAAAAAAACAACAAACTGTATCGTGTGAATTCGTGTGACATGTCAAATGAAACTGCATGTTGCTCGGATTTTAATTTATTTTTCATAATTCTGAAAAACTTAGTTAAAAATATTGAAGAAATGAGACAAAAAAGGTCAGCTAGCTGAAAAATAGTAATTTAATAAAAAAAAAGGACAATGTAGGTCGGCTTAGGGAAAATTAATGAGAAATGTATAGTTTGAAAGGGGTGGGAGGGACGGAGGGGGGGGCACAATGGGAGGACAAATCAGATGATAAGCAAATTTGACATGTCAAATGAAAGAGCTCAAAGATTTTAATTTATATTTCATAATTCTGAAAAATTTAATAAACAATATAAAAATAAATAAGACGAAAAAAGACCATCTCCGAAACTGCTATTCTTATAATTTTGAAAAAAAAATACTTTTCATAGATCTTTACTTAAATATTACAGAAAAAATATAGTTCAGTTCAATTCATTTCAAAGACTTATTCATAATAGCATAAATATTGAGACTTAATAAACGTCATAACATAATCAAGCAAGTATAATAAAACACCCAGATGTTACGGGATTTTTGAAAATTGGATCGCGACTTTGAACTTTAACACTTTATGATAAGGTTCAAATCCTATGAAACAAAATTGATCGTTTTATCAAATGATAGTAACACCGGGGTTAAATAGGTGCCTAACTATTAGTATATAATATATAGGGTGCAATGAACTGGTTTAATGCCAGATGTCGGTGTCTTGTAAAAAGTCATTAATTTTGTAGTAGGCCTTTGTGCACAAAGTGTGCTTTATACATTTTTTGAATCGAGCTTCAGTTAAGTTTTCTATTTCTTGCGGAATTTCATTGTAGAAGCGTATACAGTGTCCCTTAAAAGATCTACTAACTTTTGTGAGTCTGAACATTTGAAAAGAAAGTTTATGTTTATTTATAGTTTGCACATTGTGGCGGCTATCAATGGTTTTAAAGCTACTGATATTTTTCCTCACATACATTACATTTTCATAGATATATTGACTTACAATTGTTAGGATGTTGGTTTCTTAGATGAAATCTCTCAGAGACTCTCTATTACCTAGCATATAAATAAACCGGATCGCTCTCTTCTGCAAAATGAAGATGGTCTCAATGTCAGCAGCCCGCAAATAAATAACTAAAATGTACAAGCCTAGCAGTTGCAACGTCAGTCAATTCCCTGATTCTTTTAACTGCATATGCTGCGGGGCTAATTTTACAATAGTCTTCACTGTAGTTTGGCATCATCAATAGTGATGCCGAGATACAGTTTCATCTACTAGTTTTAGTTTGTCTTTAACCAATACAATCTTACTCTGAACTTGCCTTACATTAGGTAAAGTGTATTAGGTAATCCCTCAACAGTAGTATCCATACCAGCGAAAACAAGTTATAGGCGGCCGCTGTACGCGGCGAGGAAGCTTCCTAGTCATACCCAGACATCGAACTAATTACGGCAAAACGATGATAACTACTGACGGAGCGCGACTTTATAACCAACTGCCCTCATCTATAAGAAACGCTCAAACAATGTATGCATAAATATTTTATCGACAAGTGGGAATGTAACCATACGTCCTTCGATACTTACATAGTTACTTCATAAATTTTTTGACTTACCTACCCGAACTGTACTGGCTGTCACCTCGTATTGTACTTATTAGAACTATGTCGACGACGGACATTTAAATGTATTTTTATCTATGTTATCACGTAAGTGACCTATGTCTTTAGTGATAATAAATTTCATTAAACCTTAAAGTGAATTTTATGCACTTTGGCTTTTTTGAATTCAGAAGCAAGTTATTGACAGTAAACCAGTCTAGTACCCGCAAGAGAGCATTATTTGTTTCCTGTTAGTCATTTTCCTGTCTCCTTATTTTAAAAAAAATTGTCGTGTCTGCAAATAATACTATCTCTGACATGTTTTGTACCATGAATGGCAAATCATTTACATACACGAGGAAAAGGAACGGAGCCAGAATAGATCCCTGTAGGAGTCCCATCTTCACTTGAGAACCCGACAATTTGTCCTATTAATGTCAGCTTTTTGAACCCTCTTTAGCTTTCAGAGCAATGTTTCGTGGTCTACATAGTCAAATGCCTTGGACAGGTCTCAAAAAACGGTCACAATAAACACCTATAGCGTCGCTACGATCTTCCCACGCAATAAAAATTTGTTTAACTAACACGACTCCAGCATCAGTTGTAGATGATAGGTAATGTATTGTTTAAATAGGCGGGAAAATAAAGGGAAAATCAGTTTCGTGGTACGGAATCCTTCGTGCGCGAGTTCGTCTCACACTTAGCCGTTTATATATGGTCGAGGTGAGTTTTTGTGAGCATTTGTGACCCTATGGACCCAGATGTTCCCCCTTAGAGAGGCATTAAAAAAACCTCTCTGCCTACAGTATACAGTAATCAGAGAAGAGCTCTACCTCTCTGGTTCCTCTCTGCTGTTTAACCAGTGGAGATAGACTTATGAAAGTTTGTACAGGGGTGGTACAACGTTTCATAAGTCTATCCCCACTGGTTTAGGCGGTGCATTATTTTTCCGCTAGTCAGCCAGTGTTGGCGTTGTATCAAGTAAAGATATGTCACAAACATGTCAAGATTATGGAATGTCTTATCTAGTTCCTAGTCATATGTGTTATTTTTCACACCACAATGCCACATTATATATCATGCAAACTTTACGTGCTTTAACCGGGTTATAATTTTGTACTGAATTTCATTATATCCCGCTGGTGAATAATGCGATTTCACTTTTCATGGTTCTTATTGTCATCGAGCTGGCCAGTCAGGCTGAATGGAACTCATTTTTAATAAAACAAAAGCCACGAGTGTTGCAAGACGCTGAAATGTACGTACTATATACATTATAAGTACATAGTTTAACTGCATATATTCTAAAAAATAGAAGATAAAATTCTATTATTTTTCCACTTCTGGACTAATGTATCAAATGTATTTTTTTTATTTACTTTAATAACATACTATTTTTAGTAGCCTTGCTTTTTATTGTCTTGCAAAAGGTAAGAGTGGAGTAAGAAGTGGAGTATAATCCTCGGGGATGAAGCTGTTTTATCTTGGGCGCGTGAAACCCACACTGAACACAGGACTCAGTATTAATTCCCTCGCTTCAATCGAGAATAACGTAGCGAAGTTAATAAACGCATATTAACTTCGCTAGGCTGGGTATTTGAATCTTGGGTTCTTCGTTACCTACAGGATTCAATTTTGTGCCCCTGACATAACATAGTGCTTAAGCCCCTTGGCATACAATTTACTTACAGACACCTTTTCCTATACGGGGTAACACAGGCACAGTTTTTCCCACGTTTAGACATTGTTCAATACTTTACTAATATTGTCCGTGACAGCTGTCACTGAACTATAAATAATAACTGACACACTTCCCAGTCAAATTGTGTGGGAACTGTTACCACACATACATGCTAAGCCCCACACAGTCCCTATCTTACGTAACAGTTACGAAACTGGGACCACTTGTAACTGCATTGATGATTTTATGACTGAAAAGTGCTGTATGGGAGGCTATCGGCGTAGATTACTAACGTGTGTAATTTGTGTGCGTTGTAGTGACGGTGTCGGCGGTACAACCGCAGTGGCTGCAGCAGCTCGGGCCGGAGCGGACGCGGAGGAAGTCGCGGTGACATATCCACTCGGTATCGCTGCCGTCGCTACGACTAGCAGAAAGGGCAGCTTTGTAAGGGCGCGCGGAAGGCGACGTCTCTTGAGTAATTGTCTATGAACTGCAATTAGGGGTTTTCTGACAGCTCACTTATCAAAGCAGCTCGCCGCATGGCGTTGATCTTTTACGAGTCTACCACAGAGTACAATTTGTACAAAAAAATATCGACTGCGACATTTTATATTTGTAATGTGGTCTGAATTGTGTAAGGCTCCCATGGGGCCTTTATCATTTCGGACCTCAGAGTCGAGACTCCCGGAAAACGCACTGACAAAGGGTTAGGGACGTGAATTGGACATATGTGAATTAAGGCAGTCGAAAAATTCACAGTGAAACAAGAATCGCACGTCAAACAGCCGGACAGAAAAGTTCTTATTGTCCTCAAAGGTTGCTGAATATGTGTCAATCAGAAATGAGGCGAAATGTGACATATTTTTGACTAGCCACATATTTTGACTAAGGTGAGAGTTTGTGAAGTTAGAAGCTTGCCTCTACATGAGACTTGATAACTTTTTGAGAGTGCGAGCCATATGGTCCCGTCTTGGCAACATTTTACATGAACATGTTTATGGTGGGATAACATTGTATAGATACTTTTCCGTTCTAACTCTGCTTTCTTGATATGGGGTGAAGTTTTTCATGTCTCATGCATTCTGCATTTTCAATGTTGGATTTTCCTTAACCGCATTTCCATAGTACGACGTGGCAGACTTGATGATCTTTTAATTTTCTTATGCAGTCCTAAATCTATTATTCCATATATCAATGTTATTAAATTTTTGCATTGTGCATGAGCTAATACCTGCAGCAAATTCACATTGACCTTCCAACAACATATTTTTTTCTATCTTTATTGTTATATTGTTTAACACATTTTAGCGCATTTCTGATTGACACATAATCAGCCACTTTTGAGGACACAAGAATTTTCCGTCGAACATTTCTCTTGATTTTGTCAAATTTTCTCTATCAGCACTCTGTAGTGTCTCAGGTCATCTTTAGTAAGTTTTCGTGTGATGCTATCTGAACTTATGTCCCTAAATTGTTCTGGAGTATTTATGGTTATATGTTAAGTTGATTCTGGATCATTTATTAATCCGCTAAATATTGCGTCATAGTCATAGTCTAAAACTTATGATTTTTTCCAGACTTTACGACTATGACTCGGCATCCAAATAGCATCAGAAAAGTGTAGCCAATATTATTGTTATGTTACTGAACCAACCTCTTCACGCGCACCGCCTATTTCCCAGAGAGCTTAGCATTACACTTTCGTAAACCCGCCTTCAGGTCGCTCAGCGTCCAGGAACTGTTATTACTACCATCATTTTCCAAGACTACATAGATCCCATATCGCAGGGAGGTGAAACAAACTTCCCAAAGACCGAGGAAACACTATATTCACATGTTACAGCAACACCGCCGCAAATGAAAAACGCCCTCCAGCGAGCTATTTGGAAGCTTTGTTTTTTCTTAATAAACCGTTAGAAAACTCATCATTATTGCGCTGTGGCGCCCGCGAAACTCCATTAGGCAATAACCGAATAAATTACAGTCCTTAAAATTTATGTTTTGCTGCTGCTTAAGTAATGTACAACTTACATGTCATAGGTACCAGCCGCTGGCATTTACGTGTTGGGCGGTTATATACTTCCGACGGTAACTGCACGACAACTATAGATTAACGCTTCGCATAGTATGCGAAGCGTTCTTCGAGTCCACGATATACTTTATGCTTCGTATATCGTGGACTCGAAGGACCATCGTGTCGTGCAGTTACCGTCGGAACTCTAAAAGCGCCCTATGACGAGAAAGTGGCTGCGCATGCTTTTGAGTGTCAGCCAAATTTGAGCTGGCATTGTGCATAACCTCAAGCAGTTGGTTTTATTTCATGGGAATGATGGTCTTTCATGTTCCTGTTAGAATTATATTCCTTTATCTATATTTTCGTTGCGCACTATTGACAAGAAAGAGTGTCCTTACTTACTCCTTTCTTACGTCCTCACTTACCATAAAATTGCAGAAAAAATATACCAGTAAACAAGAACTACCGGAACCACAGCTGAACTTATCTAGATTTAAGTGCATAAGATTTAGATTAATTTGTCAGTGCGTAGAACCCAGGTCGTATCGGTTAGGGCGTACAACAGTGGGTTAGTTAGACTCTAATCCCACATAACCGGGGCTCAAAACAATATAGGTCACACTTCTTCGCTTAACCTCTCACAAACCGTAGTTGGGTTGGGTCGCGATTTTGAACCTTATGCCATGGTGATGAAATTTATAACCTATAACGGAAAAGTGGTGTTATCTAACGCCGGTGGTATTCAAAAGGTTAACCGACGCGGTCTCGGACGTTTGTGAACGAGTCAGAGTCAGAGTCCAGAGTCATTTTTTTATTGAATATAAATAAATAAATTATCTTATTCAACGTCAAAATTATACTTACTTATAACTACAAGTAAATTTTTTTTTATGTAAAAAAAGTCTTTTTTTTTGTAGTCACAAGTTCATATAAAATATACGCGCCGGTATTGTTTCGAGCCCCGGACAGAGCACGGTCTGTCCACATAAACAAAACTTTTATATACAGGCACAAACATTGCTTCTGGCCCCACACTAGGATACCCAGTGTCGTGGGAACACAAATAGGTAAACGTCCACGAACTGGGCATTTTTTTTCTTCCTACAAGCTGTGATTCGATCCCGGCACCTCTCGCCTGGGAAGCATAGCCTAGACCGTTCATGGCCTTGTGGTTGGCCTTACCTTACGTGGATGATTTGCACTTGACCGCAGCGAATTCATTCACTAGACAATGTTCAACAGTGATTCCAAATGTTCTACGCATTCGAATAAATAATTTTGAATTTTTACGCCGTATGAGTGTTTTAAGTTTTAATAGTGTGAAAAAATAATATTAATTGAAACGATTTAACTATTCGCATAAATACATGTTACCAGTCGTGAATATTAAAATAAATCTAAGCACAATGACGCTTATTTACATTTGTTTTTCAGTTGCACCTTTTATGTACAGAGGAAGCATAACAATAATAATAGGTGTTAGTCAATGAATATATTTTCTGAACGTTTTTCTCTTGGTGCTATAATGTAAATAGTAATCAACTAAGTGTGAATTATATGTAACACAGCATAGGCTCCAACATATCTAGAAAATATGCTATAGGTACCTTTAAGTACTTATGAAATACATAAGTTACCTTTAAGTTTTCTTTATAACTTTAGATTAAAATCTGTTATTTATTTTCAAAATCGTTTTTCATTATACTCTCCAAACGTGGCACTTGCATGACAACTAGTTAAAACGAAAAATAAAACTTCTGAGGAAATTATCGCCGCGTGAATCCAGAATACCTCTGTAAACCGACCGTAGGACAAAAAAATACATAAATAGATACATAGATACATATACGTCAAGGTTGGGAATTCCAAAAATTGGGATTTACAATAGCAAGCGCAATATCATGATCTATTTGGGTAGGTACCTCGGATGGAATATAAAGGGACACACTGAAAACAATAAAATCCAACTGAGTGGAGTTTTGCTTAGTTGACATTAATTTGAATACAACAAATAAGAATTTGATTACATTAACCATAGTTGATTGGTTATGACGGCAAAGTCATCTCTGTTTAGATTGACTTGAACACATAATTTGAATATTTTTACCAACAATTTTGTTGAAATAAATAAAAATTCTTCAGTCAAAAAGGCTGCCTTCAGACAAATCTACTATATTACAAAGTTGTCTTAACTATAGTTTTTGTTAAATTCTTTATTTCATATTGATGGATTTATCTATGAGTTTTATTTAATCCGACAAAGCGTTCATGAACCGGACAACAGTTAATATAATTGTTTTAAAGATTAGTCTTTGTCCAAATAATCTGTGTGTAAAACAATTGTTTTAAGTAGTTAACATGTTTGAAGTTACTATCATAGAAAATGTTAAATTAATATTTCCGTTTAATTGTTTTAAGGATCAGTCTTTGTCCCATCAACTATTCAATACTATAGTTTTAAGTAGTTTGCTTGTTTGAATTTAGAAACAAGGAAAATGTTTAATTAAAATTTCCATTTGTTTGTTCTAACAATTAGTCTGTCCAATCAAGTATTCAATACTTTAGTTTTAAATAGTTTACCTGTTTGAATTGACCAACTGGAAAATGTTAAATTAACATTTCCACATCATTATTTTAAAGATTTGTCTGTCCAATCAAGTATTCCATACTATAAATTTAATTAGTTTTTGTTTGAATTTACAAACGTGGAAAATGTCAAATTAACATTTCTATTTATTTGTTCTAAAAATTAGTCTTTGTCCAATCACGTTTATACTTTATTGCAAAAACCGGGAAATAACAAAATAAATATAAAGGAAAGAACATTTACAAGGCGAGCTTAACTCTAACAAGAGATTTCGTCCAGCAAACCTAGAATCGAGAGGAAAAAAGAAACTAAAGGTAGAATTATGTGCACAACAATAAAAATGTTAATAAAAATAATAAACTACTTACCAATATCTACCTATTATATAAATATGTAACATATACATAAATAGTAGATACAAATAAATACTAATACTTATCATGCAAGAGAAAGGTAGTGTTCTTTCAAACGACTTAAAAGTGTGGATCGACGGACTGTCTCTGATGGCGCTGAGGAGTTTGTTCCAGAGACTGAAAGCTCGTAGTCTGAACCCGTACTCATAAGCGGCAGTATTATGTTGCGGAGTTGTAAGTAGTGACGAGTGTGAGATCTCCGTGGCCTATCCGAACACAGAAAAACGAAATGATCCCGTAAGAAGCCAGGATAGGATTACATAAAATATAGAAGAGGCAAATGAGGATATGGGAATCCCGTCGAAGGCGAATCTGGAGCCATTTCACCTCCCTGCGATACTCCGAGATGTGGTCGAACTTGCGCAGACCGAAAATAAACTGAATCCCGAGGTTTTAAAGTCGCTCGAGTTTGTTCGTTTGCGCTTGCCCAGCAGACACCAGCGTAATCTATCAGGGGAAGAAGAAGAGACTGGGCAAGCGTGATTTTTGTCTGACGAGGCAGGAAGTTTTGAAGACGCCTGAGGGAGTGGAAAGTGGCAAAGAGGTTAGTAGTCGTGCTTCTAATCTCGCTGACATTCTCTGACCAGGACAGCTGGTTATCAAACATAACCTAGATTTTTGGCCTTGGTGCTGTATGAGATTACGGTTCCATCATAGGTTACAGGAGCAATAGAAATATGCTGTATCAAGTTAAGGGAGTACCTGGACCCAATAATCATAGCCCGTGACATCGGGTTGACAAGGAGACCATGAGACGAGGCCCATACCCTGATCTTCTCGAGATCGGCATTGAATACCTCTACAGCTGGTGCCATATCTCAGGGGGTAAATGGTGTAATATCTGGAGATCGTCGGCGTAAAGATGGTCTGATGAGGAGAGGACATCTGAGATTGAATTAATGAAGATAGAGAAAAGAAGAGGGGAGAGTATACCACCCTGGGGGACTCTCGCGAAGAGATCACACCACTCCGTTGAAGTAGTCTCCGACTTTATACGCTGCTGACGACCTCTCAGAAAAGAGTCGAACCAGTTAGCAGAGACGGAGGACACGTTCAAGGACTTCAGTATTTCAACGAGAATGAAATCGACGCAGTTAAAGGCGCTGCTGAAGTCGAGCAATGCTATTACAGTGGGCTGTTTCGTATTCAATCAAGTATTCGATACTATAGTTTTAAGTCGTATATTTGTTTGAATTTACTAACTGAAAAATTTCAAATTAACATTTACATTTTTTGTTCTAAAAATTAGTCTTTGTCCTACCAAGTATTCAATACTATAGTTTTAAGTACTTTACTTGTTTTTATTTACTAACATGGTGTCGCATTTTTGATGAAATGTGCAGTAAAGTAATGAAATTTTATTAATGAAATGCAATGAAAGTGTAAGTACTAGAAGCTAAAAGAATTAATAAAAAGAAGTATTAACAATAACAAATTTAATTTAATTTAATAATCAAACCGAAGCGCGAGGAGAAAAAAAGTGTTCGGCCTGCCTGATTCGGCTTGATAGATGGGTAAAACTCCCCTTTACGGATGGTCCGCGGAGCAGGTGGAAAGTCGTGGAAAGTGCCCGTCGTCACGAAGTGGAAAATGTCGATCGACACGAACTGGAGTCTGCCGTCACGTCGTCATGAAACTTCGGTGTCAAGAGGAGTGTGGACGTTGAAATTTAAGCGTAAGCGTCGAACCCAGGGTTCGAAGCTTACGCTTACGAAAAAAAGTGTTCGGCCTGCCTGTTTCGGCTTGATAGATGTGGAAAGTCGTCACGAAGTGGAAAGTGCCGGTCGTCACGAAGTGGAAAGTGCCGGTCGTCACGAAATGCAAAATGTCGATCGACACGAACTGGAGTCTGCCGTCACGTCGTCATGAAACTTCGGTTTCAAGAGGAGTGCCGACGTTGAAATTTAAGCGTAAGCGTCGAACCCTGGAATGGACACAATACGAGCGTAAAATACTGGTCGTATAAACTTTCCATGTGCCCACCCTACGGCGACCCCAAGAGAAATATGTAGTAGCATGCCGTGGTGGTACACTTAAAGAAATTACACAATATTATTATAATAATGGGCATATTAAATTTAGTAACTTGAAAATAGAAAATTATGGAATGTGGGTAGCCATTTCCATATTTACGCGCAGGCGAGGCGCGATGATGATGCATTAAGCACTTCTAGAAGCATCCACAATTATGAAAACAACAATTTTGTGCACACGCTTATAAATAGCAATAGATAGGTATGTCAGCAATGAACATGGTATGATGCAAACATAAAATCTTAACCTACAGAATGCCTAACAAGGAGTATTCACCACTTACCCAATATCGGGGTTTAGCACAGCACTTTGAATGAAGTTATGTAATTGGGAAAAATGTCCCATGGGAAAATTAGAATAAAAAAGGTTTCCTTTCTCTGAGTACGAATAAGGGCGCAATATGTAGTCACGGGAGTGTTGCTCTGGCCAGAATGATCTTCTAAGCGCGCGGATGCAGGCGCCTCGGGTGAAAGGCAATACCGGTTAACCTTGAGTTGACTGTGAAAGCGGGCGAATGCGCGTAGATAGGTACTCAAATACAATCTGCAGTTATTTGATTTAAATTTTGGCATCAAATAACGTACTACGGTACAATACCCCCCGCTTCAGAGAAAGGATTTAATCTAATATAAATCCTTTAAGTCAATAGCAACATTCAACTGACATTCATCATCACACAAAATCACTTACCTCACACACATGTATGTACATCATCTTCTATTTACAGCTACAGATCTCAGTAACGTGAGAGCTGATGCACCCTATCAATAAAGATATATATATATATATATATTAGTTAACTAAGCAATTTTTAAGAGACTAAAAATCAATCTGTGGGAGTTTCTACGCCCTTCTTTTCCCACAGTGGTCCAATGTAGAGAAGTGGCAAAAAATGACGATTGCTAAGTATATGTAAATATCTACAGTAATAAAGACATTTAGTATTTTGGAATTTTTTGGAATTGTAACTATAGATAATCCGACAGGAAGACTGGCTAGATGGGGAGTTAGGTTATCTTCAAAATTAAAAATAGGCGTGGGGTAGAAACGTCATCCCTGATGCTCTTTCTAGAGCGATCCCTTGTTCAGCAGTCTCTACGTCCAACTCCTTCTTAGCCACTGCAGACACTTGGTATAAGGTATATGGACCTTTACAATGGCTGTCTAAATTCCTCCAATCGCAGGACAAAGTCAAATCTTGGGGTGATTTGAAAGTATTGTTTAGGCAGGACTTCGATAAAGCTGATTTCGTATACAAATTGCTTTCTGAAATCTTCAATGATAGGACTGTATGGTGTTAATCTGGCTCAACACAGACCTTGCTGTTAATAATATTGTAATAATTTATTCCTACTTATTAATTATATACATAGTCAGGTCATAAGTTCTGTCACATGTGCAATATGAAATAATTTAGACATGTTTATTATTTATGTAAACATTTATGTAGCAAAATGAACTTAATAAAACATAGATTCTTATGGTAATAAAGTTTATTCAAAATGACCCCCGGGATTTTGAATACAGGCCTTTATTCTGCGCGGCCAGTCGTCTATCGCAGCACGAACCAGGTCCATGTCAATATCGGCGGCTGCCTTAATCAAGGATGCCTTGAGTGACTCCAAATCAGGATGAGGCTTTGAGCAGGCCTTTTCCTCCAAGTGTTGCCATATCTTGTAATCTAACGGACTCAAATCTGGACTGGAGGAGGGCCAGTCTTCGTGCCGGATGAAGTCGATTTCACGCGCCGCCAGCCAGTCTTGTGTGCTTTTCGCTCTATGAGCTGGCGCAGAATCTTGTTGGAATACCCAGTGCCTGTTATTAAACATGGTATGAGAAACAGGTTCCACAAGGTTCTTGAGGACTGTTGTCTTGTATTTTGATACACAACTGCATTCGTTTTTACGCCTTTCTCACAAAAATGTACCTCAGTTAAGCCCCAATAAGAGACTCCCAACCAAACCATGAGCGAGGATGGAAAATGACCTCGTTGGACACGCGGAATACGGTTGCTCGCTTCTTCACTGCTGTGTGCGTACACCTTATCATTTTGTTTGTTGTAGCTCTCTTCCACGGTGAAAATTTTTTCATCCGAAAAAAGAATTTCCCGATGCTTTTTTCCCGCGTACCGCTTCAACAAAGCGCGGCATCTCTTCAGCCTCAGGTCTATTAAACGAGCGTCCAAACGATGTCCTCTTTTTCTTCGATATGCCCTAAGCCCTAAGTCTTCATTTAACACCCTTTTCACCGTGGTCCTGCTTAACCCCATCTGAAGGGCCAACAGTTTCTGCTTACGTATGGGATTTCTTTGAATTCGCGCCTTCACAGCTTTTATCACTGTGCGACCACTTCTTGACCTGTCATCTACACTAGAGTCTTCATTGTATCGTTTTATGGTACGATAAACGAATCTTTTGGTTATATTCAAATTTTTCAGTAAGTCGAAAATCTGAATTGGCGCATAACCGCAACGATGCAACGCAATAACTGTGACACGGTCTTCTTTAAGTGTCCACTCCATATTTAAAAATGAGGAAAATTCCAAAAAGTTCACATTTTTATTTTCATGAAAAATTCGAAATTCGAATTCAATAAACTTTTTTGTGGCCAGCGTTCTAAATTCAAAAGTTTTTATTGTGTGAAAGAACTTATGACCTGACTGTGTATATATCATTAAATTATATATATATAGTTAATATCATTATCATCATCATCATTAAATTACACCGAAATTGCTCGCGGTTTTGTGGACCTCGAAAGGTAAATCATAATTAGGACAGGAAAGAACTGGAGCTGAAAAAAGGCATTCAGCTTAAATTAAAAGCTACATCAGCGTCGGGTTTCCATTGAACTTTAGGTGCGTTCTTATTTGAAGTCAGTTTGTTAAGGGGGCCGGCGATGATACTAAAGTTGGGGACAAAACGGCGGTACCAGGTTGCAGTCCCGAGAAAACGTTTGAGGTCCTTCCGACAAGAAGGTGTCGGGTAATTGAGTATAGCCTCAACCTTTTCTGGGTCAGTCCGCAGTCCCTTGGCATCAACCACATAACCCAAATACTTGAGCTGACTTTTAAAAAACTTGCACTTTTCATAATTTACGTTCAGGTTATCGGACCTTAATTTTTCTAGCACTCGCATTAGCAGAGATACGTGCTCTTCAAAAGAACTGCTAATAACGATAATGTCGTCTAAATAAGCAAAGGCTTTTAAATCGAAGTTACCGAACAACAAATCGACCAGTCTCTGTTGTGTTGCTGGTTCGTTCGTGAGACCAAAAGCGGTGGTCTTGAGAAATGGAGAGTTCCCTTGCCTGGAATGTAAAAAGTGGTCTTGTCACGATCTTCAGGAACGATCGGAATTTGCCAGAACAGCTTTGACAGATCTACACTGCTTGGGTACTTAGCGTCACGAAGATTGTGCATCTCAGTTATATACGGCAAATTGTTCGCGTCGCGCTTCGTGACTAAGTTCAGTTTTCGACTGTCAAAGCAAAAACGTGGCTGACCGTTCTTTTTGTAGACAATAAGAATCGGAGAAGACCATTCACTTTCACAGGGCTCCACGACATCTAAGGAAAGCATTTCATCCACTTGCTTGGTCAGGATGCGTTGCTTTTCTGGTTCATTCTATAGTAACGCTGCCTAAGAGGAGGAGCATTGCCAGGGTCAATTCGCTGAGAGATCAAAGGAGTCCTACCTAAACCTTTGACTTCAGTCGAAACGTCATGAAATTGGCTGATTATATTGTCAGCAATAGATTTCTGAGGATCTCTAAGTTTTCATAAGAATGTATGAAAACATCTGGATTAGAAACGCTAATCTCAGCTAAGGGTGTACTAGAGTGGGTGATACAACCTAAATACTTCGGGCATATCCTAAAATAACTCCATAAATCTATGCCCAGAATCAAAGAAGTTTCGATTCTTGGCACGACGTACGCTTTAATGATGTGAAAGATATCTTCGAAGTGAACTGGCAGATTCATGTAGCCAATACTTTTCAGTGATTGACCGCCGGCTGATTTACATTTTTTTAGTCGTCATCGACGAGACGTATTCCATGGTCCAACAAAACAAGGTGAGAGTTGTTGCCCAGGATGGTGACAGCTGAACCGGAATCCAACAGTCCTGATGCTGATATATAATTAATTTTAACAGAAATGGAGGGTCTGTTATCTTTGTCAGGTTTAGAATGCAGAATTGAGGTGGTTTTGTAGGAAATGAAGAAGCTATTGACAGTTTTTAACCATTCTGTCCACTCTGTTTTATCAAAATGGTTAATTGTGCCACTATTATGCCTACCTAGTTTTTTTGTGCTAGAAGAACGAGACTGTTTGTAATCGGGGCAATCTGGGATTTTAACACCCTTTTTGCCACACTTGTAAACACAACACAAAACACTTCCCATCCTTGACAGTACATTACCGGAAATTATGTGAATTGTCACGGCATCTTGGACACCAAGGTGCGGGCTTTTTAATCGCATAACGGTTATTACCTCGATGGGAATTATTATTAGAATAATTCTTAGAGGGGTTTTGTGTTTGCCTTTGAGGGTAAGACTGATGTGAAGGATGATTCACATCAGTCTTACCCTCAAAGGCAAACACAAAGTTTAGGTTTAAGACCTGACTTTTTGTAGGCAAACTCAGGTGCCAAGGTTTCCGCAGTAACGGGAACTGGTTCTTGGAAATGAGCAAGGAGAGCTTGGACATTTTCATAATTCTTACAGAGAGATCTCAACTCATCGATAGTTTGTATCTCAGAGCTGGTAGCGAGAGTGATTGCATAGCAAGGGTGGACATTATGGAGGATAATTTCAAACTTGTCATCCTCAGAAAATGTTTTTGATAGATGGGAGAACATACCTTGCATCACAGCCAGATAAATAGTAATGTTTTCGGACTCTCGCTGTGTACGCGACCGAATTTCAGAAAGCAATTTGTATACGAAATCAGCTTTATCGAAGTCCTGCCTAAACAATACTTTCAAATCACCCCAAGATTTGACTTTGTCCTGCACGCTACGAAACCAATGAAGTCTGTAAATATTTCTGTCGCATAAGAAGCTGAAGCTTATTATCGTCGACATCACGCGCCTTACATAATTCGCTCACCCTTTCAATGAACGCATGAACGCATGTGGTTCCATTGTATTTCAATTTACCCAATTTGCCTAAATTACCTTTTTCGCAGGTTACCCTAATTATATTTGGTGTATTAGGTAGCACGGTGACACTCTGACTACTACTCGGGGCAGGCACTGCCAAAAGATCGGCACCATTTGTCTAAAAAGAGACAAAATTATGCATTTACGACTTTTCATAATTCTTTATTGCGCACACACATATTAAATTTAAAAGGTTACATTAGGAGAAATCATATGTACAAAGGCGAGCTTATCTCTAAAAAGAGATTTCTTCAAGCAAACCAAGGCATGAAAGGTAAATGTATCATGAAAGGGTAGGCAGTGTACAATACCTAATATCTAATCTATACTAAAATACATATATAATATAAAATACGGAAAATAAAATTCTTTAATACCAGACTACTAAATACAATACAATATACCTGCAAATATAGTTTATATAGTACAATGATATACATACTATATATAACTCTCACGAAAGAGAGAGGAAGTGCTCATTTACCCGGTTTTTGAAAGAGACAAGAGTGGGACTGCCTCTTATAGTGCAAGGTAGTGCGTTCCACAGTCGAACCGCCTGCAGCCTGAATGAGTGCTCATATGCCGAGGTGCTATGCCTTGGAGTGGCTAAGAGTGAGACCGTGTGAGATCTCCGGTGCCGATCTCCTGAAAAGAGATACTCAAAGCGGTCTCGAAGGTAGGTGGGGTAGCGCGGATTTTTCAATATATTGAAAAGATAAGAGAGAATATGAGTGTCTCGGCGACAACGAATGGGAAGCCACCCTAACTCTTTGCGATATTGAGAAACATGGTCGAATTTGCGCAACCCGAAGATAAACCAAATCCCAAGATTCTGAAGTCGTTCGAGTTTGCTCAGTAGATCTTCGTTCGCGCTTGCCCAACAGACATCGGCGTAGTCGATTAGCGGCAAGAGAAGGGATTGAGCAAGGGTGATTTTGGTCTGCCGTGGGAAGAAGTACTGCAAACGCCTGAGGGAGTGAAAATATGCAAAGACACGTCTGCTTACCTCGCTGACATGTGGAGACCAAGACAGCAGGTTGTCAAAAATAACCCCAAGGTTTTTCGCCTGATCTGTGTACTCTATTGTGATCCCATTATATGACACGGGAACAATAAGTTTTTGTATCAAGGAAAGCGTGTGCCTGGTTCCTAAAAGCATGGCTTGTGATTTGGTCGGGTTTACCAACAGCCCGTATGATAAGGCCTAGTCTTTCACATTCTCGAGGTCAGCATTAGGTGCTTCCACGGTTGAGGCTACATCGCAGGGGCAAAAGTAGCAATAAATTTGGAGATCATCTGCGTACAGATGATACGAAGAAGAGATAACGTCGAAAATAGAGTTGATGAAGACTGAAAATAGAAGAGGAGAGAGAATACCACCTTGAGGCACTCCTGAGGAAAGATCACACCATTGAGTTTCAGTCTCTTCAGACTTAATGCGTTGCTGATGACCTCTCAAGTATGAGTGGAACCAGTTAGCAGCATGGACGGAGACATTCAGTGAGCTCAATATAGCGACCAGAATGTCAAAATCTGCTTATCTGCTTAGACCTGCTTAAATCTGCTTAGACTTATATAATGCCACGCAGTGGTCATACTGCTTCTTGTTAGTTTCATCGGTAGTGCTAATCCTATGTAGCCCGTGATACAGATGGTGCAACAACGTTTCTATACGATGAACGAGACCCTTATCCGGTGCCGCTACAACTAAGTTTGTCTGTACTTTGGATAAAACCTCCAACACACCTAAAAGGTCTAGTTTGACGTCGAGCGACGTCTCTATGATGTCCTCTAAAGGCAAATCGAAAGCTTATTTTACTATTTGCTTGCGTAAATCGTGTACAGTGCCAGCAGGTGTCGTCCCCCTTCATACTCTAGTTCCGACTCTTGAAGAGATAGGAACTTAATTGGGTAAGTAATGTTAGATAATCCAATTACGAATTGAAACAATACTGCGCGTAAATTAGTTTAATGGTGAATACACGTCACAAGTGAAATAATAATAATGAGTACTCCGCACTAGTGAAATATTAATAATGAACACTCCGCACTGTTACAATAATGAATTAATGAACCTTTGGTTTTATGAAGATGTTGAATGAGATGATTGATGATAAATGATCAAACAAAAAAAAAATTTGACAGGAAAAAATAAGCAATAAGTGCAACTAGTGTGTTTGTAGTCCGTTATGTAACACAGTATGAAAACTAAAATATAGTTTCATTAACAAAAACAATGATGTACAGTTAACAACGCTACGATGACATAATAAGAGATAAAAACAAAAACAAACGTAGGCCACGGACACCTTAGTTCCGGCAAAACCAAAAATAAAATCGTTTACATAAACACACACACAACCAGCTAACCACTTACCAACCAAGCAAAGTCAAAATTATTACACGTTTAAGGGCTCCAGTGTCGCAATTTTGATGAAATGTGCAGTAAAGTTAATGAAATTGTATGAATGAAATGCAATGAAAGTCTAACAACGATAATCTAAAAGAATAAATAAAAATAAATTTTAACAGTAAGAAATTTAATTTAATTTAATAATCAACCCGAAGCGCGAGGAGAAAAAAAATCGGTCTGTTTGATTCGGCTTGATAGGTGGGTAAAACTCCCCTTTACCTGCGCCGCGGCGCTGGTGAAATGTCGTCACGAAGTGGAAAGTGCCGGTCGTCACGAAGGGGAAAGTGTCGGTCGTCACGAAGTGGAAAATGTCGATCGACACGAACTGGAGTCGGCCGTCACGAAGCGGATGGTAACGGTCGTCACGAAACTTCGGTGTCAAGTGGAGTGCGGACGTTGAAATTTAAGCGTAAGCGTCGAACCCTGGAATGGACACAATACGAGCGTAAAATACCGGTCGTATAAACTTTCCATGTGCCCACCATACGGTAACGCCAAGAGAAGTATTATGTAGTAGCATGCCGTGGTGGCACACAATAAGTTAAGGAGTTTACAAAAAAAAAGTAATATAAAGAAATTACACAATATTATTATAATATTGGGCATATTAAATTTAGTAACTTGAAAATAGAAAATTATGATATTCGGACACTATATAAGTACAATAGGACCATCTTTTCGAAATCTGAAACTATACAGAAATGTTTTAGATTCGAGAATAAATTTAATTCCATCATTTCCTTGGAAATCTCTACAGAGTAAGTTTATCATTAATTCCAGTGAGAAGCGGGGGTGGGACTGGGACGGACAGTGTAGTGTCTGGGTTTCTTGATAAATAAACACCTGCCTCTGTTAATTTGTTTGGCAGCACAGTTTAATATCCAACGAATTTTCCGTCTTTGTGAAATTTATTAAAATATTTGAATACGGGGTGACTGGATGCTCTTTCCTATCTAAAATACCTACTCCTGTGAAACCTTTATCTCTACACACTTAAGTAGTTTTGGGTAGGGATTTCTAAAAAATATAAATCCTTTTCCTGAGTAGGCAAACGGAGTATGGACATTTTGGAGCAAAGTTCCATCACAGCCTCTTGGAAGTCGTCACGAAGGGGAAAGTGTCGGTCGTCACGAAGCGGAAAATGTCGATCGACACGAACTGGAGTCGGCCGTCACGAAGCGGATGGTAACGGTCTTCACGAAACTTCGGTGTCAAGTGGAGTGCGGACGTTGAAATTTAAGCGTAAGCGTCGAACCCTGGAATGGACACAATACGAGCGTAAAATACCGGTCGTATAAACTTTCCATGTGCACACCATACGGCAACGCCAAGAGAAGTATTATGTAGTAGCATGCCGTGGTGGCACACAATAAGTTAAGGAGTTTCCAAAAAAAAGTAATACATATAAAGAAATTACACAATATTATTATAATATTGGGCATATTAAATTTAGTAACTTGAAAATAGAAAATTATGAAATGTGGGTAGCCATTTCCATATTTACGTGCAGGCAAGGCGCGATGATGATGCAATAAGCACTTCTAGAAGCATCCACAATTATGAAAACAGCAATTTTGTGCACAAGATTATAAATAGCAAAAGAAAGAAATGTGAACAATGAACATGGTAGATGATGCATTCATAAAATCTTAACCTACAGAATGCCTAACAAGGAGTATTCACCACTTACCCAATATCGGGGTTTAGCACAGCACTTTGAATGAAGTCATGTACTAGGGAAAAATGTCCCAAGGGAAAATTGGAATAAAAAAGGATTCCTTTCTCTAAGTACGAATAAGGCCGCAATATGTAGTCACGGGAGTGTTTCTCTGGCCGGAATGATCTTCTAAGCGCGGGGATGCAGGCACGTTGGGTTAAAGGCAATACCGGTTAACCTTGAGTTGACTGTGGAAGCGGGCGAATGCGCGTAGATAGGTATTCAAATATTATCTGCAGTTATTTGATTTAAATTTTGGCGTCAAATAACGTACTACCTACGTTGCAATCGATAATGTTAAATTAACATTTCCATTCCATTATTTTAAAGATTTAGTCTTTGTCTAATCAATTATTCAAAACTATAGTTTTTAGTTGTTTACATGTTTGAATTTACTAACATGGAAAATGTTGAACTAACCTTTCCATTTATTTGGTCTAAAAATTAGTCTTTGTCCAATCAAGTATTCAATACTATAGTTTTAAGTTGTTTACTTGTTTGAATTTACTAACTGGAAAATTTTATTTAACATTTCCATTTATTTGTTCTAAAAATTTGTATTTTTCACGAAGGCACGTCTTGACGTGTCACTATTTTTGACATCGGAAAGCACGTGTAAGATAAACGATATCGCATCATTACTGACTCCTAAACCTCCGAAAGGAATAGTAGCTGACTGTAAGATCTCTGCCTTTTTAAGAATCTGCTATTGCCCGGATCTGCCGTTTCCAGAATCTGCCATTTTCCGAATAAGGTATTGTTTGTATAATAAAAACTTATTGTACGTATTTTCGAAATGTTTTATTTTATCACAACTCATCAAGTTAAATGTGTAGCCTAACTTCTTGTTTGTATAAACAGGGTATAACAGAAAGGTGTAGTCATATTTTAGGGGTTGTTATGAACAACTTTCAGCATGAAACCGATTTGCTTAGAGCAGCTCTATTTTTACTTTTCTACACATTTTTTGCCGGGTGATCTGCTGATTTTTGTGGAAAAGTGAAAAATTACGTAAATAGCTCTGATCGAATCGGTTTCATGCAATGGAACACTTTTACGTTACACCCTGTATATTAAAACAAGAAGAAGTTAAGCTACATATTTAACTTAACAACAATAGCACCTTCACAGATTATTTGATCAACATATTTGTAGAACCAAACTCGAAAATTCATTACTACTTTTACAGTTACTTTGTTACTAAGTTAACTTGTCTTAGTTGAATCAATCATATAAATTTATTACGGAGAACAGTTATGATTATTTGTTTTAACTAATATCACCTTAGTTGTGGTTGCGAAGGTCTTTGTAGCCTCGTATATAGTCCAGATACTTGATCACACTGATCACAATATTGTTTGCAACAATAATATTTTTTTTTCAGTGCAGTCGTGCGCACACGGACCATAAAACGTCGCCACAAAACGGCGCTCCCTTACTTGACGCCCTCACAGATTCTATCACAGCCTTCTCTAATTATGACAAGGTAGTGCGGGTGATTATAATATAAATCTTTTGGATACCACTGATAGTGCAACTCTTCGTCTGAATGACTTCTTTAGTAGCATAAATGTAAAAAAAATAGTCTCCGTCCGACCGTTGGATGTATTGAGAGGCACCTTTTGGAACTTTATAACAAACATGCTACGTTAACCAGGACGAGGATCAAGGGGAAACCTACACTATGGCTCACTTGTAATGTTCTCATGATGATGCGGTTGCGCGATCAAGCGCATGCTTGTTTCCGCTTAACTATATCGGACCAGGATCGAACTCAATATAAGTCCTTAAAGCATCTCGTCAATGTACGTTGAGAAGAAGGCCTGTTTTGAGCAGCATATTAATAAGTACGCTAATAATTCTAAAGAATTGTGGAAGACCCTTAAAAGCACGATTCTGCCGAATTTTAAAAATAATTTAGTTTTACCTGAGCATTTTAAGGAACCGGATAAAATTAATGCCAACTTTTTAAATGTCCCTGGCGCATGATATGTCCCCTTGTGACGTATAACCTATTTTGAATTCAATAGACGCGATCAGGCTCAGTTCTCGTTGCTTCAGGTGGATGAGAACTGTATTGCAAAAACGATCCAAACTATTAGTTCGAATGCAAGGGGAGCGGATGGTATAACCGCAAACATGATTTTACTAGCCCTGCTTTGCACTCTTACAGCCATAACTGCCATGGTAAATAAGTCTTTTGCCTCTTCGATCTTTCCAACCCAATGGAAGCGTCCCACACCAACTTCAATTGTACTTACGATAACACCGACGATAGAATAAGTAGATTTATTACAGAGCATACGCCGAGGGCTAGTGGGCCGCCTCGCCTCGCCACTGCGCCAAAACTCGGGCTGCTCCTAATGGGACTTCCAAATGAACGCGGTCATCGATAACATTCTCAACGCGTCTGCTTTTTGTGTTCCCGCTGCTAATTGCCCAACTTTCTCGCATTAATACATGGCCTGCTTAATGCTTTTGATACGTCATCAATTATTCCGATAGCCTCCTTGCCTATGGGCCGAGCATCATTAATTTAATCTGTTCCATCCGGCCGCTTTGTTTTACCTTATGAATTATGCATGGGTGTGGAAAAATCAACAAAAATTAGAGGAGCCTCTCGTTGTTATGATGGCTTCGTTATATCAGCTCTAGTCTTAAGTCAGTAAAGCCTCACATTATTCGGAAGGTAATATCCTCCTTCACCCCTACTAAAGCAAATAGTAGTAATTCGTACTGTTTGTTAAATTAATAAAAAAAAACCGAAAAGTTCCATTCTTGTTGTGAATTTGTCCATGAAATTGTTTATTGGAAAAGGTTCAGTTTCACACATCGAGTTATTATTGATCAAATGAATATCAATTCGGACACTATATAAGTACAATAGGACCATCTTTTCGAAATCTGAAACTATACAGAAATGTTTTAGATTCGAGAATAAATTTAATTCCATCATTTCCTTGGAAATCTCTACAGAGTAAGTTTATCATTAATTCCAGTGAGGAGCGGGGGTGGGACTGGGACGGACGGTGTAGTGTCTGGGTTTCTTGATAAATAAACACCTGCCTCTGTTAATTTGTTTGGCAGCACAGTTTAATATCCAACGAATTTTCCGTCTTTGTGAAATTTATTAAAATATTTGAATACGGGGTGACTGGATGCTCTTTCCTATCTAAAATACCTACTCCTGTGAAACCTTTATCTCTACACACTTAAGTAGTTTTGGGTAGGGATTTCTAAAAAATATAAAAGCTTTTTCTTGAGTAGGCAAACGGAGTATGGACATTTTGGAGCAAAGTTCCATCACAGCCTCTTGGAAGGGTTCCAACGTCTCAGGGGACGCCTGAGGGCATTTGACCCGGCGACGGCGTCCTTGATCCACATACAGGTACATACCACACAGGTGTACATAAAGGATGTAGTCATCTTTTTAGGGAATATTCCGGGCGTAATTCTGTACAAAACGATTTGATCAGAGCCAAGGTGTTTCAACCCCATCACCATACAAAGTACCTAGTACAATACTATTATTGTTTCTTAACCGCTCGAAACTTCTCGGCTTTTATCGGCACAGATCGGAAGAAAATATACATTGCTGCGTATTCATCACAACTTACCACTTACTTACCTTATCCACTCAAATCATTGCGATTTTTTGAGGGGTCGCGATTTTGGATTTTATGCCATGGTAATCAAATTCAAAACCTATAACGGCATTTGGCGTACCCAGGATAAAAGTTAATAGTAAGAAAAATTAATGTACCGAGGTCACATCTCGTAGAGTAGACCTACAAATTAAATTAATACATAGATGTGTCACGCGCACAATCACTTTCACTGTCTCAATCAGACACATTGATTATTGAACTGTCTCCTAAATACATCCAGTTTTTCTTCATGAGACTTATATCACTGGCAGATGTAAACACTACTGGCAGATGCAAACACTACTGGCAGATGCAAACACTACTGGCAGATGCAAACACTACTGGCAGATGCAAACACTACTGGCAGATGCAACAGGATCGCTTGTTGTTGCCTCCATGGCAATTTATTAATAAATTTATAACACAAGATATAAATATATCTACTTTGTTGATTTTATCATCACAAATGCCTTGTCAAATGACAAACCGCCGCACTCAGAGTCATTTAATGAGCGATTTATCCGATTCCAAATTTGCATTTACATACAAAATCATTCACTGAGTAATCCTTAATGAGTCATTAAAGGCTGGATATGGCGGAAAACCTCAAAGTCAAAACCCATGGATGAATGAAACTCTTTGCTTTAGTTACTTATTCTGTGTCAAAACTGCACAATAGTACATTACTGCAGATGCCGGGAAATAAGGGCTTGTCGGCTGAGTAGGTATAGACGGCCGACCGTGGGGAGGCCGGATAGTGATACGAAGCCTGCAAGCCCTTTTCACAGCCAAAGGCATGTATAGTGCTTTTCTCAAACATATGCAATGAAATAAAAAATACACCACTCAAAAAACAAATTCAAGTTTAAAAATACTACTAATCGTAAGTTCCGTGCGCCCCGTTGATGGCTTTGAGCACAAAATAAAAAAAAACGTTCCGGCCTAGGTCTGCAATTTTGTCTGCGAGTTGTGCGGCCCGAAACGTGATTCTTCCAAGCCTGCTATAATATAACGCACGTAATGACGACATTTCATTGCATGTTTGAGAAATAGTACATTTCCCACTAGTTCGCAAAGGCTTGTATTTACGAACCGAGAAGTTTACGGCACGAGCCGAAGGCGGGGTAGTAGCGAGGTTCGTATAAAGCCTTTTCGAACGAGTTAGGGATATAATTTTTCCGCCTGAGAACCCAAAATCAAGCGGCGAAGGTGGCAGCTATTTTTAGCTCAGAAGTCGGAAATTCATAAACCACATTTCAAAGCATTTGTGTTGTGAGTAATTTCTAGGAGTCTACACACATCCGGACACATGAAAGCATTTTTGCCATATCCAGAAACGGAGACAATCGCTCGTTCAATGAGATAAGTAATTTATTTTCAGTACATTATATGAACAGACGTTCTATCGGAGATGCAAATCATCGTGAGATGGCCCCTATCACGCAAAATAGAGTATTTAATAACTTGCTAAAGGTGGGCACAATTGTGCCTCTGCCAGCGCGTATGGGAAAAGGCGTGACGCTATGTTTCTGTTTTTATTTATTTATTTATGTAGCTGACCCAAAAGACGTCGTTCTGTCAAAGGCGTGCAGCCTTTGACAGAACGACTGTGTAAGATTACCGATACTGTAAGAAGGATAAGATTTTTCGGCTGTTCCCTTTGCATTTTTTATTTCTCCGTGAGAACCTTCCTACTTCCGACTTCAAAATTGTGAACAAAGGCGAGCTTATCTCTACTAGGAGATCTCTTCCAGTAAAAAAATGTAAGTGAGATGAAATCTATCGTATCTGTCTAGTTTCCGTAAACACAAATCACCGAAGACAAGTGCATCGAAAACTTAAAGCAATTGAGGCGGGCGGCAAGTGGCGTGGACCTCAGGCAAGCTATCTATGCCTATTTAGTCACAATCCTACTTTCGTGTTTTGGACGCACCGTCCCGTTGACAAGCGTTTTAATTCTGTTTTAATTAAAATTCACTGCTGCAATAAATCAAGTTCTTCCGGACGAGCCGCAACCGCTTGCAGCGGCGGGTGCACTGCGAACTTTCATAACTATCCACGTAAATCAGCACATAAACATAATATCGAGCCGGGCCGAACTATATTGGTACAGCGTAATGTTGAGGCATGCGCTAATAGATCACTATCGTTGGTATTTGGAGACGCAGAAATAAGTATTTTGTCCGTACAACCGATGATGGAGATGACGCTACGACGGTAGATTACCTACTTTATTGATATACTCATTAGCGAAATGTAACCCAGATACAGTTACAATTACGGTGTTGGATGGCATTGAGAAGCTATTCTCTCATCGGCTCGCTGCGAGCACGCCCGCGCCAGGATCACAAACTACGTAGACACTATGATTTTTTGTTACTGTTCGTGCAACGTTTACAGTTACGGCTTGCGGCTCGCTAATGAGTACCCAGCTTATGGTATTGAAATACTCACTTATTTTACTTACCTGTAATAGGTAAGCAAGTACTAATATTAGTACAAAATCGCCCTACCCAAATTATTAAATTAATTAAGTAGGTACCTTAAGCCAATATAAAATTCGAAATGATCCTGAAAATTTTTGAAGCTAGCGTTAAGTAATCACACAAATGTGCATCCGGGCAAAGTTGAGTTACCTACGTTCACCAACACATGAGAGGCGAAGAGAAAACGAACGAATGAAGTAACGTAAAGCTGTAAGTAACCACATCTATTTCTAGAAACAAATTAGGGTCGGGAGTGGAATGAGATGACACGCTTTTCAGTCGCTTTTTCCGCACGAGATGTGTTCAACACGTTGACGGCCTCACTTTACCAAGTAGGTATAGAAATTCGTTTAGGAGCTAAAAGCTTTCCATTTGCTTTGCAAAGGTAAAACGAACGACGTAAGTTGGATATTTGAAGTATAACCGCACTCTGTAAGTTGTAATATGGAACCTGTAAATAAGAGTACTTTCAATAGTATCTAATATAATAGGTTATATAAAAATAATAGGTTATTTCTATATTATATAAACAAAGATGTTTACATTTTCGACATTCAGTTTTCAGTTTTTTGGGACATTCCTGTAACGGTGACTTGCTTTTGCCTACCAACATGAACCATATTTGTAAACGAAGTTACACAAAATAAAAAGTTATCAAAAATCGTAGGTAGGCTCTACAAAAACCGAGTGATCTACTCGTATCTAGGTGTAAATCTATTGTCGCACGAAGTGGGTCGGGATCGGGATGTATACAGACACTCATAGATTGTGGCAAAAACAGGGTTCCATAGAGCCGTCAAACACAATAAAGGGTTTGCAGGCGATATCGTTACCCAGATAGGTGTGTGTATCCCGAGCAGAATCCCGTTCCTTCAATCCAGCAATCTCATGCCACCCATACCATTGTGATATCGCCCTGCCTCTGCCTTTACCCGCCATTTACTTCTTAGCTTCAGTATTTGGGTTGTTCAATGGCAGATAAAGCATGTGATTTGAGAATTTTACGCAGTACTCTATTACTTTATCGGATAAGTTACGTTACACATGACTTTCACAGAGAGCTGTAGTAGGTGCCACCCGTGACTAGCACTCGTAATTGCTATATACTTATTTGTAAGTATTACTCGAATTTGAAGACAGGCACTCTGAAAACAAAGCTGAAACGGAAAAGCTAACTTGTGGTTTCTTTTCTTCTATCAATAAAATGGATTAAAAGTTTTTTAATGTAATTCTGTAGTCAATTCAAAAGTTTTAATCGAATTTCTAATCTTGTAGTATTCGTATTTTTTATTAATAAAATATTATTCTTAAAAAATCTGTCAAGTTTCGTAAAATTAAAAACCGACATTGCTGTAGACCAATTAACAAACCGAGCTTTTGTGTCATTTACAGTATCGGGATTTAGGAATTAGTCTACCTATAGCGTCGTCGAACTTGTACCCTACATCGTCGTACTGTCGTACACCAGTCTCGTCTTAGCCGCAGGTCCTCCAACATTGTCTAATTGGTCTGCCTGGAGGTAATTCTATTCTCTAGCTAGCCAAACATTATGTTTTGTAGTGACCGCATTGAAGCGTCCTTGGCCTAGCGATATTCGCACATCGGACACGATCGTGCGGGTAGCAACATCTGACTGAGACGGGTACTGGATGGGTGTCCATTTCTATGTGGCATTTGTTTCGGGCGCATCCGTGTTTCGGATGACACGTTAAGAGGATATGCGGGCGGAGAGACTTTTGAAAATTAGGTATTTAAAGAAACTATCGATGTCGCTCTGCGAGCGTTTAGCGTCCGGCGGCGGCCGCGATATTTATGTGTGTGAAAGTGGACAGTGTGTGCGTGTTTCCAACGTGTCGTGTAATCGCCCCAGTCGTTTTTAGGGTTCCGTACCCGAAGGGTTCCAAACGGGACCCTATTACTAAGACTCCGCTGTCCGTCCGTCCGTCCGTCCGTCCGTCTGTCACCAGGCTTTATCTCAAGAACCTAGCTAGCTAGAGAGTTGAAATTTTCTCAGATTATGTATTTATGTTACCGCTATAACAACAAATACTAAAAAACAGGATAAAAGAAATATTTAAAGGGGCTCCCATACAACAATTCTTTCAATACCACATACAAACTTATGGATGCACCTGGTTAAGTACATGGAGTGTGAAAGTAACCGCACCAATAACTTTGTAAACAATATTTTGCTGTGTAAAATCCAAACTATTCACTCCACACCATCGCTTCCATTGAACGGTGGTACGGAACCCTTCGTGCGCGATTTAGACTCGCACTTGACCGGTTTTTGGTATTTTTTGTTGTTTGCATCGTTCGTTACCTACGCGAAGTGATTGATCTTCTATGATTTTGGAATCAAAGGAGTAGCAGGGAGAACAAGTCCAATAAAGACTTGTTCTCCCTGCTACTCTTCGATTCGGCTAATGTTTACTGGACTTCATGATCCTGACACACTGTACTTTTTGGATTTGGGTGTGCACTATGTAATAAAATTAATTTAGTTAATTAAAAACAATGTGATAAAACCTGTGTTCAAAACGAATAAAGTAATTTGATGTGTTAAGGATATTAGGGAGTACCAATTTTTTCTATTATCAAACCAAAACAAAGTCACCTACTTCCTAAACTGTTACCCACATATTAGTATGTGGGTAACAGTTTAGGAAGTATACACATAAGATGAGTATGCGTGCATAATGTACGTGCGCAATATAAACCAGCAAGGTTTGAAGTACTTTCTTTGATTCTTTATTGTGAGGTTTTTTCTGTTATTTAGTCTGAGCCCATATATAATTATTTTATTCGTTTTCCAGTCGGATTTTACTTTTTAGGGTGCTGTACATCCGATAAAAATGGAATCCTTTTAGAATCACTCGTGTGAAGTCGTGTGTCTTTCAGTCCGTCTGTCACAGCCAATTTGCTCCGAATCTAACTAATATGACCGACTACATTGAAAAGGCATAGAACGTTTGTGGCATAGCTCCCTCTCCCCTCAACCGTGTTTTTTTCCAAGTCTTTCGCGCACGATATGTATGTATAAATAGTATATATAGATAGAAGACACCAAAACAAAGAAAAAATTACATTTAATATAACATACATAAACATAAACATTTATATACAGGCACATACATTGCTTCTGGCCCCACACTAGGATACCCTGTGTCGTGGTAACCAGAAACAGCGACGTCACACACATTTAAACATCCAAGACCTGGGGATTGTTTTTTTTTTTTTTTTCATTACCCCCAGCCGGGGATCGAACCCGGGACCTCTCGCATGGTAGGCAGAGCCACAACCGCTGCGCCACAGAGGCCGTCATACCCTATACAATATAATACCCTAATGCGTCGCATTTGTGAGAAAAATGCAACTTAAGGTCAGCTGCTACTAAGTTTCTTTAGTTCTTTAGTTTAAAACTGACATATCGCAAAGACGGGACAAGCAAAAGAAAAAAACTACAGGACCTGATGTAAATTACGGTCACCTAGAATTGGAAGAAGATATGCCTTTGGCATTATATAAATTAAAAGAAAAATAATTTCTGGATGGATTGCTCGCAACGAAGGATCTTGAAAAGAAAACAGTGGGCCAGAGCGATAATAGCTTATGGGCTATTGAAAGACGTAAGAGGCACTCAGAAACGACAAACTATAGCCCACCTAAACAGGAATTCTCAAATGTACCATCACCCCCAAACAGCAGTAACAGTGCCCCTCTTGCTCCTGCTTCGGTTAATGATAACGTTACACAGAGAAGGCCTCGTCAGTTGATTCGCAGCCCACATCAACATAACAGTAAAGTGCGAAAAGGATACAGATCACACTCTGTCAGCGATATATCAACATCATCATTGTTCGATCAGTCCAATATGAGCCTGCCAAATACCTCAATAAATGATAGTCTTAACAACCATGCGGCAGAAAATCTAGAAAAAATTACGAAATCATTACTCAGTGCAGAACAAGAGATTGTTAAATTTGTACAATATCCCTCTATTGACAGCGTTCTAAATATACAATTTTGAGCATTTTCTGAAGGCTCTAGTGCTTGTATAGATAATGTATCATCAAAAAAGAAAACAGGGGCATAGAAGTAGTCGATATTTATTTTACTGTAAAAAATCATTGCTTTAGGGTCATAAACCTCAAAGAAAACCGGCGAGAGCGTTTCTATGGAGAAAGAGCGCCCGCATTTCATTTAAGCTGTTTGTGCCGGCTTATATCGCTGCTCGGTAGTAGGAGTCGTAAAGCTGGTCAGAGGCCCTCATAGGGCAGTTTGAAAACATCTGACAGTTGGGTTGGCCACAGCGAGTAAGATAGAGCCATACTCCTCCTCGCTGGCTCAGTGCGGTTTGATGGACGGGTGCCGGCGTCCATCAAACCGCACTGAGCCAGCGAGGAGGAGTATGGCTCTATCTTACTCGTACCTGGGTAAAGGCCCGTGCTCCTCGGTGGGGACATTATTGGGCTACATTATTATATCATTATTATTGACCGCATTACCTCATATGGCGATAGCGATTTTCGATGTTCCTACCAATGCTACACCCGGACAAAACCCGAAGTTAACAAAAGTTAGCGCATTTTCTTTTAGATATATGGTCGGTTTTTAGAGTAGTTTTTGATTTTTGCCGAAAACATAGGAATTATGACATCTCTGAACAAACTTTTACAACATAAAAAAAAAGTTAAGCCAAAGTTATAATCAATCCAAATAAGCTTAACCTAATGAGGTACAGCTTATTTGGATTGATTGGCTATTATTTTTATTGACATTATTATTATTATCGGCCAAAGAACAAAACGTTTACATCTGAGGACAAGTTTATAAGAAGCATTGTACTGCATCGTCCACGAGACGATTTTTAAAGTCTTGTTTATATCGAGATATAAACAAGACTTTAAAAATCGGATCCTAAAGTTTTAGTCAATGTAAATGGGCTTTTCGGGGTTACTCCTGAGTTGGCCTTTTACGATAGTGTCTCTACGCAGATGATTCATTCTACTAGTGCATTTTCTCGCAAGCGTGAACTATGTAGAGTGTAGACCTTAATTTTATTTTGGCAGCAACAGTTACTTACGTATTCGTACAACTTTGCCGTTCATGAGGTCTTAAACAGAAAGTCGAACTTTGCTTCGAAATTTCACCGACATGAGCGTGAACATCTTGAGGCACGGCATTCGTTGAACCTTTTCACACAAGAAATAGTTTACGTGAAATTCAAATTCATGTTTTACCAAAATTGTTGCTAACGCACCGGAATAATTGCTTTTAGTACCAAACTTGTACATGGTTCTGGCGGGAGTTTCCTGAGCTTTACATCATAAACTGGCTTCCGCGCTGAGCTATTTATAACCAACACCTAACTTTCACACAATAACAGCAAAGTGCATTACTAACTCTAGATTTCCGGTGTAATGTGTTACAAATTTGTAATTTAGAGACAGATAGTTACAAATATATTCCAACCATAACGCATTCTCCACCTAGGCCCCCTGTGCTAGCTAAGTTATATTCATCGGCGCTGAAGCAGTTAGTATGTACATAGTTACATTTATAGCTGTTAGAACAGTATTCGCCGGGGTCAATCCTCCGGGAAACTATCCACAGAACACCTGCCAAAAAGCAGGATGTGGGTTAAATAAGCAGTCGTGCGTTTCTTAGTATTTATTATTCGTTGGCACGAAGCGCGCAGCTTTTAAGCTTCAAAACTTCGCGCCTTCTACGTAGCCAAATCGCAACCAACCTCCAAGTACGAATGAATTGTTTACCAAGGGAGTAAATAAGTACTTTTAAGGTGAGAGTATTTTTTGAATCCAGAGGGGAACCAAGGATTCTAGATTGGAATTCCGAGCTTAGCAAGTGATCCTAAGTAGAATCCTGAGCTGAAAGAGGGATTCAAAGAACATCACTCGAGTTTAAAATAGTTTTTACTCCTGAGGTGGACACTCTGCTTTTTATCACACTCTATGAGAAAATAAGTACAAGTTAATTTATGGTAACTATAATAAAAGACAAATTGTGAATAAGAATTGTATTTATTACATAATATTTGTGAAAATAAAATTTATAATTAACTAGTAGAATAGATCAAATACATTTCCCGAAAATGATTTCGCTCTTGCATTTTTCAAAGGTGCAAATGTCTTATGCTGTCACACATTTTTCATGGGATTCTGTAGGTAACAGGCTTTGCATCACATATTTTGCTTCTGTCACAATATTATCTGGAGATATCTCTCATTTTCACTAGTACTATTTTTTAATAATACCAACCAGCAAACAAAATTCAAAAAAACCGGTCAAGTGCGAGTCTAAATCGCGCACGAAGGGTTCCGTACCACCGTTCAATGGAAGCGATGGTGTGGAGTGAATAGTTTGGATTTTACACAGCAAAATATTGTTTACAAAGTTATTGGTGCGGTTACTTTCACACTCCATGTACGTAACCAGGTGCATCCATAAGTTTGTATGTGGTATTGTTGTATGGGAGCCCCCTTAAATATTTATTTTATCCTGTTTTTTAGTATTTGTTGTTATAGCGGCAACAGAAATACATAATCTGTGAAAATTTCAACTCTCTAGCTAGCTAGGTTCTTGAGATACAGCCTGGTGACAGACGGACGGACGGACGGACGGACGGACGGACGGACGGACAGCGAAGTCTTAGTAATAGGGTCCCGTTTGGAACCCTTCGGGTACGGAACCCTAAAAAGCAAAGGCGGAATTCAATTTAGCGCGTTCTTTACTTTTTCACAATATTTTGTTTATATTTGGTGGACGTTTTAAAATCGATATGTTTACTGGTTGAAACTGACTAATCTATATTTCCTCTGTAGAGCAAATATAGATTAGTAAGTTTCAACCGAGGTAAGGCCGACTATGATTCTACCATAACGCAACCGACATGGTAACACACTTTACTCAAGGTAACACAACAGACAAAAGGTAACACAACCGATCGATTATAAGGCTTAGGCTACATTGCTTACAATTTTGTCATTGAGTGATTGCTTAAGTAAATAAATAAAAAAGTGATATAGAATTTATATTACTTTTTATATAAATTCTTATTTATACTAAAAGAGGATTAGCTTCGGTTTTCCAAAAAGTCCAACTCCGGTACCGAAAATAATCCTCTTTGGTGACTCTATGCAGCATAATATATCGTCCCATGAATATAACAATTCGTCTTTCTTTTGCGGCCATTTCCATAACCTTTTTAATTTTTCATTGCACTTATTAAAGCGCCTTCTTCATTTACTGGTAGTATAATGCCGAGATATAAATTTTTGTCGTATTTAAATATCACATGTGAATCCGGGCTCTTTTTTGTAGGTTTCAATAAGGGTACAGTAGTTTCAGTTATACTATTGATACTTTCTTCAACATTATCTTTCCACTGTTCATATGACTCATCATCTGATGTATCACGCACAGAGTAGTCGGACTCACAATAGCTTTCGTCTTCAAATTCTACCTTTGATTTTTGTTTCTTTTTCAGATTTTTTTGTTTTCCTCTAAGGTTGTTTGTTTTCTTCATTCCTAGACATTGGTAGTACCCCTTCAGAAACCCTAATTCGAAAAAGCAACTTGAATTGCGATGTACTATAGTATTGTTCATTGGTGTGTTTCTGATCTGGTGTAAATTTATTGTTCCAGGTATTGGCATTAGTTCGATACTCTTTTCAGGTTTCAGGGTTTATGGCGCTTTCAGGAATATAAAATACTTTGATTTTTGTCTCTGACTGGCTGAGCACTGCGAATGCCGTTTCTGCATTTGGTATGTTTTCACCGTAAGCCACTTTTTAAAAACACGTAAACACGTTTAAAAACTAATGATAAGTTTGTTAAGTTCACACGTTACAGCAGACCCGGGAGCCGGAGCGAAGCGGAGCGGAGCGATGTGACCCCCTACTATTGGCAACCCCCCCTCCAACCCCTCTCCTCCTCTTGGTTGCTTTAGGTCACTTTTTTTTAAAACTAAAGATAGCTTTGTTAGGTTCACATGTTACAGTAGACCCGGGAGCCGAAACGAAGCGGAGCGGAGCGAGGTGACTCCCTACTCTTGGCAACCCCCCCTCCAACCCCTCTCCTCCTCCAACTCCCCCGAAATCCAAAAAATGTAATTTTCTTCAATCTTTGGACCTCCATAACATAAAAACTAATCGTTTCCTAAAAGTGGGGGTAGGTGGGGGGAACCCCCCCCCCCCCCCCCATCACATTGCATCACTTAGTTTAACACATTAAGGATTGTTCGTATCATCCGACTGAACTTTATTATGGGGAGTGAATTTAAAAAATGATGATTATATGAATTGGATTCAGTGGCTTCAGGTAAGTAGAAGTGGTAACAAGTGGTGTAATAATAAAGTGGTGTAAAGTGGTGTCCGCGCGCACATTTTCTTTCTCTCTTCCTCTCATAGCCAGACACAGTGCTAGCCTATTGTCTGTATCACGATGTAGGAGCAAGAGAGAGCAGTGCGCGCGCACATTTTCTTTCTCTCTTCCTCTCATAGCCAGTGCATGATATATATATATATCTCAGCCAGTAGATCGTTTGCGAGTTTGCTAGCGTTAATATTTTGTTCAATACATTAAATATTCTACGTTGAAAGTGAATAAAATTGTAAATTCATTTTAAAGTTCATATTTTGTGAATTTTCGGGTGAATAATAACAAATTATGGCAGGAAGTGACACAGACTCTGAATATGAAAGTAGTGCTCCAGGACCATTAACTAAGAAGAAATTACGTAAGGAAATTGTGCAAAAAAAGTGTGTGACAACAAATTCAAGGCAAGATTTTAAATTTAATGAGACCGAATCAACTGATAATGATAACAAGTAATATCTGATAAAAGGTGAAAATTGTGTAAATTTATTGTAACCTTATTATTTATATTCAGTAATTGTTTTTGCTTTGGGTAATGGATTGTGACAATGCTTTTGTGTTTAGGTGTAATATTTTTATTTATATGTTGATAGATTTTAAGGGTATAATTGTCAGTGCAAGATTTTATTTTCATTTGTGTGTATTTTATGAATGTGGTGTAGTTGCTTGTGGGGTAAATGTGTATTGTACATGAAGTGGAGTCATCAGTAACAAATGGAACTAGACAAAACTTATAATAAGTCCAAACATATGAATAGAAAATTAGAAACTTTACTTCAGAATACTCTGGGCAAAAGAAAAATATAATTTTAAGTGTGATGATTTCTAGTCACTTTGGGTGTTCCAGAACGAATATCAATTTCCGAGTTAATACGAATCATTGGTAGGCCTTTGCCTTTACGCAGAAGGACCTTTCCGAAAGAAGTCCAGCAATATTTGTAATCATGAGAGGCAGCGAACTCCCGTGCCAAAAATAACAATTTCTTGTTCATTGGAGTAAGGTTATCAGAAACAAAAACCGGAAGTTTTGGTCCATTAATATGTAGGTGCCGTGTGTTAAGTATCTCATCCTTGCTATGGACTTTATTGAATTCCTTTAAAGACCTTACAATATTCTCCTTAGCGATTACAGTAGTAGTAGGTTTTGTTCTGCTGTGATTTAGACTTAATGCGAAAAATGTCTTTGACCTCAGTTGGTTGAATGGGCACATCAATGGCGTTTCCCAATTTGACCAAAGTATTAACCAAATCTTGCTTGCTTTCAGATACTTGAGTTGGAATATTTCTGATCTCAATACTTGCAGAACTTTGTTCGATTTTCTCCTCCATTAAACGAATCTGCTTACGATCCTCCTTTTTCTCTAATTGCTCAAGTTTATATAAAAACTCATCATATTTGGCCGGATTAAATTCGATAGCATCTTTAAGCTCAGCACTTTGTTTTTTCAGATCGTCAATTTTTGTGATAAGTTCGCCAAATTGCAGTTTTTTATCTTCTTTGAATTCCCTAAACATGCTTTGGAACTCCATTCTGAAGTCGGGAGAATCCAGCTCTTCAAGCCTTTTTCTTTTGGAATATCGCATTGTAATATTTGAATCCAGATCAGACTCAGAGCAAAGATTAGGAACAGAAGAACATTGGCTACCGGTAGGCATACTGAGTTTTATCTGAGACGTTGAATCCTTAACCGGTGAGTGGTAAACTGGCATTTCCACTTATTAGGCCCAATAAATGTCACTATCAGCATCTTACAACAATTATTTCGGCTAGCACATAATAATAAAGTTGAAAGTAGATTCAGCAGATACTATTTTGAGTTTGTTCGTACGCAATTAGCGTTAGCGCCTGCAATATAAACCAGAGCAAAGTATTTCGTCAAGTAGCAAGTCAGGCCACACAGTCGGCGAACATGACTCACCACAGCGACCGAATGCAAGCTACCGTAGGTCGGGGATAAATAGCCAACGGAAGATTTTGAAACAAAAAATCCTTTGTTTTTCATTAATATCGGTCACTATTTTAACTTCACTTTACACAATCTTGCGCAGTTTTTAGTAGGCTTTACAATGGTACTAAATTTTTAGTTGTAACTGTTCACTTTTTGTATAGATATTGAATATTATTCAACACGATTTCAGACAAAGGTGTTTACGCTAACACGTTCCGCTCGATACCGCAGAATGAAATTGTTTATTTTCCTTTACAATACAAAAGTCTAGTATACAATGAAACTTGCACCTTTGAGGCACCCGTAATTTTCCGAGAAGTCTACATGGACAATGAGTGAGTCATCATCCAACGTCTCTAAGCATTTTATATACGAAATGTTAAAGCAATGCTTTTTAAATGTGATCAGATCTTTTTTGAATTATTTCACTAATACAGTTAGTGACTCCTCGGCTTCTTTTCTAATCCTCTTAGTATTTTTTTTAGATTCTTTATTTGTGTATTTGAGACTTTATTAAGCCCATTCATTCCAACATACATTATTATTCATATTGACATCGCAATGTTTTAATTCAATCGAGCAGTTTTCGCGATTGTTTAATATAAAAGGCAGAATACAAAAGGCTCGGTACTTTTTAAAATGTTCCGTTTTCAGATTTCTATTTTTATTTAACTGTTTCAAAGGCTGTAGTAGATATCTTCTCTGTCGCTTTCTTTCTTAAATGTTTTCACTTCTTTCTTGCCCGCTGTCGCCCTACTTATATCGTCGCTTTCGTAGAACTCTTTTGGTGACTTCAATACAGCACTCCTTTTCTTTTTAATATCATGACTACTATTTGGGATCAAAAGGAAAAGTAAGACTTTTCCTTTTGGTCCCAAATAACCAGCCATCTTACTTTTTAATTGTTTTTTACAACATCACTTTCACCGACACTTTTCAGGACGTCTTTTTCGTTACAGTATTTTGTGTAAGAGAATGTACCAACACACTCTGCTGAAATATCTGTTTTTTAACTAATTGTTTTTCTGCATCAGGTATATTATATTAGTATATTTGAAAAAAAAAAGAGTATTTTATTTATAAATCAGTTTTGTCTGTTGGCGTTTGGTCATGTTCAATTTGTTCATATTTTTGTTTGAGTTGTTCATCAACAAGCGCAGCAATATCAAACGCTCACACTTTGCTTTGTATCGGTTGAGCTGCTATTTCAATTTTTTTATGTGTGTTTTATGTAAGGCTATGGTGTTTTGAAAATTTATATTTCTTCGATACACTGTTTGGTATTTGCTCTTTTCCTCACGTTTACTATTTTGTTGTGCGTCGTCTTTCAAAGTCGTATTTACTTTGATTTTTATTTTCTCGGCTATCCACCTTTCACGTTTCGCCTTTTTTTCTTCTTCACTACAGTCTGCAATCTCCTTTTTTATTTTTGGTACTTTCAGCCTTTTTTTATAGTTTCATACTTTTCTGGGTTATTAATTTTCAGTCTCCCTCTATATTTTCGCTGCTTCTCTGCAGAAGTCAGAGGCATCTGGAATAATAAAATTACTTTTATGTAATTATGTATTTTTGTTATTATGTAATTATTAATTTTATATAGTATATCTTCGGCTAGAGCACGTTCACAGCAGAAAACCTTTAGCAATTTATTTTGGCTTCAACACACTTGTATATTCTGGAGTTGTTCTGAGGCCAGCAGTCGTATAATAACTGTGAACGTTCTGTAGAATAAAAATTAAATATCAGTAGGGTCGCTGCTATTTTATAAAGTATTCGTATGGACAAAGCTTCTCGTAACACAAAAGTTCGGTTTTGTTACTACGATAGTAACACAACCGGAGCTTTATTCAGTTGTGTTACTGGTGTCACACGGCATCATAACATGGAAATGACGTACCTAAATACTATATTACCTCATTTTTTTGCCAAAAGCCACTAGAGATGAACGCTTATGGGTGAAAATAATAATGAGACGATAAGATATATTATATCTGCTTACCTTGACAAAAGAATAACTGAAGATTCATTGATTTGAAATTTACACTGTGACTTCAACAACATGAACAACACGATGTGACACGAGGAAAAAATGGCGGGACCGCATTTGCTATGTTGTTACTAACGATCAGTTGCACAAACCCTACAAAAGCAAATAATGTTGCCAGCTAGACAGATAAAAACAACTAAATATTGGTATCTTTATATTCGGTAACACAACCGATACAAAAGTGGAGTCACAGTATTTTGATAAGATTTTGGAATGAAATAGGTTTATTGAAAGAATATAAGTCTAATGTAATTGTAAGTGATAAAACTATGAATTGAATTCTGAATCCAAATGTTTTGGGATTTATAGCCTGAACTGCAAGGGTGTGCGTACTAGAGACACGTGATCATACTAAGATGTTGAAAATTATCGACTTCGATTTTTTTCAATTTCATAACTAAGATGTGCTGCTCTGTAATTTAATTGCTTTAGTTTTGTTATAAGATGACTAGAGACTGACCTGGAAACCTAATTTTAAATGCTACACTAAGTATGACCAACACTATTGACAAATAACGTGGGGAGACATAATAATTTTATAAAAAGTACATCCATTCCCGGCCTTACCCTACTGCCACCCCGTGTGGGCAAATGCGTCACGCTACGTTATGTTATGCTGAAAACGCAAACAAAAAAAACTTTAGCAAAAACATTTTTCTTTATTGATTGGAGAGCTGTGAATCAGAAAATTAGAGTTTTTTTAATTTAACAATCAAATTATAGTTTGTCTTAAAGACTAATAAAATGCGCTGTACAAATTTAATACTAAATACACGTTAGATAGGTTCCTTTTTTTTAAATCACAGGCGACTCTACCTCGATTTTCTAATGTATCAACAAAGATATGAGATCCATAAACAATATGTAAAAGGTTCATTACTAAGAGTTCTATGGTTATTTCATTAAAAATATATTCATATCCTTTTTTTTAAATCACAGGCGACTCTACATCGATTTTTGTATCAACAAAGATATGAGATCCATAAACAATATGTAAAAGGTTCATTACTAAGATTTCAATGGTTATTTCATTAAAAATATATTCATATCCTTTTTTTTTTAATCACAGGCGACTCTACATCGATTTTCTAATGTATCAACAAATATATGAGATCCATAAACAATATGTAAAATGTTCATTACTAAGATTTCAATGGTTATTTCATTAAAAATATATTCATATCCTTTTTTTTAAATCACAGGCGACTCTACATCGATTTTTAATGTATCAACAAAGATATGAGATCCATAAACAATATGTAAAAGGTTCATTACTAAGATTTCAATGGTTATTTCATTAAAAATATATTCATATCCTTTTTTTTTAAATCACAGGCGACTCTACATCGATTTTCTAATGTATCAACAAGTATATGAGATCCATAAACATTATGTAAAAAGTTCATTACTAAGATTTCAATGGTTATTTCATTAAAAATATATTCATATCCTTTTTTTTTAAATCACAGGCGACTCTACATCGATTTTCTAATGTATCAACAAGTATATGAGATCCATAAACAATATGTAAAAAGTTCATTACTAAGATTTCAATGGTTATTTCATTAAAAATATATTCATATCCTTTTTTTTAAATCACAGGCGACTCTACATCGATTTTCTAATGTATCAACAAAGATATGTAAGATATATAAGTTCTATGGTTATTTCATTAAAAATAGCCAAACACATAATTATACGAATTCCAAAGCGCTCCCGCGGGCACTTTCTTCAAAGCAAAACGGCTGTGTGTGAGACTATGAGTTGAGTTCATTATTGTTCCGCGAGCCATCAAGGTGAGAGCACGTCCCTCGGCTCCCCAAAAATACTTCGACAAAATTGTGTATCGACAGGGACCGCCACCGCACAGTGGTCAGTGAGTACAACCTAACCTAGGTAGGTCATAGGTATGAAAATGGTCATTATGATTTAATGTTTGGCGAATTGCATTTTTTTTTCTTAATCTTACAGGAAAAATGGCGAGAAGGAAATTGAAAAGTTTTTTCAGTAAACGCAGCTTCTTAATCCTCGCAGAAGAAGAAATAGGTATGTACCTATCTATACAGGGTGTATAACGTTCATTGTATAAGTCCCACCACTCCTACGACTGGTTATTGCTTATCTCGGGTTAACTTACGTTTTTTGTATAAGCTCCACTACTCCAACGACTGGTTATCGCTTATCTCGAGTTAACTGTGTTCATTGTATTATATGCCCCACCACTCCTACGGCTGGTTAATTCTAATCTCGGATTAACTTTGAATTTCATTTTCCTTACTTTACATTGTATAATTTACTTGTTTATCTATAGGTACTAAATCTCGCGACAAGCATGTATCATACTATTACGTGCCCGCCAGAGATACGTACTAGGGCTTGCAAAATTACGGATATGTTAATTACGTAACTGATTACGAATTTTGTTGGTCCAATTACGTAATTACGTATCCGAGTGTTTTATTTCATTAGGTAGTGTATTTAGAGGTAGCAAAGGACAATGTAACATCTAACATTTTGCAATATGGGTATGATTTTCGAGTTATTTTAAGGTTCTAGTGAATTTCAAGATGGCCGCCGTGCCAACCTTCAAGTTTGCAATATGGGTATGATTTTCGAGGTATTTTAGGGTTCTACTGACGAATTAAGAGTCCTTTTTGCATTTCAAGATGGCCGCCACGCCAATTTTCAATTTTGAAATATGGGTATGATTTTCGTGGTATTTTAGAGTTCTTGCGACGAATTAAGGGTCTATTTTGCATTTCAAGATGGCCGCCGCGCCAATTTAAAATTTTGCAATTTGGGTATGATTTTTGAGGTGTTTAAGGGTTCTAGTGACGAATTAAGGGTATATTTTGCATTGCAAGATGGGTATGATTTTCGAGGTATTTTAGGGTTGTAGTGATGAATTAAGGGATAATTTTTCATTTCAAGATGCCCGCCGCGCTAATTTTAAAATTTGTTAATACATGCTGTTCTCTTTTACATCATAGGATCGCCCTGCATGAAATAACTAGAGAGCAAATAAATATTAATAATCTGGAGAGCAATCTTTCAGTGAGTATTAGCAATATTATGTGTAAGTATTAAGAGATTTTCATTGTAATTAATAAATGCGTGTTTTAATCAGATTGATCCAGTTTTGCCTCCTCTACCACTTGGCACAATGAAGGACCGTGCGAGTTAGTTGGTATCAACGTAGTACAAATCATTACATACTTGGCTGACAAAAAATCTCATATCATTTTGCATATTCTTACTGGATGAACCTAGTTCAACTTAAATGCATCTCCTAGAGCAGGGTTCAAGGTTACAAATGCTGGAAGGAACAAGAAAAGAGGGCATGCCGTTGGTTAGTATGCTTATTATGTGTTTTTACTTTGTTGTCTGGGTTGTGTAGCCTAAAAATCCCCCATAATCAGGACCTGTCATTGAATACTTAGATGACAAAACTCTGATCATTCTGTTTCTTTTTTTTAGGATGAACCTGCCACCGCCTGTTTTTCTTTCGCGCCAAATAGAGAAGAAAAATCTTCCTCTGAGATGGTGAGATTATAGGTGTAGGTAAATAATTCAAGCATATTTCTCTAAAAACTATACTTTTCAACGTAAATGTTCTATTTCAGAGTGACCGCCCGGGATCACCACTGCCGCCACTGAACATAGACGCAGGCATCCGTCGGCATCCTGCGGCAACCGCAGGATGCCGACGAGCCTGTCTTGATCGGCTGTCGGTTGGTAGACGTGGATTATTTCATGCATCAATTGGGGGAAATAAGTGATCACTGCCCTTATTTCGAATGCAATCTACAATGTTTGCAGATTCACATTCATATAAGTATGTTTATCGTTGTCTAGTACCCAAGATACAGGAAATCCTAGTTTGGGGCTAGATCAATGTGTGTAAATGGTGTCCAAGGTATTACTATATGAATTTAAAAGGGGTCTGGACTCAAAGCTTTCTCTTAAATGCAGTATGTGTGCAAAAATTTTTGATTTAAGACTGATTCAGCAAAAGAAGGACAGCATGGATGTGAATCAACAAATGGTGGTGGGTGTCATGTCATCTGGAATTCATATTTCATATTTCTTTATTGCACACAAAACTTATAAAAAACAATAGTTACATGAAAACAGTGTGCAAAGCACAAGCTTATCTCTAATAAGAGATCTCTTCCAGCAAACCAGGCAAAGGTTGATTGCTGAGTAGGGGCAGACCTATGCGTACAACAATATGAGGAAATGAACAAGTAGGTACTTACAATAAATAAAATAAATTATATAATTACTATTATAATGTACTAAATACTTATAAAAAACTACTAATAAAAACTTACATACATAATACCTATAAATCTAAAGGGAGAGGTAATGCTTCTTCCACAACCGGATGGCCCGAAGTCTAAACCCGGTGTTATGCTGTGGAGTAGTGAGCATGTAACTAGCAAGAGTTCTCCGAGGCCTGCTGGAAGAAAGAAATTGAGAACCGTCTCGTAGGAAAGTTGGATAGCATGGATTCCGTTAAATGTAGTAGAGGAAATAGAGGATGTGAGAATCCTGCCGAAGACGGATCGGCAGGCACTTCAATTCCTTGCGATGTTGTGATACATGGTCGTATTTGCGCAGCCCGAAGATAAACCGAATCCCGAGATTTTGAAGACGTTCGAGTTTGTTCACCGCAACCATGACGCACTGTGGTACTGGGTATGGGTACAGCGCACGCTAATTTAGAGCAGAACATTATGCGCAATTATCGTCACGTGACCAACATGACATGATATTTTACACTTTGCAATGTGATTATCATAGATATTTCAAGTATTTTTGTAAAACTTGTGTGTGAAAATTGTGCTTTCTATGCTTTATGTATTTTATTCAACCTTTTTTGGATTCATTCAACTTACTGTGTAAGCGTGCGTGAGCGCACCTATTTATGTGTGAGTATAGTAGCGCACAAAAACCTAAACTCGACGTCGGCGCCATCGACTGTAGGCCCTTAACGACCACGGGCGACCACGTCGTAACGGAAGGTCCTGACGTTGCAAAAACCTTCGAGATTTCGATTCGGATTTTCGAGTTTCTGTTACTAAGTCACTAAACTCGTCTCCTACTGTCACCGAATCTTTACTTGAAGATAGTAAAACAGATTCATTCTTCTTTCCAAAGCTGGTAGTACATCCGATCTCAATAATTTCAGACCTATGGCGATTTTACCGACCCTTAGCAAAATCTTCGAAAGTATCAATAATAAATCGATCAAAGTATGAATAATAAAAATAAATGGATTGATTAAACAATGATTTTTATCGCCATAATTTAATGAACTCCAATCAATACGCATTTACTCGAGGTCGCTGCACGACCGGCGCTGGAGCTGAACTTATTAAACATATATTCAGTGCTTGGGAAGTCTCACATGACGCAATCGGCGTTTTTGTTATCTTTCCAAAGCTTTCGATTGTGTAAATTACGATATTCAGGAAGCTAGCTCATCATGGTGCAAAGGATAATGCTGTTCGATTCAGAATCGATACTCGATCGATGGTTTCGGAACGGCCATTTTGAGTTTGACGTTGCGGCCATCTTTGCAGTTTTTGACAACTGACAGACGAAAAAGCCCCCGCAATGTGACGCGTATTGATTTGGGCATTGAAATTAAATCGTAAGCCATCTGGAATTGTATTCGGGCTCCCCTCAGGATTGTCTTATAGCTGAGTGTATTGTGGTTCTCCGAACCAGATAAAGTTCGTATTTACGTAACACTGTGCGCGTCGAAGCTGGCCTGCCAGCCATACCTGGTTGGCTGAAGAACCTGTCTACCAAGAAGAGCCTAGGGTGCACCCAGGCCTTGCAGAGAGACAGGAGTTTGACGGGAACGAAGCACAGACCAGGTCAGATAGAATCTATTTACTTTAGCTCGGTGAATCGCCGACGTTCTTGCTTCTTGGCAACCGATCGCTACGCTACCTCGTAGCTATGGGCCCCTGCGAGGTCATTGGGTGCCGAGAGGCCTGAACAATTTGGTAGCAAGAGCGTGGTTTCCTGAGATTTGCAGCCGTCAAGGGCTCCAGGAACCCACGATTTGGGACTATCAATCTGTAGGTATAGGCGGTTATTAGCTAACTTGGTGTTGTTCCTGTATCCACATAGATTGGTAGTATTGTAAGCTATAAGTCTATTGCTGGTAGTAGACAGACAGATATAACAGTTTTCCCTAAATGACCAGTTGTACTGAGATGTGACTCAGAATAGTAATTACATTACAGGTACATTGTAGGTGAATTGAAATTTGCATTGAAGTACCAGTTACCAGTTAGTCAATCTAGTAGTGGTCTAGTAATGCTAATGAATGTTTGGTTAACATAGGTAGTTACATTTATTGACAGCAGGCTATGACATTGTTTTCAGTTATAGCAATTTATAACTTGAACTAATATTGACTATCTGTGTGTGTTATATGATATAGGGAAACTAAATTGTTGTTTACAGAATTTGTGTAGATATAAACTCGGTTTCTATTGTTTGGGGAAATCAGCATTGTTTAAGTTATAGATTAGGGTTCCCTCGTTTGGGTTGTAGACTGGAGGGTCCAATATAATTGAGTTATTGCAAATTGTGAGTAAGTATCGTTCCGATCATGTCGTTATCTGAAATCCAGAAGGGTGTTTCTAAGGAACTCAGATGGTTTTCCTCCGCACACGGTCTGATAGACCGTTTAGATAGGCATGATGTGGTATTGGAGCGGTCTATGGACGTTAAGGAACGTTACAACAGGGTGCTCGAATTGTCCGCGCAGGCGGAATCAGTTGATGGTTGCGCACCTGACAGGCTGTCACGGTTGCTAGGGGATGTCGACCAGTGTATGGAGATGGCAGCTGCTATCACGCAGAAGGCTGCGGACATACGTAGGCAGCGCGAGTCCAGCCATGGTGGTGACATTGAAGCACCTCTGCCGCATCAGGGATCGGGGACCAGGTTACCCGTTATAACTATGCCTACTTTTGACGGAGTGTCCGGTGAATGGATGAGCTTCATCAATCTGTTCGACAGTTTGGTGCACATGCGATCGGACATTACCAAGTCTGTCAAAATGGCTCAGCTGGTGGCAGCATTGAGGGGTGAGCCCAGGGAGCTGGTCGCTCATTTGACAGTTACGGAGGGTAACTATGAAACGGCCAGGCAATTGTTGGTCAGACGTTACCACAAAAACGGACGGACGGAAACGGCCGATGCCCAACTGAACCGTTTGTTTAGCATCCCGGTTGTGAACAAGGTCGGGGCCATACAGACGGAGGTTTTGAACCCGTTGTTGTCCGTCACCAAGGCCCTAGAGAATCTTGGACTTCCGGTTGGTGAATGGTCGTACCTACTGCTGTACATTGTACTTTCCCGCCTACCCGCTGACGTGCAGACTCGTTTCGAACAGTCTCACGGGAGGTCGGCCGAGGACCTGCCCGCCTTCTCCGACTTGGTCGGATTCTTGGAAGAGGAGGCTCGACGGGCAGAGAATTTGGGGTTGACGGTCACCCATCCTTCGGAGCCACAGAGAGCTGCCGGGAGCGCTGTGAGTAGGGGCTCTCCGACGAGGAAGGACCGCACCAACCGGCAGTCATATGGGACTGTGAGTGCATTGACACCACATAGTGAGACCTGCCCATGTTGTAGGCAGATTGGCCATGCTGTGGCCGATTGCAATAAGTTCGGGGAACTTAGGGTTGAGGGACGGCGCCGGATGGCCAAGCAGCGGAGCTGGTGTTTCCTGTGCCTCGGGCCACACATGGCTAGGGACTGCACGCGCACAAAATTGTGCGGATATTGTGGTGGGGCCCACAACAATTTGTTGTGCATGAACCGGTCCGGCCAACAGCAACCACAGGGCCGTACCCAGGGTGACACGGAATGGGGCCCTGAGAATTTGTTTGCGACTTGGAGCGCAACTCAGGGGCCAGCGTCCCCACGTGCACAGGGTAGTACTAGGGTGCGGGGCCGCACTCAGGGTCATCACATGGGGGGCCCTGAGTTTTCGGTTGCGACTCAGCATCCGACTCAGCGGGCAATGGGGCCACAAGCGCGCAGCCACCCAAGGGTGCAGGGCCGCACTCAGGGTCATCACATGGGGGGCCCTGAGTTTTCGGTTGCGACTCAGCATCCGACTCAGCGGGCAATGGGGCCACAAGCACGCGGCCACCCAGGGGTGCAGGGCCGCACTCAGGGTCATCACATGGGGGGCCCTGAGTTCTCGGTTGCGACTCAGCATCCGACTCAGCGGCACATTGGGTGTGTTGAGCAGGCCGTAACGGGCGGGTGGCATGGGACAACTTCGAGCTATGCGGGTGCGGTTCGGACGCGGCCTCAGTTGTCGCCCCGCTCGACGCCTCGTCCTCGTCGGTCGCATGTGATGTCCCCCCCGCTCATGGAGCGGCCACGGTTGAATTCACGCCCACAACCCTTCGGGGGGCGTCGTAGGGTGGCAATGGAACCGGCGCGTGGGCCATTTGTACAGTGGGACCCGCTGGCGTATAGCTGCCTACCTGATCGGTTACAGGCAGAGTGGGGCCCCGGGGGCCCTCGCTAGGAATTTGCGGCCCAACAATTTGTTGCCCCCCAACCGGAGACGGTGGTGTTACCGATCGCCTCTGTGCTTGTTTGGGATTTGGCGGGCAACCCAACATACGTTCGCGCCCTATTAGATTCTGGAGCTCAGGGCTGCATTGTATCGAACGATTTAGCGAAATGGTTGGGCCTCAATATAAATAATGTATCGCTGCCGAGGAAATTGGTCCCTGCTGGGGATTACAGGGCAACCCTTCACGGGTTTTGTGATGCCTCTGAACGAGGGTTTGCGGCAGCGGTTTATTTGCGAACCGTCACCTCCACCGGGGAGGTCGACGTGCGTTTGGTTTTGGCAAAAAGCAAGGTAGCGCCTATTCGGACAAGGATGACGATTCCAAAACTGGAACTGTCCGGGGCTGCTCTTTTGACCAAACTTTTGAATCACACTCTAACAGTGTTGCGTGGGTCAGTGGTTTTGGAGGATACGGTGTACGCGTGGACGGACAGCCAGATTGTTTTGTGCTGGCTGAAGGCTTCGGTCCATACCTTAGAGGTTTTTGTTGCGAACCGTGTCTCCCAGATTGTGTCGTCTGAGGTCCCACTGACCTGGAGACATGTACCAGGAGAATTGAACCCGTCTGATTGTGCATCCAGGGGATGTCGGGCTCCTGAACTCGAGCTCGTTGCTGATCTCTCGACAGAGACTTTCATTGCTTGTTTGGATAGGTTTGTTTCTCGAAGGGGACTTCCAACTTTGATCCGCTCTGATAACGGCACTAACTACATCGTTGCGGAACGATGCTTACGAGAGATAGTCAACCTTTTGAATGTAAATAAAGTGGATATAGGAACGGCCCTCTCCCGTCGGGGTATACAGTGGACCTTCAGCCCACCGAGTTGCCCCCACTGGGGTGGGATTTTTGAGGCCGTAGTTAAGCCAGCTAAGACGCACTTGGGGCGTATAGTAGGTCAGACCGCGCTGACTTTTGAGGAGCTCGCGACATTGTTTTGTAAGAACGAGGCCGTTCTCAATTCGCGACCGTTGTGTCCGCTCAGCTCGGATCCAAATGACCTGGAGGCTCTGACCCCAGGCCATTTCTTGATAGGACAGCCACCTAACGCGTTGCCCGAGCACCCCTTCGAGGGAGTGAAATTGTATCGGTTGTCAAGGTATCAGATGTTGCAGCAGTTTACTCAGAATTTCTGGAAGCGTTGGTCGCTCGAGTATCTGCATATCTTACAACAGCGCCTTAAGTGGACTGACAAAACCAGCCCCTCTAGTGTTGGTGACCTCGTTCTGGTTAAGGATGCTAACCTACCGCCACTGCGTTGGCGCAGGGGGCGCATTGTTAACTTGTTCCCTGGCAGGGACGGGACTCCCCGGTCTGCAGAGGTTCTAGTAGGAGGCTCGGTACTAAAACGAGTGGTAGCAACGTTGTCTCGGCTGCCCGTAGATTAAGGGACAGGTGGGTGCCTGTCCGGGCGGGTGATTGTTCGATTCAGAATCGATACTCGATCGATGGTTTCGGAACGGCCATTTTGAGTTTGACGTTGCGGCCATCTTTGCAGTTTTTGACAACTGACAGACGAAAAAGCCCCCGCAATGTGACGCGTATTGATTTGGGCATTGAAATTAAATCGTAAGCCATCTGGAATTGTATTCGGGCTCCCCTCAGGATTGTCTTATAGCTGAGTGTATTGTGGTTCTCCGAACCAGATAAAGTTCGTATTTACGTAACACTGTGCGCGTCGAAGCTGGCCTGCCAGCCATACCTGGTTGGCTGAAGAACCTGTCTACCAAGAAGAGCCTAGGGTGCACCCAGGCCTTGCAGAGAGACAGGAGTTTGACGGGAACGAAGCACAGACCAGGTCAGATAGAATCTATTTACTTTAGCTCGGTGAATCGCCGACGTTCTTGCTTCTTGGCATCCGATCGCTACGCTACCTCGTAGCTATGGGCCCCTGCGAGGTCATTGGGTGCCGAGAGGCCTGAACAAATGCACTTAGCCTTCTGAGTTAATACCTCAGTAACAGAATTCAAAAGTTTGTAGTCAGTTCCATAGGGCTCAATAATAGGACCGCTCATTTAACAGTTTAAAGACAACAACAATTGCATGATGATGTGAACAATGCTATCTCCAAAGTAGTTAATTGGTTTACAACAAACAATCTTCTACTTAATGAAAATAAAACCAAATGTGTAAAGTTTTCTCCACTCAATGTTAAACAGATATCTATTATATAATTGTAAAAAATTAAAAACTGAGCCTTGTGGATAAAACTGGGCTTCTTGACATCACCCTCGATTCAAAGCATTAATGGGTACCTCATCTGGAGGCACTAGCGGGCTGAGTTCTGCAGCATACCGAGTACAAATACGACGTATTTCGGATGTAGACACCGCGAGATTTGTTTACTTCGGCTACTTCCACAGCTTGATGTCTTCTGGCATCCAACTGTGGGGTAATGCCTCGGATATATATCGCTTATTTATTCTGAAGAAACTGGCTGCCTGTCATTTATGAACTAGGTCCTAGGGATTCGCGGAGAGACATGTTTAAGGACATCAACGTTCTGACTCTGCTTTCTCAGTACATTCTTTTTAATATATTATTGTATGTCAAGAAAATATCCACCTGCTTAAAATAATTGCGATAACCATAATTTTAATACTAGAAATAAGAATAAACTGTCCAGCTACTCTCCATAAATTCCTATTCCTTCATCGGCCAATGTATACGCTTTTACTATAAGATCCCTGATACCATTCAAAGCTTACCGACACATAAATTCAAAACATTTATGAAAAGTAAATTATGTTTGAAGGGTCATATTATCTACAGAAGTAAATCCTTGGGGATCAAGTGCTTGTTCCTCCATAAGCTATCTTAAAAATAATCATTAGTGGAATCAATGTATTATTAGTTATTAGTATTTCCTTTAAAAAAGAGCTACCTCAGAGTTTATTGTGCGTTCTTCTCTGAGAAGTATCTGCTTTTGGAATGTAGACCGAGTATTAAATTAGTGACGTGCCCTAAGAGATATGTAGTTTTCCAACAGAATTAATAATATTTTGATTGATTGATTGATTGGTTGATTGTGCGGTGTGTGCCGCCCGCTTGCAGCTGGTGCCTGCGCGCGCCGATTTTTAGGAACAAATAGCGTTTACCGTACTGACAAGCGCTGCACAGTCACTGTCGCCGCGCAACATTTGACACACAGTCAGAAACTGTTCGGTGTTACGTCTCACCTCTAGTGAGTTGTATCCAAGCATAGCCAATATAAATGCGGATGGGTAAAGGTAAGTGCAGTATTAAATTTCCTCTGGTATAGGTATCATAGAAAAGCTTTGTGTACTTATCGAGCATAAGGACTGTTAATATGGTGTATCAAAATAATATACTTAAGTTGTTACTGGTAGCGCCATCTATGATTGAATTAACTTAAAATAAAATGTCAGTCTGTTGCGAATCATCAACGTGTTTTAATAGGTTATGGGCTAACCCGAGATTTTATCAGTTATTTTGGTGAAAAATAGATAAAAAGTGCTCGTTTATTCGCGGAAACATGACCACGAAGTATATTTCAAGTGTGCCGAAGTTAAAAGGCAGAGAGAATTACGACGAATGGTGTTTTGCGGCTGAAAACTTACTGGTTTTGGATGGAATGGAAAAGTACATCAAACCAACGGGTGGTTTTGAAATCAAGCCAGCGGAAGATGCTAAAACGAAGGCAAAGTTAGTATTGACAATAGATCCAGCTTTGTACGTGCATATCAGAAACACGGAGAGTTCAGCGGAATTATGGAATAAATTGAAGACCATGTTTGATGACTCCGGTTTCTCGAGGAAAATAACCTTGCTTCGACATTTGATATCCATAAGACTGGATAATTGTGATTCTATGGCTACCTATGTCACACAAATGGTCGAGACAGCCCAAAGGTTAAATGGCACAGGATTTACAATAACCGACGAGTGGGTGGGATCATTATTACTAGCAGGTTTGTCGGATCGTTACTCTCCGATGATAATGGCAATAGAACATTCGGGTATCTCGATAACTGCTGATGTCATCAAGTCGAAATTACTTGATATGGAAGTCGCCCAGTCTGAAGGCAGTGGCGCTAGCGCTGCATTCGTGGCGAAAAATAGATTTTACTCTGGCAACAATAAGACAAAGAAAAGTGGTGGCGGTTCATTGACGTCAAACAAGAAGCCTGTGACAATGGCGGATACAACAACAAAAATAATAACTTGTTATAAATGCAAACACAGTGGACACTACAGAAACCAGTGCCCTTTGTTAAATAAAAACGCAAGCAAGTGCGTATTTAACGTTGTTTTCATTAACGGGAAGTTTAACAAGACGGAATGGTACGTTGACAGCGGTGCGAGTGCGCACATGACCGTAAACAAAGATTGGATCAAAAACACAAACTTATCGCCGTGTTTACCAGAGATCGTTGTTGCCAATGAATCAAAAGTGTCAGTTGTTTGTTCCGGAGATGTAGAAATTGTATCGGATTTAGAATGCCAGATAACTGTGAAGAGTGTACTATGCGTGCCTAGTTTGACAACCAACCTGTTATCAGTAAGCGAGCTAATCAAAAACGGCAACAATGTCGTGTTTGAAGAAAAACATTGTTATATTTATGACAAGAATGATGTTTTGGCAGCGACAGCAGATTTAACTGATGGTGTTTACAAATTGAGGTTGCAAACGCCCGATTCTTTGTTAGCAGCTCCAGCAGTTACTGGAAGGCTATGGCACAGAAGGCTAGCTCACATCAACAGTCAGGACATGAACAAGATGAGAAATGGCATGGTTGATGGCTTGTCATATGATGGTTGTTTTGATATCACAAAATCAGATTGTACAACTTGTTGTGAGGGCAAGCAAATGAGATTGCCTTTCTCTCATGTGGGTGAAAGAAGCACAGAAACATGTCACCGAATACATAGTGATTTATGTGGACCAATGGAAGTTAATTCTTTGAATGGCAGTCGATATTTTTTGCTGTTCGTAGATGACTACAGTAGGATGACTTTCATCTATTTTCTCAAGCAGAAAAATGAAGCTTTTAGTAAATTTAAAGAATTCAAATTAATGATCGAAAATCAACAAGGGAAGAAAATAAAGATATTTCACACCGACAACGGAACAGAGTTCTGTAATCAAGAATTTAAGAACTATCTAAACAAATCAGGCATAATTCATCAAAAAACAAATAGCTACACGCCAGAACAAAATGGTGTCTGTGAGAGGGCTAATCGCACTGTGGTTGAAAAGGGCAAATGTCTGTTATATGATGCAAAGTTGGATAAGCGATTTTGGGCTGAAGCGGCCAGTACAGCTGTTTATCTGAAAAACAGATCCATTGTATCAGGAGTACCGAAGACCCCTTATGAACTGTGGCATGGGTCAAAACCCGATCTAAGTCACATCAGATTGTTCGGAAGCAAAGTGATGGTACATATACCTAAGGAGAGGCGCTTGAAGTGGGACAAAAAAGCCACAAAGCACATCTTGGTTGGATATGGAGAGGATGTGAAGGGTTACAGATTGTATGACCCTACTAAGAAAACTATCATCACTAGCAGGGATGTCATTGTGATGGAAGCCGAGATTAGAGACAATGAAGCCAGTGATGAGGCTATCTGGATACCAGATGAGACACCACAGAGAAGTGTGGAGAAGGAGAGCAGTGATTCAGTTGGGGAATCTCAGATTCTAGCATCCGAGATGAGCAGCCGTTCAGTGGGGGAATCTCAGATTCCAGCATCCGAGGTGAGCAGCCGTTCAGTGGGGGAATCCCAAGTTCCAGATGTAGAGGATCATTCTGACAACTCTTCAGATTCTTCAGTATACGCTGATGGTGATGAGACACTAATTGACTCTTCAGTAAGACCAGATCCTGATGTAAAAAGTAAACGTATAATAAAACAGCCTGAGCGATATGGTTTCAACAATATGTGTGTATCCAGTACTGTTCCAGCATCCGAGGAGATCTCATTGTCAGAGGCTCTCGAGGGGCCCGAGAAGGAGCAGTGGAGGTGTGCCATGGCTGATGAATTGCAGGCGTTTGAGGACAATGACGCATGGGAACTTATGAAAAATCCAGGTGATGTGTCAATAGTGAAGTGTCGGTGGGTTTTCAATAAAAAGTTTGATGTGGACAATAATGTACGTCACCGGGCCAGGCTTGTGGCAAAAGGCTTTACGCAAAAGCCAGGTGTTGATTATACAGAAACTTTTGCACCTGTAATACGCCATTCCACACTCAGACTATTGTTTGCTCTTAGCGTTAAAATGGGAATGAGTATAAGACATTTAGATGTAACTACTGCATTTTTAAATGGTGTTTTAAAAGAAAATATCTACATGTCAATACCTGAAGGTCTCGCAAACAAAAGTGGGGGTAATGTGTTGAGATTAAAACGGGCTATTTACGGTTTAAAGCAGTCGTCTCTAGCATGGTATGAGAGAGTAAAAGATTGTCTTTGTAAATTAGGTTTTAAAAACAGTCAATATGAACCGTGTTTGTTTGCGAGAACTAATGGTAATGTAAAGATAATTGTTGGACTGTATGTAGATGATTTCTTGGTATTCTCAAACAATGAGACTGAAACAGAAAAATTGAAAACTGTATTGGGTTCAGAGTTCAAGTTGAAGGATCTAGGTCCTGTACGACAGTATCTTGGCATGAGGATAAATGTAAATAAAAATAAAGATGAAATTACTGTCGATCAACAACAATACATTGAACAGTTATTTTCTAAGTTTCAGATGTCTGATTGTAAAATGCAAAGTACTCCCATTGAGCCGAAGTTGAATGTAGAAAAATCAACAGAATGTTCACCTAATGTTCCTTATCAAAAACTGATTGGCAGTTTAATGTATTTGGCAGTATTAACAAGGCCAGACATTGCCTATGCTGTTAGCTATCTCAGCCAATTTAATAATTGTTATAATGTAAACCATTATAATTATGCAAAGCGAATATTGAGATACTTACAATGTACTAAACACTATTGTCTAAGGTATACCAGTAATGAGATGGATTTACTAGGTTTTGTAGATAGTGACTGGGCATCTGATGCCTCAGACAGGAAATCATATACTGGATTCTGTTTTATGATGTCGGGGGCCGCAGTGTCTTGGCAGAGCAGGAAACAGAAGTCAGTCAGCCTCTCTAGCACAGAGTCTGAGTACACTGCTCTGTCCGAAACTTCAAGAGAAGCAGTATATTTAAGATATTTAATGCACGAAATTACTGGGAAATTGTGTGTAATTGATTTGCATTGTGATAACCAAAGCGCATTGAAATTGGCATCTAGTAACCAATGTCATAACAGGTCTAAGCACATAGATGTACGTTATCATTATATCAGAGATGTTGTAAAGGAGAAGTGTGTAAGAATTAAATACATTCCTACTGAGGAAATGCCTGCTGACCTGCTGACTAAAGGTCTGTGTTATGTGAAACATTACAAGTTCATGAAAAAGCTTGGTATTGTTACTATGTAATATTTTGTAGTGGTTTTTTGGTTTATTTTGTTAAGTGGGGGTGTTAATATGGTGTATCAAAATAATATACTTAAGTTGTTACTGGTAGCGCCATCTATGATTGAATTAACTTAAAATAAAATGTCAGTCTGTTGCGAATCATCAACGTGTTTTAATAAGGACATATGAGCTTTCCGAACCAAGCTAGCTTCAAGTTTGATTCTTACTAGGACCGTGCAAAGAAGCTGGACCACACCCAAATTATGGAATCCCTTACTATTCCGTATCACAAACCCTAATCATTTGAAGAATTTCTTGGCCAAATTGGTCAAGTGCTCATGGAATTTGGTTTGGTGTCGAACATAACACATAACACCTTTATCGAATAAACTCGAGTCATAGATTCTGTGCCGAGTGTATAGGTCGCGCTAAAAGCACGTGAAGGATATATCCTTCACACACTTTTAGCGCGACGTATACACTTGTTTATTAACAACACTTCTCAATATTGAATAGGAGTTTGTTCTAGATCTTCATGTAGGAGCCTACAATCATCCTCTGACTTCACGGGAAGTACCAGTTTCAGATCCACGGCGTGCAATAGGCATTGAGCGTGTTTTAGCTCAGATACCAGTACTTTTATCATTATGATAAATAACATAATATACAATAAACAAATTTTGCACTAAACAAATTTTTAACATGTAACTGCATTACACTTACACCAAACATTCCATTAGATTCATACCTGATACTATGTCATTGCCTTGAATTAATTAAAATAACTACTCTGCTCAACACATACACCCATACCTTCCATGGTTTGCTCTTCGCCCTGCCTCTCAATCAATATGCACACATAACTTCTCAATATAAATATTGGTATACGTTCATCATAGCGGTTCACCATATTCATGTGTTCTATTCTAACTTAACAGTATACTATCAAAACGTTGGCGGAATGAAGGGCAAATTACATGATTTACGTCTGAGTTTGTTGAACAATAGCTGCGATGTGGTGGTTATCACAGAAACCTGGCTAAATAATAGAATTTACGACAGCGAACTCTCAACCAATGGTTACCAAATATTTCGTCGCGATAGAGATTTCACTAAGACTAATAAGATGGACGGCGGTGGAGTTATGGTGGCTGTGAGGAACTCGGTGCAGGTTTACCGCAGGCGGGATCGGGAATCTCCGAGTGTGGAGGAGATCTATCTGGTGTTTCCAAATGACCATCGTTCTGGCCTTATTATGTGTGCAGTATATATACCCGATTCTTCCCCTTATAACATTTATGAATCACACTTAGTTAAGGCTCAAGACGTCTTTATTGAATTGCCCGGCTATAATTTCTGTCTGTTAGGCGACTATAACATACCAGGTATTGATTGGCAATTCCGGAATGGCTCAAGAGGCTGAACTTTATCCGATGAGTACTTAACAACCGAGGTTAACAAACTACTTTCCAACACAATGTCACTTTTAAACATGCTACAATTTAATAATACTAGAAATATTAACAACCGGGCTCTTGACTTAATCCTCAGTAATATAGTAAGCATGGATGTAGTCACTTCCACACAACCGGTATTAAACGTTGATAAACACCACCCGCCACTGGAAATATCACTGTCTACCAACCTCTTTGAAAAAATATTGCCAAATGATAATAACAGTAAACTTAACTTTTATAAAACAGACTATGTAGTAGCTGTCAAGGAGCTACTTGATATTAATTGGGCCTCTGAACTGACACACCTGAGTGCAGAGAAAGCTCTAGACTTATTCTATAAACACCTATACTATATTATTGATATGGCTGTTCCCCGCTTTAAACCCAATTCACGTAAATATCGGTTATGAAATCGCGAGACACCACCTCACACGACATTGATGAGATTGTTGAACTCTTCTCTGAATACTTCTTGTCCGTGTTTGAGGCAAATTATGGCGTGTCGCCGAATTGGGCCGAACTAAATCTTATTGACAATGCAAATAGTCCCCTTCACTTGTCCAGCTTAGTTTTGACTCTGCCAGAGGTTGCATCAGTTCTTCGTCAGTTAGACATCACCAAAGGAGCGGGACCAGATAAAATCCCTTCTCCTATTCCTTAAAAATGTGTACGAGTATATCTCACCAGCACTTAAAATAATATTTAATAAATCTCTGCAAGAAAACGTTGTTCCGTCAGTGTGGAAGCTTGCATACGTCACTCCCATCCATAGGTCAGGTCCTAAAAACGAGGTTTCCAATTAAAATTTCTCCCCATTTCTCTTTTATCTACCCTAGCCAAAGCCTTCGAAAAACTAGTCCACAATAAAGTTTATTCTCTTATAAAGCCATTCTTGGATCCAAAACAACATGGCTTTGTCAAACTGCGCTCCACACTTACCAACCTCCTCATTTATTCGAACGATCTCTTTTAATCCATGGATCACAATATTGCCATAGACTCGGTTTACACAGACTTTAAGAAAGCATTCGACAAAGTCGACCATTCGCTGCTCTTAAAAAAACTGGCGTACAATGGAATTAAAGGTGACTTACTCCGATGGTTCGCATCTTACTTAGAAGATAGGCACCAAGCTATTGCACTCAATGGTAAACTATCTAGTGCGGTTCTGGTAACCTCTGGAGTTCCTCAAGGTTCAATTATAGGCCCATTTCTTTTTGTTATCTTCATTAACGATATTGGACAGTGTTTTCAACATTCCAAATACTTACTGTATGCGGCTGACCTGAAGGTCTATAGGGAAATCCACTGTGACATGGACACCGTGTTACTTCAACAAGATCTGGATAGACTTGACGCTTACTGTAATAACAATAACATATTTCTTGCACATAATAAGTGTCAATACATAAGATTCACAAAACAGGTATTGGAGCGTAATATATGTATACGTGACCTAGGCGTCTATTTTGATGAAAAGTTGACTTTCGACGCACATATCGCATACATCACCAAAAGAGCATACCAGATGCTTGGTTTCCTGCTACGTGTAACGAAGAGCTTCAGGAAACCTAAATCCTTCCTCACGCTTTATGGCTGTCTTGTTCGATCCCATCTTGAATATGCATCCCCTGTCTGGAACCCTTTCTACGTGAAGTATGTCACACAAATTGAAATGGTGCAGAAAAAGTTTCTTCGTTGTCTAGACTTCCGTGTCAGGTCTCCTAAGAAGTCATATGGTAACCTGCTTACACACTATAGACAGATGTCCGTCACTGCACGTCGCACAATCGCTGTTGCTGTTGTTCTCCAGCGAATCTGCACTAGTGCTTATAACTGCCCAGAGCTTGTCTCCCAAGTAACGTACCATATTCCTCGGAGAGCTCCCCGGCATAAGCGGCTCTTCGACGTGAGAGCTATTCGCACCAATGCTGGTAAAAGGGCGCCACTACATCGCCTTTGTGCAGACCATGATAAAATTCACAGAAGTGGATTTGTTCGACCCATCTATTAATCGGCTCAAACACACCATACGTAAGCTGTTGTTCTCCAAAGTTGACAATAACACTGCTTGAATATTGATCAATGCGACAGGTATTCAAAGGTATTCAAATTTAAATCTAATTTTATTCAATTTTTTTATTTCTACTCCTAGTATAACACAATATTTCCATTATATCCACTTTATTTTTGTAGGTATGTTACTGTATATTTTGTTCATAATGTGCTCTGTTTATTTACTTTTTCTTTTTGTCTTTTTCTCTTTTTTTCTTTCTTTCAAATATGTACTCACTAGGAGCTCACCTTTTACACCACTTATCTAATATGTGGGATACCCTAAGGGATTGGTTAGATTTTTATTTATTGTGTATTTATCTTCTGTCTATTTCTGTACTATAATCTGTCCTGTTGTAACCCCTTAAATGAATAAATAAATAAACAACGGACCAAGACCAAGAATAGCGCCATGGCTAACACCCGACCGTGTGTGGTACGTATGGAACTCAAAACTGCCTTGTTGTACATATTTTTGGCGGTTCTTCAGCGAAGAAAACAAACACCGTCAGCGAAGAAAACTATTTCTTCATTTGAACGTCGTTATCGACTATTTCGAACACCTTATTGACGTCCATATAGGCGACATCCACCTGACATCCCCGATCCATGATCTCCGAGAACATCTCGACCAACGTCAGTAAATTGGTGGTTACTGAGAGACGACTCCTGAATCCGTTTGCGATTCGCACAAATATGGTGCAATCTGAGGACTGGTTTTGCCATATTACCGAGAATAAAAGAGCTCTTATCAAATAAATGTGATGAAATAGTAGTTTATGTGACTGCTCACTCGAGAGTTTTAATGCCTAATTATGTACAGTTACATACAGTAGTTTATCTACACACATATCATAAGCTCTCTTTGATGTGTTCAGGAACCGCATTTTTGACCGGCATTGTGGCTCTGCAGTTGTTTAGCTTGTTCTGTAGTACCAAATTCACAGACAAACTAGGGGCGGCACGCAGGCGGGCGTCGGCGTTCGAAATTTGAATTCATAATGTGTAGAAAAACTACACATTATGGTCATAATGTGTAATTTTTCAGATAAGAAATGAGTTTATACCAAGTAGTTTAACATTATGCTGATCGTAATGTGCGGTTTTTGTACGCAGTAAAGAGGGTTTATGATACGTGTGTAGATAAAATTAATTTCGTCTCCAATTTTACAGGCGATTTCCATTACCGCTTGAGAGCATATAGAATTTTACGTCGCGCTATCAAATTATGATGCAATGCTGTTGAAATGTAAAACCTATAAGAACAGATGCGCTGTTTTACGTTCGCCAAGATAATGCTCACATGAAATGGCGTGAAAGCATTTACTCGCGGGTTGTGGGGCGGACATGTGCGGCTGCGGGGCGAGGGCGGGCTGGGCGCGGGGCGCGGGACGGGCGGCGGAGGAGACAATCTCTGCGATGGCTTATTCAGTGCTACAACGATCCGAGCATCCGAGCCGAGAATTGAATTGGAAGCAAATGTGCCGTACGAATACTGTCGCCGAATATAAACGATATCAATTCTAAGTAAGCCCCTTTTCCCAATCAAATAATGGAGGGTTAAATAAATCCCGCGAAATAAAAAGAAAACAGTTAATTCTTAGCCTAATCTAATTGTACTTTTTTTTTTATAAAGTGCTATATTATCACAGTGTATCCTACTTTTATTCTTGAAAAAATATACCTATCATACATATAGGTATAAATTGTCTAGCTTTCAATGAACCTAAATTGATTTTTATAGCGGATTCAGTATTTTTCCACAAATTTAAATATACGTAGTAAACCGCTAGTTTGTGACTCGGACTATACATACTATACAATAAAACGTGGGTCAAGAGCAGTCCTACTTATTGTTTTCTAGAAGTAGCCATCACATCGGAATGTGATTGGAAATGGAATATCACATTTGGAGGCTTCTTATGTGACATAATGGTAATCATCATCATCATCAGCCTGTCAGGGGAGCCACTGTTGGATATAGGCCTCCTCATAAACACGCCATTCAGTGCGGTCCTGTGCAACCCGCGTCCATTGCTTTCCTGCCACCCTTGCCACATCGTCGGACCATCTGGTAGATGGTCTGCCGTCCGATCTTTGGCCTCCTCTTGGCCACCAATCTGGTCCATCTTCCGTCTTCTCGCCTTGCCAAGTGTCCTGTACATATGTACCGACAAATACACTTTTACCGTGGAATAGTATACATTCTGATATTTCTACGGATTTACTTCCGATACAATAGCTGTCGTATCGCTCTTACCATAACTAACCATTACCGGTTGCACTCCGTATAATTTTGATCGTTCGAGTGGGGTTCATTTGTTTCGATGGTGGTTTGGTCTCACTGTATTATATTTCGAGTGGGTTCATTTGGTTCATGAGATTTCTATTCTTTACTGCAGCTAATATGCCACACCACACACGAATACATGTATTTGTTTTATTATTTTCAGATCTATCATGGAGTAAGTATAAGCAGAGGCATAATGGAAATATGGAGCTAGAGAATGAAGCTGGCTGACTAGTGGACAGGCACTAGGGCACTAGTGACGTGACATCGTCTGATAGCTTGTACAGCTACCTACAGCTTGCTTTTTCCTGATTGTAGGATATATCAAATTTTTAATAAAGTTGTTCTTAAAACTGTCTTATTTTGTTTATTCAAATTATTTTAACGGATAGTTGTCATCAAAAACAGCAATATCGGAACGAGCAACATTTCTAAACATTTCTAAAGTTTAAAATGAATCGTCTTTGAAAAATTGATCAATCACAACACGATTATTTCTCACGAGCTGTCTTTTATTGCGACTTTACTTGTGTATGTGATGTTCCGATTGGTATTTTTTCAAAAGCAATCGAATTTTTAATTTCCTTGGTGTCAGAATTACGCATTCTAGAATGTCGCCTTGTTATAGTGGCGCCCTAATTTTTTTTCTTGGTTTTCTTGCCAAGCTTTTATATTCAAATAATAATATCAATATATGTATACGTATAAATATGCAGTAAGTAAAGATTCAGATTTTTTTATATTCCGAATGCCAGTCCCAAAAAGTTTAAAATATCAATATTAAAAATTACTAGTATACACTGTATTACCAGCGTAAGATTATTTGGATTTGCCGCGCTATGCCAGGTTCATGTTTCATTAGACAGACTTCGAAATGTGAGTGAGCAGTATTTAATTAGAAATTTGGTACTGGAGTGGAACAATGGACTGCACGCTGTAAGTAAAACCATCCTAAAATGAAGTTCACGTTGTCCTTAAACAAGACATAGATAACTCGCTAACACTCGGATCAGGAACAACTAAGATCACGTACATTTCAAATGTAAGCCGTTAAATCTGTGACCAGCAGTGCACTCTCATAAACCACTAGGAAGACAACATAAACACTAATTTAGAGCTCAGACTAATGCGGGCGGTTATCTAAACCGCGCGGTCGTAGCCGGCAGATAAACAGGGTGGCGATTCTACTGTCTCTAACTTATTCTATACTCTGTTTCTCGGGCAGGCGAAAAAACGGACAATGACATACAGGATTATGTTAGCGTCGAAAGAAAACGATACGTATCGCCCTCCATGCACTTCTGTATCGTTTCCGCGTAGTACTGCGTTTCGAGGTATGGGGTGGGGTGTGCAACGCTACCAGTCAGAGATAACAAACCTGTTCCGACGTGTTTAGAATGAAGACGCCCGGTGTGAGGAGAACGCTTGAGGACACACGGAGCTTCAGCGTCAGGCATTCCGCCCACTTGCGTGTGTTGATATTGTCGGTTATTTGTTAATGTTTTAGTTTAGTTAGTATCAGTTTTCTGATAGAGTTTCTTTGTGTTATTGGACTCGTTTTCCACCGTTCCACGTTTGTATCGTTTTCCATCCACCTCGAAACCATTTAAAGACTTTACGTCACCAGAAAAGAAGCGCAAGATGAGTCATATTTCGGAAAATGAAAAAATTAAGATTTTGAACTTGTATAAATATGTGCAAGAAACCTGGCCTAGTGACAAATATAACTCGAAAATAGATATGAAAAATAAAACAGCTGAAATTTTAGGCATCGGTATGACTACTGTTTACCGTGTTCTAAAAGAATACACAGAAAAATGATACGTTGTGGTCACCAGCTCCGCCAAAAAAGTGTCCTAATTTGGTTGAGATTGTTGATGACTTTGACAAGACGTGCATTAGGAGAAAAGTGCATGAATTTTATTTAAAGGGTCAACTTCCAACATTAAATATAATGTTACAGACTGTCAATTCAGACTGTAACGCACTCCTCCACGTGTTCATGATCAGAAAACGATAGTGAAGCAGAAGCGGATGTACATGAAGAAATGAATATATCTTTTTCTCTGGACACATTAAAAAAATAACACATGTTTACAAATTCGGATCAACTTTTGGACCTGAGCAGATGAGAACGATTTCTTATGTTATTTGATGGCCTGAACTCAAATCTTCAATCCGTGAGTCAAAATTGGTTCTAGTTTTCGAGTGCGAGCTTTTAGTTGCTCACGTCCAAAACCGTGTATACTTGTATAATTAAACATCTTTTAGATATCATAACAATTTTATTACATACATAAATATAATAAATAAAAATTTAAAATATAATTTTATTTATTCCCTACAATCATACGACTTATAACTTTTGAACCTCACCAAAAAAGGTGGGTGATCACTGTGGTAGGCACAAACGTCAATGTCCATGTTTTCGCCTGCCCTAGAAACAGACGTACTACTACTACTACACACATCTACTCACATGTTTTCTTTATGTCTGTCTGTAATAAAAGCAAACATAGTTTGTTAGAGCGTTACTTGTTTACTTGTATGTATATATTTTAAATATTTATTTTATTTAGGGGCTTTGGCACCATACGGACGCATGTCAGCCCCATTGTAACTTATTCTAAAAACGGTACATACTTATTTAATATTATATACTAACGCTTTCTTAACCTATCAATAATTATACTTATAAATTAAAAATGCCTCTTTAGACAGAGGTTCAGCTAGAAAAGTCTGAGTTAAAATTTTCGGATAGGAACTAATTAAATACTTTGAAGATGTTTGACACTTTGGCTGTGTAGATATTTCTGGTTATTATGATGTGTAGATTATCTTGCGTGCTCACATATATCTCATGCTGACTGTACGGGTATGTGTCTGGCGCAGTCGAACAAACATATAAACATTTTTGTATGTAGCCTTTCCCATAGCAGGACGAAGGCTTATTTTAGGCAGGATATTTTCTTAAGTACACATTTAAAAAAATAGTAAAATAACTATGTACGATAACATGGTTTTTTCAGGAAGAGAGCAGATGTCGTGTGTAAAATATGTAATCTCAAGTTTTTTAAATAGTGGGAGACATTAAACAGACTACAGCTATTCTAAAACTCCACACCGGCAGACTCAGCGGATTATGGGATACTTTCAGAGGAGGTTTTACTAAAAAGAATGTGGTAAATATACCCATATTAGAGGACATACACAAAAAAGACTGGTAATATGGTATCCTTAAGTGTCACGTTTGAGAGATAACATAAGACTTAACATTTATATACACGCACATACATTGCTTCCGACCCCGCACCAGGATACCCTGTGTCGTGGGAACCAGAAACAGCGATAAACATCCAAGACCTAGGGTTTTTCTCTTCTTTATTCCCAGCCGGGGATTGAGCCCGGGATCTCTCGCATGGTAGGCAGAGCCATAACCGCAGCGCCACAGAGGTCGCCTTGGAATTAAATAATTAATGTTTTCAAATATTTATCTTTGCTTCCAATTATCTCGGTTTTTTCCAATTCCAATCTTCATTTTTTGTTTCTTTATATTTATTGTTCATATATCGGAGTACCACATTCATTAGCTCCACAGGAAAAAAGCCTAAATAGCGCCATCTGTTGGATTTTGAAAAAAACCTTGCTCTGAAAGTGTCACATACTGCCGGTGAGTGTGGTAGAATCGCCACCATCGTGCGTGCGGTGGGCGGCGGGCGGCGGGCGGCAGCGGAGGGAAGCGGCGGGCGGGCCATTTCCGAGCGTGCCTCGCCTTCACTAGCTATTTCCGCCGAGTCTGTTTACGGCTCCTCTGCCATGGAAATGTTGTGGCGTGGAGTAATCACGGGCCGTGTGCCGTAAACGTTCGTGAAATTGACAATAAAATGCCTACAGTACAACAGTAACCTATTTTTCCATGGTTTACTGTAATTTACTAGTTTGACAATAGAGATATTTTGTTTTTTTTTAGTATCGATTAAAAATCAACCTTATAGGTCAACGCAATCAAGAGATACCACCCCGTTTATGTCATAATTTTGCTGAATTTGCTTGACACTCGCAACGGAATCAAAACTTCCCGTTGACCTAAAATCATGAGATTTGGCGAGAAGCAAGGAATACATAAAGGAATGCGTAAATTAGTATTACCTTCATTAAATAAATGCGATTTGTGTGGAACCCTCAGTGCGCGAGTCCGCCTCGTGCTTGGCCAGTTTTTTATATATTGAATGACGCATTTTTCGAATTTTTCCCACTGCTGTGCAAAGGCCTCCCGACTTTTAGTCCACCACCTCCGTATCTTTGACCTTCTCTTGCCCATCAGGGAGATACTTCTCCAGGTCCTCGCACCATTGCCTCCTGGGCATCTTCGGCGGCGTCTTGAGTTGTTTTTTTTTCATAATTTTAGACTTTGTAGTTTCGGAGACAGAGGGGGGGTTATTTTTTGCACTTTTTTGATCGTAACTTCTGAAGTTATCAAAACTATAAATAAATTATCTTCAAAAATACCCTATACAATACTTGAATTATGTTGCAGTATTCAGGAAAAGTATTTTTGCAGAAGATTTCAAGACCTTTGTGGTTCCTGAGAAAAGTGCCTTTGACAGACGGACGGACGGACACCCAAATGATCTTATAAGGGTTCCTTTTTACCTTTTGAGATACGAAACTCTTACCGGCTTATTCATAAACGTCTAATAAACCTATTTAAACTATAATGCCGTTATAATTCGTTTGTCTTTGTCTGTCACTTTGAAATTAGTGTTTGTGAGAAAAGGACAAAGCACATTTTAGCTATCACAGGTTTGATATGTTTTATGAATAAGCAGGTTAAAATATTAATGAATACATTTATTGCACAGTTTAACTGGGATTTTAGTGTAGGTTATTTTGGCTGGTTGCCTTGCAATGAGATTGGGGCGTAACGATCCTGGCAACTACGAGACTATACGCTAAAAAAATAACAGCTAAGTATAGCGGAAAATATAATAATCAACTATTTTATAACTTAATAAAACATATATACAGAGTGTTACCAGCATCTGGGCTTTTAATTAAGGATGTTAAAATAACGTGTATCTGTAACGTAACCATAACATTAATTTAATTAATAAATTAAATTTCAGAGTTTGTTAACTTTCTAACAAAATTTTAATTGCCCGCAATGTAAAGCACGGTAGTTTGACAAGTTACTATCAACACGACAGTTGACAGACATACTTTGATTTTTGCACTAGTTCCCTCCGTACCACGACATGCCTTTTACCAAGTAATTCAAAGACATAAGTTACGACTATTAGGCAATACGTCTACTACATTTAAGCTGCAAATTTAGAAAGTTTAAGTGTGGAGTTAATTAACATAATTATGATTTACTAATACGTGCATTGTTTTTGACAATTTGTATCCGTTTGGATCTACATCTTGTAGATCCAAACGGATACAAATTGTCAAAAAAGTTTTATAAATGTTTTCCATAAAGGCTCGCTAAAGGGGGCCGTGAAAAAATAATATCTCCTTCCTACCCCATCTAGTAGGGTATCGTTGTTTAGAACTCGTTGAGTAGATACATACTGTATTTTTTTGTTTAAAAAATATTGGACATCAAAGGTATGAGCAGCCACCAGTCAGACATTTAAAAATATATATATACTGAAATTTATTTTTACTTTCCATTGACCCATGACCTTAAAATTTGGTATAACTGTCTATTAATAAGTATATTTTACTAAGAAATACCAATATATTGATAAATCACGTAGGGGTAAGCGACGAAAAAACGTGGTAGGATGGAATGAACACGTTAGTGCGGCCCATGATGAGGCAAGAGCTGACTACTTCTGGCTCTCCGCTGGGTCACCGCTGGGTCACCGGCGTCTGTCTGTTATTTGAAGAAATGAATGGCAGCAGAGCCGCATTTAAAAAAAACTTAGATGGTGCCAGATGAATGAGTATCAGCTATTGTTAAACAGGATGAGTTGTGCTTGTGCAGGAAATACTTTCGCGAAATTTTGGACGGAAACATCAAAATTTATAAAGAGCAAGGGAAGCGTTGCAGTTTCAGTAGATGGTGTGAGCGATTTGACAGGGGTTGCAAACATTTTTAAAGATCAGTTCTTTTTTCCAAGATCAAGTGACGCTGATGGCACTTCTATGGACCGGCCGGGCGGTTCGGACATTCTGGTGAAATCATATTCGCACATTTCCGAGCAGGAGGTGTTTGATGCCTTAAAAACCACGTCTCTGGGTAAAGCCGTGGGACATGACTACATCAGCGTGGAACACCTAAGTTTGGGTAGCCCGTGGTGGTGGTGCTCCTCTCTGTGCTATTTAATGCATGTCTGATACATTCGTTCCTGCCCACGTAGATGCTTCGAATAATTGTTTCGCCCATTATTAAAAGTAAAACTGTAAACACTTCAATTAGTTCCAATTATCGACCTATTTCTCTGGCTACGACTTTCTCAAAACTTTTTGACGCTTTTTTTGCTTATTCTGAAACGTCCCACAAAATTTGTATAAATAAGTGAATCCCAGTTTGCTTTTAAAAGTAATAGCTCGACGGATCTTGCTATTTTCACACTGAAACAGACCGGCGTGGATTAATATGTCTCAAGAAAAATCCCCGTATATGCAGTCTTCCTTAACTTAAGCAAGGAGTTTGATCGCGTCAACTACTGTCTGCTTTGGGGGAAATTAGTGGATCGTGAAGTACCAAAAAAGTGCAGTGTGGAGTATACAATAGTTGGGTTCTTGGCGGCATTGTACAAGAGTCATGTGAACGTCATCAGATAGTGTAATGCCTCGTCGGACGAGTTTTTGCTGTCCTTCGAAGTAAGACTGGCAGATCTAACATCTCATCTAGTGTTCAACTTGTACGTCGATCGAGGGGCTCAGCGGCACCGGTTTCAGCTGCCATGTTTGAGGCAAAAGTGACAAAAACCTGAGTTATAATAATAATAATTATAATAATAATAATCATCTTTATTTCAGGTTACAAAACCCATATCTATACATACTTTAAGACTAAAGATACATAATTTATTAAATAAACTCAAAATACTAGCCTAGCTAGGGATTTTCTTCCTAGGTTTCGCTTCCCTGTAGCGTCGGAAAAGGATGCCCTCCGGCCAGTAACCTTTGGCCAGGAACATCGTCTTCAGGTCCGCCAGCACCCGAAGTTTGAATGACAGGAAGTCCTTGGGTCTTTCTGACTCCAAAATCTCAATCTGTACATTCAACTCCTTGAAACCAGACGGCGGATTTTTCTTCAGCCTTTCCAGGATGTGGCGCTTAACGTCCTCGCTGGTCATTTTCACGTCGATCCTGGAAAGGTATATCTGTGTAGTGGGAGCGGCAGCTTTGAGCCTGCACTCACCGGCGGGGGCTGTGCCACGCTGATTGCGGCTGCGTCTGGAGCGGCGTTTCCTATTTTGGACCAGGATAAAGCCTTCCCCATCGACAATCGCGTTCGGCGGGCCACTGGCGGACCTGGCCGGCGGCGCGCGCGGCGCAGGCTGCGCAGCTTCTGTTGTTCGGCGGCGGGCGGCGCGGGGCGCGGGCGGCGGCGGTGGGCACGGCGGGACACAGCAGCATAGGTGTCCTTCTGGGGTTCCAGTTTTTTGGAAGTTCCAGAAGAAACCGCATTCGGTGCTGGTTGACTCGGCGTCGTGATGTCACGAGGCGGTGCGATATTTGTTGACGCGGGCTTAGCAACTCGCGTAACTAGGTTAGTTGCTGTTTTGGCATTATTGCTGATCGCCGTGTTATCATCGCGCACGTCGACGATTCGCTGCGTCGGCAGCAACCTATCAACATGACGCATTACTGACAACTCACGTTTCAGGTCAACACAGACGCCTTCCGATTCTTCCGTTATGCGGATAAAGTGCTGCTTAGCCCCACAATTGGTGCTCTCAGACACTTACTGGAGATGTGTGCAAGTTACGCGGATACGCACGGGCTCGTCTAGGCATGAGACGAAATCTGTGGTCAAGATGTTCTCAGAATGGGGAAAACAGAATGCTGGCTGCCGGTAACCCTTGACAGAAACTCACTGAAATTTATTGCCAGCTTCAAGTTCCTCGGGCACTGGGTTACGAGTGACATGCGGGATGATCTCGACCTGGATTTGGGAGAGACGAGCTATGGCCGTCAGGGCCAACGTGATAGGGCGAATATAAGGCAAATGTTCACGTGACTCAACACGTGTTTCTCTTTAGGACGTACTGCCAAACTATGTTCACGCATCAGCTCTAGTGAGTTATAAGGTAAAGAGTTATCGCAGGTTCCGACTGCCGCGGAGGTGCGGCGCGTATACAATGTTCGCAGAGGCGCGGCCGCCGTGCGCTGACGCAGTGATGATAAGACACTGGGTGGCTAATTTTAGGCATAATTATTATAATTTGACTACTAATGGTATTGCACAGACTGTTTATGAGGTTAGTCAGTAGTCGGTGTGGGCAGGTTCTGGTCGAATCTACTTCGTCCATAATTTGCGTGGGTCGGTGAGCTGAATTCACGAAATTTGCCACTATGAACTGCGTATAAAATTTTAAATAAAATCAGATTTTTATTTACATATTCCTTTGACACTTACTTGGCCGGTTTAAATAATAAAACGTTTTAGATAGTATTATTTTGTCTAAGGTTCAATTATCACCAACTATCCTTAACTTTATAAGTTTAATTTAATGTTTTCCCTACACTCACTGCGGTTATGCCCCCCCAAACGACATTGTTCTCCCTACACTCACTGCGGTTGTGCCCCCCCAAACGTCATTTTTTTTTTTTTTCAATCTTCAATCCTGGATCCGCAACTGACGTACATAAAGGGAATTGAAAAATAAATATGGTTTGCATGAAAATGAACAGAAACACAAATATTTATATGCAGGCACATACATGGATTCTGGCCCTACACCAGAATACCCTGTGAAATACCCATCAGATTTTCTATTTAGATTAGATTTTTTATGTGTTACTACAACTAGGTACATTTGTTACAGAAACAACTTCAAACGACGAGTGGTTAATCTTTTCTTTTAGACAACATCAAAGAGGTTTCATTGGCACGGTTAAGTGAACTCATGTTGTTTACCTGCAAACATTACGGAAGGAAACGGAATAAAACCAAGTAGAAAGGATTCTGACTAAGCATTAGAATAGAACGGGGAGACCAAATGGCGTGGGAGCTTTCTGAGTAGCGTATAAAAAGAAACGACTAACTACGGATAACTAATGCGGGTATTTGGCTTTATTAGCAGATATACACATGCCAAGTAGTAGAAGCTACTTGGCATGTGAGTATCACACATGAAAATGTCAATAAAATATTAACTGAGCACGCCTTAGAACAGATATTATTTCTCTTGTAATTTATCTTTGATTTATGGCACCAGGATTATGAACCCTTCAGGCTCAATTAGTCACTAGTTAATATTTTACCACATTTACTTTGATATGAAACGTGTTTACTAATATTGTAGAAAAATCATACATATAAACATTTATACATTAAGCACGTAAGTGAAACGCTCTTTGAAATTAAATAAATCCATCCACACTCACACTTGAATCGTTCTTATTGAGATTGAAATGTTAGCGCATTATTCAGGATGTCACGTTCGATGTATTGAAATTCAAATGTGGATGTTATTGATCTGATCACCAACCTCGCCGGTGAGGGAAGGTGCTGTGAATTTTCTAACAAGAGTAGATTTTTATAACATGTGAAATAGAACTTATATACCTTAATAATTCACCAAGTTAAAAATTAAAAAAAAACTTCATTCAAGCCTCATTTTTCCTCCCCGGTCGTGATGCGAATGAAGTCTTTGTACATGAAAAGTCCTCATCAGAATTTTTGCAGCACGGAAACATAAAGCAAAACGTGTTCTATGTATATATTTTTTGTATTTGTTGATTTTTTCAAAAAGCGCTGATTCAATTTTAATAAAATTTGTAAACCTATGAAGTATGAACTACCAATAAAAACAAGAATCATCAAAATTTGTTTATAATTTACGGAGTAATCGCGTAAGAAACACTCACAACAAAAAAACAGCAGACGAATTGAGAACCTCCATCTTTTTTTAAGTCGGTTAACAATTAAGACACAAATCTAGGCCGAGAGTATTTTCAAGACAAATCCGACGAGCTCAAACTCGATAGGGCTTTGACGTTTTATTTCAGAAATTCCATGGTCACCTTATGGCTCCATCATCAGACCCTGGATATCATCCAAGACCAGAGTACATGTCAAGACGAACTAAACGAGTCAAAACTCGATGGGGTTGCGTCGTTTTATTAGAGAGTTCCAATGACCACCTTCCGGCACCATCATCAGATTTGCTCCATATTATTAAAATATTGCATTGTCATATAGATTGCATGCATATCGAAATAAAATATGCATGGAACATTTCAGCTTAATCGGAAACCGGGAATTTGATCAAATATAACTTGCAAGTTTTCATTTCAGACGGCCATAGCCCGTGACACTGAAACTAAATAAAAGCTTTTAATAAAATACCCAAGGTCCCGCTAACATCAGAGGTAGGATACATTCAAGAAACAAATCGTATATTTATTTTATTGAAGACTGTTGAGCCTACTCTATTAAGCCTGAAAGAGCAATTCCTATAAAAGGAGACAATGATTAATGACTATTTCCATATTAAATTCTGTATATCCCCCCGACCGACACATTATACGTGAGCACCCACACCGAGATGCTGCTAGCCAAGTAATAGGTTAGTAGATACTTATTCATATGACGGTATGTACCTAGTACCAGTAAGTTCTTGTAAACCGCGTTTTATCGGATGGGGTCCTTCCTATAGAGGTTCGCACAGCGAACTGTTGTGGTTTGTGGTATGTGGTGGTTTGGCGAACCACAATAGAATAAACCCTTGCCATATTTTTAAAGATACAACAGCTTTTTTCGATAAAAATGCGTTGGGGAAAGAAGGAATCAGGAATGATAAGGACACTCAGGCAGTGACAAGTGCGACCGCAACCGCCAGTTTAGCGAATTCCATCAGAGTTCGATTGAACGTGAACCATTATGTAAACGTATCCTCTTGCCCCTCATTTGCCTGAAATCTCTGGGAGCTCACGAATCCTCAGGCAAAGACTGGAATATACCGTCCGTCCGTCGCAGGCCAGCACTGCTCCGTTTAACTTTGCGCTTTGGCTTCGCAAAACTTTCCCATTCTGAAATGTTTTGTGCTATTTTATAACAATCCCCCGGAAGCTTTTTTGAGCACCGTACTTATCGTTAAATTAAATAAAATGTTATATATGTAGATTTTGTAAACTCGTTCGCTTTTTGGGTCTGTTCAGTTTTAGGACAGTTTTGCACGCATGCTTCTCGGTTATGCGATACCGGGATATTTATTACTTTGCTTACACAGGTCACAGATCAGATTAGTTACAGTAGCATTCATACGTTGATCAAAACTTTCTTATCTACTGTGAACATTTGCATTGTGTACATATAATTATAAACGTACAATGATTTTGTTAGACCTCTTATTTATAAATAAGTACTCTCTTAACTCTAAGAGCGAGGTACTGCAAGTTATGCATATGTTCACGTCTGTCTCTCCCACTATTGAAAAACACTTGCATTGATACACGTATTTTTTCCGCAAAATTACAAAAATATTTTGACTGTATACGGTAAAGTGATAAAAAAACGAAAACTAGTGTGGAGGTATGAGTGCCATCCGCTATTGTAAGTCACGCTGATCCAGTGAAATATGAAACATGTAGGAAAACTGGCGGCGGGCCAGCTGCTTGCACTACACTGCTGTTACAAAGGGTTTTATATCAGGAAATTGTTCGTAGAACAATAGGAGAAATATAAGCCTCCTAGATCTACGCCCGCAAATTCTCGCTCCCTCGAACGGCATTAACATATTGAAAACGTTTCTAGCGCCAATAACATTGTACAAGTTTTGCAGATAATGGTGTTTCTATGAAACAAAGTTGCATGCATGCATGCAATATTCATATTTTGTTTTGTTTAATGATATATGGATGAATTGGCTGCACAACATAGCAATATGTCCTTATATAATCTTAAAATAAATCAGCAGCACCTCGAGTAATGTACTTGCAGACGAAGTACCTCTCTGACGCTCATAAAAAGACTCTTTTATTCATGGGTTCAGCCCTCAAGAGTGTCACCATAAACTTGTTGCATACATTTTAAATTTAAGAAATTTTGTTACTACTTTTATCGTTTAATAAGAACGAATTATCGAAAGTATCTACAGCTATCTATCTCTGGATTTCAAAAGGGATTATTATTGTATGCATATCAATCAGATCAACCAGCTCACGTTCTTTGACGTAATATACGAGTTTTTCCTCTTTTTCCTCGGGACTCGTTGCCAAAGCAGCTAACGCGTTAAGGGTTGCCGTTGGCAGGTCGTGGAATAAGGCGTATATCAATCGAGTAAGGGATCAAAATTCGTGCATTGGTCTATTTATAAGTTGATAATTAACCGGATTGTATCCATTTATTTTACGGTGATATACTGATTGATGCTATAAGTGCGTAGTGTTAAGTAAATCTAGTCGGTCTAGTCTTGTTGTCCATGTACATACTCCATACAATCCAATAGGCACATGGTCATTAACACAATTTAAAAGCACATGCATATCGTTTATTGGGAACTGAACACATGCAAATGGTTTTTCATGGTCGGGATGAAGTGTGAGCTCTACGTCAGTCAATGAACTGAATCAAATATAAAAATCACGCACGACCATCGCACAATAAACTTAAGGACAAAAAATATTACTGACCGACCGAATCCGTACTTCGAAATTTGCGATATGATATAAATTAAAGCATGTTAAAGCGACTTTGTCGAAAAAGGGATATTACAATGTTCAAGATTACTTAAATGACAGGACTGTATGGGGTTAATCTGGCTCAACACAGACCTTGCTGTTAATAATTTTGTAATTATTTATTCCTGCTTATTAATCATAACAATTACATTTTTCATATTTGTATTAGTTAAGCACAACCTATTTTTAAAAGAGATCTAAAAATAAATCTGTGGGAGTTTCTACGCCCTTCTTCTCCCACAGTGGTCCAATGTAGAGAAGAGGCAAAAAATGACGTTTGCTAAGTATATGTAAATATCTACAGTAATAAAGTACTTTGACTTTGACTATTGAATTCGTGGGCATATTAAAAAACGACACTTGTATGGGGACCACCTTTAATTTATAAAATCTTGTTTGTTTCATTAATATTAATATTAACATTAATATTATTTGTTACTGTAACAGCAACAGAAAGAAACATTCTGTGGATGTTTCAACTATCTGCCTATCATGGTTCAGGAACCGATGCACTCCGCTGACGGACGGTCGGACGGACGGACATCCCGTTTGGTATACTCCGGGTACCACATACCACACAAAAAGGATGTTGAGGGTTGAATAAATATAACTAAAATAAAAAATCTAAATAACCAGACCAATATGTTACGGTTGGATTTTATCTTTTTTAATTTTAGTTTTAATTTTGCAACCTTCATACTCCTACGGCGGCTTCCAGAAGTTGCTTAAATCTAGATTTAGCGTCTTAAATCGAATTAGCATCTGTCAAAATGTTTGAAATAGGTCAAAGTTAAATCGATTAATATAGATTTAAGGAGCTTCTGCAAGCCGCCTCTAGTGTTGTCAAAAACGAAGACATATCGATTCAATTAGAAAAATAGCTAGACATAGATTATATTTAGAACTAGGAATATCTATCAACAAAAGATGCGTAACTAGACAGTATGTATGGCACAGTGTCAACGGCATTTATTTAGATGGGTAATCTACCCGGCAGAAACCCAAAAACGGATGCTTTGAGGGTAGATACCTATTTTTACCCATACCACTTATTTAGAATATTTGAAAATATTAGAAAGAGTTTTGACTCTTTGTACTATTTAGAATAAACATATGCGGTAGATGAACGTTCTTCTGCATATGGTGTCACCATCCTGCGGCTGCCCCTTTACCAATGTGAATTGAACCCGATTGTATTAGTGTGGCACTGATAAGAATCATGTCGCAGAAATATCAAATCCTATAAAATGTCCGTTGTTAAGGAATTGTTCAAATGTGAACTGAGTTTGGTGTCGGACACCGTTGCATCCGTCACACAATCAAGGAGGAGAATAAAATGATGTTAATGGACCACCTTATAGATTGTGTGACGGATAAATATATTATAAATGTAAATAATGGTTGTCTATGTTTTATTTATAAATATTCAAAAGGAGTTGGTTACTAAAAATACCTTTTTATAGTGTTTAATATAGGTATATTTCGACAACTTTAGATACATAGGTATAATTTAAACAACGTCGTATCAAAAAGTTACGTTTCAACAGTTGTATCTAAAATTATTAATATAGGAATATGTATTATTCGAATATTCATAACCGACTGAGACTACAACACTATTATTATCTACCATAAAGCGGCAAACCACTAACTGTCATATTGGTCTTGTTATTGATAAATAAGGGTTTACGAGTATATCGTTGGTGGTCATACTGTATAGATCGCAAAATCGATCGAATCGTATACACAGCAATCTATATTTGACATGCGTATTCATGAAGGTATGGATTTTTAATGGCACTGCTTGCAAACGTACTTGTAATTTCGCCGAAGCCGCCAGTTGGCGCGCGGCCATCTTGCGGTGTTGTATCTTTTTTCAACGTTTTGCGCAGCCTCACCGTAAAAGTGCTGAAACAGATATTACGAATCCGTGCAGAGAGATGTATGTGGCTTTAGGTCTATTTCAGGTCAGCTAAACATAGCTTATCCGGATACTCTAAGAGATTAATTAATCTGCGAGGAATCAGTAAGAGGTACATCAGTATGGTAGAGGTATTAGAGGTACCTAGATAATCTTACCTATAGATTTCATGGAAAATTAATACGACATATACACAGTCAGGTCATAAGTTCTGTCACACAATAAAAACTTTTGAATTTAGAACGCTGGCCACAAAAAAGTTTATTGAATTCGAATTTCGAATTTTTCATGAAAATAAAAATGTGTACTTTTTAGAATTTTCCTCATTTTTAAATATGAAGTGGACACTTAAAGAAGACCGTGTCGCAATTATTGCGTTGCATCGTTGCGGTTACGCGCCAATTCAGATTTTCGACTTACTGAAAATTTTTAATATAACTAAAAGATTCGTTTATCGTACCATAAAACGATGCAATGAAGACTCTAGTGTAGATGACAGGTCAAGAAGTGGTCGCCCTCGCTCTGTTAGGACTCCAGCAGTGATAAAAGCTGTGAAGGCGCTAATTCAAAGAAATCCCATACGTAAGCAGAAACTGTTGGCCCTTCAGATAGGGTTAAGCAGGACCACGGTGAAAAGGGTGTTAAATGAAGACTTAGGGCTTATAGCATATGGAAGAAAAACAGGACATCGTTTGGACGCTCGTTTAATGGACCTGTGACTGAAGAGATGCCGCGCTTTGTTGAAGCGGTACGCGGGAAAAAAGCATCGGGAAATTCTTTTTTCGGATGAAAAAATGTTCACCGTGGAAGAGAGCTACAACAAACAAAATGATAAGGTGTACGCACACAGCAGTGAAGAAGCGAGCAACCGTATTCCGCGTGTCCAACGAGGTCATTTTCCATCCTCGCTCATGGTTTGGTTGGGAGTCTCTTATTGGGGCTTAACTGAGGTACATTTTTGTGAGAAAGGCGTAAAAACGAATGCAGTTGTGTATCAAAATACAGTCCTCAAGAACCTTGTGGAACCTGTTTCTCATACCATGTTTAATAACAGGCACTAGGTATTCCAACAAGATTCTGCGCCAGCTCATTGAGCGAAAAGCACACAAGACTGGCTGGCGGCGCGTGAAATCGACTTCATCCGGCACGAAGACTGGCCCTCCTCCAGTCCAGATTTGAGTCCGTTAGATTACAAGATATGGCAACACTTGGAGGAAAAGGCCTGCTCAAAGCCTCATCCTGATTTGGAGTCACTCAAGGCATCCTTGATTAAGGCAGCCGCCGATATTGACATGGACCTCGTTCGTGCTGCGATAGACGACTGGCCGCGCAGAATAAAGGCCTGTATTCAAAATCACGGGGGTCATTTTGAATAAACTTTATTACCATAAGAATCTATGTTTTATTAAGTTTATTTTGCTATATAAATGTTTACATAAATAATAAACATGTCTAAATTATTTCATATTGCACATGTGACAGAACTTATGACCTGACTATGTACTTATTCATTGAATAAGATATTATGCTCGCTGGTTTGACTCCTACCTGAGAGACCGCCAGCAACGCATTAAGTCTGAGGAGATCTCAACGGACTGGTGTGATCTCTCCGCAGGTGTTCCGCAGGGAGGCTTCCTTTCTCCTCTCTTTTCTCGGTATTCATTAACTCCATCTCTGACGTTTTTACCTCTTCTTATTATCTGTACGCAGATGACCTTCAAATTTATCGGCACTTCACTCCGTGTGATGTGAATCTGACAGTAGAGGCGTTGAACGCTGATCTCGATAACATCAGGAAATGGGCTACCTCATATGGTCTGCTTGTCAACCCGGGAAAATCGCAGGCCATGATTTTGGGTACTCGTCACTCTCATAACCTAGTTCAGAAAATGCCCGTCGACCCGATAGTGTATGATGGTAACATAATTTCATACAGCGAGAAGGCCATGAATCTTGGGGTTGTATTTGATAAATTGTTGTCCTGGTCGCCCCATGTTTGTGAGGTCAGCAGACGAGTCTTTGCGTCATTTCACTCCCTACGGAGATTGCAGCACTTCCTGCCGCAGCAGACTAAAATTACCCTTGCCCAGTCCCTCCTTCTACCTTTAATCGACTCTGCGGATGTTTGCTGGATCGGTGCGAACGAAGAACAACTGAACAAACTCGATCGACTTCAAAACCTCGGGATTCGGTTTGTCTTCGGGCTGCGCAAGTATGACCATGTCTCACAGTATCGCAAGGAGTTGGGTTGGCTTCCGATCCGATTTCGTCGAAATCCCCGCTACCCCTCATATCTTCGAGAACGTTTCGAGTTTATTTCCTCCAGGCATAAGCAACCGGAGATCCCACACGATGTCTCTTCTTTCTACTCCTCGGCATAACACTGCCGCTTACAAACACTCGTTAAGGTTAACGGCGATCCGACTGTGGAACGCACTTCCCTGCGCTATTAGAGATAGTCCCTCAATTTTCACTTTTAAGACAAGATTGAAAGAGCATTTCCTTTCTCTTTCGTGATAGGTACTTTTATATATGTATTATATGTAAGTAGTATATGTTTGATATATATATATTTTTTTGCTTTTGTATTTTATTCAGTGTATATCATTTATTACATTATGTTTTAGTTGTAAACAATTAGATGTGTACAGTTTTATTGCGTACTAGGACTCTCCTGTTGCACAATTTTTCCTGTCCTGCCTAGGTTTGCTGGTAGAAATCTCTCTTTAGAGAAGCTCGCCTTTGCTCATGAAATGTTTTGTAACCTTACTATTAAGATTTCTGTGCAATAAAGAATATGAATATGAATATGAATATTATATTCTATCTCTTTCACATTAATTTAACATTTGTATATACTATCACGACATATACTTCGGGTAACTTAATGGAGCAGCTACGTATTTAGAATACACACAACATTGTATCAGGAAGTGTATTTGAATCTGAATGATGTGCTTGCCTACATTACTGTCAAATGACCGGAAAGTGATGGCTCATAGAGCGGCTACCCACAAAGTTATTCATGCGTGTGTTTGCATAAAGCCTCATTGACAGCGTTCCAAGTTTGATTTCAGGACCATTACTTCTAATTTTCCGAGTGAATAGTGTCAAAACTTTCTTAGGTACCATAGAGTAAATTATATGGTACCGATAATGAAGGAAGTCCCTTCAAGTGAATGAAACATTTACGGCCTTACTAATAAAAAAGGTTATTCACGGTTTAACTTATTCAGTGTTTTGTCCTTTTCATACGTCGAGGAAATGTCAAATGTCAAAGCAAGACAAAACACTGTATAAGTTAAACCGAGAATAACTTCTTTTATTAGTAAGGCCAATAAACTTTTGTTAGTACAAGTAGAAATTAACTCGTATCATATTAATCGTTTAACAGTATAACTTATAGTAACTAACCAACTACTGACAAGTATCTATTCGTATAGATCATGCCGCAGTGTTGGCTTTCGTTCCTCCCAACTGACCGTTCCATCTTTAGACTGCCAACTGATATAAAAGAAAAATAAATGCGTATTTAGTTCCTAAATATATTTTATAACAGAACGTATCAAACATGATACTTTAGATAGTAAACCATTGGAAAAAGATTGCACAACGCGACGAGTGGTCTGTGTTAATTGTTTTATTCGTTCTGTTTGTTTGTGAATTTTTGACATATACAATGACATATTATATTGACATATAGGTCGAAATATACAAACATATAAATAATCCCGCGCAAGCTACAGTAATCCGCAATTAGTGTCGGTTATCTACTGACCTATGTATGTGGTCCCCAATTCGGGGTTCCATTCACGTGCACACAAACCCATTTACAGGGTGTTATTATATTATTTAAGAAAGGCGTTATTGGGTATACTAATTTGAAGAATTTTCTCTTTCTCTATTTACAATGCAATAAAGAATATGAGTGAATGAATGGATGACTATGTTTTATATCGCAAGAGATCTTTGGTTATGCTTTATTTAATACCTTGAAATAGTGGCCCTAATGTTGTTTAAATACTGAAATAAACTTACATAGTTATTTTTTTTTCATAATTTCTTTATTGCACACAAATGGTAATACAATACAACCAACGAGAGTTACATGAAAATAGTGAACAAAGGCGAGATATCTCTAATAAGAGATCTCTTCCAGAAAACCAGGTTAAGATGGGAAAGGTTGATTGCTGAGCAGGGGTAGCTCTACATTTGTGTACAACAATATGACGAAATAAAGTTATATAGGTGCTCTTGACAGAAAATACAAATAACTTAAGAAGATCTTCGGGATCAGAAAGTGTGACGTTGGCATAACAAAATTATAATGATAAGAAATAAACTGAATGAACTTTCTATTTTGCTACAGCGTGATGCTAACCAACTTGAATGAGCGAGAACATGAACTTTCTCAATATTTAGATTATATAACAATAATACATTCTAAAGTTGTTTGTGAGCAAAAGTTGTCCCTACTATATCAGGCGGTGCTTTCAATACGACTACTTCACGGTATATTGCACGCGGATTCATATTCTGAAGAGCTTTGAACTTTGTGAATAACATTGAGTCGGGTAATTTTCTCATATGGGGCACCGTAATCTTCTCGTGTTTTCCCGACCGTTTTATTTTAGGAGATTTTTGAACATACGTAGCATACATACTGGGTTAACTGTTTTATACATGTTGTAACAGAAAGGTGTAGTCATATTTAAAGGATTTTTTTAGGGACATCATTCTTAACATTTTTTTCTATAATACCCATGTTGTCACAGAAACTTAATTTTTCAATAAAGATAAGAATCGGTCAGCCATACGGCCCAAACCGTTGGAATAACTATAAAATGTAGTTTGATTAATAATTATGAACAACTTTCCCTAAGGAACATATGGTCGCAAATGAATTGTTATTTATTGATCCTCAGTACATTGACCCGATCAGCTGATTACAAGTTACACTGGGAGACCTAATTTTATTTTTCATTTACGACCATATGTTTCGTGGGGAAAGTTGTTCTTAATGCTCGGTACTATTCCTCAATATGGTCAACTAATCAACTGTCACCTGTATTTTTTCTCCATAGTGCCTTTTCAGGGTTCTGTACCCAAAGGGTGCCAAACGGGACCCTATTACTAAGACTCCGCTGCCCACTCAAGTGGGCCAGGTGCAGGCACTACAACCCCCTTGTAGAAGATAGAAGATAGATAGAAGACTCCGCTATCCGTTTGTCTGTCTGTCCTTCTGTCACCAGGCTGTATCTCATGAACCGTGATGACTTGTTTTCACAGATGATATATTTCTGTTGCCACTATAACAACAAATACTAAAAAACAGAATAAAATCAACATTTAAGGGGGCTCCCATACAACAAACGTGATATTTTTGCTCGTTTTTGCATGATATTGATAACGGCAACAGGTAGACGCTTGAAATATTCACAGTATATTTAGTTATATGTTTACTCTAAAAATAAATAATAAAAATAACATAAAACAAATATTTAAGGGGGGCTCTCATAAAATATACATGTATTTTCCCAATTTTATAGATAATGGTACGGAACCTTTCGTGCGCGAGTACGACTCGCACTTGGCCGGTTTTTCATTTATTATCGATGTCGCGCTGTGGTGTCGTAAGAAATAAGGGACAGAGCTATGCGCTTAATATAGATATTATCTGCCCTCACTTTCTCTCAACATAACCACGATACGACACGAATAAAAAGCAGCCATAGGTATTGGTAGGTATGCCTTCTATATAAGGAAAGTGGGTCAACCTGTTATATGTATATTTATATGAATCTCAACCCTAGGGATCGGCATCCCTGGAACGCGATGTACAATGTATAGAATGTTCCGGGGAATTGTGAATGAAATGGCGCTGGCATCTGTCAGCACCTGGTGGCAACTTCCAGCTGTTGCCAACAAAACGATTTCGATCCCATCTCATCGGGAGGCAGCTGCTCACGTCCGAAGGAGATACTTGGAACCTGCAGCCCTTCACGTCCTCCCGGATAGTGCTAAAGAGCAACAAATCAACACTAAAATTTCCAGGTCCCCGGAAGAGTACCTGTCCAAATACAGTGAAATATATAAAGACACGAGACATTGGCGAAACTAACCCAGTTGTTAGACCGCCATTAATTAAGACATTGAATTCTGTCTCATCCTATTAACTAGCTGAGATTTACGCTACCCATGTACAATGGTAATTTGTTTTGTTTCGCGAGTTTGTTAGCTTTTAGCATTCATTTTTTTGTAATCCCTTTATCAGATAAAACTACAAGTTTGGCAGCACTCGTGAGTACCAAAGGTGGGGTAAGACAAAGAATTAATTTGGACGTAATAAATTGTGGACTTTCGCCGTTCGACGCGCATCGGCGCATTCCGCGCGTCGCGCGCGTTTCTCAGTTAATGCGGTGACTCGGTTTTAATTAAACGACGACGACGGTGAAGATTTACAACGCGATGCCTTCCCAAAACTCTTGTAGCTACAGCGAATTTTACTTAAGACCTGCTTGGAGAGTTGGGAAATATAATGAATCTGAACTGGGGCAGGAACAGCGTCCTGGCATTAACGGGTGTGGTGCCATTTTTTGAAGTGCTCTGAAATTCCGCTAGGTGTACTCTGAGGACGCTGCCTAACTTGCTACATAACTAATCAGCTAGACGAATTTAGCCGGGTAAGTTAGGGTCAGACGTAGTGTTATCAATCAGTTCCTTACATTTAACATAAGATATAAATTGAGTGAACGTTACAGTAATAACATCAAGCTACTTCTATATTCTGGAATAGTAGTTTGGAACGTTGAGAGCTACGATCGACGTAGTATTCACGTGCTACGTCGTAGCTTCGATGCTACGAGCGTTACGGGAGCATCGGTCGACCGTCGGTATATGCAGTATATATGTCGCCGTAAGATTGTGATCACTGTTAATGTCTAATCTAACGCGTCAGTTTGTAAACTATCGATAAATTGTGAACTGAACAGACTGCTTACAATTTAACGTAATAATTTTCGATAATTTTAAACTATCCGTGTCACACCGTAAAAGTGCGAACTGCAAAATTTACATTGCGCGCTAATGGGTTGAATTACATTTGCCACGAGCGGACCGCCACTTTGGCTGTCTTATATTTTCGCCGAACCTTAACAAACAGATTTTATGGGTTTTAACAGTTTTCGTGCTAAAAATAAGTAAAAGTTATAATAGAGTGACATTTATTAGTAAAATTTGGTGAAGTTTTACTAATAAATGATAATGCAAACAAACTCGGCGACAATCACCTACCAACAATTCGAAATGCTGCTAGACAAAAAACTGGAACATATATTTGATCTAAAAAATCCAATCCAACTTACCCCGATAATTTTGACCGAAACCCAGAAAACTCACAAAGTGGAAAAAATAAGACTATATTGTAAAAAAAGATTAGGTTGCCAATCATTTCAAAATATTATTTCAAAACTTTAGAGCATCAACAAACCTACTAGGAGCCTGTATGTTAACTGTTTTATATTATTTATGCAGCTATACCGAATATTTCTTTATTTATTTAATATCCAATCGACAATGTCGCTGGTCGTTGAAAATATTGCTAAAATGCGCCAAAATTACAGTTGGTTTACAATTATTACAATATTACAATTCACAATTAAATACAAAAGCATTACAGTGGGCATACTGACCCAAGTAAGAAGTTGGGCATGTTGGAATGGACTATAAAACAGCAAAATCTCAGGGAAAAATCTCTGATCAACAATAGTAGTATATAATAATATACTAAAACTACTATATTTTTCTTTTAATTTATATTTTTATTTTTTTCTTATCGAAACGTAATGCATTTATTGGTAATTAATACTGTGTCGAAGGAAAAATATTGATTGATCTGAAACTACCATCATCTTTATTAGACTCCTTTGTTAGTTTTCTAATTCTATAGACTGAATGAGTATGATGCCAGTTCACACTTTTACGGTTTGACACGGATAGCTTATAAACTATCGAAAATGATTACGTAAAATTGTAAGCTGTTTGTTTCGTTCGCATTTAAACGATAGTTTACAAACTGACGCGTTATATTATAAATTAACAGATATCACAATCTTACGGTGACATATACACAACGAAACACTCTGTTTGTATTTATTGATCCCTTGACTGGCTCTCTTCCGCTTGACTGCGTCTCTGCAGTCTCGAGAAGATACCAAGTTATATAAAGCTCCTCTTTAAAATTAAGTTTGATCTCAAACACTGGCCTGATTTGGTAAACTAACAGCGATTGAAATTGTTCACATTAATCACCTGGTCCAATTTTACGAAAAAATTACCTTACAAATTTATTTAATTTACATAGTAGTGCAAATCACTCTTGAAAGTTACGTGTCAGTGGCATGAATCAGAGAAGTAATCATCCCTGATTTAATCCATTACACGTGATACAAACCCTTTAGGATAATTTATAAGATTTAAAACCAGATTATCTACTTAGAAATGAGATGTGAGCTATCTGTTGTATTTTGCAATAAATAATAATGATAACAATATGAGTGTCTCGTCTGTCTGAAATAGTGGGACATGTGGATAAAATAACTCGCACATTTTAGTTTTATTGTTGTTATTCCGGAGAAAATGATGAAAGCAAGACACTCCGCTCAATCGATATTACCCCTTTTATCTACACACGTATCGTAAACCCTCTTTACTGCGTCCAAAAACCGCGCGTTACGACCAGCATAATAATAATATAATAATAATAATAATACCTTGGACTCTATTTGCACACATTGATCTAGCCCCAAACTAGTATTCCCTGTATCTTGGGTACTAGATACTATACTAGATAGAACGATACACATACTTATATAGATAAATATCATACTTAGATAGATAAACAACCATAACTAGGGTACAAACATCCCTTTTCATCAAACAAATATTTGCCCCCACCGGGACTCGAACCCGGGACCTTTGACTTCGTAGGCAGGGTCACTGCCGACTCGGCCATTAGGGTCGTCAATAATGATATACTACTTGGTAAAAACTAATTTCTTATTGATACACTATGACATTAAAATTTCGACCGCCGACGCCCGCCTGCGTGCCGCCTCTAGTTTGTCTGTGAAGATGGTACTACTGAACAAGATAAACAAGTGCAGAGTAATGACCAATGCCACAATGCCGGTCGAACATTCGGTCCCTGAACACATAAAAGAGAGCTTATGATATGTGTGTAGATAAACTAGTGTATGTAACTGTACATAATTAGGCATTAAAACTCTCGAGTGTCATAATCCCACCCTCGAGTTTTAATGCCCTCCATTATGTATCAGTCACATAAACAACTATTATATTCCTATAAGTTATTTTTCATTAATTTGGAATTCAATTGAAAGAATCTTTGTATTTTTTTCTTTTTAACGTTAGAAAATTTTAGATAATTTACTTTTATGTGTTGCGTGCTGAATTCGAAAGCAGTATCCAGTAGCTGAATAGTACAAGTAATGGATAACCGTACGTAGTGTGAATGTCACCGTAAGATACTTAAAACCGTTAGTTGATAAAGTAACGCGTTATTAGTCGATCAACTATCGACAGATAGTAAACCAGACCGACAGGGTTTAGAATTTACGTTTCTTTTGTTCTTACATGCCAACCTAACACGAAGACTATTCGGGGGCTTTGCTGCTCTCGCCCCCTCTAGTCTTCACCTAATCTACCGCAGTTTGCCCTGGTATTTCGTTTGCAATTCAAGTTTTAAACCAGTTTACTATTTAACAGTTTTAACAGTTAGTTTATCAACTAACGCGTCATATAGTAAGCAGTACGCTACAGTTTACTATCTGTCGATAGCTGACCAACTAACGAGAATAGAAACGTTAGTTTATCAACTAACGGTTTTGACAATCTTACGGTGACATAAACATAACACAATTTTCTACTGTATAGTTCATTCGCTGATTCGTTAAGGCCCAGCAGCCTTATGGCGTAACTCTCTGAAGTTCAGAGCGAGTGTCTATGGTTCATCTCATGCTCATACAATTTCATCGATTGCGGGGTATCACCGAAGGCTTCTATCAGCTCTGAGCATCGTGTGAACGAACTAAATAGGGACGTGCATCGATGAGCGATGTTTTGATGTTGCGTTTTGTTGCGTAATGTAATCGGTTGCATAGATTCTCATAAATATTGAGGAATTAATTGAAATTAAAGTTAAAAACCTTTATTGTATCTTATTAACCTTTTTTTGTGTTTCTGTCAGTCAAATACTAAAAGTATTGGCTTAAAAAAAACATTGATTGCAAGTGCGTTTTGATAACGCTAAAAGCACACTGTTTCCTTGTTGACATGACAGTTCAAGTCACAGAGTACATTATTAGGTTCAAGTTTCTCTTTGTTTACAATTTCAAGCATAAGCACTCCCTAAGCTATGCTATTTTGGCTAATCCATTTAAATTTAAATCAAAGTATTCTTTTATTTTCAAGATCCGTGAGGCGTTATACAGATGTCATGTTCTTGGCATCAATATTGTCGTTGCTTGGTATCGGACATTCTGGCATTGTTGGTAACGAGGCGGGTGACTCGCTAGCAAGGAATGCTGTGGGGACCGGTGATCCTTCTCATTTTAAGATCCACTCTCATGATCTCGCTGCTGTAGCTCAATCTCGACTAGACAATTCCTGGCACCATAAATGACAAATTTCAAAAAGTGGGGGCTTCCACCCCTGACCAAAACTTTAGAAGGTAAACAGTACGGTACCATTCAATCAATAATTCTGAGACGTTCTTGGATCTTTGAGTTTAGGGACCTAGATAAATCAGTCACTTCTGTCATCTGTCGTCTTCGTTTGGGACACTCCTGTCCATCTCGCAAAAATTAGGATAAGGGATTCATCATTGTGTGAATGTGGCCTGGCTGACGGTACTCCTGATCATTTGTTCTTTGAATGCCCTATCAATCATACTTCCCTTTACGATCTACTCCCTCCGAAATTCCCTCGTCCTGTCAATCTAACTTCCTTCTCACCTTATCCCACCCATCCTCTGTCAATTTACTTAACACATTTATATCTACCAACAATATTAAATTATAGTCTCAGATTAAAAATTTAACTTAACTTAACTTAATTTCAAGCATAGCTTTTGCTTACTAAAACTGTATTTTACCAGGTAGTTGGAATTCCCCATTTCCCACGCCCTATGATAGCGTAAGTCAGTAAGTCGTGCTGCACTGAGACGGATTTAGAGGAGCCGACTGACCCTACTTGAAATACCTTCAATAAGTTTTAATTTCAGCATGCCAGCACGCCGAGTTGTGCCGAAGGGGCAGTTCCTGATGATGCTGGAGTATGTGGAGGGGAAACGTGACTTAGAGCAGTGGGAATTGTATCACTGGCCCACTGGGAAAAAATCAGTGCGGTATCAGTGGGGCAGCTGACAATACGATGAACGTGGTGGCTGATGGAATGCATAAAACAGAGAGGAGTGGAGATGTGAGTTTAATATTTATTACCCTGTGTTTATTCATTTTCATTTCATTCAGTCACGAGTTTATTCATTTTATCAGCAAGATTTAGGTTTGAATTTGCTTCTTATTTGCAACACATATGTACTACATATTTGTATAATATTCACCTTGTGGTGACGGCAGAACAGAATACCAATTGCCATCACCTCTTCTCTTCCCGAGGTTGTATTAGGAGGTGTCAAAGGGAATATGCCTAGCAGCGAATGGACAGCAGCATCCCTTATAAACAACCACCTTCTATAGTACTGCGATCACCAGCCCGTCTGCTCAGGATGGTGATTACTTTGTGCAAATTCTCTCATTTTTGGGAGAGGCCTTTATTCCAGCAGTGGACAGTTATAGGCTGTTCATGATGATGATGATGGTGACTATTTACTATTTACTATTTATCTCTAATTCATTCATCAGTCTCATATCTTCAATATGATGGAAATGTTTCAGTGGTATGTGGTGAGATAACCTACTACGGGACTGTATGGGGTTAATCTAGCTCAACACAGACGTTGCTGTTGATAATTTTGTAATTATTTATTCCTGCTTATTAATCATATTAATGAAATTTTTCATATTTGTATTAGTTTTTTTTTATAAGAGATCTAAAAATCAATCTGTGGGAGTTTCTACGCCCCTCTTCTCCCTCAGTGGTCCAATGTAGAGAAGAGGCAAAGATGACGTTTGCTAAGTATATGTAAATATCTACAGTAATAAAGTACTTTGACTTTGACTCAACAAAATATTAATAAATAAAACTCCATGCTAATGGGCAATATTATATTTTAAGAAGTTAAGATAAAAAAAAGCAATAAAAATAGAAGATTTTATTTTTACTGCAGATGACATCGATGAGTGCAGACTAGCGACAGAAGAACTAAATGCGAAATCCATGGCGGCATTTGCGGCCAGCGGACAAAGGAGCGTGCGGGCACTGGAAAGAATGCCGCATTAAGAAAACAGTCATGCATCCTCATAATCACCTAAAGAATTGTAAAATTAACATTTTGTAAAACTGAAATATTATAAGCACAGTTTTGTAACAGTTTTTTTTTTTAACATACCCTTGCTTCCATGAGCCAACACAGTATATTACTTAAGAGTAAGTAATGAATTATGCTAATAAATGCTATGGATTTCCAAAGAGTAGATACTGATAGTAGGAAGTAAATAAATACATTACTTACAAGTAAAGTGCTGGGAGAGTGGTACTGTTTCCTGAGGTAGTATGCCTCTTGCTGTACGGGCCCGGATTATGGCCAGAGCCATCAATATACTCGACTCTTCCAGGGAAAAAGACAATTCTATGAACATGCAACAAAAAGTTACCTTCTTGAGACGATGTCTCAATCACTCTGGTACATGGGAAACAATATATTTCCCTAGAATGGATGGGTGGTTTAAAGCATATCCCTAAGACAGTCTGACATTGTAGACTGCCAAATTGAGAAGACCTTAAGTCCCAATAATTACTCTTCTGGCAGTACCCTGTGGCGGAGAATGTGATGTGCGAAAATAATTTTTAAGTTTCACATATATTAATGATTGATTTATTTCGTAAGTATATCTTTTTACCCTAATGTCTGACCGCACAGCGCTAGTGCGCTGGCTTGCCGGCAACAGGTAAAATTTTAATTCGGAAAGCTCCCTTTGTGAGGCGGAAAAGTCCAACAAATTCAGCCTTCAGCAGCATTATCCGCTGACTTACGACCCTCGGCAGCCTCCGTTCCTCGTTATGGAGACACCTGCAGCAGCCAGCAAGACAGCCGACACCATCTCAAAAACTAAATCAATAAGCCTAACCTAACCTCATCTTTGGTTCCTATAACCTTTGGTTTTTTACTGTTAAACAATATTCCCAATAATCACCAACCTAATTATTATTGTTTAAACGTTCCAAAATCACTAAAATAAGAGCTTTTGTCCTATTTATTCAATATTATTCAGTGTCCGATTTATGCGAAGCAGTGATGCCATTAGGACAATCTAGTTTGTGGCTACATAAAATAAAAAAGTAGCCAGTTTTATAAAAAAAACACTTTCGAAATGTGGCTAGAAGTAGCGAAGTATATCATAGTATTCTTTGCCAACCTTAATATTCTATTACTGTTGATAAAATAATATTATTATCATAAACAATGATATCGTTTCGGTAGGTATATTATGATATGATACTCCGTAAAAGGCGATAACCTCAGATTTATTTAAAATTACTTACTCGGTCGATTTTCAACAGTAATAATCTAAAAATTACCAAAATTAGTTTTGGTGGCTAAAATTGATTATTTTTGGCTAAAACCGTTGAAAATCCGCTAGATCTAGCCACAAAGTGGCTAGAATGGCAATACTGATGGAAAGCCAACGTCAAAGTAGGTCCCATCTTCTTTTGACATTTGGATATGGGCTTGGGTTTCGCTTGAAACATTACATGATACCGATTTACGTCAAATCATATTGGATTTCGTTCATTCAATGAGCTTGGGTTTGGATGCTACTTGCATGATACCAATTTGACAGTTGAAGCTGGTGCAATGTGTCAAACGTAAAGGCCAAATGAGTTCATAGCTCAGACTAGTTACGCCATAAGGCTGCAGTTCTGGCTGTTGAGGTGAGGGGCGGCGCCGCATTCGCCCGTCGTCTTCTGGCGGTGTAGCGGGCGGCGCAGAATAGCATCGGGCCGCCCATGGACGTTAAAAATGAGGTGTTTTTTCGAATTTACTGTTAAACAAAAACAGGCTAATTGATAAAATTTAAGGATTGCTAAGGAGGTTTAAAAGAGGAAAATTAAGGTATAAAAATTATGAGCAAAATCAGTAATTTTATAAACAAATTATTTTATTTCCTTTTTAATATGTAATATGTTCAGGGTTTTTTACGTGCGAGGCAAATTAATCCAACCGTGTAAAGACACAGTATTTAAACTAGATTTTTTCATTGTGAATATATTGTTTTGAGACCGATAAATTTAGTGTTTTTTTTGCCAAAGCGCTTTTTACTGGTTTTGTGTGATCTTGGACATTAAGAATGAGGTATCGTTGTCCGGTATATCCAAGCCCCGTAACCAATCAGATCGCTCAAAATTAGAAAGTCACCAATCAATACAGCTTGGCCCTGCAGTTTCAGTGATGCGTCACTGAATTCTAAACGGGAACAAACTTCAATCAATTCAATCAATGTATTTTGCCTAGGCAGGTTTTTGTCACAGCAACACACACCAATAGTCGCTTTAAACTTATACATACATTAAATTTTTTTGATAATAAAATTGAATAAAATTAATCTTTTTGATTGGAATTTATTTATGCTCTACCCTCTTTTAGGGTTGGAGTTTAAGTAATTTAAACAAAAACCCAACTTTTAGAAAAAGTATTAACCACCATTTAAGCAATAATATCATAATTTACATAATTGAGTAGTTCCAGTGGCAGTTAATGCTTTCCGAGAACTGCAGCTTCTAAATGCACGGGATACTATACTAAATATCCAAAAGCGTGTGTATTTATTATTTTGGGAATTCCCGCGATTTCTCCATGAATGAGCCCATCATCAGGCTGAATGACGGTGATAAATTGTTGAGAAGCTCTCCTGGCGCGTGACCATCACATCCACTTTACGATACATATATACATACAAGTATCATAGCGAGAAAACTTTACTTAGTAACCATAATAGAGTAACCAGACGGCAACCTGTGCGACACCTGACGGCCTCTGTGGCGCTGCGGTAGTGACTCTGCCAACCATGCGAGAGGTTCTGGGTTCGATCCCCGGCTAGGGATAAAGGAAAAAAACCCCAGGTCTTGGGTGTCTAAATATGTGTGATGAAAAAAGAAAAGAAAGAAAAGACCTAGTATTGAGCAACTCCGGTGGCCATCTTTATTCCCGGCTATTGGGCTAATTTTAGCTAGTATAATCCCTGATCAATACCATAATAATACAACTTACACTTTACCACTTTCGAAAAAACGCCTCACAAACAAATTGACAACTGACAGAAATAAAACCCGCTAGCTTAAAGGAAGTCATTGACATAATCAATAATCTAAATTCTATCACGTATCACGTATGAAAGAGGAGAGAGTGGCGAAGCGCATCTTTTATACTGAACTGGAGGAGGGCAATCGAAAAAATGACGGGCAGCTTCTCCGATACAAAGATGTTCAGAAGCGACACATGAGAAGATGCTACATAGAGCCCTCTCAATGGGAAGGTTTGGCAGCACAACGGCCAGAATGGCGCAGGATTGTGAAGAAGCAAGTACGTGAGTTCGAGGATCAGCGTAAAGCTGACCTTGATATGAAACGCGACCTGTTAAAAGCCCGTCCACCTGTTGCCATTTCCTACAACTTCGCGGGTACTTACGTGCTTACTTACTTACGTGCCCCCAATGCGCAAGGAGTTGCGCTGCGAAGATCGGCTACATAAGCCATGTTCGGGCGCACGCGCGCGAAACCGACTAGGAGTAGAAGTGGTCGCCATGACCGAAATCGGTCGGAATCAATCGTCATCAATCTAAATTCTAACACAAGTACTGACGTGGATGATATATCAACCAAATCCATAAAATACCTTAAAAATAAAATTGCCCCACAACTAACAAATTGTATCAATAAATGCTTGCACCTAGGCCCCGAGTCATAAAAATTGCCAAAGTCACTCCCGTATATAAGTCTGATGATAAATCTGACCCTAGTAATTAGAATTAGAATTAGAATTGACTACCGCTCTGGGGCATTTCTGATGCAAAGGATCTCCCTGGCTGTGCAGCGGGGAAATGCAGCAAGCGTCATGGGAACCTTAGCCTCGGCAATGTCCCGGGGTGGTTTATTCGCGTAGTTGTTTCTTTTTGTGTTTTTATTTTATTTTTAATTTCCGACACAATATTGTGACTATTGTTAAATAAAATAATTCAATATTAGAATTCTGTACGACCGGCTCGATACCTTTTTCATCAATTGAATTTATATCTCCAAAACAATATGGTTTCAGCGACTGTCGACCTTGTAACAAAAATAAGAACGCATATAGATAAAAAACTAATTATTTTTGGGGTGTTTATCGATTGAAAGAAAGCTTTCGACAACGTTAGTCACAATATATTAATAAATCAACTCGAAAGTATCGGAGTCACAGGACAAGTCTTATATCTTCCGGTCTTACCTCGAAAACAGGTATCAAATTGTAAAAATAAATGACGATACAAGCGATATGGCCAAAATCACCTGTGAAATTGCTCAAGCATCCATAATCGGTCCCCTACTTTTTATAATTTATGTAAATAACCTTTACGATATTGGTTTGCACGCTGATGCAACTCTTTACGCTGACGACACCAGTCTATTTTATTTTGGGCATAAAACTGAAACGGTCGTAAATCAGGCTCAGACAGACTTAGATACTTTAAATATGTGGTTTCAGAGCAATTTATTAACTATTAATGCATCAAAAACAAATTACATGATATTCACAGCAAAAAATAAAAAACTAGACCCTTATCCATCCCTCAAAATTAATGACCAAATAATAAATCGAGTTCAAGAAGAAAAATATCTACGCCCTATTCTGGACCAACGACTAACTTGGAAACCCCATATTGCCCGGCTGCGGTCAAAGCTGTTGTCCTTAAAAATCGACTTCACTTCCATTTCCAGGTCCCAGAAACGGGAGTCATGTGGGCGATGCGACGCATGTTAAGCGCCTACGCAGGCACCGGGGCCACGCTTGTAAAACCGCTTATAGACGTTTGTGGTAGTGCTACAAGAACGAATTTACAACCATTACAAACAACGCAAAACAGGCTTAAAAAAAGCACTTTGCCGATTTAATTATTTTACGTCAAACACAGAAATAATTACTGACTCTAAATTACTAAGTATCCAACAAACCCACAAACTAAATATTTGTAAGACACACATTCACAAATTTATTTTACAAAGAGAATACAAATTTCAAATCGATTAACACGTCAAGCAAATAATCTCTGTTTATATTGTCCCCGCACAAACTACGGTAAAAACACCTGTCTTAACGAAGGCGCCAAATTACGTAATAGTTTACCTAAAGATATAAAACAGGCTCAATCCGTGACCACCTTTAAAAGGCATCTAAAATTTCATATTCAAAATCCTCCTTAGTCTTAATGACTATCCCAATAATATCCATCTAGACGTATTTATTTAAAAAAAAAACTGACTCAATATTCCGAGCGTGAATGTCATAGTTCCGTATATCAAAACTAATATACTTTTATTAGTGGTGGGTATCTAGAATTATTTATTCTACATGCCCGCTGTGTCGGGAGATCGTTTTACTGTAACATAAGTTAACCGATTGTTGTTATATAACCGCTCACGGATGTTGTAATTTCACAAAACATTGTATTTCTCGTAAGCGAATTTGTAATTCTTAGGGTAATAAAGATTTCTAAAACAAAAAAAAAACTGTGGTCTTCAACATCGGTTCCACTTAAAATTATGCTTCCTGAGAGTAAATACACGAGATAATCAGAAAAATATAAAAATCGCTATTGGTCTGCTTATAATTATTGAAGAGATATCTCTATTTCTCCAGGATTTCGTCAACATATCATGACCTATCAATGGGACCAATCGGGAAGTAAACCCAAAAAATATATATTTCCAAATCGGTCCATCCGTCTTGGAGATACCGCTGAATGAACATACATATAAAATGTTTATTTTCCCGACGAATTGAGAATCTCCCTCCTTTTTTGTAGTCGGTTAAAAAGAGTAGGTAGCTTTGAAGTTTAAGATCCACAATCTTTTACGACTTCAAACCATGGACAGCCAAGAGCAATTTCCATAAATTTTCCTTCTCTTCCGAGTTCCTTGTTATACAATTTTTAAGTTACGGACTTGATGTTTTTCATTGGTTTCCAAGATTTACTGTTGTAAATGTTCATATTTTCTTTTTATATAAAGTTTCTAGTTACATTACAATCACACATCAAAGAAAATCCAGCACAAGCTTTTGATGATAACTCTGGCCTGTAACTTAGAGAATTTGCAGTATCTAACATCTGGATGTCTAGGATTTCTGAATATGAAGATGCTGCAATGTCTAAAGATTTAAATGTGTGTGGTTAAAACATCTCAGTTATTTGTGTAAACTTCTTAATTGAAATAAGTTGCTTTACACCCACACATTTAATTAGCTTGCTTTGCTTTGTATAATAATGATAGCTTTATAAATTCTGCGGACACCAGCGCGTATCGATGGCCTCGTGGAAGTAAGGGCGGCGCCGTCAGCAGGGCGGGCGGCGGCGCTCGGCGGAAGGGCGGCAAGGATTTTGCCCAGAAATCTGATCCGCTTGTTTGAGATTAAACTTACCCGAAACTGGATGCGCGCTAATGCCTTGTCGTCTGAGAACTGTGACTGACAGAGATATGGCCGGCTATCTGTGAATTCTTCTCGGAAATAGGTTGATCTACTTAGGTACTTACTATTTGCTAACGCTACGTAGATATGTGTTAGTTATAAAATATAATGGTATATGTGAGTCTTGGTTAAAACGTAGCTTGTAGTATAGGTATACTTATGTAAGAGCATATAAAATGATATTAGCCTGTGTGTATGCCTACATACGCGAATCCCAAGCACTTTCCCATGATAAAAGCGTAATTATTAATGACTCTTTTATTATGGGTAACCTTGGAAGGTCTCTTACGTCTACTATTGTCAGAATGAGCTTATGGCACGCGTGCACGGCAGCCACCTTGTCAGGCTTGTTATAGTGCAGGGGCCTGCATATGCTTGCGTGGCTGACGTGGGAGACCTAAACCTCATATGTTGGCTTGTAAGTTGTATGACTTAATAACTGAATTAAGAGTCAAACCTAACACTTCACGATCACGGTTCTCAATAACTATCAGTTTTTCTCTGTTAAGCAGGATTCCTCTACCTGTTCAGCAATTACATTTACATATATTGAATTGCCATTAAGAACTTTTTAAAAATCACTCAGAATTCATAAATCTTTCACCTTGAGCGTATATATTACTCCGGCTCATTTTATTGTTTCCATAAACTTTTATGGACCCTTAATCTCAGATTATACGCTGTTAAATATGGTGACGCGTCCAATCCATTATCTGTTTCATAATGCAAGAAGCCTAATTGGTGTCAGTTCAACTGCCCCCGTTCGCCCTTTAGGGGACTGTAAAAATGTTCTGATTGCTCGGTGGTTATGTACTGGTATCCCGGTGGTCATGAATTTTAAAGCCTCTTTGGTGACCGAACCTGTTTAGGGCTGTATCTTAATTAAGTGAGTCAACATAAATCTATGCAAACAAGAGCAGCGTAAAAAATCTCAATCTAAAATATCGTCAACCGCTTGTCGACTGCATAACGAAATATAATTGTCACTGCGAGAAAATACAAGATTTGTTGGGAAACATTTGGCGTTGGGGAACTCTAAGTTGTTTCAAATACAATATAATAATCTTGGTAAACTTTGGCCGTGGACAGCATGTTCAATCTCCGAGGTTGGTTAATATCGAATTAAAAATATTTAAAACCACCATTGCCCCGTCCAGATATTAGTTTAAAATTAAGGGAGGTCAAGAGGAGATTTCGTGAGACAAAGTAGACAAATTTTGTGATGCCCTATCGGCGTGGCTTTATATGGAAAGCTTATATTTGGTAGAGTTACTAACCACTGGAGCGATGGGTGTCACAATCTGATACCAGGTTGGCGCATAGCAAAGGGCTGCCCCCGCGCGTTGATTGGCTCCTAAAGCGCTGTTGAAAATGTAGAAATTACCAACCGCAAATAACGCGATATGATTTTGCACTGTTACAGTTATTACAAAAAAAATATGGAATGTTTTAATTTTTGAAACAAGTTTCTTAAAAAAGATTAGATAGTCGTTAAATGAACGTGCATTGCTATATGAATATCACATGTAAAATATAAGTAAATCACGTAAATAAAAACGTTTTGTAAATATTTCGTTCACTTGCAGAAAATGATTTATGTTTACGAATATAATTAATAAAATGTATGGGTTTTGTATGATTTCAAACCGTTACAACTTACGTAATCAAATGATGGTAAAAAAACTAACTGTCCAGAAGAAAATTTAAAGAAATATCTTCATAGAAATATGCTATCAAATTACAAGTATCAACGAAACATTGCAGCGCGCAGCGTAAACAAAATGATAGGCAGCGTTTAAACTATTCACTTGTTTTAGGAAAAATTGACGAGCAACTTGAAAAACATTGTACTCTTTGACTTTACGGAATATTAGAGAAATGAAAACCTGGAAATACCTTGCTAAAAATCGTTGAAGTCTCTAAGCGCCTCGTTACGTCACTATTCACAAATTTTCATAAAATACCACTATTTTTGTACCGAACAGAAAGATTATTATCACACAAGAAAGTACACAAAATTCTGAACAAGTAAAATTAAGCACCATTCAAAATAACAAAAGAAACCTCGGAAAATCGAGAAGGAGACCGAATCACACTGACTTGGTTAAGGATTGATGCGCGGAGCGTTTTATGAAGCCCATAATAAAGGTCGTTTCACGGTGATGGATTTTCTGAACCAAAAACAACTAAATACAGTTGCACGCAGCTTTGCTCGCGCAAAGTCATGTAAAGGCAATGTACTTCTGTAGCAACAAATGCTGCTCCGACTGGAACAATATTTGGGCCCGCGTGATGTAGTTATGCAGTTGCCAAATGTTAATCCGATTATCAACGCGCAAATCTGCTGGGCCAACACCGGCACTACAGGTTCACTAATACTTTCGGCAACACAATTGACTTAATTTTTTCTACATTTTCCTTACACGTAACCAAATGTGATGATCCTATGATTAAAGAAGACCCAGCTCACACAACCCTCTGCATCAACGCCAAAGAGATCACTGTACCTCCACGACGCCTTGTACTGCGTCGAAATTACCTATTCAGGAAGGGAGACTACAGTAAAATTAACGAAGATCTCAGTAGAACTGACTGGTCAACCACCCTTAACGCGGGCACTGTAGATGACGCAATCTTGTTATTTTATAGTAGACTGCATACAGTGATTGAAGAGCATGTTCCCCAGTTTATATCTAAATCATCTAAGCGCTATCCGATATGGTATAGCCGGGCCCCTATTTGCATTATTAGAGAGAAGAATAAAGCACATGCTCATTGGAAGCGGTTCAAAACCCAAATGATTATAGTGCTTTTTCGCTTATAAGATGGCGGCAAAAGTCATTACAGAATGAATGTTATGTACAAATCATACATATACAGGGCACAAATAAGTATTAAGAACGAACCAAAGTATTTATGGACTTACATAAAGTCGAAAAGAAAGACTGACTCTGGGTTTCCTAGTTCCATGGTCGTAGACGGTGGAAATCTTAACGGAAAAAAGGAGATATGCGAAGGCTTTAGCCAATACTTTGAAAAGATGTTCATGAAACCTGCGGACAAGTACCCCAACATGGCTCCTTCCAGTAAGTTCGAAAACTCTATCAATTCTTTTAAAATTACTGAAAACTGCACACTTCACTTGATAATAAAATATAGATCCTAATAAGGACGCTGGAATTTACTGCATACCACCAAACTTTATTATAAGATGTGTATACTCGTTGGTTAAACCGCTAACTATTATATATAATAGATCTATTCATGAGGCCGTTTTCCCTTCTAAATGGAAAGATGCATACATCGTGCCTGTGCACAAGAAGGGCTCCAAATTGAACGTAGAACATTACCGATCAATTTCTATTTTAACCACGATCGGGAAAATGCTTGAAAAGATTGTGTTTGAGCATACTTACCCCGTCGTGATGCAGGGCGTCCCGGAGGAACAACACGGTTTCATTAGGGGTCGGTCCACCACGTCCAACCTGGCTGTATTCGTTAGTGACGCCCTTCAAGGAATGTGTTCTCATGGGCAGGTTGACGCGGTCTACACCGATTTCGAAAAAGCTTTTGATCCTCACTGGGTATACGTGGAGTCTTACTGCGATGGACATAGTCTTATATATCAAACCGCCGCGCCGGCAGGCTGTTGTTGTGGGTGGATTTCGTTCAGACTACATTAGTATACCCTCAGGAGTCCTGCAGGGCTCTCTGTTGGGCTTACTACTTTATACAATTTACCTGTACGACATCAGAGAATGTTTTAAGCACACCAAATTTCTGATTTATGCCGACGATAAGAAAGTTTATATTAATGTCCGCAGCAACGATGATTTGCTTCACCTACAAGATGATTTGGATAGGCTTACTGCTTATTACAATAACAACCGTATAGGCGTTAACACATCTAAGTGTATACACGTTACTTTTACAAGAGAGTCCAACCCACTTTCTTTTGAGTACATGTTAAATAATATTCCATTAAGTAAAAGTAATACTGTGAGAGATCTAGGCGTCATTCTCGACTCCAAATTAACGTTATATCATCTCCCACATATGTGTTATTAGATCTCTTTTAAAAATTGCTTGTGCTTAACTAAAACAAATATTATAATATTAATTACTATAATTAATAAGCAGGAATACATAATTACTAAATTATTAACCCCAAGGACTGTGTTGAGCTAGATTAACCCCATACAGTCCCATCATTTAAGTAGTCTTGAACATTGTAATATTCCTTTTTCCTCAAAGTCGTAATTTAAAAATCTCCAGAGGTATCTTATTGTAGTAGAGGATACACTGACCCTTGAAAGAATTGCTAACCTTCGCGAGTCTAAACAGGGGAGCAACTAGTCTGTGATTATTTCTTAGGTTAGGTTACGTTACATTACAGCTACCGCTAAATTTGGAAAATGTTGTAAGGTTCTCGCGTACATACATTATATTTTCGAAAATAAATTGACTAGCTACAGTTAGTATGTCAATTTCTTTAAACAGCTCTCTTAAGGAGTCTGTACGTTTTAAATTATAATTTTATAATTAAAATGGAAACTAGGTGAATGCGAGCTTCTCTCTAAAAGAGATTTCTTCCAGCAAACCTAGGATGGACATGATATGTGAAACAATAGGTAAACCTATGTGCACAACGTTAAAATATTAAAATAATAAACTTCTTACTAATATGCACATAATAATAATAATAATCGTTTATTCTTGAAATTTTTACAACATAAATCTTGTTATTACACGTAAGGAACAGGGGATGATCACTCCTTCCTAAAATAGGGCGAACCCTGTGGTATAGGTTAAGTAGTATCACTTCCCTCCAGTAAGTGACACTCAACAATTTTAGAATATGAACAGAGTAAAAAGTACAGTTTTCTAGCAGTAAATAATTAAATGATTAAATGTATACAGGTAGTATGTTTTTTATCTAGACAAAATTTATAGTGTGAGTGCTTGTGTGTGTATGAGGGTGTGTGTCTATGAGTGAGGGTGTGTGTGCGTTTTTGAGTCGTATGAGTATGTCCATATTTAAAAAATAATATTTGGAATTACCAGTATTACTTAATTTCGTTTGTGCTTTATAATGTGAGTATATTAAGATAAAATAGTTAGGTATATTTCAGTATCATCATATGATTGGGATTTCAGCCATTGGTATATTATTTTTTGTTTTAAAGTTAGTTTTATTGTAAATTTCGCTTGCTTTACTCAATTTATTGTATAAAATGGGTCCCAAAAACTTGAAAAACCTTTGCATAAAACTAGTACGAACCTTTATAAGTGGGCATACTTTATCTTTTCGCCTTTTTGAATTAATTGTATAGTTATTAGACTTATTTCATGAGAGTAGTATAATGATCTGGTTGAATATCTGTCTGACAGTCAGAACATCACAAAAATTGTAGAGTTCTGTAGGGAAAAGGTACGGTTTGAAAGTGCAAACCTTCAACACAGCACGCTGGGCCCTTTCGACGCGTAGCAGTAGCTTATGAGAGCTTCAGCTAAAGCCACATTATAGATGCGTTTCATAGAGAACGGCTCTGCTACATTTCGAAGATGTTTTAAAATATCTATTAATTTTCTAATTTTAGTGCTAAGACTCTGAATATGGTTTTGAAATTTTAAGTTATTGTCCAGTACTATACCTAGATATTTGATATTCGAAATCCTTTCTAGCACTCTAAATGAGCAGACATTATTTCCTAAAATTTTGCATGTATGAACATATAATTTGTGTTCAATGTTTGGTTGTGTTGAGGCAGTGATCGAGAAAGTCAAATATATGGTTTTTTCAGTGTTAACCGTCAAAATATTTTCTTGTAACCAAGAGGAGACAAGATTGAAACCTATTTGAGCACTTTCAAAAACTTCATCCCATTTTTTTCCTCCAAGGAGTAAGACCGTGTCTTCGGCATAAGTTATAATTTTGGCTTTAGGTAATGTAAGTCGGCAGAGGTCATTAATATAAATGAGAAATAAGGTAGATCCGAGTATGCTGCCTTGTAGGACTCCCCAATTGACTAACTGTGAACTGCTCGAAAACCTACTTTAGATATCTATGACATGAGTACGAAAACGTTAAGAAATATTGTAATAAATAACAATAACTTATTTGAATTAGTACTTCTTGTTGTCAACTCTTGCTTATCTGAAGCCATTTTCCCTGATGTACTAAAGCCGGGTAGGGTAGTACCGCTCTTTAAAAAAGGAGATGTCACAGATCTTAGCAATTACAGGCCAGTATGTGTATTACCAACTTTATCAAAAATTTTAGAAGCAGCTATAAAATCTAGAATTGTAAAATACTTCGAGGATAATAACATGTTTACAATAGCACAGTTTGGATTTAGAAAAGGTAAATCGACTGAAATGGCAATTAGAAAAGTAATTTATTACATTCTTGATTCCTTAGATTTTTCAAATAGATGTGCCAGTATTTTTTGTGACCTTTCAAAAGCTTTGGATTGTTTGCGTCACGATATATTAATATTAAAATTGCAGTACTATGGGTTTCAAGGCATTGAACTCAGTATGATGATAAGTTACCTAAATAACCGCACACAAATTGTATCGGTAAATAATCATACTTCTCATCCAGGAAAGATGTCGATCGGGGTACCACAAGGGTCAATCCTGGGTCCCGTATTGTTCTTAATATATATAAATGATCTTTGTAATATACTTCCAAGTGAAGCTCATTTGAGCTTATTTGCTGACGATACACATATTGGCTTGAGAGACAAAAGTAAGTCGCAGTTAGATGATAAATTAAACAACGTCATAAGTTTGCTTAAAGAATGGTTTGATGCTAACGGCATTATTCTCAACTCTAATAAAAGTATCGTAATGTATTATCAATCAAGATTAGGCATTTTTGGTAACTCGACTTCTCAAGAAAATGTATTTTTAGGATATACAATAGACAATACGATCAGTCACAAAGGGCATATTGATAAAATTTGTATGAAATTAGCTAGCAGCAATTATGCTCTTTTTAAACTTAAACCATTATTAGATAAAAAATCACTTCTATCTGTTTATTATGCGTATATACATTCAATTATTAGATATTCTATTACTGTATGGGGTAATGCTACAGAAATTAACAGAGTCCTAAAATGTCAAAAACGATTAATCAGAACAATCAATGGTTTAAAAAAACGCAGCCACGCAAGAGAGCACTTTAAAAAAGATAAAATTATGACAGTTATTTCTCTTTACATTTACAATAGTTTGTTAGAGGTTCACGAAGATAGGGAAATTCCGGAAAAGCAAGATACTGCTTTACCCTATACTTTCCGTGATAATAAAAAACGAACAATAAAAAATAATGAAACCCGTATAGTGCCAAAAACAAAATTAGATAAAGTACAGAAACAAGGTCGTTACTTTAAAATCCTGATGTATAATAAATTACCAAAAAGTCTGACCACTCTAAAATTTAACTTGTTCAAACAAAAACTAAAAATATTTTTTGAAAATAATCCATTTTATACTGTCAAAGAATATATGTCAATGGAACTTGTAGAATCTTTGTTCTTGGAAAAATTATAAATAAAATAACTATCATTTCACTGTAAAAAGTTAAATGCAGTAATTTAAATGTCAAATATTTAAGTAATGTAAAATTTGAAATATTTAAGTTAGAATAGGAATTTCAAATATTTAAGTAGTATGTAAGTGTAAAATGGAAATGACTTGCCTGTAAATTATTTTACTTCGAGGCCAATAAATATTTCTATTCTATTCTATTCTATTCTCGTGAATTCTCCATTTTTACACATTGAGTTCGGTTTGTCAGATAACTTCTAAAGAGCCTTGAGAGAATTGGGTCCCTCTTATTCACTTGATCTCCAGTTTTTCAAAAGGAGTTTGACCGAGTCTGTGTCCAATGCTTTGGCTAAATCGAGGAATTTGGCTAATCGCTGTTGGCCAAACAGCGTTGACCATTATCAAGGTTTTCGGCTATGTTGCTGGTTAGTTCGTGTACAGCGTCGGAGGTGGATTTTCCTGCACGGAAACCGAACAGATTTTCCGCTAGTAGACAATGTTTTTCCTAATATTTTATCAGCCTTGTGTTCATTATTTTTTCAAGCATTTTTGCATGTAGCATTCAACACGACCGCGGTCGCCGCTCTTATGAATTGGAAGGACATTAATTTTTTTGAGAGCATCGGGAAAAGTTCCTTTATCCAAACATAAATTGAAGACGTGTGTTAGAATGGGGGCAAAATAATATTTATTTGATTTGCTTGTAGGCATCACACAGCAACCTTACCATGTCAGACGTTCTCTTCAAAGCACACTCATATTCAGCACCGCACTGATCAAAACCATGAATTATTATTTTTGACCTATTTTGTTCTTCAAGTATATTTTCATATTATGAGTGTAAATTAGACTCGGTTTTTACTTTAGTATTATTACCTAATGCTTCTAGCAATATCTTTTCATTGTCCTCCCGTTCACAAGTCAACTGGCCCCACAATTCCCTAGATAGTTTCAATTCTTCTAAAGCCAGTTTTAGTTGGGATTCTACTTGGCGTGCTTTACGGGTCTGCGTGGGACTGTCCATTATAGATATGGATAAGTAGAATAGTATGTATGAGTGTCAACAAACTTCTAGGATAATTGTCAACCAATCGAGATTATGTCAGCTGAGCCGAATTCGAAACGATTGCCATTTACGTGATTTATTTGGTTGAAATCGATGTTATGTTTTCGCTTAGAATACACAGTATGTAGAAACAAATAACTCCGAACCGAGAATAACAATGACAGATACAAATTTTTGTAACCGAAAAACAATAGGCCAGTTTGCATCAAATACACATCACTCATATAAAATAGTTATAGTCACGTATATTTATGATTATTCTATTAAATACAACTAGAATTGTAGTTTAATTACATAAGAAAACAATTTCTATTTTAATTTTAAATAGGATCAATCTCAGTCGGTTGTTGACCTCAGTGTTGCCACAAGCTAAGAAAAGTGAAATACAAAACTTCAACCCCCCATTTCCCTCTTTAGGGAATGAATTTCAACAAATCACTTCTTCTTCAAATCCCTACGCTTCATAACAAACACCTGTACAAACTTGCATGTCTCTAGGAGCAGTGCGTTGATATTGCATTCGGTCAATTAGTCACTAAGCTCGGACTTTGGATTTCAAATAAAATCCAAAGAATATACATAGATAGATAGATATTGTGGCAGGGACAAAGAACTGTGAGTCTTGACTGTTTTCTTCTCCTCTAAATCAAAACTTCACGAAATTGGCGTTCGTAGTTTCAAAATGTGCATTTTTTGAAACTTGCATACCCCAAATGTTTGTTCTTCAGTACTCTCCGAGGATCATGCTATTATAATTAGAGCTTACGCTTGTATATGAGCTACTCTTAAATGGTCTCAAAGGAGCTGCGCAGTCATCGCCTTCATACAAGAGGGATTTAGATATAAAGGGGTGCTTCACAGACCTTGGATGAGGATTATACTCGTATACCTCGGTATTAATTAAACGAACTTCGAGCAAAGAAAGACGAACCCATAATGTTTGTTCACGACCTCCGTAGCGCAACGGTTGTGGCACTACTATTGGATTTACAGGGAAAGTTCTATGTTATTTCATGTTGTAGCTAATTCAGTCTAATTTGAAAATGTACAGTCCCCAAGTAGATAGCCTGTGTGGCGCAGCGGTTGTGGCTCTGCCTACCATGCGAGAGGTCCCGGGTTCGATCCCCGGCTGGGAGTAAAAAAAAATAACCCCAGGTCTTGGATGTTTATACGTGTGTCACGTTGCTGTTTCTGGTTTCCACGACACAGGATATCCTAGTGTGGGGCCAGAAGCAGTGTATGTGCCTATATGTAAATGTTTGTTTTTATGTATTTGTGTTTTTACCCGATTTAAATGTAGGCGGGACCAATTAAAACAATCCGTTCCGTTCCGTTTGCATTTATATAATAATTTTATCGAATTTCAATAATTAAGTTAAGTCTTATCTGCTTGTTTTATACTTTTTAGTGTACCGCAGCCGGGTTATTTAGTATTTTATCTACACACGTATCATAAGCCCTCTTAACTGTGTACAAAAACCGTACGTTACGACCAGCATAATGATATACTACTTGGTAAAAACTAATTTCTTATCTGAATATGGATACATTATGACCATATTGTATCAATATTTCGACATATTATGACATTCAAATTTAGAATACCGACGCCAGCCTGCGCTCCGCTCCTAGTGTATCTGTGAAGTTGGTACTACTGAACAAGCAGTGCAGTAAACGAGTGCAGAGCAATGATCAATGCCACAATGCCGTTCGAACATGCGGTTCCTGAACATATCAAAGAGAGCTTATTATATGTGTGTAGATAAACTAGTGTTTGTAACTGTACATCAATATGGCAAAAACTCTCGAGTGATCTCCGGCTCGCTTAATAAACCCACTCTCGAGATTTAATACCCTCCATTATGTATCAGTCACATAAACTACTATTTCATTACTTCATTTATATCGTAACGGATCATTGATACGAAAACCATGGTTATTCTATGCAGTATCTTATGATGGGTCTTCTAAAAAAACTTCAATGTGCGATTTAATACAACCTTTATATAACGTGTTTTATTTGTTATCCAAAAAAATTCAATGGTAAACTTTTCATCGAATTCGTTGCCTGACCTTGTTCGTTATAGAGGTTTAGTACATTTCCTAGGCAATATGTGTAATAAAGATAATCAAAAAAAGACTAAAGAGGCCCGGCATTCTATACATTGCCTAGGCATTTAATACAATGCCTGGTTTTCATACTTTGCCGTCAACATATTACTAATGACCCGACAAATGTGGTTCTGTCATAAACATCTTTCGACAGAAGCATGATCTGAACCAAAGATTTTAAATTCTTCGGATGTTTCCTTTGCTTTTACAAAAAGTTATCTTAGTAAGATAATATGTAAAATACCTTCCAATATTTCCCGTAGATTCCTCCCCCCCTGCCCCTTAACATTTTCGTATTTCTCATGTCTACACCTGTTAAATTATCGAAGCCCTTTACGTTTTATGATATGATGTTAAAAAAGAAAATGAGAAGTGCGACCGATGATTTTTATTGACCGAGCGAGCGAAGCTTCTTCGTTTCAGTTTGGGCGAAAATGATTTCGTACGACCGGATTTCCGGCTGTTCTTCTCTACATGTAGTATTTCTTAACGTATTCTCGTGATATTTTTTGAGGAGAATCAATAGTTATATGGATTTTATGTCGATTCAGTTTTTGAATTTTTTCAAAAGGATCTGGGTCTACAAAGTTATTGGTGCGATTACTTTAATACTCCATGTCGTAACCAGGTGAATTCATAAATTTGTATGTGATATCAAAAGAGCAGAAACCCAACTACTAGCACAGACTTGAATAGTAGGGACAGGGCACGGAGCGCTTGAAAGTGTCGCTATAAAAACAGTACAAAATCGGGAAAATTGGACTGTTTGCAATCAGTCGCGCTTGGACGGTGACAGCCGATTGACATATCGGCAGCAAAAACAAAAATGGTGACCTGCGACGTAAAAAGGTGTAAATCATACCCAAATCGCAAAACACAAAAACAGGGAGTGTCGTATCACAAGTAAGTATTATATTTTCAATTACTATCGGCTTTAAATTGATTATCTATAAAATATTGTTCTCGAAAAAATCCTCAAACGAAAATCAACCATTCGACTAACGTAACTTTGTAGCGACGCGCGACGCACAGTGAAGCTGCCCGCTTCCTATATTTGAAAAACGATCCGATTTGGTTATTTTTCTATTCCTAATGTCAAGATTACTATTCTTAATGTCATTTGGTTACCCCCCCCCCCCCCCCCCCCCCTTTACTTGTAAATCAAAATCAAGATCTTAAATTCCAAGTCACGCTACTAATGTGTATCTGTGAGCTTACATCCTCTTTCATAATTTAACGGCAAAGACAAAAATTAATATGCCTATTTAATTATGTTTCAACTTTTTATTAATTAACCATGAGGTAATTGCGTGAGACCTCACCCCTTAAGTAAAATTTTAGCTAGATATATTTTATTTCTGCTCCTAATCACCGATTAAAAGTCACCGGGTATTTGAGAGTTATCCGTAGATCAACTTTCCTAATATTGTGTCTATACACCACAAATCAGAACGTGACCGACCGTGACGCCGTTACAATTTTTCGTACTGTCTTAGTTCCATCGAATTCCGACAGGGGCGCTATTTTTCTTAGCCTCAAAATGGTAAGAAATTTAGTACGGGAAGGCCTATCCTTAGTATTTATATCGATGACTACCTACTAGTCTTTTATTTTAAAGTTTTATAAAAAACGTCATTGGCCACAAGATATATACGAGTACAATATAAATATAAATACGCTAAATACGATGAATACGCTAAGTTGAGTACATTACTAAAGCTCGGAGAGAAAAAATTTCGTGCCAGTTGATGCCGGAAAGTGCAGAAAACCAGGCTGAAATTTCGGAATATAAAAGGATATTCAAACGGATCAGAAGTACATAAATGAAAAAATAGAGACGTCAAGTTTATTTGTAAACAATCTTTGTTGTCAATATTTCCTTGTTGCTAGACCGCCATTAAAAGTAAAGAAGAAGAAATCAAAACATTAAAAATTTAACGGTGTGTGAAATTGACATAGTGCCGGCCACGTCCTCCTACCACCACCGGTAGCGCCCCGGGCCGAAGCCCCGCCAACATCCGTGTGGTGCGTAAGGGCCCAATACATAGCGAGCCCGTCGCTCCTCCGTCCGCCGCAGCTGCGGCGACCGCCCACCGTGCGCCGCCGTCCACCACTCAGCCGGCGGCGGCCACGGCAGCTGCGGCGACCGCCCACCGTGCGCCGCCGTCCACCACTCAGCCGGCGGCGGCCACGGCAGCTGCGGCGACCGCCCACCGTGCGCCGCCGTCCACCACTCAGCCGGCGGCGGCCACGGCAGCTGCGGCGACCGCCCACCGTGCGCCGCCGTCCACCACTCAGCCGGCGGCGGCCACGGCATCCAGCCAGTGCCTATATATGACTTAATTTTAATCAAGTGTTCATATTTTATATTTTTATATACATTTTTATGTTTACTCCGGCCGTTTTGGCCCCCAGCCCTGCCTCCATACCCAGCGCATCGTCGTCGGTACCTGCGGCAACAGACCACGTGTGGTGTCCGGATTGCAGGCAAGCGCGTTTCTTCAAAGGACAGAGAGGTTTAAAAATACACCATAGTAAATGTCATAAACTCAGTCAGCCTTTAGGAGCAACAGCAATCCATCCACCAAAGACCACACCAGCCAATATAGCCCCCCCAGCCCATTCTAAATAACGCACCTCTCTGGACCAAAATAGGAAAAGTAAAAAAAATATACATCCCCATCGTAAAAAGAATCCCAAGAGACATACAACATACAGTTGCAACCTCTCTGTCTTCCTGTGTAAGAAGCGTGGTTGCCCAAAACGATAGACAATCATGGTTACATTTTTTTACTTTTGCGTACCGGACACTGCACGTGACGAAGGGCAAAGAAGGCGACTCCCTCACCAAAAAAAATAAAACTTGACAGTTCAGATCCATCAACCACCATAGTCTTCTTTGAAAAGTTCAGATCCATCAACCACCATAGTCTGGTCTATCCACTAGAAAAAAAAAATAAACATTTTAATAGAGGGGAAAATTAGCTATTAAGGGATATTAAGGGAGCTGCTCAACTGCTCTTTTCCAGTTGCCGCCGAAAGCCCGGAAATACGTGCCGCGCTGGAGTCCAAACATCCGGCCCCGGTAGCATCATCAATCTTGCTGAATGCCCCGGACCCTAAAGAGTCACGCCACGCGACGCCATCTCGTCTTTTAGGAGTGGATCAGCCGGCGGGCTAGACGGCCTCTCGCCGCAGCATTTCAAGGATCTCATCCTTGGTGCGAGCGGCGAGGCTGGTGATACACTCCTAAAGAACTTGACAGCGCTGGTCAACTTAATGTTTGCCGGCAAAATATGTGACGAGGTCATCGGCTTCCTTTACGGAGCGAACCTCTGCGCTCTGGTAAAAAAGGACGGAGGTATTCGGCCCATCGCCGTGGAAAACACGATCCAAAGAACAGTGTCCAAAATTTATTGCCGTTTTATTCTACCCATATAAGAGAAGTAGTTTTGGCCGACACAACTGGGCTTCGGATCGAAGGGAGGCTGTGAAGCCACCGTTCACGCAGCACGCACAAAGCTGGATGATCACAAACCCTCGGATCTCATCTACAAAGGACATCTTCTGCATTCCGCTGTCGGCTGTCAGCAGGGTGACCCGCTCGGTCCAGCTATATTCAGTCTAGCCATCCACCCCCACATTAGCTGTCTAAATTCCAAATTTAATGTTTGATACCTTGATGATGGAGCCCTAGGAGGCACTGCAGACTCTGTCTACAACGATCTTGAAAATATAATTACAAAATTCAACTCTATCGGCTTAGATCTAAATTTTTCAAATTGTGAGCTTTATCTTAATGCAAACCTAACAGATACAGAGAAACATTCATTGGCCTCTAAATTTAATTCTTTGGCTCCTAATATCAAAATCATAGACGACAAGTCTCTCCGCCTCCTAGGCGCTCCAGTACCGGACGATTCATACACCGATTTCCTAAAAGACCAAATAACAAAATCAACGAATTGTCCAGCCGTCTCCTTACCATCACCCCTCATATGGCTTATACAACCGTGAAATTCAGTTTTTTCATCCCAAAATTTACGTAAGTCCTGCGGTGCACCACGATGTGAAAAAAGCCAGACCTACTTAATTGTTTAGATCAAATGATTCGATCAACTCTAACGGAAATTTTAAATTGCAACATGAGTGATAGAAGCTGGACACAGGCCACCCTACCTATCAGGTATGGAGGCCTGGGTATCCGCAGGACAGTAGACGTCTCTCTACCAGCGTTCTTGTCCTCAGTACACAGCACGATCGGCCTCACCGATTAAATTATTAACCCGCAAAAGGCCGGACGGGATGACATTGATTCCTTGGAAAAACGGGTTCGGAAAAACGGGTCGCTTGTGTGGGACGCGACTTGTGTCGATACGCTGGCACAGTCCCACTGAGAAGCGACCGCCCGCAAGGCTGGCGCGGCAGCGTCGACGGCAGAGGGCAACAAGAGGCGCAAATATGCAGCCCTCGGACAGGGCTACATGTTTGTGCCCTTTGGCGTAGAAACCCTCGGTCCATGGGGTCCAGAGGTTCGAGCACTGATCAAAGAACTTTCCTCGCGCCTGGTCAACGCCTCTAACGACCGGAGGGCTGGAGCCTACCTTGGGCAAAGGCTGAGCCTCACCATACAGCGAGGCAACGCCGCCAGCCTTCTGGGCACCTTGCCTAGCGACGGCGGCAGCGATCTGGCTCGAATTTTCGAACTTTATTAATGAGACCACAGGACATCCTCCAGATTGTCCAGATTGAAACTGGCTTCCGTCGCAGCTCCCACGAATAGTTAGTACCGCAGCTCGTCAAGGTTGTGGGTGTTGGGATTGCCTCCATATAGCCATATAGTAGCGCAGTTGCGCCCCTCTCCCCTGCTGCTGATATCTCGTCTGATGAAGATATGGTGTCGGAGAAAAATCATAGCTTCCTTTTCCATGGATATCATTTGCTTATTTCCTGGGGCAAAGAAGCAGGATGTCGAATATCAGCCACAAATTGCTGGAACGAAAAGCAAATCCCTGGTTTCAATGAGGATTTTGAAGATCGCCTCTTCAAAATCCTGACATCTGCTGGAGCTGGAAAATATGACATCAGATGCTTTGTTTCTTCCACATGTGTTGGAAAAAAAAAAAAACGGTTTGGGATCGCAGTGAGGATGATCAGCAGGGCAACAGCAATGCCTTCCCTCAACAACGACTACCATACCATAATAAGTAGAGGCACAGTTAGAGCTGTGGTGATGATGAGCCTATCAGGAGTTGCGAAACAGGGTCAAAATTCATCATTACAACAAAGTATAGCTGAAAATTGTGAAATCATAAAACAATATAAATTTTTATAGGCTTTTATCAGCCACTATTGGGTTTACAGGGAAAGTACTATGTTATCTTCATGTTGTAGCTAATTCAGTCCTGCTGCTGAGAAGCGCCACCTACCAGACAACTGCTAGTAAACTTGTTTCTGGAAACTGCTCAGCCGCAAAGGGTTTTGTACCTTTTGTACCAGTTGTCATCCGCTATATATATATTTTTTAATGGCATCCACGCACAAAACCTTCAGAAATCAATAGATTCAATCAAAACTAACATAAAGTGTAGATGGGCAAATCTCGTAAAGCGTCACGTTTCCGAGTTATAAGCTGTCAAAAGTACAAGTGGCACCACATGTTTTTTTTCGTCTTATAAGTTTTGATGTTTGTAGATAAATAGTTGTAGATAAATAAATTTGTTACTCCTGATTAAATTTATTAATTTTCAGGTTTTGCGCACCTATTCACCTAATGTTATTCTAACGGGAATGATCATGATTACATTACAAACGTTTCCTGCACGACTAAACGCTTCAGTATTGATTATGTATTTGGATTTGAAATGCTGAAATGAATTAAATTAAATAATCCTCTCTTAAATAGTAGGTCGGTATTTCTCGGTAGTGGTGATTGCTCTGCCGATTTGAAGGAATCTCCTAAGAGTCCCTGAAAAGTATTAAGCTAGTCCTATGAATGAATTAACTCGATTTGAAATTAAGTAGTAACTTGTGATCTGGATGGTTCCTTTATATAATGGCTGGCGGGCACGACGACGATGTTAATGTAAGTAGAGCTTGTCTAGTTTTGAAATGACGCGCCCCACCAATGAATCACAAATACCTTCCCACAAGATTTATGATAGTGAGGCGCGGTATTTTAGTTTAGACAAGCTACTAATAAGTATTTCTTACGGTTCCGTACCCGAAGGGTGCCAAAAGGGACCTTATTACAAAGCCTCCGCTGTCCGTCCGTGCGTCCATCCGTCCGTCCGTCCGTCCACCCGTCCGTCTGTCACCAGGCTGTATATCATAAACCGTGATAGATAGATAGATGAAATTTTCACAGATGATGTATTTCTGTTGCTGCTATAACAAAAAATACTAAAAAAGAAAAGAAAATAAATATTTAAGGGGACTCCCATACAACAATTCTTTCAATAACACATACAAACTTATGAATGCACCTGGTTACGTACATGGAGTGATGATGATGATGGCTTCTAGGCACCAACTCAAGAAGGTATTCGAAAAAAAACCGGTCAAGTGCACATTAAGGGCTCCATACCATTGTACACGGATAAACGTAAAACGACAGTATTTTGTACGACTACATATACCTATTTAAATTTTAAAAATAACATATTAAATACTAGGTAGGATTACATTCAAGGCCGTACATCGAAACATTGTTATTTTTTTTGTGTATGTATTAAACTATGTACGAACTAGTTAACGAAACTCTGCTCATTGAAACCGGAGTGGATATAAATTGAGTAACTAATATAAAGACATAAAATCAAATATGATTAAAAACTTAATACTATTTATGATAATTCGAATAAGCAATCATTAATCATATAATGACAAATAACTTAGCCCAAAACTCAATACCTGTAATTAAAAATCTTTTCTGATAAGATCGGGAGAGTCCATTTTTCACCGATAAAGAAATAAAACAAAATGGCTAAGAAAATGGCCATACCAATAATTTCTTCAATGGGTACTTCTATTAATTCTTGAAAATCGGTATGTTTCATTATTTGTTGCTGTTGCGGCAACAGAAATGCACATTCTGTTAAAATTTCAGCTCTCTACCTATTTCGGTTGATCCGATAGAGCCCGGTGTCGGACGGACGGATGGACGGACAGCGGAGGCTTAGTAATAGGGTCCCCTTTGGCACCCTTCGGGTACAGAACCCTATAAACTAGTCATTTAGGCTCAAATCGCCAAAAACTGCAGCTCTAGTTTAAGTTTTGATAGTTTTCGAATACTTTTATAGTTTCAGTTTTCTTCCATACATTTACAAGCAGCGCCTCTAGCGGAAACTATTATGAACTAAAATTGGTAGTATGAGTTATTTCAAATCGTAGTTTTCGAAAACGAAATAAGTTTACGTGTAAATAATACCTTTCTGGTAGTACGAGTTACATGTTTGACAGATCTTTGGTAGTAAACTTCAACGAAATCGAAAACTTTTATAGTTTTTGCTCTCACCGAAAATTTGTAGGTGAAAAGTGTTTTTTTGTTGGTTAGAATCTAATAAGAATTTAATTTCGAGTCTAATTGGTGGCGATCAGTGGCAATGCGATCATATTTTGCGTGGCGAATGGCTGCAGAGGCAGAGGAAGACAAGAACTAAGATCACGGCGGGAGAGTTTGACCATCGACTCTATTTCCGATACCCATTTTATTCAGCGGTATCGGCTTAATAAAGCTGCGTATGAGTATCTTTGTGATACTCTAAGAACATGTGGTAACCTCAGGAGCTCACAAAGGGTATCATTAGAGTCTAAGGTATGTATGTAGTGCACCTCATTCATAAATATATAAGATGTTGACACTTGACATTGACAACGTCTAACGAAAATCAAAACTTCAAAATGACAGGTGTGTTTGCCCTTTCTTTTTACACGTGCTAGAAAGAGATAAAGTATGTAGAGTGAAGTTCGCACAGTCGAGTTTTACCATAAACGATATCGTGTGAACTATAGTCAAAAAATATAACTCATACTACCAATTCAGTTGGAAACTAATAGTTTGGCGTGGTTACGATTTCTATCAACGGTTACGTATTTTGCAAACCCGTACTAGAGCTGCTGAAACTAAGGCGAAATCTTCGCGGTATTTTCGTTTATGACAAGGTTGAGTTCGGCGCTCGAGGTCACTAGTCAAAACTACCGGATTTGACGCAAGACCTGCCGCTGTACCTTGCGTCAAATTAGTAATTTAATTTTTTCTGGGCATATTTATACCAAGCAAATTGTTTTGTTCGACATTCCAACTTGGGAATTCTTTTGTCACGAAAGCAACACGGGTAAATGCTAAAAAACATTATCCCTGAGAGGTTTGCGTTCCGTAACGCTACTACGTGTGTATAACAAAAATAGCTGGCGACATGAAAATGTAGCGATCGACATCCCAGAGGTGACATCGGTTGTCACCACCCTCGGAACGAAATTACCCCGGGGATCCGTTACACCAGCTAGCTAGGTTATCTGATAAAATCACATCTCGGCATCAGCGTACTTAGGAAATTATCAACAGACGAGTTTTTCTGCAGCCGTGATGGCAATTCGAGATTCTATCTATTATAAATGTAGCCCATTAATGAGCCCAACGAGGGACACCGGCCTTTACCTGGATACGAGTAAGATTTAGCCATACTCCACCACGCTGGCTCAGTGCGGGTTGGTGGAGGGGTTGTACGACCACTACCACGTAGGGATAGTAGCCGGGATCTACAGCTTAACGTGTCATCCGAAACACTGAACGTTCGAAAATGTACCTACTTAAGATAAATTAATTATCTCATTGGTACATGGTCAGGCTTCGAATTTGCATATCCTGTGTGAGGAGCAAGCGTGAAACCCATTAATGCTATCTATGACTTGTGAAAAAGGAAAACTATTTTAATTTATCATTACTAAGATTTCAAATGCAAAGAGAAAGCGTGGCAGACCCTCCTGGGTCTAGAGATGGAGTGATTTCGCTTGCTATCTCAACAGAACTATTTCCAATTTTCTCACAGTTCTATGAAGGCCTCCACTCGTTGGTTCTACTATAGGTAGGTAGCACGTAAACCACGACCACGACCACGAACACCACCTAATGTTAGGAATAGTTATGGATATGGGCAGCTTACTTGCCTGACATGATTACCTATTATTTTTAATTTACAAATTAAAATTATATAAGTTCCGAACTCCCAATCACTGATAAATCCTGAGGGTTTTTGTGATTGTTGCATGAATGTAAGCGACATTAAGCTTATGAAAAATAAAAAATACCTAAAAAAAAAAGTAAGAAACTCAAAACTAATCTAAGTAGAAGGCGGTGCCTGTCAATAAAGATCTTATAACTTCTACATCTAATTGCAAAACATTTTCAATCTTGGTCAGTCTTCAATTAAAACTACAGAAACACAACGTAGTATGAATATTCAATGCATTAAACCATCACCGTATAAGAAGCAAAGCGGAAAAAGGAAGAAATATGATTAATTTATTCAACAAAAGAAAATATATTTCATCTTCCACAATGGGTCGTTCAGCCTCTTTATCAGTCACTCGCTAGAAGTCGATACGAGATGAAATATAGATGTTCATGAATAACGAATGAGACGATGAAAACTGGCGCGAAAGAGGGTATTATAACCAAATACGAAGAGGAAACGGAATCTTTTGCACACAAAAAGTGCCGAGTCAAAGCAACCCAGAAGTGTTCCTATTGCTATTATTCAAAACAAACAAAAACTGTTGATTTTGGGTTCAACCGGCCTTTTTGGATGGAATGTCAACATTTGCGGACTTATATCTATTTCATTAACTTGAAAACCAAGTACAGTGCGACATAGAAGAGTATAAAATGGAACTTGAGGAACTAAAGTGTTTCCGCGTCCAGAGAAGAGTCTGTTTTTGTTGAAGTATAACTTCTTTACGAACGCTTGACTTGGGGAGTAAGCTGGCGAATGCGTGACGACAGCGTTACGAAAAGTGTGATCGGGCGAGGCGAAAGGAAAGTGCGCGCGCACATTTTCTTTCTATCTTCCTCTCATAGCCAGACACAGTGCAGGAGATGTATTTTGGAAGCATTAGAGCTAAAGAAGTTTTACTTCAGTTGTGTGGTCTAAAGCACACTTTTTTTTTTTACAGAATCGTTAAATTACAGGGTTTTTTTAAAGTAGTAAAAAAGGAAAAAAAATCTTCTTCAATATTATAGCCGCTTTGAAATGAAAAGACTTCCATGTTATTGATTTGACAAAAAGGCTATTGGCATTATTTTTGTAGGTAAAATATACCTATACAAATTTCAAAAAGAATTTTGCTATGAATGCACCGCACCAGCGACAGGTCGATCAAACGAGACGTTTGAGTCCAAAGAGGATGACGAAAGAGTTTCTTGAGTGATGTGATGTGACATTTTTACTAACAAACGTCCCGGGAAAAATTAAGCCACTAACTATTAATTATAAACTATTTCATAAAAGTTCTATAACATAAATAGAGACGCAGTATTTATGAATTAATGTTTAAATGCTAGGCTAGTGAGAAGTATAGCATACAGGTTGGGACAGTCTTCAAGTCAACTCCTTTAGATTTGTCACTGAACTGCGATACCATAATTATTATTTCTTTTATTTAAATATATTGGTTATCAAAGTAATCAAAACCGTATAATATCACCGTATAATCCGTACAGTAGACCGATCAACATAATAATATGTCATCAAATTATTAGATTGTTACCGAAATAGTAGATCTGTCACCAAAATTATAGATCTGTCACCTAACAACGCATCAAATCTGCTGAATTGCATATGAGATATCAGGGCGCAGTGTTGGGTCATAGTAGGTGAAGGCTTATAAGGGGGTGGGCGAAGCGAAGCCTCCTTTAGCCTTCGTGTTACGTTGACATGTAAGAGTAAAAAACCCTCAATTGGTGACCAATTTTTTATTGTTTGGTGGTACACGTTAGGTGATAGATCTAATATGGATGTGGTCAATATAATCATATGATGACCAATATTATTTCTCAGTAATTATTACATTAATTTTAGGTGACCAATTTCATATTATTTAGTGATAGAAATTAGTTGAAAATCTACTATTTTAGGAACCAACATGATTTATTAGATAATCAAAAAGGCATATATTAGGTGATCAATAAAATCATACCCATACACTTGGAATAATAATACACAACAAAGGCAAACAATAAATAAAGAATATCGTCAGCTAATGTACCGCTACGTTTAGTTCAGATTATGCGATTGATTTATAGTAGTATATGTAGTAGTATGTAGTAGTTTATGAGTAGTATATGTGACTGATACATAATTCAGGGCATTAAAACTCGAGTTTGGGTTTACATAATAATATCACGCGAGATACACTACACTAGTTTATCTACACACATATCATAAGCTCTCTTTGATGTGTTCTGGAACCACATGTTCGACCGGCATTGTGGTATTGATCATTGCTCTGCACTTGTTTAGCTTGTTCACTAATACCAACTTCACAGACAAGCTAGGGGCGGCACGCAGGCGGGCGTCAGTGTTCGAAATTTGAATGTCATAATATGTCGAAATATTGATGGAATGGTCATAATGTATCAATATTCAGATAAGAAATTAGTTTTTACCAAGTAGTATATCATTAGGCTGATCGTAATGTGCAGTTTTTAGACGCAGTAATAGGGTTTATGATACGTGTGTAGATAATAGTAGTTTATGTGGCTGATACATAATGCCTAATTATGTACAATTACATACACTAGTTTATCTACACACATATCATAAGCTCTCTTTGATGTGTTCAGGAACCGCAGTATCAACTTCACAGACGAAGTAGGGGCGGCACGCAGGCGGGAGTCGGCGTTCGAAATTTGAATGTCATAATATGTAGAAAATTTACACATTATGGTCAAAATGTTCAATATTCAGATAAGAAATGAGTTTTTACAAAGTATTTTACATTATGCTGATCGTAACGTGCGGTTTTCGGACGCAGTAAAGAGGGTTTATGACACGTGTGTAGATAATAGTAGTTTATGTGACTGCTACATAATGGAGGGCACTAATACTCGAGAGTGGGTTTATGAAACGAGCCGAAGGCGAGTTTCATAATAATATCACTCGAGAGTTTTAATGCCTAATTATGTACAGTTACACACACTAGTTTATCTATACACATATCATAAGCTCTCTTTGATGTGTACAGGAACCGCATGTTTGCATTGACCGGTATTGTGGCTCTGCAGTTGTTTAGCTTGTTCTGTAGCACCAACTTCGGGCGTCGGCGTTCGAAATTTGAATGTCAGTACCAACTTCACAGACAAACTAGGGGCGGCATGCAGGCGGGCGTCGGCGTTCGAAATTTGAATGTCATAATGTGTAGAAAAAATACACATTATGGTCATAATGTGTAATTTTTCAGATAAGAAATGAGTTTTCACTAAGTAGTTTAACATTATGCTGATCGTTACGTGCGGGTTTTGTAAAGAGGGTTATGATACGTGTTTAGATAAATAATATAATGTTAGTATTCAGTTAATATTATGCGATTAATTAAATAATAATAAAAAAATAGGCAGTAGTAAGAATATTATTCAATAATAAAGGAATAGGGTATTAATTGATTCACTCTCCGTGTTGTACTTTAGTCTTTCTCGATCTGCTTTTTAGGGTTTCGTACCAACGGGACCCTATTACTAAGTCTCCGCTGTCCGTCCGTCCGTCTGTCTGTCTGTCTGTCACCAGGCTGTATCTCATAAACCGTGATAGGTAGATAGTTGAAATTTTCACAGATGATGTATTTTTTTTGCTGCTTTAACAACAAGTATTAAAAAAAAAGAATAAAATAAATATTAAAGAGGGCTCGCATATAACGAACACATTTGTTTTTGCTTGTTTTTGCTCGATATCGATAACGGCAACAGGTAGGCGCTTAAAATATTCACAGAATATTTAGTTACATATTCACCATAAAAATAAATAATTAAATTAAAATAAAAAAAATATTTAAGGGGGTCTCATACAACAAACGTGTTTTTGTTGCCGTTTTTTTAGATAATGATACGGAACCCTTCGTGCGCGAGTCCGACCCGCACTTGGCCGGTTTTTAAATAAGCATGTCACGTTACAGTAGGTAGGCCTAATACAAGGCGTGGAATGACAAATGTGTCCGACGCTGTCCGACCTGTGTCACTGCTGATTTTCCTCTAGTCCCTTTGTTCCGAAATTACTGGCAGAAAATACACGCAATTCATCCTGGAAAATGCAATTTTTGTAAGAAAGTTCGAGATTGAACGGAAACTTGGCTCCTTGTTTTTGTTTTAAGACAAGATGCCAGAAATATTACTCTATGTTAAACACAGAGAGCTATGGGTTTAGGCTTATGCGTTGATAGACTCGTATATTGCAGATCAACACGAATTCTGTCTACAATATTAATTAGGTGGGAAATTGAACTTTACACATCAGAGTATTACACATACAAAACACGGATGTGGCTACATCTCAGCTAGTATATTTTAGTTACTTTCATAGTGTCATGTGCTATGGTATCTTGTTGTGGGGGAAAGCAACGGATATTTAAACTATTTTTATTTTACAGAAAAGTGCTATTCGGGCAATTTATAATTTAAAACTGACTCCTTAAGAGAGCTTTTTAAAGAACCATACTAACTGTAGCCAGTCAATTTATTTTCGAAAATATGTAATACGCAAGAACCTTAGTACATTTTCAAAACTTAGCGATAGCTGTAATGTTAACCTGAGAAGTAATCACAGACTACTTGCGCTCCGGTTTAGACTCGCGAAGGTTAGAAATTCTTTCAAGGGTCAATGCGTTCTCTACTACATCAAGATACCCTCTGGAGATCTTTAAATTGCCATCGTTGTCTAGTACCCAAGATACAGGGAATCCTAGTTTGGGGCTAGATCAATGTGTGTAAAAGGTGTCCAAGGTATTATTATTATTATTATTATTATTATTATTATTATTTTAGCAATTTAAAAACCATGTCAAAGCGACTTTGTCGAGGACGGGATATTACAATGTTCCAGATTACTTAAATGACTATGGGGTTAATCTGGCTCAACACAGCACAGCACAACAACAATTTTGTAATTATTTATTCCTGCTTATTAATTATAATGGTTAAATTTTTCACATTTGTATTAGTTAAGCACAACCAATGTTTAAAAGAGATTTAAACATCAACCTGTGGGAGTTTCTCTCCCACAGTGGTCCAATGTAGAGAAGTGGCAAAAAATGACGATTGCTAAATATATGTAAATATCTACAGTAATAAAGACATTTGGAATTTGGACAAGACAATATTCATTAGCTTATATTTGTAATCTTCCGCCGGTTAACTAAACAAACGTGTTCGCACGAAACTTAGCAAATATGTGCAGTTAGAAAAGAAAGAAACCAATAATGATAAATGGTAGAAGCAGTTTTCCTCGTGGACGGTTATTCCCCGCACGTAACACATAAATGAGACATCGCCGATTCGACCTCAGAGTCCGCAACGAAGCTTCACAACGAATTGCAAGATATCTATTTTGGAACTCTACTCCGGCGACAACTAAGTATGACCAAAGTTTGGGTATTACTTTACTTACAGCGCCTTTTGTGGCTAGACGGTGCCTGGGTTCAATCAAATATTTGTGGCCGCGATCCAAAGATCGCCTAGAATGGTTTATAAAGCTTTATTAAAGCCTAAATTATATATGGCTTCCGCTGATAAAATGCACCCGTTCCCCTCGCCCGCCGCGCGCCACCGGAAAATTGTGGAGCGCGCGACTGAAATATTTCTGATGCATATTTTAAGGTAGGTTTAAAGGTAGATTGGTATTCACTTTGACTATTATTTTATGTGCTTTATTACATCATTACATATTAACACAACAATTAAACTAGAAAGAAAAAACCGGCTAAGTGCGTGTCGGACTTCGCAAATTTAGGGTTCCGTAATAAATGTAGAATATATGCCATAAAAATTAAATAAGGATGGTGCTCATTTCACATACACCTGATACACCTAGCCAAAATATCACTATCATTCTTCACCAGCAAATAATTACTTTGTTTTTCGTTGTGTTTGTATCAATGACAAAGTTATATTTGTGGTTTTTTATAAATGTCATTTAGTAAAATCTTCAAAACTGCTCATTTAATTTTATTCAAACCAATTTTTGTTGAAATTATTTATTGAGATACGCAGCATATTTTTTTTTAGATTTTCACTCTCTTAAATTAAATGTTAAAGAGTGGGGGGAACAACATTTTTCCAATTTGGTAGGGTCTGTCCCTTTAACGATTTACTCAACGTCATTTTTAAGACCTATCTAAATGTTTTTTTTTGTTTCAGTTCCATGTATGGGGGGGGGGGGGGGGGGGAGAGCCCCCATTGATTTTTTATTTTTGAAATTTTTGTATAAAAATCGTAAAGCGGTTTACAGAATATATCATACCAAGTTTCAACTGTGTAGTCCTGATAGTTTCGGAATAAAGTTGCTGTGACATACGTACGGGTGGACGAACAGACCGACAGACAGACTTGACGAAACTACAAGGGTTCGTTGTTTCTCTAAGGAACTCTAAAAATAACTTAACAACGCTGTAATGTACATATCAAATTAAATAAACAATGCCTCGCTTAACTTAGATCGCTGCCGCCGAGTGGCAGGGTTCCCAACATGCTGGCCCATTGTCTAATGTAACTTTTCTCTCAAATTAAACTACATCATTCACGATGAGTGTTTGAATCAGTGTTTGAATCAACGAGTGGTTGACATCTGTATTCCCGGTGCTCCATACACACAACTATTGTACCAGTTATTAATAGTTTTAGAAAATTCAGTACCATTATTCGGTTGGTGGGAATACCAAAAGAGTTACCTAATTAACTGTTTAGATTCGCTGACCCAACCCACAAACGGGTCCGTGGCTTAGGCCCTCAGTCGTCGGCGCACTTGTGGTCGACGCCCCCGATTCTAATAACTTGCTGTTAAAAAGATTGTAACTGATGCATTCCTTACATGGGTCCATCTTCAAAAGGACGCAGCATAAATAGACTGAATCAACTTATTTGCAGTAAGAATATCAGGTCAATATGACATTAATGTTTATCTTCGCATAATAGTATTTTATGTAATGGAGGGCATTAATACTCGAGAGTTTTAATGCCTAATTATGTACAGTTATATACACAATTTTATCTATACACATATCATAAGCTCTCTTTGATGTGTTCAGGAACCGCATGTTTGACCGGCATTGTGGCTCTGCAGTTGTTTAGCTTGTTCTGTAGTACCAACTTCACAGACAAACTAGGGGCGGCACTCAGGCGGGCGTCGGCGTTTGAAATTTGAATGTCAGTAGCAACTTCAGAGACAAACTAGGGGCGGGCGTCGGCATTCGAAATTTGAATGTCATAATATGCAGAAAAATTACACATTATGGTCATAATGTGTAATTTTTCAGATAGGAAATGAGTTTTTACCAAGTAGTTTAACTTTATGCTGATCGTAACATGCGGTTTTTCTACGCAGTAAAGAGGGTTTATGATACGTGTGTAGATAAAAAGTTTTAATATTTCAATCAATGAGTCAGTTCGAAAAAATAAACTTTAATAATGATGCCTAAAGTCGAATTGCGGATTGCGTGATTTTTTTAAAAGCAAAACAGTCTTGTATCGAGATTAAAAGGTTAAATATTAAAAAAAAACATTTAATACTTCACTTACTGTCACAGTCCTGTGTTAGTGGGTATTGTTACGAGTTCTGTGCGTTTTTCTATTTCCTCTAATTATCGACGACTTTGCTTTTTCATTTTGGTTTTTGGACATTTTCTTTGCGATTTAGTTGGACTTATTCTAGGAACGACGGCGCCTGCGTGAAATCACGGACTTTGTTTTTGCTTATAATTGGATCTGTTTCTCAAGAAATAAGGAGGTAACAATGTTTTTAAACTACTAATTATTTAAATGTAATAAAGATATACACAGAATCAATTAGAGATAATTTGTAGGACTACCCACACTTTTTTGTGTGGGTAGTCCTACAAAGCAACAATAAATAATCTGCTTAGTATTATTTTAATTTATTTAATTAGTAAAATCAATTTAATGTTCAATCGTTCATAAAAGTACTGACCTGGACCCTTTACTGCACACATCTAATTCAAAATCACCACAATCTGACCAGTCTACTCAACATAACCTAAAAATGGATCAGTACTCAGAGCTGTCAAAGGGTATGGAATACATTATATCTTCTTTCAACGATCGCATGGCCAGGTACGGGAGGGATCTGCAGCTAGCTGCCGCCTCACCCAGCCCTCAGGATATTAGCAGCCTAGCTCAGCAGTTCACAGACTTCAAATCCTTGATCTGGAAAGCTCTCGGAGTGCTGAAGTCGCAAGTTGAGTTTCTGGGTCTGGGGCTTGACAGGCATGAACAGGTAATGCGGCGCAAGGTCCTTCTTGTCCATGGCGTGGCTGAGGAACCGGATGAACAGCCTGTTGCTGTACTGTCTGCAGTTCTGTCTGGCCGCTTGAAGTCCTCCGATGAATGTCTTGGAGATGTGAAAGTGGTGCACCGCTTGGGAGCGAAGGGGGCCAAGACTAGGCCCCTCCTAGTGCGCTTTGCATCCTACAAAGCACGTAGCGAGGTGTGGGACTCGAAGAAAGCCCTCAAGGGTTCCGGCATCACCATAACGGAGTTCCTCACAAGGTCGCGGCATGATGTGTTCATGGCAGCGCGAAAACACTTCGGGGTCAATAACTCATGGTTTTCCGATGGCCGAATCTTCCTGCACCTGCCCAACAAGACTCGCCAGAAGATCGAATGCTGGACGGAGTTGCGGCCGCTCATGAACAAGTTCCCCAGTAAGGATGCCCCACAGTTAGCCGACAAGGGGAAGAAACCTACTGCGCAGACTTCGGCGGGCACCGTCAAAGGCGTCGTTACGAGGAGAGGTGCGTCTCAAGCTCGGGCTGCGAAGTGATTGGTGATGTGGGGTTAGTTAGCCGGAGTGTGGTTTTCAGATGCTCGCTGTGCCATGTTATTCAGCGATACGACCTCATTTTACAAGTCCTATGCTGGTAATTCTCTTGTGCAATGCTTTGGGAGGTAGGTTTATTTATTCTTCGAACTTCTTTGAATTTGCCCGACTATAAATTACTATTTTTTTTCCTTGCATTTGTCAATCTGTCACTGTCATGAAATGTCACCCTGGGCTCACTTTTTAAATATAAAGTTGTGTTCCGATTTCTGCCAAACCGCATCGTCTACGAACCTATACATTTGTATATTATTATTTTTTTTATCTTGACTCGCTGTCTACAAAACAAAAGTGCGTGACTTTTGCCCTGTGTGTTTTTGTCTTTTGTGTTTTATATTATGGGATCTTATTATTTACCAGATTCCTTTCATCACTCCTGTGTGGTTAGGGTCTAGGTCAATATTTATTTAGTAGTGTAGTTGTAGTTTTATTTTGTGTTAGATAACGCATTCTAGCATATTTATTATATTATTAATATATATTTATTTTATTTGGTATGGATAGTTTATGTAATGTTGATAACAGTTTCTTCTCATGTTCTTCAAGTGATGACTATATTAGTGCGTAGAGCGATAACTCGTTTGTGGAGAGACCGCTATCCGTCGAACTGACGTGTGTCTTTGCGGGCCTGGGGAATAATTTTAATATTGTTCATATTAACGCCCAGAGCATTCACTCCAGTTATCCGGACCTACTCGAGTCGTTCAGTAGCAAACATGTAGATGGTATTCTTGTATCTGAATCCTTTCTCAAGCCAACTTTACCATCCACTATGTTCTCGCTGCCTGGATACCAGCTCTATCGGAACGACAGAGTTGGGAAAGCGGATGGCGGCGTAGCTATTTACCTTCGCTCGGATATCCCTTGCAGAGTTATAAGTGCCTCCCCGAATGAGTACTCCGAATCAGCAGAACATCTCTTCCTCGAAATCTGTCTTCACCATAGTAAAGTTCTGCTCGGAGTCCTCTACAGTCCCTCACTTCGTATTGATTACTTTGACTCTTTTGAGACTTTGCTTAATGAGCTGACTCCTCTTTATAATGATACCCTATTTCTCGGCGATTTTAATACATGTCTTCTTAAAAATGATTCCCGCTCTGCTAAATTACAGTCCATTGTAAATTCTTTCAATATGCATATTCTTCCTCTCAACGCTACTCATTTCCAACCACATTGCACTCCCTCTCTTCTTGATCTCATGATAGTTTCTAATTTGGACAAAGTTGCGACACATGGACAAATTAACTCTCCTTTTTCCTATCATGACCTGATTTACCTCTCATATAAGATTAAGACTCCCAAGAGCAATGCAAAACTTATTTACATTCGTATCTTCAAGGGTATTGATTCTGCATCCCTTAAATCAGATGCCGCGTCGATTGACTGGACACCTATTATCACTAGTGAGACCGTTGATGATAAGATCCACCACTTCAACGCAATTATTCTGGGACTATTTGACAAGCATGCACCGGTCAAGAAGGTTAAGGTGAAACACCTTCCAGCACCCTGGCTCACCGACATTATCAAACGTTTGATGGCTAAAAGGAACAGAGCCAAATGCCTGAACAAAAAGGAGCCTACAGCCGAGAACCTTGCCACTTTCAAACGCCTCCGAAACCGCTGTAATCGCATGTGTCGTGATGCCAAGCGCCGTCATATATTTGAGTGTATCGAAAGATACACACCTGCTCAAGTATGGAAATTCCTTAGAACGCTTGGTGTCGGTAAGTCTCAGAATCAAGCGGCTGGCATTGTTGATCTCAACGGTCTCAACATTTTTTTCTCAGCTCCCCCTGTCGTCATGGATCCCACCTTAAAAAATGCCACTCTGTGTCACCTGCGCTCGAGGTCTGCTCCCACCTCCACTCCATTTGACTTCAGACTTGTCGGAATTGATGCGGTTAAGAAAGCAGTGCTCTCCATTTCCTCCAAAGCCGTGGGTGACGATAATATCTGCTCCAAAATGATCAGCAACATACTTGACGAGCTTCTTCCAGCTATCACACATATAATAATCTTCTCTCTCTCCAATAGTTCCTTCCCAAATGTGTGGAAAAAAGCCTTAGTTATCCCATTACCCAAAACATCAAATCCCTCCTCTTTTAAAGAGTTTCGTCCAATTTCCATTCTGCCTATCCTATCCAAAGTCCTTGAATCCATTGTCCATTCTCAGTTATCCTCCTACTTATGCTCAAACAACTTGCTGAATCAACTGCAATCCGGTTTTAGGCCCGGTCATAGCACTGTCACGGCCTTGCTTAAAGTCACCGATGACATTCAGCATGCGATGGACGAGAAACAGCTCACTGTGCTTGCGCTGCTGGACTTCAGCAGCGCCTTTAACTGCGTTGATTTCGATATCCTCGTTGAGACCCTGAAGTCCTTGAATGTGTCCTCCGTCTCTGCTTGCTGGTTCGACTCTTATCTGAGAGGTCGCCAGCAACGTATTAGGTCGGAGGTGACTTCAACGGAGTGGTGTGACCTCGTTGCGGGGGTCCCTCAGGGTGGTTCCATTCTCTCTCCTCTTCTTTTCTCCGTCTTCATAAATTCCGTCTCGGATACTCTCTCGTCATCATACCATCTTTACGCAGACGATCTCCAGATTTATCGTCATTTTTCTCCCTGTGATATGGTGTCTGCTGTGGGAATGTTAAATGCCGATCTCGAGCGAATTAGGGACTGGGCCACTTCTTTTGGACTACTTGTCAACCCTAGTAAGTCCCAGGCTTTGATTATTGGTTCCAGGTTTTCCCTTAACTTGTTACAGAATCTGTCCATTGCCCCTATAACCTATGATGGAACTACAATCTCATACTAAGGCCAAAAATCTAGGAGTTTTCTTCGATAACCAATTTTCCTGGTCAGCGCATGTCAGCGAGGTCAGTAGGCGAGTCTTTGCCACTTTTCACTCCCTCAAACGACTACAATACTTCCTGCCTCGTCAGACAAAAATAACGCTTGCCCAGTCTCTTCTTCTTCCCCTGATCGATTACGCTGACGTATGCTGGGTGAGCGCGAATGAAGAGCAACTGAACAAACTCGAGCGACTTCAATACCTCGGGATTCGGTTTGTCTTCGGCCTGCGCAAGTATGACCACGTCTCGGAGTATCGCAGGGAGTTAAAGTGGCTCCCTATCCGTCTTCGTCGGGATTCTCATATCCTCATCTGCCTCTATAACATCTTATTTAATCCTCGCTATCCTGTCTTCTTACGAGATCGTTTTGAATTTTTGTCCTCGGATAGGCCTCGGAGATCTCACGCTCGATCACTGCTTATAACTCCGCAACACAATACAGCCGCATATGAACATGGGTTCAGACTACGAGCTATCAGGCTCTGGAACAAACTTCCTAGCGCCATCAGAGACAGCCCGTCACTTTCTATTTTTAAAACTCTCTTAAAAGAACACTGTCTTTCTCTTCCATACTAGATTTATGTAGGTTTATTGCTTTGATATATATGTAGTATAATTTTGTCTATTTGTATTGATATTATGTATTTATGTACATATTAGTAATTAGTTTATTATTTTAATATTTTTAACGTTGTGCACATAGGTCTACCTGTTATTTCATGTATTCTGTCCATATTAGGTTTGCTGGAAGAAATCTCTTTTTAGAGATAAGCTCGCCTTTGTACACCTAGTTTCCATTTTGTTGTATCTGTATCTTCTGTTTTTGTGCAATAAAGTATAAAGAGATACTACGTATTTTTTTGCCAGTTATGTTAAAATATGTTTAAAGACATCATATTTTCCTTTAACCAGTGTTCTACAAATAACATCGGTCTCAGAGTTATTAAGAAATTACCTAGCTACAAATTTTATGATATGTGTGTAGATAAACTAGTGTATGTAACTGTACACAATTAAGCATTAAAACTCTCGAGTGATATTATTATGAAACTCGCCTTCGGTTCGTTTCATAAACCCACTCTCGAGTATTAATGCCCTCCATTATGTAGCAGTCACATAAAATACTATTAAAATCAATTCATTACAATGAACACTAACTTTCTAAAGACAAATAAGACTTTGGTGAGTAAAAAATTTATATGGCAGTTTTACAAACTATTGAAATTTTCGTGGACCAAGTATTTTTTATCAAAATTTACCTAGAGAAGTTATTTGGTGTCGAAATGATTGTAAGAACAATGTATGGTTCCTTGAAATGATATGATCAGGATTGGTAATGAAATGTAAGTAATTACGGAGTAATCGTTTTTAAATTGGTTTGTTTAGATTATTGCCGGATCTATGGAAAGGGACTGTATACGAAACACATAAATTTGTCTATACCGAATGTTAATGAACAGAACCCGAACAAAATCTATTCAGACTTCTTCAACATTATTCAAACAGAACTCAATAAAGTTTTTAAATTAAAAAAAGTTTGTGACAATGACGGTAAATCTAAATTTAATGACAGGGCAACTTTTGAAATTTATAAAAGTAGAGTTATCTTGTATGAACAATAATCGTTTTTTTTTTATAACTATGTTAAAAAATATTGGTTGGTTTGTAGAACTGCAAAAGTTTTATTCATGAATATAAAATACAAAATACAAATAATGTAATGAAAATGCTGTGGCAAATAATAAACCATGAAACTGGCAAAATTATACCAATGATTTCTGCTTAAAGATAGGCGATGATGTTGTTAAATACAACGCTGAGGTAGCTCGAGCTTTTGAAACACTCTTCACCAATGTAGCTTTACTCACAACAAAGCGTCTAAATTCATCTCCATATGAAGCAGAGACTGTTAAATAATACTGAAGACCTGTGGGTAAATCTAGTCAAAGCCCCGCACTTAGCTTGTATTATGTGTATTAAATGTGTTGGCGATGGAGCTTTCTCAGATCTCACGAAACATACTAAACTGAAACATCGTAACTGATAAACAAGGGTGATCCTTCAAGTTCCAGACCAATATTTGTTCTTCCAACACTAAGTAAAATATTTGATAAGATTTATACTCAATCAAATACACTTCAACCTTACAAAACAACTCCACGCCAAATAATTCGGTTTCACTTGGGGTAAATTCACTACGAATGCAGGAATTACTCTTATATTTCATATTTTATCTGCATGGGAGGCCGCACAGGACCTTGTTGGCGTTGAACGTTGTTTTTTGCGATCTGTCGAAGGCATTTGATTGTGTTGATCATGATGACATTTAAAAATAAAGTGTTGGAACTACTAAGAACATACTTAAGCAATAGAATTCAAAAGGTCAAAGTCAACAGCGTTCAATCTGATGTAAAAATTGGCGGTTCACAAGGTTCCATATTACGCCCTTTCTTAATCCTGGTATATGTTTTTTTTTTTTTTTTGTTGGAGGGGAAAAAAATGGAATTACCCATGCCCAGGAGTCAGACCTCCCTGCTATGTCCGGGTCCCCACATATTGAGCGGGCATCAGCTCGTGTGGTATACGGACTAAAAACAACCCCTATGTTTTTAACAGTTTTCTTAGTAAGAATTAACTGTGAGCCATGGCCTCGGTATATGCTGAAGGCTTTCTACCTGCAATTTGCCCTTTTGGGCGATATATATGTGTATATGATATATATGGGAGGAGTTTGCCTGCTTACCCGATTTTATGAGCGGGCATCAGCTCATAGTCAACTGGCATGATAGCGGCATGTTAGGGGGGCAGATAGTCCCCGCTACTAAGAAGTGGTTATATATAATTTTTGAGACCTATCCTAATCCTAAACTACTTTATATTTGGGTCATTTAGGGGGGCTCTGGCCTCAGTCCGGGAGGTTTAAAGGGGCAGGGGGAGATTGTGTGTTCGTCGAATCAAGACGGCGATCTCTTTCAATCCAAATTTGGTATCTGAGACGCTGTAGTGCTTCGGGAACACAGCCTTCGTCAAGTTGACGTGCCTGAGGGGCGGGGGGTGGTTGGGCTTTAAGAGCTTTCGTGATATCGTCCTCCGGTTCTAGGAGGACGTCTTTGGGGTGCCTTTTGAAAAGGTGTTTCTTATTTATATCTGGGGTCGGATCATAAAGGGATGCTTGTACTATAAGCGGGTTTGGGTGGCTAGATGCATTAATGAAGAAGCGTTCGGACGCTTCTTTCATATATTGCTTTACTGTGGGGAGTCTAAAGTCACTATGGAGGTCTACGTTTCGCATGTACCACGGGGCGGCCTGGTATATGTATATTAACATCTACATTTTATGGTGGCAAAATTTACTGACATAGTGTTCTTTGCTGATGATATTTCACTGGTCTTCAAAATTTAAAGACAAAAAGAAGATTTTGATGATGTAACGATGTATTATCTCTAACCTTGAATTCGTTATCAGTAAATAATTTATTGTTGAACGCTGGTAAAACCAAGCGTATCAAATTCTCACTTCCGAATGTAAGGCAAGCTGAGACAAGTTTAGTGTTAGAATAGACGGTATAATTAGTAAATGATACAAAGATACGGACCCCACGTAGCTAAATTAGCTGGTAGATTAAGTTCGGCGGCTTACGTTGTTGCGAACATCAGACAAAACACGGATGTGGCTACATATAGGCTTGTCTTTTTAGTTGCTTTCATAGTGTCATTTCCTATGGTATCTTGTTGTGGGGTAGCAGCGGATTTATTATTTTTGTGTCACAGAAAAGAGCTATTCGCTATAATTTATAATTTGAAACACACAGACTTCTTAAGAGAGCTTTTTAAAGAAATTGAGATACTAATTTTCTGGTCCATTTATTTTCGAAAATATAATGTATGTACGCAAGAACCTTACCACATTTTCCAAATTTAGCGATAGCTGTATGTTGACCTAAGAAATAATCACAGACCAGTTGCGCCCCGGTTTAGACTCGCAAGAGTTAGCAATTCTTTCATGAGTCAAAAGCGACTTTGTCTAAAAAGGAATATTACAATGTTTGAGTTTACTTAAACGACAGGACTGTAAGGGTGTAATCTAACTCAACATAGAACTCCCTGTCAATAATTTTGTAGTTATTTATTGCTGCTTATTATTTATAACAATTAATATTGTAATATTTGTACTAGTTAAACGCAACCAATTTTTAAAATAAATCAAAAAATCAATCTGTGGGAGTTCCCTTGCTTTTCTTCTCCCACAGTGGTCCAATGAAGAGAAGCGGCATTACGCAAACATTACGTTTGCTTAGTACTTGTAAATATCTACACTAATAAAGAAATTTTAACTTGATTTAATTTGACATTTAATTTAATTTCGTTGACATCAAATCAAGTCTAGTCAATGATATATAAAGTACATCGATTCACAAGTGAAGGTTATTTACTGACTGACTTCTTCTTGGTATACAGGATTATACTCGTTTATAAGATTTGAAGAACTCTAAATGAGATGAACTATGTAGGTAAAGAATGGAACATGTAATGCTTAACTCAGCCTCCAGCTTAGTTATTCTATGTAAATAAACTGGAAGTAAACTTTATTCATGCATCATTGTATCCGTGTATTCTAGCTAGAAAATACACAGAAATTCGTCGGTGTGCATATGAATAGGATATTGTTGGCAAAGGTTTCAGGTGAGAGCCAAATGCAAATGTTGAACGCCCGCCCAAATCCTGCCGGACCCGCTCCAATACGCCGACGTAACGAGAATGATTGCCGCGCACGCTCGCTGTAGTCTATTTTCTAGTTACAGGTGATCATGTTCGCTTGTTTATTACGTGTGTTGTGTAATTAGAAGATGGTGCTGGAAAGCCTATGTAAAAAACCTGGGGTCTTGACGGGTTGTTGATTTTGGTTTCGATATCTATTAATGAAGTTCTAGTCTTGATTTGATTTGATTCATCTAGTCTTGATTTGATACGATTTTGTCGCTAAATAATAAAACGTCCATTGCAATGTTTTGGGTATTTTCTTTTTGTAAAGAAAATATTTGTGGTTGTTTTACTTTTCTTTTCCCTTTTTGTATAAATATTTGTTACTATTTTTACAAGCACCTACCTAATATCGACCCACGAGTAAATTGGCTGAAAACCAACGCTGAAGCTGAGACTTGTCTCAGTTCAGCATTGCTGAGCCGGTTCTCATTGACACTATCTGATTTATTTCTAATGACTGTTGTTTAATTGTGTTAATAAGAAATATCAACCAATCAATCAATCAATAATCAATCAATCAATCAATCAATCACCACTACTACAAAGTCGAGCCAACACTATTCTCTAAAAAGTTTGAGAACTGCGTATAGGTAAAGGTCACGGCAAATTTGATGTATAGACGACGTCCCAGAGATGAATAAGCATTGTATGTAGCAATATACAATCTAAATGACTGGTTATCAGTTCTTCATATTTCATGGGCTTCAGGGTCTTTTCAGATTTTCACAATTCTGAAAATAAAATAGTAAAACTCTTGTGAGAGAAGTCATTTATTTATACAGAGTCGCATCGACATAAAAAACCCGGTCAAGTGCAAGTCGAACTCGCGCACGAAGGGTTCCGTACCACCGTACAATGGTAGGGATGGTGTGGAGTGAATAGTTTGGATTTCACATAGCGAAATGTTGTTTACAAAGTTATTGGTGCGGCTACTTTCACACTCCATGTACGTGATTAGGTGCATTTATAACTTTGTATGTGGTATTCGGGTACGGAACCCTAAAAAGAATCCGCCTTCCCAAACTAACCTTATTACTATTTTAATACCAAAAAATGATGCCCTGTCGGAATTTGTTGATGCTAAGTTGGTACGAGAACTTGTAACGGAGCACAGTGGGACGGATTTCGACATAGCGGACGTTTTTTTAACATATCATTAATTTATTTATGAAAACGGCATCTGTGGCGCAGTGGTTGTGGCTCTGCCTACCATGCGAGAGGTCCCGGGTTCGATCCCCGCCGGGGGTAAAGTAAAAAGAACCCCAGGTCTTGGGATGTTTATATGTGTGTGACGTCACTGTTTCTGGAGCCCGTGACACAGGGTATCCTAGTGTGGGGTCAGAAGTAATGAATGAGCCTGCATGTAAATGTAAAAAAAAGTATGTTAAATTAGCTATTGAGAAGTTTTTACATGCTCGCTGGTGCAATCTATAAACCATATTTTTTGTTGTCAAAGTTATTGAATAACTGGATAAACGTAAATGTGCACCCTGTATTGAAAAAGGCATGATGCTATGTTATGTTGACCTACGTTCGAAATAGTGGGCCCAAACGCAAGGTCACATTGTACGATTTCATTCACAGTTTTCCTGTCCCAACGTAATCGCAAGTGCGAAAGCTCAACCAATGGATCGGACACAGACCGCAGGAGTGATTCGAGCCGAGATCGCGGCCCGGGTGGCCGCCCGAGCGTAGCCGATACCACCCGCTGCGGAACTGTTAACAAATGAATTATTCAATATATCCCATTCTGCATTCCGGGTTTTGGAGTTGCATTTGATTATGATGAGTAATAACGATACATCTGGGATGTTGGGTGAATCCGCTCGCTCGCGCGTATGTCTTACAATGATATGATTTATTAAAACCCGACGCAAAAAGGCTTTATAAGTTATAAGCATCTTCCTGTCCGTGTGTATCTCTATGACACCGTAGCTCTCAAACGGGTAGCGTCAAATATTTTGACGGGGTTAGCCTAGCGGGTAATGACCTTGCCTACGAAGCTGACGGTCATGGGTTCGAATCCTGTTAAGGGCATATATTTGTGTGATGAGCATGAATATTGGTTTCTTAGTCTTGGATGTTTTCTAAATAATTACACAAGGATTTATCTCTATTAAATATATCGTCGTATATAACACAAATAACCCTTATTAAGCTTACTATGGGCCTAGCCCGATTTGTGTAAGATGGTCCTCTAAATTAATTAATTATAACGTTATAATAAATAATATATTATTTGTTAAATTTTAATTTCTACTTATTGGCCGAGAAATTATAATACAGGTAATTACAAGAATGAAGGTGGCGAATATTTACTTAGTTGTCTTCTGAAAACATATTCTATTTACAATCATTCATTGTTTCCATGAATTCGTAACGCGATACTAACGAAGCTCATCATTTCAAAAAAATATTGCATAATGATTTCCTAGGATAAAATCTGGTATTCAGAAGCGCTATTAAATAATGACGTCCAAAACATTAGTAAGCAATATGGCGTCAGGAGCGAGGTGCTTCCGGTAGTTATGTCCGGAAGCGCCTATTCGGGGTAACGAGGGGTTAATTTAACCGCAAACTGCCCACGCGCAACTGACATTATAATTCTCGCTATCCAAATGGTTATCAATTCCATTCTCGACAAGTTTCAGTCTGCACTAAAACGGTTAATGGCTCGCGTTAAAGAGTTTGCGTGGTAAATACGTTCTTTTATAATACTAGTAGTATTAGTAGTAAAACTAGTATCAAATGTGTGACTCTATACTAAACTGAACTATTCCTACAATACGAGATCACAGAGGGGTGTAGCCTTTTGTAAGTCATTGTGCAGCATGATATCACGAAGAACTCCTTAACTACACCTTTCTTTTAGACTAGTTTAGTACTTTCACTATTGTTAGACACTAATCCTACGTATCGACAAAATTGCTTGATATTATCCGTAGCGAGTGCACGGGATTGACGATAATTTGTCGATAAGCAAATGGACCACTAGCTAATATAAGCAAGTTTATCTCGAACCGAGATTGTCGCTTCGATACGGCATTTCCGCAGAAGCCCTGGGGCTCCCCTAAGATGGCTGATAGCGAGATGCGAAGCGGTGTATTTGCATGCTAATGTTCCCACACTCTTTCCGGGATATTACATAGCTACGATTTATCCACAAGAAAAGTAGGTGTGCCTTAGCAGAATAAATAAGAAATGCAAGCAAGAAATGAAAGTAAATTATATATTAAAAAAATCCTGTAGGCTATTCTGGAGGTTCTAATGAACATGAATAAGTAAACAAATAAATAAATAAATAAATAATATAAAACCGATAGTCGAAGGATTATTTTTTTCTCTTTGACTCAATATTTGTATTTTAATTAATGAACTGCGAAGCATGTTCTAATCTCAACGAAATAACTGAATTCAGCTTGCTGCTCTCTGCCTGAATTACTGAAATCAGCATTTTATGTTAGCATGAGCAAGTCAAAGCTTATGATCTGTTTATCAGCTGAAAACATAGACGTGATAACATATGTACGCTGTACATTAGCAGAGTTCCGGTTTACTACATAACGGGCAAGTTCAACTGTGTGAATTGTCACCAATGGGTGACAATTCACACACACAAGAAACCAAACATTTTTTAGGGTTCATTTCATGGAGTGTGAAAATAGCCGCACCATTAACGTTGTAAACAACATTTTGCTATGTAAAATCCAAACTATTCACTCCACTCCATCCCTACCATTGTACGGTGGTACCCTTCATGTGCGAGTTCAACTCGCACTTGACTTTTTTTTAAATACCGCGGCGTGATCGTTCTTTTTGCTTTGACCTTCAAATGGCATGCTATTTTCGCTACTTAGGTAACTTTAGTACCGCTATGTGTATTTTAAGCCTTAATCGGAACAAAACGTACCCAGTTATTAATAAAGGTTTGTCCGTGTTTCGGTGAGCGCGTGTCATGCATTTCGAATTTTCCATCGACATTCGGGTATAATCGCTTCATTCGGCGCTCGCCGGCGTCGCATCATTTGCGGGGCACGGCGGAATCGGGTTCATTTGCCGGTAATGACTGCGGACGGGATTCCTCTGACACCGATCGCCTCTCGAATATTTGATTAAAAATCCTTTTCCCCAGAGGCAGCTGTCACTCATTTTCGCTAGCCTTTACCCTGTTCCATTGGCAACGGGTGATCAATTTCAATTTCAGAATAACTACGCTCGTGAGCAGAAAATATCAATCAATTGTGTGGTGGGTACAACACCGTTTATTTTTCCATTGCTTTAAAGTCGCATGTGGCTGTGTGCCAAACATGAGTTTTCGATTCGATTCTGGAATTGGATGCTTCCATTATCAATTTCACCTAAGTATGTATGAGGGTCAGGAATGTTCGGCAAAATTTTAAAGTGGTTGAGTTCAAAAATCAAAATACACTGACGAGCAATGAAAAATTTCCAGTGACATAGCACCAAATTTCTCCTAAACGGGAAAGGTAATGTTAAAGTTAATGACGCCGTCTGCAATATTGAAGTACATTTAACAGCGCATCAGAATATTACCAATTAAATTTCATACTTTTTAATTTAAGAAGCTAGGTTCTATATCTTAAGAGATATTAAGGTATTTGTCGGCATTTTGTGGGTGGAACTTTTTCATTGCTCGTCAGTGTATAAACATAAACATTTATATACACATTAGGCACATACAATATGGAATCATATAAAATAGTTTTTAGATGTGTGATTTATATCGTGCCACAGTTGACACTATCAGCTACGTACTTCGCTTACAGCGATGCAAGTTGTTATGCCTGTAGAAATTATTGTGCATACAATAATACATCCTGAGCCAATCACAGCATAGATTGATAGGCAGTGATAACAAATGGTGATTATGAATGCATTCAAATCACCAAATGTAGATAAATAGAAATCGATACTAACCATACCATGATAAATACATGTACAGGTACAATAAAGACGTAAATGCCAGTGGCAAAGTTATGAGCATCATTCCAACATTAAGTCACCTTTTCCACCCCAATTTGATGAGTAATTAAGATCTCATTTACTTTCGCCCTCCATCCACGTCCGCCGCCCCGGCAATGGCGCAAATACTGATGATTCTGGGAAGATGACTGCGCAATTAAATTAAGTGGACCGGAACACAAAAGTTTATCCGCCTAAATTTCTCATATAGATAACGTTGAAATAATGTTTCCTTAGAGTTAAATTGGCTGAATAAATAAATAGGCTTACTAATGTTGTCGTGATTTTACTACCGGTATATTAGTATGGTACATTTGAACTTTAGTGGTGTATTTATTCTTATTAAAAATGATTATTATTAATTATTATTAAACTGTACTAAAAACTACTGCATGAAACTACTGGATGAAAAAGTTGTTCGGACAAAAAAGGTACGTCTTAAATAAGGATATTTTTTGTGACATTTTTGAACTTTTTTAGAAATGGCAGAAATATGCTTTTTTTTCCATTTTTAACCCCCATATATTAAATAAAATCATAAATATAACTATCGAACCTGCTCACAAAATTACGAAACGAACACAGACATACGAAAGCATTTTTGCCCAAGCTGAATGGAGACTCTTAGTCCGCGCTTTGTGCTCGACTGAGCAAGCGCGAAGCGCGAGAATAATACAAAGTTACTTTTCTTGATCGGACAAAATGATAATATATTCTATAACCTACAGCTACGATATCTCTGGCGTCAAAACCGAGCGTAATAATTCTGCACGTATTAACGGAATGTAGATTGCTTACTTGTTTTATGAATACCAATTTTTAGTATAGTAGACCGTAATGGCGCATGTAGCTGGCTTGGTTTCAGCACAGGTACGTACTCAGTGCACCATAAATTATGCCCTTGTGCATTGAATAAATAATAAGTGTGTCTCCCGGGCCCGATCCCGGCTACAGGTAACGGCTTGTCTCTGCTCGCTGTCACAATTTGAATCATAAACCCTATATACCTCCAAAAACCGTCACATCCAAAAAGTGTTTCTAATGTATGTATGATACTGCGATTTCCGAAAATCGATCAGATTGTGAGCTAGAGTAGCAAATTGTTATCATGCTCCGATATTTTGCTGAAAAAGGCAATGTGATATTTTTTCAGTTGGATGTAAAAAATAAACTATTAGGCTTCAGAAGTAAACTTGACGCTAGCTTGATATCTCAAAATGCCGGTTACATTCCTTGTGATATCCAATAAACTCTCGATGCATAAATGATAATTAACCTGTTGCTGATAATGAGCTGGCGTGCCGGCGCGCCTCGACGAGATCAAAGAAATTATGAGGAGCATGACGATGGCGGCGGCGTGTTTAATTTAAAAAGACTTCTCACTTTCCCTCCTTTGATGTTTGGCGCTTTCAGTGCCCGTAGCCGAAGCGACTGAATGGTGAGGATGAAATAAGCACGAGTAAAGCAAACTTCCATAAATAGCAAGATACTTTGACGACAGCTCCATCGTACCTTTACCTATGCATGATCTTAAAAGTATAATATTTTGTAAAAAATAATCGGATGTAAAGAAGCAGGTAGGAGTTATGTTTAATTTGTAAGTAAGTTCTTTCAACTGCAACAGGCACCCTTAGACAAAGGGATGTAAACCATCGTAGTTTATGTCTAATAATGCCTAATTATGTACAGTTACATACACTAGTTTATTTTCACACATATCATAAGCTCTCTTTGATGTGTTCAGAAACCGCATGTTCGACCGGCATTGTGGCATTGATCCTTGCTCTGCAGTTGTTTAGCTTGTTCAGTAGTACCAACTTCACAGACAAACTAGGGGCGGAACGCATTCGGGCGTTGGCGTTTGAAATTTGAATGTCATAATTTGACAAATTTTTGTACATTATGGTCATAATGATCAATATTCGCATAAGAAATGAGTTTTTACCATGAAGTTTATCATTATGCTGGTCGTAACGTGTGGTTTTTGGACGTGTGTAGATAAACGACATAAAAGAGCGTTAACCGATTTGAAACGAATAGAATTGAATGGTTGGTAAGTTACAAGTTTGTTTATTTGATTCTAAATAATATAAACTTCCTATGTAAATACCTACCTTGGTATTATAATACAAATGAGGCGCCCAATTAAGTGACAGTTGCGGCGAGAAGCTTCAGATTTCAGCAAGAAATAAATCAGTTGGAGCAATAAATATAGTTTTATCTGAATCGTGCCTTTGGGAGAGCAGATTTATGAGGTTTTGTAGAGCTCAGCGCTTTGAGAGCTCGCACGCGAGGTTTTTTCACCCCACATCACAAATACTTTCGCTGACATGCTCGTTGACTCTTCGACCTCTCTGTATGTGCAGACAATTTTGTAGGGAAATACCGAGGGAACTAACATAAGCATAAGGAACACAAAGTTTGCTTCGATAACAAATCAACTTCCTTAACTTCTAGTAGCTAGCTACAGTCATATACAGACTATCAGTCTTATTTTCTCAGGTATTCATAACAAACATCGTTTGTATCTAGGATTTGAAGAATGTCATACTCGGATAAAGAATGTCATAAATTAATTATCTATTCTATGGATACAGTACAGTAACTATTTTTAAGTAAGTAAGTAAGTACCCGTAGTTATGCCATTCTGCCAAATATATATAAATATTTGTATCTTTATCGATTTCAATACATGTTACATAATATGGTCAGTAGTACTAAACGAGCTCTGTGGTCTAATGGGTTTCACGCTTGCTTCTCGCACAGGAGATGCAGGTTCGATTCCTGAACATGTACCAATGGGATGTATAGCGAATGTAAACCGAATAACGGCTACCTCCGCTACTTTTCTAGATAACGTATTCTGTGAATGTAGTATTCTCGATAAACAAAAAGCTAAGGCATTAAGTTCACACCACACTGGTCAGATTGTAGTATTTGAAGAAAGTAATGCTATAAAGCCCGTTAAAGTATTGTGTAGACCAGTAACTTTGAAGAAAATCGAAAAATTTCGTAGTGGACTAGTGTCAAGTCTACCTTTAACACCTTACTGTGAAGATCCGAACAAATTATATTCCAGCTTCTTCAAATCTGTATCTGCGGAATTTGAAAATCAAACAAATCAAAATTCTCTGAATGGGCAACAGAAGATTTATGACAGAGCAGTTTTAGACTATATGAATTGTATGAGCAAAAATCCTATGGTCACAGTCCTGAGTTTAACGTCTTTGTCAAAAATTATTCTAAAAATTTCAGGTAAGACTGCCACAAAGCCAAGTGCCTACATCTTAACAATAAAATCAAAGCTTCTGGCGACAAAATTAAAACTAAATGCAACATTTTTAAAAAAGAGATAGGCAAGGTTAGGTCTAGTGAATCTAGTTTTAATTTAAAAGTTAACGACAAATTACTCTCATCAAACGAGGACGTTGCTAACGTATTTGAAAAGTTCTTCAGTACCATACCCATAATAATAACAGAAGCACTACCATCCTCTTCTGAAAAGTCTTTAGATTACTTGGTTGAAAATGTGCCCCAAAACAAGGATGGCTTTAACTTCAAACCAATAGGCTCAATAACTATAGTTAAACCATTTAAACTTCTTAACATGAAAAAGACTGAAGATTTATGGTGTATGTCGGTTAACGTGGTTAAATCAGTAATCGATGTGATTGCACCATTCATGGCAATCACATTCAATAGTTGTATAGCAAACAGAGTTTTTCCTGACCTCATGAAAATGAGCAGATTAATATCACTTTTCAAATCCGGTAGTAAAGAAGACCCTGCCAACTTCAGACTTGTATCTGTATTGCCAGTGTTGAGCAAGGTGTTTTAAAAGGTCATATTGAGTCAACTACTCTCTCACTTCAATGCATCTGGGCTACTCCACAAAAAACAGGTCGGATTCACTCAAGGCAGATCCACAACAGACGCCGGAGTAGCGTTAGTAGAACAAATTTATAGTGCGTGGGAAGGATCACAGGATATGGTTGGCATTTTTTGTGATATTTCCAAGGCCTTTGACTGTGTGGACCATTAAACTCTTATCAGTAATCGATGTGATTGCACCATACATGGCAATCACATTCAATTCAAGACCCTGCCAACTTCAGACTTGTATCTGTATTGCCAGTGTTGAGCAAGGTGTTTTAAAAGGTCATATTGAGTCAAATACTCTCTTACTTCAATGCATCTGGGCTACTCCACAAAAAACAGGTCGGATTCACTCAAGGCAGATCAACAACAGACGCTGGATTAGCGTTAGTAGAACACATTCATAGTGCGTGGAAAGGATCACAGGATAAGGTTGGTATTTTCTGTGATATTTCCAAGGCCTTTGACTGTGTGGACCATCAAACTCTTTTGCTCAAACTACAACACTATGGTATCAAAGCTAATTCGTTAAAATTAATGGAATATTATCTTATGGAAAGAGTACTAAAAGTAGATATAAACAGATGTAAGTCCACTGGAACCCATATGAATATTGGTGTACCCCAAGATTCTATCTTAGGTCCGTACCTTTTCTTAGTGTACGTGAATGACCTGCCGTCTATGGTGGAAAAAAATACTCAGATTATTCTATTTGTTGATGACAAATCTATTATTTTCAAGGTGAAAAGACAAGAAAAAATTCTAGACGACGCAAATAGTACACTCTCTTATCTGTTAAGTTGGTTCAATATAAACAACCTATTATTAAACTCAAAGAAGATTAAATGTATCAAATTTTGTTTGCCTAATGTATGACAGGTTGAAAGCAGTGTAAGAATAGGATCTGAAAGATTGGACCTCGTTGAGGACACAATCTTTCTTGGAATCACTATAGATTCGAAACTTCAATGGGGTCCTCACATTACTAATCTCGCACGAAGACTTAGCTCAGCCCCTTTCGGGGTCTTACAAATCAGATATCTAATAGATGTTGAAACTGTCATATTGGTTTACTTTAGTTATTTTCACTTTATTAGGTCTTATGGAATACTGCTCTGGGGGAGAGCAGCAGATATAAATACGATATTTGTTTTACAAAAAGGGCGATCAGGGCGATATATCAATTAGATGCTAGAGAATCATTAAGAGAAAAAATCAAAGAAATTAATATACTTACGGTTACCTGTCGATACATATACGAGAACATCATGTATGTAAGAAAAAACATAGCTTATTTAAAACTGTAGGTGATAGCCATACAATTAACTCTAGAAATAGACTAGGTTATACTGTATTCGCTTCTACAATAAAATACCACAGGAATCATTGATCCTTCCTGAAAAGAGGTTCTAAACTATGTTAAAAATGAGCTGATAAGAAAGTCCTATTATACCTAGTAGGTCCTTAAGTTCTGTCACAAGGTTTTTGATAGATAAAACTCAGCAATAAACTTTTTCTTATTCGTATTATACATGATTAAAAAGCTTATTTTATACGAATCAAATTGCCATACAATACATTTTGTACGATCATCGCAATATGACAAAAAACCTTATAACTTGAGACAATCGCGAACCCAAAACACGCCGCAACTGACAAAAATACCACTTACCACAAATTTAATAAGAAAACAGTGTTCCAGATAACCAACAAGGTTTTTTTTATTTATTCTGAAACCTCGATTTTAGACCATGCTTAACAACTAGCATGTGATTTTCTGTTAGCTTTCAGTTCCAACTGCTCCCAAAGAGAACTTTACGTACTTTTTACGTTTTCAGAAAAACGTATAAAAATGATCTTGTGGGCAACAAGTACACTACGTAAAATGTGAATATGAAAATTAGTTTTACCCAGACTTAGTTATCTTATGCTTCAAAATGAAGGTAACGGGTTCAGGGAGGGTTCTGACTAAAATCTCACGTAAGTTTGAAAGGTTTTAAGAGTCATGGAAAAAAGATAAAGTGAATCACGTCCGTATTTTTGATTGGGTAAAAAAGTGCAAAATCTCTGAAGAAACTAGCATTTGTGTAATATGGCTTTAAGCATTTAAATCCAATAATCGTTCTAATTTATCAGTATTTAATGAGCTATCAAACCATATATAGTATTAAATAAAATAAAACTTGGTATTATTTACTATACGGCAAAATATTTGTGACAGAACTTATGTACCAACTATGTAGTATTAAGGAATACTTAGACGACAAAACTGCATGGTCCATACCATATCAGCGCACAGAAATTCGACGAGGGGCGATGGATCAAGTCTATCACTCGCTGGCGAATTTCCTTAGACCGAAACCAGTACCTGTTGTAGAGTCATTTTTTTTAAAAGAAGGTATGGGCGAGTTTCTTGCCGTTTCTTCTTAACCCGAGGCCCACCTTCCGAAACGGTGTAGTCTTTTTTATATAAAAAAATTGACTTGTAGTTATAAGTAAGTATAATTTTGACGTTGAATAAGATAATTTATTTATTTATATTCAATAAAAAAATTGAATCTTGAATCTTGAATCTTGAATCTTGAATCTTGAATCTTGTAGTTATTTGTGCAACAAGAGAGCAAAATAGATTTTTGCTGCGAGGGCTTGTTTGAGTCCCGAGTGAGCAAAGGATTCTATATTTCAATCACGAGCGTATCGAGTGATTCTACGTTAGAATCTGAGTGAGCGAGGGACTCAAGGCACGAGATGCAAATAATTTTTGTCTCGTGTGTGCACATACAACTTTTCATCTCAGCAATGAGAACATACTAAATAAGAGAATGAAAAAATACAACATGAAAAATCAAATGAAAAACATGATAACTGCTGCAGTTGTGGCTTTGATTACCATGCGAGAGGTCCCTGGTTCGATCCTCGGCTGGGGATACAGACAAAAAATAATCCCCAGGTCTTGGATGTTTATATGTGTGTGACGTCGCTGTTTCTGGTTCCCATGACACATTTTGAGGCCAGAAGCAATGTATGTGTCTGTATGTAAATGGTTAATGTACTTTAATGTACAAATAACATTTATTGTAATTTTTCATGATACTCCTTGACTAAATGACACTACGTACGTAATATTTATCTAATTTTATCAATTAAAAGGACATAGAGTAAAATAAGCTCGATTTTTCGGAACTTAATAGCACAGATACTGAAATGGAGCTAAAAATCGATAGCAGTATCTGTGACATTGGCTGTTAATAATATAAATTTGCCAGTACGGGATTTTTATGAAATTATCCCAAATAAAATCTATTCGGACTTCTTCAACATTATTCAAACAGAATTCATTAAAGTTTTTAAAGTAAAAAAAAACAGAGACTACAACGGTAAATCTAAATTTAATGACTGGGCAACGTTTGGAATTCATAAAAGTAGAGTTATTTTGTATGACCTTTATGAACAAAAACCTATAACTTTGATAGAAAATTTCATGACTCTGTTAAAAATATTCCAAAACTTTCAAGTCGGTTTGTAGAACTGCAAAAACTTTACACATAATAATAATAATATAATTATAATAATACCTTGGACACTATATACACATATTGATCTAGCCCCAAACTAGGATTCCCTGTAACTTGGGTACAAGACGATACACATACTTATATAGATAAATATTATACTTAGATAGATAAACAACCATGACTAGGGTACAAACATCCATTCTCACCAAAAAAATATTTTCCCCCACCGGGACTTGAACCCGGGACCCTTGGCTTCGTAGGCAGGGTCACTGCAGACTCGGTCATTCAGGTCGTCATAGATAAATACAAAATTCAAATAATAGAATGAACACAGTTTGACAAATAATAAACCGTGAAACCATGATCTAAAAATCAACCTGTTGGAGTTTCTACGCCCTGCTTCTCCCACAGTGGTCTAATGTAGAGAAGAGGCAAAAAATTACGTTTGCTAAGTATACGTAAATATCTACAGTAATAAATACATTTGACACTGACTTTGATATTTAATCGTTCAAATCGATTTTCCCTATTAGAGGGGTTCAGAAAGCCAAAGCCAATGGCTTACCGCTGAAGGTGTTAAGTCCGCACAATATCGTCCCTTTTTTGCTCTTTCGGGAACGAACAAAATCTGTGTATGTGCCAATAATAACTGTGCTTACTTGTTAACTCTATGTGACCTTTTTAATCTGTTGTAACATACTGTATTTTTATATTATTGTTATTGTAGGTTCTGAAAGAAAGAAAGAAAAAATATTTATTCATCTCAATTCAATAGATGGAACCAATTCAAGTTGTGTATGCTGCAACTTGCTTTTCTGCTCAGCGGTATATCAAATGCCGAGCTCGTCCTGCCCGGGTATACGACGCAGCGCCGCGACCGCGCGCGCGACGCCCGCTGGGGAGGGGTGCTGCTGGCCGTACGCGACTGCTACAACGTGCGACAGCTACATGATGTGGAGGGGTTGGATGATAATATTGAAGTTATATTTGCTATCATATCTAATAATTACGTATTTTTTATGTGTTACGTGTTGCGAGTCACGGGAAGCCGGTCTAATATACATATTAGACCGGCTTCCCGCGACTCGCATTATACCAAAGTATTCAATGTTATTGAGCCTGTAACGGTTAAAAATAGAAATGTAGACAAAATTAGTATGGGTGATTTTAACCTAAATTCTTGAGGATCTAACCCACTTCTTCATTTCGAATATTTATTGCAAGCAGGTCACCTAAAGCAACTTAATATGGTTAAAATTTGATCGTTGATCGGATCGATGTGTCTGGTGAGGTGGAGCCACTGACGCGACCTGTGGACGGGTACCACCCACCGCTCATGCGTTTCCCGCGTCCCGAGCAGCGCGCGTCGCCGCCGCCGCTGACTGCGGAATCATCAGACCCACCTGATAGGCCACAGCGGAACTTACGCAAAGCAGACGTCAGTAAACTTTATACTTCCTTCACTGGAGCGATCTCTACGCCTCTGAGTACGAAGATCAAGCTGATGACCAACTTTATATGAAGATTTATTCGTGTATAGATGATTGTGTATCAAGAAAACAGCGTCACTGTATGATGACTCGGTATGTAATATCCGAAGTGGTTAACTGCCGACATCGTATACAACATCAAGAATAGCTATTTTCATCTGAAAATGTTCAGAGCTGAAAGCAATGAGTTTATTATGCCGTGTAAAGTACTTAATTGACAAAACGCACTCTGACTGTATAAGACTAGATTGACATTAAAACAAACCCAAACACTTTCTGGGATTTCATCAGGGACCAACGAACATCTAAGCAGCCTTACCGCGCGACATTTCTCGGCTTTTATCGGCAAAGATCGGAAGCAAACATCCATTGCAACATATATTCATCCATCACAATACTACTTAGCTTATAGTAGAATAAAAGTAATGTACCGAAGTCACATGTTGTGGAGTAGACCTAAAAATTAAATAAATTAGAAATTTATTGTCAAAACACATTATAAAGGAAAAGAGAAGACTGACTTAGACTTACTTATAAATAAAACAGTTTAAATGAGTGTTATGTATGAGCAATATGCCCCACACCTTAGCATGTAAGCCGGTAGGCGAATAAACGATCAGTGTGTGCTTGCTGTCCCGCGCTCCGACCTCCGTAACTGAACTATCTAACACGTGGCAACGAGGATGGGATGCTACGTGCACTTTGCGCGCTGCAGCCGGGGTCAGTTTGGACGAGGCCACTGTCATGTTGCAGGTCCGGAATCATGTCGGGATCCCAATCAGTACACGTCTCGTCTTGAGGTGTGGCCATGTTATTATCGTTAGACGTATACATTTGATTTATGTGTCTCGTAACAACATTGTTCAGGTCAGGAAGATTGATCTGGTACATTACATTACCCATCTTTTTTATAATAATGCCTCTTATCCAAGTAAATTTGTGATTGTTCAAATATCTCTTCAGCCAAACGGTATCATTTGGTTTTTAATCAATTTTATTGCATTTTCCGCCATAACTTTTAGCCTGTAAGGACTGATTTCGCTCTACGGTTTGAGCGAGGTCTTTGGAAGCAGATGATGACGGATAATCATCAGGAATGCAAATGTCTAATTTTGTCCTGAGAGGCCGAGCATATTTTTTTTTTTTTTTTTAAGTATTTTTATTTTCATAGGCTTAACATAATAACATACATGCAACAATCACAAAAACCCTCAGGATTTATCAGTGATTGGGAGTTCGGAACTTATATAATTTTTATTTGTAAATTAAAAATAATAGTTAATCATTCCAGGCAAGTAAGCTGCCCATATCCATAACTATTCCTCACATTAGGTGGTGTTCGTGGTCGGTCCGCACACACAACACGCTCCCGCCTGCCCGCATGTGAGGGCCGCCCGCGATCCACATATACAAGAAAAGGAGTAAAATTGAGTGCCTACTTACTTAATAGGTTGATATGTTTAATTAAAAATAATTGATAATTCATAGCAACAGAGCCAAAAAACAATAACAAGCTTGCATAAAGGTAGTAGTGGTATCTATGAGCACATACAAGGAAAAACAAATACCTCATAAACTTATAATATATACTCACAGTCACCACTATTAGCAAAATGTTTTTTGAGATATGCCATGAAGTTTTTTTCTTTTAGGTATGTCTGTGTGATATATAATAACTCCGAAGGTGATTTTTCGGTGGTGCTATTTCTAGAATTTCTGTAGCCAAACAAAAATTAACAAAATTGATCTTGTGTTATTTTCTTAGAACTACTAGTCAATATTATTGTTTTTAGACCTCTCTTTACTATTTTTACAAAACTCTCCGCTTGACCGTTACTTGTGGGATTGTATGGCGGTTAAAAAATATGGAAAAATTAACTGGAAAAATTAACCCCAAAGGAGGTTAGCATGCCAAATTAAAAGAAGAAGAAAAGGCAGAAGACACATCTATTTATTCAGAAGACACTCTCTCTGTAAAATATATAGAGAGCGTAGTATGCTCACAATTGGCCATGCATTTTTCTGAAATATATTTTTTAAATTTTATTTTGAAAATACAGTCGATTTCAAGAAACTAATTTCAATATTTTTGGGTTCTATTCACTGCGTCTATTTAAAAAACAGAGCTAAAAGTTTACCCTCCAAAAGTAAACGTGACGTCACTTAGAGACATAATGGGATAAAATTCTTTTCCTACCACAAAAAAAGTGGCAGTCAAGTCAACCAAAGAGTGCCAACTAAATGCCAAACAAACAACACCCACGTCATTCACGTCAGTCCTACCCTGACCAAAAAGAAATGATTGATTATTATCGTGATATGACTTAAAATCGGCAACAAATATAATGATTACCAAAATATTTTTTCCTACCCAAAATGGCTAAATGAACACCAAAAGTTACAAAAAGCATCAGGGCAAAATACTGCGGTAGCTTAGGTGAAGGGTAAAGGGGGTGTGCGAAGCGAAGCCACTTATATCCTTCGTGTTAGGTTGAACATGTAACAACAACAAAAAATAACAACACAATTTGGTGGACATTTATCCATTCTGGCAGTCATTTCGAATTTATTGGTAGTAAAATAGGTGCGTTTTTGGTAATCGTTTAAACATAAGCCTAAAAAATCTAAGTGTTTCGTCCCATCATGTTCAAACAGAAGTGATAACCCGGATTTGTTATTCGTACCAATTCTAGAACGTCTGCGAGAAGAATGGTGTCTACTTGGATCAAATTGTAATGATTGCTTGTGGGCTAATAAATTAAAAAGAATGATATACACTAAATTTATAGCAATATATATGGTTTTATTTATACATTTACTAGAAATATTATACACAAAATTGAAGTTGTGCCGCTGACTCATCATTGATAATACTAGAAGTACCACCGACAGTACCATGGGTAGATAGATAGATGATGAGGAGGGACGCCCGCGGAACACGGGTGGTGATTGGTCTTCTATTGTAACTAATTCACCCAATTCCCATGTTTGAGCACCATTTACTGTTGATTCAGCCGGCTTCCCTCCCCAAATCTCCTTGTTCTTGAGTTGCTGTTATAGGCAGACTGGGTTTGTAACATTACATAGTATCACGCCTATTCCCATACGGGGTAGCAGAGCCACAATTGTGCCAACTTTGAGCCAGTTATTCAATACTCCATTTTGCGTGACAGGGGGCTAGCCCATCGCCGCAGCTATGGAGTAAGTAAGGTTTCCTCACGTACTTGTCCATCACCGTTAGAACGTCCGTGTACTTAAGATAAATTGATTATCTCATTGGTGCATGGTTAGGAATCAAACCTGCATCTCCTGTGTGAGAAGAAAGCATGAAACCCATTACCATCACGGATCACGGAGCTCTTTTTTTTCCGAAAGTGCTTGGTTGCTTGACTATCTGGATATATTACAAGTCTTATTTTCAGTATGTGATGTTTCCTTTAGGGCAGCAGCATATTCCATTATAGCGACGATTTCCGCTTGGAACACGCTGGAGCCCCAAGGCAATTGAATTGTCTTGTCCGTCCACAGGCTGCCCCGAAGGCCGCGCCGCTCGCCGTTGCACGCGTTGCGACGATCGCTGCCGTGAATGCCGCGCCAACTGCCGGCAAGTGCATCGCACCGCACTCCAACACGTGTGTCCCGCCACTCACCTCCACTCGTGTACCACCAGCTACCAAAATATGTACTCAGAGAAAAACTCTGTTGTTCTCCGACAAAGAAGGTGCAGGATTTGGGCCTCTATTACATCACCAGCTTAACCAAAAAGTTACGAACATTTGCTTTCCAAATAGTTCATTTGTAGATCTTGTGAAGATAATTAGTCGCGGTATCTATGATGAGTACATCACTATTGTAATCATGGTGGGAAATCATTCAAACATCAGTCGGAAGGATTTGAATAAAAGTGTTGAAACACTTCTAGACTTTCATAGTAGAATGAAATGCAAATTTATACTATGCAAATTTCCATACGCGTGTAATTTCACAGAATATAATTAATATTCATTTATTTCATTTAACGTGATGACAGCGATGCGATTTTATATTTCGACATAAATAATTTTATTTATAACTTTACTCTGACACAGAATACATTGTACCTGTCTAATAAATATAGAAAAATAGTAGCTACATTGTTAGCTTATAATATATGCGACGCAGCTATAGTTGGTTTAACCATGTTCAACTTGACATCAGCTTATGTTAAGAGTAATATGACATGCACCCCTATTGGGAATTCATCTGTTAATCATACTTTGCATGCAACATTGGAATCTGATCCAAGTAATTTAAATTAGTTCATAAGACGATAGAGGAAATCTCTAGCATACAAGAGCCACTAAATATGTAAGTAAGCCCCATTTAAATATTACCCACCAAAACATCCAGGGGCTACCTGGCTAAGAACTTGTATAATTAAGAATAATTTCTTAAAAAATCTGTGCATCGATGTTATTTGTGTTACAGAACACTGGTTAAAGGAATATATGATGTCTTTTAACATAAATAATTACAAAATTGTCAGTTGTTACAATTGAAAGACTGCTGAAAGAGGTGGTTCTCTAATCTTAGTGAAAAATAATATTAAGGTGAAACAACGGAAAGATATTCTTGCACTTACTGTTGAAAGACAAATAGATGTATCCTGTGTTGAGTTAGATAGCCATATAATTGTTTGTGTCTGTAGGCCACCGAGGGATGAAAAAAGCCATGGGAATTTCGAAAAATTTGAGAAAATTATGGAGGAAGCCCTCACTAAACAATGTAATAAAAGAAAAAAGTTAATTATATGTGGCGATCTTAATGTAGATTTGCTTTTAGATATAACAATGAAACAACGATTAATAACTTTATTCAAATCGTTTCATTTATGTCATTTATTTCTAGAGCCGACTAGATTTACACTTACCAGCCAAACTTGCTTAGATATCGTTTTTTGTGATTGTGCATTCACAAGTAAAAGTGTAATTAACTGTTTACCTTCCGATCACAGTGGTAAAACAGTTTCATTCCCAATTGCAAGTAAGGATAAGACTGGTGCATCATTGTAAAGGGTATTACATCCCATAGACTAGAGATATATACAAAAATCTTAGATATAAATTTGCCAGTACCGGATTTTAATGAACAAAACCCAAAATCTACTCAGACTTCTTTAACATTATTCAAACAGAATTCAATAAAGTTTTTCATTATTCATTAAAGAAAGTCAATGACTACGAACGATAAATCTAAATTTAATGACTGGGCAACGTTTGGAGTTCGTAAAAGTAGAGTTATCTTGTATGACCTTTATGAACAAAAAACCTATAACTTTGATCGAAAATTTCATGACTGTATTAAAAATTATTCCAAAACTTTCAAGTTGGTTTGTAGAACTGCAAAAACTTTAAACATTAATACAAAAATACAAAATTCAAATAAAAACAGTTTAGCAAAAAATAAACCATGAAACTTGCAAAGTTATACCAAGGGACAATGATTTCTGCCTGGACACAGGTAATGATGTTGTTAAATCCAACGCTGATGGTGCCGAGCTTTTGAAATATTCTTCACCAATGTACCCTAACTCACAACAGATCTGCTAAATTCATCTCCATATGAAGCAGAGACTCTATTAAAAAATATCACTAGCGTCAGTAAGGTATATTTATAATTTCATCATATATATCCCCAGGACATTGTCAAAATGTTTAGATTAATTAACTTAAAAAATACTGCAGCCCTGTGGGGTATATCAGTCAAAGTCATTGGTTCAGTAATTCTACTTATAGCCCCACACTTAGCTTATATATTCAATAAATGTGTTGACGATGGGGCTTTTCCAGACCTCATGAAACACAGTAAACTGATACCTCTGTTCAAGTCGGGAGATAAGGGTGATCCTTCAAATTTCAGATTAATGTCTGTTCTTCCAACACTAAGTAAAATATTTGAAAAGATTATACTCAGTCAAATGCTCTCACTCTTCAACCATACAAAACAACTCCATGCCGAATAATACGGTTTCACTAGGGGTAAATTGACTGCGGATGCAGGCCTTATTTCTCATATTTATTCTGCATGGGAGGCCGCACAGGATGCTATCGGAGTTTTTTGCGATCTTTCGAAGGCATTTGATTGTGTTGATCATAATACGCTATTAATGAAATTAAACCATTACGGAGTTAGAAATAAAGCGTTGGATCTACTAAGATTATAGAATAGCAATAGAATTCAAAAGGCAGAAGTAAACGGCGTTAAATCTGATGGATCGGGTGTAAAAATTGGCATTCCACAAGGTTCCATATTAGTCCCTTTCCTATTCCTGGTAAATATTAACGATCTGCCTTTCATGGTGGAGAAATTTACTGACATAGTGTTGTTAGCTGATGATACTTCAATGGTCTTCAAAATTTAAAGATAAAAAGGAGATTCTGATGATGATATTGTCTTTCACCTTGAATTGGTTCACAGTTAATAATTTATTGTCAAACGCTGGTAAAACCAAGTGTATCAAATTCTCACTTCGTAATGTCAGGCAAGTTGAGACCAGTTTAGTGTTAGACAACAGCACGTTAGAATTAGTAAATGATACGAAATTTCTTGGAATAACCATTAATAGCAAATTGCAGTGGGGACCCCACATAGATCAATTATCTGGTAAATTAATTTCTGTGGCTTACGCTTTTAGGAACATCAGATAAAGCACGGATGTGGCTACATCTAGGCTAGAATATTTTAGTTACTTTCATAGTGTTTTGTCCTATGGTATCTTGTTGTAGGGGAAAGCAGCGGATATTCAAACTATTTTTATTTTATAGAAAAGAGCTATTCGAGAAATTTAAAACTTAAAACAAACAGATTCCTTAAGAGAGCTTTTTAAAGAAATTGACATAGTAACCGTAGCTAGTCAATTTATTTTATATATAATGTATATACGCAAGAACCTTACAACATTTTCCAAACTTAGCGATAGCTGTAATGTTAACCTAAGAAATAATAACAATATGTGCGCCCCGGTTTAGACTCGCAAAGGATAGCAATTCTTTCAAGGGTCAGTGCATTCTCTACTACAACAAGATACCTCTGGAGATTTTGAAAATGCTATTTAAGCAATTTAAAAAGTATGTTCTAGCGACTTTGTCTAAAAAGGGATATAACAATGTTCAAGATAACTTAAATGACGGGACTGTATGGGGTTAATCTAGCTCAACACAGACCTTGCTGTTAATGATTTTGAAATTATTTATTCCTGCTTATTAATCATAATAATTAAAATTTTCATATTTGCATATTAAGCACAACCAATTTTTAAAAGAGTTCTAAAAAACAATCTGTGGGAGTTTCTACGCCCTTCTTTTCCCACAGTGGTGCAATGTAGAGAAGAGGCAAAAAATGACGTTTGCCTTAGGGTATATTGGTGAAGAATATTTCAAAAGCTCGGCACCATCAGCGTTAGATTTAACAACATCATAACCTGTGTCCAGGCAGAAATCATTGTCCCTTGGTATAACTTTGCAAGTTTCACGGTTTATTTTTTGCTTAACTGTTTTTATTTGAATTTTGTATTTTTCTATTAACGTTTAAAGTTTTTGCAGTTCTACAAACCAACTTGAAAGTTTTGGAATAATTTTTAATACAGTCATGAAATTTTCGATCAAAGTTATAGGTTTTTTGTTCATAAAGGTCATACAAGATAACTCTACTTTTACGAACTCCAAACGTTGCCCAGTCATTAAATTTAGATTTATCGTTCGTAGTCATTGACTTTCTTTAATGAATAATGAAAAACTTTATTGAATTCTGTTTGAATAATGTTGAAGAAGTCTGAGTAGATTTTGGGTTTTGTTCATTAAAATCCGGTACTGGCAAATTTATATCTAAGATTTTTGTATATATCTCTAGTCTATGGGATGTAATACCCTTTACAATGATGCACCAGTCTTATCCTTACTTGCAATTGGGAATGAAACTGTTTGACCACTGTGATCGGAAGGTAAACAGTTAATTACACTTTTACTTGTGAATGCACAATCACAAAAAACGATATCTAAGCAAAATTCCCTGTAACTTGGGTACAAGACAACGATACACATACTTATATAGATAAATATTATACTTAGATAGATAAACAACCATGACTAGGGTACAAACATCCATTCTCACCAAAAAAATATTTTCCCCCACCGGGACTTGAACCCGGGACCCTTGGCTTCGTAGGCAGGGTCACTGCAGACTCGGTCATTCAGGTCGTCATAGATAAATACAAAATTCAAATAATAGAATGAACACAGTTTGACAAATAATAAACCGTGAAACCATGATCTAAAAATCAACCTGTTGGAGTTTCTACGCCCTGCTTCTCCCACAGTGGTCTAATGTAGAGAAGAGGCAAAAAATTACGTTTGCTAAGTATACGTAAATATCTACAGTAATAAATACATTTGACATTGACTTTGATATTTAATCGTTCAAATCGATTTTCCCTATTAGAGGGGTTCAGAAAGCCAAAGCCAATGGCTTACCGCTGAAGGTGTTAAGTCAACAATATCGTCCCTTTTTTGCTCTTTCGGGAACGAACAAAATCTGTGTATGTGCCAATAATAACTGTGCTTACTCGTTAACTCTATGTGACCTTTTTAATCTGTTGTAACATACTGTATTTTTATATTATTGTTATTGTAGGTTCTGAAAGAAAGAAAGAAAGAAAAAATATTTATTCATCTCAATTCAATAGATGGAACTAATTCAAGTTGTGTATGCTGCAACTTGCTTTTCTACTCAGCGGTATATCAAATGCCGAGCTCGTCCTGCCCGGGTATACGACGCAGCGCCGCGACCGCGCGCGCGACGCCCGCTGGGGAGGGGTGCTGCTGGCCGTACGCGACTGCTACAACGTGCGACAGCTACATGATGTGGAGGGGTTGGATGATAATATTGAAGTTATATTTGCTATCATATCTAATAATTACGTATTTTTTATGTGTTACGTGTTGCGAGTCACGGGAAGCCGGTCTAATATACATATTAGACCGGCTTCCCGCGACTCGCATTATACCAAAGTATTCAATGTTATTGAGACTGTAACGGTTAAAAATAGAAATGTAGACAAAATTAGTATGGGTGATTTTAACCTAAATTCTTGAGGATCTAACCCACTTCTTCATTTCGAATATTTATTGCAAGCAGGTCACCTAAAGCAACTTCATATGGTTAAAATTTGATCGTTGATCGGATCGATGTGTCTGGTGAGGTGGAGCCACTGACGCGACCTGTGGACGGGTACCACCCACCGCTCATGCGTTTCCCGCGTCCCGAGCAGCGCGCGTCGCCGCCGCCGCTGACTGCGGAATCATCAGACCCAGCTGATAGGCCACAGCGGAACTTACGCAAAGCAGACGTCAGTAAACTTTATACTTCCTTCACTGGAGCGATCTCTACGCCTCTGAGTACGAAGATCAAGCTGATGACCAACTTTATATGAAGATTTATTCGTGTATAGATGATTGTGTATCAAGAAAACAGCGTCACTGTATGATGACTCGGTATGTAATATCCGAAGTGGTTCACTGCCGACATCGTATACAACATCAAGAATAGCTATTTTCATCTGAAAATGTTCAGAGCTGAAAGCAATGAGTTTATTATGCCGTGTAAAGTACTTAATTGACAAAACGCACTCTGACTGTATAAGACTAGCTGAGATTGACATTAAAACAGACCCAAACACTTTCTGGGATTTCATCAGGGACCAACGAACATCTAAGCAGCCTTACCGCGCGAAATTTCTCGGCTTTTATCGGCAAAGATCGGACGCAAACATCCATTGCAACATATATTCATCCATCACAATACTACTTAGCTTATAGTAGAATAAAAGTAATGTAACGAAGTCACATGTTGTGGAGTAGACCTAAAAATTAAATAAATTAGAAATTTATTGTCAAAACACATTTTAAAGGAAAAGAGAAGACTGACTTAGACTTACTTATAAATAAAACAGTTTAAATGAGTGTTATGTATGAGCAATATGCCCCACACCTTAGCATGTAAGCCGGTAGGCGAATAAACGATCAGTGTGTGCTTGCTGTCCCGCGCTCCGACCTCCGTAACTGAACTATCTAACACGTGGCAACGAGGATGGGATGCTACGTGCACTTTGCGCGCTGCAGCCGGGGTCAGTTTGGACGAGGCCACTGTCATGTTGCAGGTCCGGAATCATGTCGGGATCCCAATCAGTACACGTCTCGTCTTGAGGTGTGGCCATGTTATTATCGTTAGACGTATACATTTGATTTATGTGTCTCGTAACAACATTGTTCAGGTCAGGAAGATTGATCTGGTACATTACATTACCCATCTTTTTTATAATAATGCCTCTTATCCAAGTAAATTTGTGATTGTTCAAATATCTCTTCATCCAAACGGTATCATTTGGTTTTTAATCAATTTTATTGCATTTTCCGCCATAACTTTTAGCCTGTAAGGACTGATTTCGCTCTACGGTTTGAGCGAGGTCTTTGGAAGCAGATGACGACGGATAATCATCAGGAATGCAAATGTCTAATCTTGTCCTGAGAGGCCGAGCATATAATAACTCCGAAGGTGATTTTTCGGTGGTGCTATTTCTAGAATTTCTGTAGCCAAACAAAAATTAAAAAAATTGATCTTGTGTTATTTTCTTAGAACTACTAGTCAATATTATTGTTTTTAGACCTCTCTTTACTATTTTTACAAAACTCTCCGCTTGACCGTTACTTGTGGGGTTGTATGGCGGTGAAAAAATATGGAAAAATTAACTGGAAAAATTAACCCCAAAGGAGGTTAGCATGCCAAATTAAAAGAAGAAGAAAAGGCAGAAGACACATCTATTTATTCAGAAGACACTCTCTCTGTAAAATATATAGAGAGAGTAGTATGCTCACAATTGGCCATGCATTTTTCTGAAATATATTTTTTAAATTTTATTTTGAAAATACAGTCGATTTCAAGAAACTAATTTCAATATTTTTGGGTTCTATTCACTGCGTCTATTTAAAAAAACAGAGCTAAAAGTTTACCCTCCAAAAGTAAACGTGACGTCACTTAGAGACATAATGGGATAAAATTCTTTGCCTACCACAAAAAAAGTGGCAGTCAAGTCAACCAAAGAGTGCCAACTAAATGCCAAACAAACAACACCCACGTCATTCACGTCAGTCCTACCCTGACCAAAAAGAAATGATTGATTATTATCGTGATATGACTTAAAAATCGGCAACAAATATAATGATCACCAAAATATTTTTTCCTACCCAAAATGGCTAAATGAACACCAAAAGTTACAAAAAGCATCAGGGCAAAATACTGCGATAGCTTAGGTGAAGGGTAAAGGGGGTGTGCGAAGCGAAGCCACTTATATCCTTCGTGTTAGGTTGAACATGTAACAACAACAAAAAATAACAACACAATTTGGTGGACATTTATCCATTCTGGCAGTAATTTCGAATTTATTGGTAGTAAAATAGGTGCGTTTTTGGTGATCGTTTAAACATAAGCCTAAATAATCTAAGTGTTTCGTCCCATCATGTTCAAACAGAAGTGATAACCCGGATTTGTTATTCGTACCAATTCTAGAACGTCTGCGAGAAGAATGGTGTCTACTTGGATCAAATTGTAATGATTGCTTGTGGGCTAATAAATTAAAAATAATGATATAATATAAATACACTAAATTTATAGCAATATATATGGTTTTATTTATACATTTACTAGAAATATTATACACAAAATTGAAGTTGTGCCGCTGACTCATCATTGATAATACTAGAAGTACCACCGACAGTACCATGGGTAGATAGATAAATGATGAAGAGGGACGCCCGCGGAACACGGGCGGTGATTGGTCTTCTATTGTAACTAAGTCACCCAATTCCCATGTTTGAGCACCATTTACTGTTGATTCAGCCGGCTTCCCTCCCCAAATCTCCTTGTTCTTGAGTTGCTGTTATAGGCAGACTGGGTTTGTAACATTACATAGTATCACGCCTATTCCCATACGGGGTAGCAGAGCCACAATTGTGCCAACTTTGAGCCAGTTATTCAATACTCCATTTTGCGTGACAGGGGGCTAGCCCATCGCCGCAGCTATGGAGTGAGTAAGGTTTCCTCACGTACTTTTCCATCACCGTTAGAACGTCCGTGTACTTAAGATAAATTGATTATCTCATTGGTGCATGGTTAGGAATTGAACCTGCATCTCCTGTGTGAGAAGAAAGCATGAAACCCATTACCATCACGGATCACGGAGCTCTTTTTTTTCCGAAAGTGCTTGGTTGCTTGACTATCTGAATATATTACAAGTCTTATTTTCAGTATGTGATGTTTCCTTTAGGGCAGCAGCATATTCCATTATAGCGACGATTTCCGCTTGGAACACGCTGGAGCCCCAAGGCAATTGAATTGTCTTGTCCGTCCGCAGGCTGCCCCGAAGGCCGCGCCGCTCGCCGTTGCACGCGTTGCGACGATCGCTGCCGTGAATGCCGCGCCAACTGCCGGCAAGTGCATCGCACCGCACTCCAACACGTGTGTCCCGCCACTCACCTCCACTCGTGTACCACCAGCTACCAAAATATGTACTCAGAGAAAAACTCTGTTGTTCTCCGACAAAGAAGGTGCAGGATTTGGGCCTCTATTACATCACCAGCTTAACCAAAAAGTTACGAACATTTGCTTTCCAAATAGTTCATTTGTAGATATTGTGAAGATAATTAGTCGCGGTATCTATGATGAGTACATCACTATTGTAATTATGGTGGGAAATCATTCAAACATCAGTCGGAAGGATTTGAATAAAAGTGTTGAAACACTTCTAGACTTTCATAGTAGAATGAAATGCAAATTTATACTATGCAAATTTCCATACGCCTGTAATTTCACAGAATAGAATTAATATTCGTTTATTTCATTTAACGTGTCATCACAGCGATGCGATTTTATATTTCGACATAAATAATTTTATTTATAACTTTACTCTGACACAGAATACATTGTACCTGTCTAATAAATATAGAAAATTAGTAGCTACATTGTTAGCTTATAATATATGCGACGCAGCTATAGTTGGTTTAACCATGTTCAACTTGACATCAGCTTATGTTAAGAGTAATATGACATGCACCCCTATTGGGAATTCATCTGTTAATCATACTTTGCATGCAACATTGGAATCTGATCCAAGTAATTTAAATTAGTTCATAAGACGATAGAGGAAATCTCTAGCATACAAGAGCCACTAAATATGTAAGTAAGCCCCATTTAAATATTACCCACCAAAACATCCAGGGGCTACCTGGCTAAGAACTTGTATAATTAAGAATAATTTCTTAAAAAATCTGTGCATCGATGTTATTTGTGTTACAGAACACTGGTTAAAGGAATATATGATGTCTTTTAACATAAATAATTACAAAATTGTCAGTTGTTACAATTGAAAGACTGCTGAAAGAGGTGGTTCTCTAATCTTAGTGAAAAATAATATTAAGGTGAAACAACGGAAAGATATTCTTGCACTTACTGTTGAAAGACAAATAGATGTATCCTGTGTTGAGTTAGATAGCCATATAATTGTTTGTGTCTGTAGGCCACCGAGGGATGAAAAAAGCCATGGGAATTTCGAAATATTTGAGAAAATTATGGAGGAAGCCCTCACTAAACAATGTAATAAAAGAAAAAAGTTAATTATATGTGGCGATCTTAATGTAGATTTGCTTTTAGATATAACAATGAAACAACGATTAATAACTTTATTCAAATCGTTTCATTTATGTCATTTATTTCTAGAGCCGACTAGATTTACACTTACCAGCCAAACTTGCTTAGATATCGTTTTTTGTGATTGTGCATTCACAAGTAAAAGTGTAATTAACTGTTTACCTTCCGATCACAGTGGTAAAACAGTTTCATTCCCAATTGCAAGTAAGGATAAGACTGGTGCATCATTGTAAAGGGTATTACATCCCATAGACTAGAGATATATACAAAAATCTTAGATATAAATTTGCCAGTACCGGATTTTAATGAACACAACCCAAAATCTACTCAGACTTCTTCAACATTATTCAAACAGAATTCAATAAAGTTTTTCATTATTCATTAAAGAAAGTCAATGACTACGAACGATGAATCTAAATTTAATGACTGGGCAACGTTTGGAGTTCGTAAAAGTAGAGTTATCTTGTATGACCTTTATGAACAAAAAACCTATAACTTTGATCGAAAATTTCATGACTGTATTAAAAATTATTCCAAAACTTTCAAGTTAGTTTGTAGAACTGCAAAAACTTTAAACATTAATACAAAAATACAAAATTCAAATAAAAACAGTTTAGCAAAAAATAAACCATGAAACTTGCAAAGTTATACCAAGGGACAATGATTTCTGCCTGGACACAGGTAATGATGTTGTTAAATCCAACGCTGATGGTGCCGAGCTTTTGAAATATTCTTCACCAATGTACCCTAAGGCAAACGTCATTTTTTGCCTCTTCTCTACATTGGACCACTGTGGGAAAAGAAGGGCGTAGAAACTCCCACAGATTGTTTTTTAGAACTCTTTTGTTTGAATAATGTTGAAGAAGTCTGAGAAGATTTTGGGTTTTGTTCATTAAAATCCGGTACTGGCAAATTTATATCTAAGATTTTTGTATATATCTCTAGTCTATGGGATGTAATACCCTTTACAATGATGCACCAGTCTTATCCTTACTTGCAACTGGGAATGAAACTGTTTGACCACTGTGATCGGAAGGTAAACAGTTAATTACACTTTTACTTGTGAATGCACAGTCACAAAAAACGATATCTAAGCAAGTTTGGCTGGTAAGTGTAAATAGTCGGCTCTAGAAATAAATGACATAAATGAAACGATTGGAATAAAGTTATTAATCGTTATTTCATTGTTATATCTAAAAGCAAATCTATATTAAGACCGCCACAAATAATTAACTTTTTTCTGTTATTACATTGTTTAGTGAGGGCTTCCTTCATAATTTTCTCAAATATTTCGAAATTTCCATGGCTTTTTTCATCCCTCGGTGGCCTACAGACACAAACAATTATATGGCTATCTAACTCAACACAGGATACATCTATTTGTCTTTCAACAGTAAGTGCAAGAATAGCTTTCCGTTGTTTCACCTTTATATTATTTTTCACTAAGATTAGAGAACCACCTCTTTCAGCAGTCTTTCAATTGTAACAACTGACAATTTTGTAATTATTTATGTTAAAAGACATCATATATATTCCTTTAACCAGTGTTCTGTAACACAAATAACATCGATGTCAGAATTTTTAAGAAATTATTCTAATACAAGTTCTTTGCCAGGTAGCCCCTGGATGTTTTGGTGGGTAATATTTAAATGGGGCTTACTTACATATTTAGTGGCTCTTGTATGCTAGAGATTTCCTCTATCGTCTTATGAACTAATTTAACCCGTCACGTGATTGGCTCTGGGCCGTGTAGAAGTGGCTCGGGTGTCAGGCCATTTCGCGATGTAATTATTTTTTCGACCAAGATTCCGTATGACTCAAATTAGAGAAGGTACGACGTAATTTTTCAACAAGTATTATATACACTGTAATCTGCATGAAATTTCCTATCCGATTATTATAGTTGTTATGGTAATAAAAACTTACATGCTGTCAAATGACGAGATGAATTTCATTTTCCCGCTATTTTGACACTACTTTGAACTATTTCTTGCTATTTTCACTAATTACTTATTCACTAGCACTGAACTAACACTTATAATATGATCTGCATATTATCTAGTACTGTTTACACAATTTTTACACTCCAAATCACCATAATAAAGCTATAAATGAATAATAAACACGAAGAGATAAAATGTCAACAACCGCCATTACGCACCGTGCGATTCGGACTACAAACAAAATTTGATCTGTTTTCGATGAGAATTTAGTTTTTTTCTAAGACATGCAGTTTGATTGGTTAACAGAAATTAATCGTAATGACCAATAGGCCAATAAAACAATGAATTTTGGGCATTGAGAACGCACTGGTCATAGATTTATAGAGCCAAATCAGTGTGGCCATCTAACGTACACCCGTCTGTACGCTAAGCACTTAAGCCTTTAAAAAATTGCCGTACATACGGCTGTACGCTAAACGTTTGACGGGTTAAATTACTTGGATCAGATTCCAATGTTGCATGCAAAGTATGATTAACAGATGAATTCCCAATAGGGGTGCATGTCATATTACTCTTAACATAAGCTGATGTCAAGTTGAACTTGGTTAAACCAACTATAGCTGCGTCGCATATATTATAAGCTAACAATGTAGCTACTAATTTTCTATATTTATTAGACAGGTACAATGTATCCTGTGTCAGAGTAAAGTTATGAATAAAATTATTTATGTCGAAATATAAAATCTCATCGCTGTGATGACACGTTAAATGAAATAAATGAATATTAATTCTATTCTGTGAAATTACAGGCGTATGGAAATTTGCATAGTATAAATTTGCATTTCATTCTACTATGAAAGTCTAGAAGTGTTTCAACACTTTTATTCAAATCCTTCCGACTGATGTTTGAATGATTTCCCACCATAATTACAATAGTGATGTACTCATCATAGATACCGCGACTAATTATCTTCACAAGATCTTCACAAAGCAAATGTTCGTAAATTTTTGGTTAAGCCGGTGATGTAATAGAGGCCCAAATCCTGCACCTACTTTGTCGGAGAACAACAGAGTTTTTCTCTGAGTACATATTTTGGAAGCTGGTGGTACACGAGTGGAGGTGAGTGGCGGGACACACGTGTTGGAGTGCGGTGCGATGCACTTGCCGGCAGTTGGCGCGGCATTCACGGCAGCGATCGTCGCAACGCGTGCAACGGCGAGCGGCGCGGCCCTCGGGGCAGCCTGCGGACGGACAAGACAAATCAATTGCCTCGGGGCTATACTCCAGCGTGTTCCAAGCGGAAATCGTCGCTATAATGGAATATGCTGCTGCCCTAAAGGAAACATCACATACTGAAAATAAGACTTGTAATATATCCAGATAGTCAAGCAACCAAGCACTTTCGGAAAAAAAAGAGCTCCGTGATCCGTGATGGTAATGGGTTTCATGCTTTCTTCTCACACAGGAGATGCAGGTTTGATTCCTAACCATGCACCAATGAGATAATCAATTTATCTTAAGTACACGGACGTTCTAACGGTGATGGAAAAGTACGTGAGGAAACCTTACTTACTCCATAGCTGCGGCGATGGGCTAGCCCCCTGTCACGCAAAATGGAGTATTGAATAACTGGCTTAAAGTTGGCACAATTGTGGCTCTGCTACCCCGTATGGGAATAGGCGTGATACTATGTAATGTTACAAACCCAGTCTGCCTATAACAGCAACTCAAGAACAAGGAGATTTGGGGAGGGAAGTCGGCTGAATCAACAGTAAATGATGCTCAAACATGGGAATTGGGTGAATTAGTCACAATAGAAGACCAATCACCGCCCGTGTTCCGCGGGCGTCCCTCCTCATCATCTATCTATCTACCCATGGTACTGTCGGTGGTACTTCTAGTATTATCAATGATGAGTCAGCGGCACAACTTCAATTTTGTGTATAATATTTCTAGTAAATGTGTAAATAAAACCATATATTTGCTATAAATTTAGTGTATTTATATTATATCATTATTTTTAATTTATTAGCCCACAGGCAATAATCATTACAATTTGATCCAAGTAGACACCATTCTTCTCGCAGACGTTCTAGAATTGGTACGAATAACAAATCCGGGTTATCACTTCTGTTTGATCATGATGGGATGAAGCACTTAGATTTTTTAGGCTTATGTTTAAACGATTACCAAAAACGCACCTATTTTACTACCAATAAATTCGAAATTACTGCCAGAATGGATAAATGTCCACCAAATTGTGTTTGGATAAATGATCACCAAACTTCTTTTTATGTTTTGTGTACTTAAGTTTATGTTTTAAGTATTTTTTGTTGTTCTTACATGTTCAAACTAACACGAAGGATAAAGGTGGCTTCGCTTCGCTCACCCCCTTTACCCTTCACCTAAGCTACCGCAGTATTTTGCCCTGATGCATTTTGTAACTTTTGGTGTTCATTTATGGGTAAGGCCGCCAAAATTGTCAATTGTATCACAAAAGTAACACAACAACATTTGTGTTATCGTTACACAAATGTAACCCAAAAGTAACCCATTTTTTTGGTAAAGCTGGTTTCATAATGGATACATATAACTTTGATTATCATTACGCATGTGTAACCCAAAAGTAACACATTATAAATAATGCAAGATTGTAAGTTAAGCTATGTTTTTATTTGTAATTAGGTATAGTGAAAAGGGAGCAATCAGAAACTAAACAACACAGTTAGAGGCATATTTTGTTTATTAAAATTAAATAAAAAATCACATCAGTCACTTTTGTTTGAGACACTCGTTTCTTCTATTCTTAATAATAAACATCAAAATCGTCTTTTAATAATACTTGTTTTCTTATTCTAAAAAATAAACATTGTCAAAGTCATCTTGTAACGCGAATTGTTTCTCGTGCTCTCTGATTAAATTGACCTGTTTTACAACAGAAATGCTTGGTACGATATCGATATCAGTCTTTTTTGTCATGAAAAATTTTAATGACGGCTGTTTTGTTGTTTTAAGGAACTGTATTTTATATGATGTTTCATTTGCATTATTATTAACATCTGTAATAAATCCTATATAATACTTCCATTTTTTCCTTTCGTAATAACGCACTAAAACGCTTGTATTTACTTCTAATATTTCCTGCGCAGTCTTGTTTTCTTCATATTTCACTATTTTATAAATATTATTGGTTTTAGAATGATTGCAGTTAATGTCTTTCTCCATATCTTTTTCTTCTAAATTTGAATTGTATTTCTCCTCTATCTTCTTCGTATCTATACTACCTTCTATTTTAGTCTTTTTACCGTTTTCAGAACGATTGCAGTTATTGTCTTTCACCATTATTTTTTCCTCTAAAGTTGAAAAGTTTTTATCATCTATCTTCTTCAGTCCATCTGTATCTCTCTCTTCGTTTTCAGTCATTTTATCGTTTTCAGAACGATTGCAGTTTAAGTTTTTCTCCATTATTTGTTCCTCTAAATCGATTTTCCTCATAAATTGCTGGTTAATAACTGCCCTGTTTTTTATCATATTGCCATCATCACACTTTCGGTTATATGGTTTATGTACAACAATTGATGATATCACATGAATTTTATTATTAGAGTCGATAAGTTTTGGAACAATGCCAGAATTTTTATCAGGGTTAACGTTAGGTAATAAGTCTTCTTCGGTATCTACTTCGTCAGCAATCACAGAAACATCAGTCACAAAATCTTCATCAGCATCACTGTCAGAATATTCGATTTCAATATCTGTGTCATCGTCTGATGATGAGGTGGATTGAGTATGACGATGTCGTTTGACTTTCTTCAGCGATTTTCGCTGAGGGTTCAGAGAACTATTATTTCGCTTTCTATTTTGTTTGCATAGATTTGGAGTGGAAAAGTCATGGAATGTTGGTGAATGACACGCACAGGCTTCTTGTATATCTTTGCAGAAACAGCTGAGGTCTCTGTACATGATTTTATATTTTCCGCAGGATATTATCTGATGAATTTTCATTGTCCCAGATATTGGCTTCAGTTTCTCAACGATCAATGGATCTAAGGATTTGATATTTTCAGTTGGCACATAAAATATCTTGATCTTAGTTTCTGTTGATGACAATGCATCATATGCAGTCTTAGCGTCGGGTATGTCCAGTCCCTGAGCGGTCATCATATCGAGGGTTCGTTTAATAGCACCTCCAACGCCATCAGCTGCACCTTTACCGTGCGCCGCCTCAAAAAAAGACCAAGAGCTGTTGGTGAATCCATAATCGTAAATATTTTGGCTAAAAAGAAGAAAATTCTTTTTTTGCCGGTATTGAGTTGCTGGCCCATCAGAAAAAAAATGAATGGTGCTTATATTTGGGTGTTCATTTTTGACATACTTAAGGACCGGATCGAGATGTCCCCATATAGACTCCGGGTTGTGTGTGTTATCAGGTGATATAGAACAAAATGATATCGGTTTGTTGTTTTTCAGATATAATACGCCTGTATGCAATGTTATTTGGTCTTTTACGAAATGTTTAGCTTGGACTTCCTGGTAATATTTACAAACATAATTTTCCGAGAAATCAATATGTATCAAAGCCTCGTGTTCTTTTAAATTCTCTGCACATTGTTTATATTGGTTGTATTGGTAGTAGAAATTGAAAACGTGTTTCTTGAATGTCTTCATTTCTTTGTTAAACGTTTCCAACAGATCTTTGAGTGTCCCTTCATTGTTAGTCTTCATCATCTTTTTAGATTTCTTTAAATTTCCTTCTTTGCCATATTCGTATTCTTTTAAGGCCCACTTGAACCATTTTACTTCTGTATTTAAATCTATATCACCATTATTTATATATCTTTCAGAACAATCGGAGCAGTTACCGAACATGCAGCGTTTGGATTTGAAATCGCAGACTAAGTCTGATACTACATCATTCAAGACATTACTTTTAAGTAAACCAAGCGATTTTATATTGTCTACCATAAATTGCATGTTAGAGTGTTTCACACATGCGCAGCTCTCACAATCTTTGATATTGGGAGGTAACACATAGATTGGGCGGTATTTTTTAAAGGTGGTGAAGCTCACTGTTCCTCCTTCTTCAACATATTTTTTGTGTAAGTTTTTCAGCTTGTCTAATAAATATCTCTTTTGGAATTTGATTTTCTTGTATGTTTTGTACTCTTTCTTGCCTGCGGTTGCTCGGCTGACATCATCTCTATTATAGAATGCTGCAATTTGTTCGCGTAACTTTATACTTTTCTTCTGATCTTCTGCTAATTGTTTATAAGCAGAATTTTGTAGGCCTAAGGTAACTTTGAACTTCGTTGTTTTTTTGTACTTTTTCATTATCTCACTGTTCACTATTCTCTTTAAAACATCTTTATCAGCCTTGTTCGAGTTATTGTATTCGTTTTTAAAAGATTTTTGTAATAAATCATGTTCAATCAACTTTCTCTTAATCTCTTCCTTTTTAGGCGTTTCAACGTTTGGTATCGTCTGGTTTATAAACTCTGTTGCTCTTTTAATTGGTGTCTCGTCTGTAACTGTACTATAGTCATATGTTTTTGTTTCTTTATCATCTTTAGCTTTATCATTATCTTTTGAATTTGTTAGTTTAATCATTAGATCGTCATATTTTTTATTTATATTTTTTATTTGCTTTTCTTGTCTGTTTAGTTTTTTTTTAAGATTTATGTACCCTTTCGTCAGTACGGAAAATTTTCTTTTTAATTGAATCATTTCGTTTTGATGTTTTGTTCTCATACGCCTTCGTTGTTTTCTGCTCATTTGAGGGTCTGTGACAATTGTTGTAATTTGTTGTGTGTTGGAATCTATGTTGGAATCTACTATGGCAGGTTGCTGAGTTATCAGTGGTGCACCTTCTTTTTTCTTGCGATCTTCTCTCCATTTTCTCCTTAAGTCTTCTTTTTGTTCTATGGTATAATTTTCTATTTTATTTTTATATTGTATCTTAGTTCTTTGACTATTATTTTTCTTTTGAGCTATATACTTTTCAGGATTAGTTGTTTTTAGTTTTTCTCTGTATTTTTTCTGTCGTTCCGCAGCTGTTAACGGCATCGTCTATAAAAAAAATAGGGTTAACCTAGCTAGATTAACAGATTTTAGTTTTATTTGTATCACTTTAGACAATTCTACACTTATTAAACTGTCTTTAAATTATGATATATACATTTTTACTTTAGGATCAAATTAAAACTTTTCCCCCCGCCGGATGACCTTCCATACCAAGTGTACCAATTTTCAAAATAACACAAAATTATTACCAGAAATTAATATTTCCACAGCAAAAATCAAAATTTTTAGACAATTTATTAATGAGTATTAAAGAACGAGTGATTAAAGAGCTATCTCTGATAGTTTTTGAGATACGGGCAAATAACACTTTTCCCACCCCCCACCACCGGCTCACCCCCCTCCTTCGAGGACTTTTTAGTATATTAATCGGGGCACTTCAAAGATGAACTCTACCAATTTTCAAAACTAGACGAAATATTTGGTCTGAATTCCTTAATTTGACCAGGCTACCGTTATAAACAAGACTTTATAGCTCTATTGTGTTACGTCACACAATTACTTGCATTACAGTAACACAATAGTAACACAATAGTATCACAAGAGTGACACAAAAGTAACACAATAGTATCACAATAGTAAAATTTTCGCACAAATTTTAGATTATAACTCGGTTGTTTTCTAGAATTAGGCGCTGATGAATACTTTAAATGAAACTACATGAACCGCCGCTAACAATTATGGTTGAATAGTAATAAAATGTTTATTTCTTACCTCAGAAAACACACTTAATATTTTTTTCTCGAAATAGACGTGCGCGACAACGTGTGACTCAAATCCTCGTGCTGACAAAAAAGAATATGGCAGTTTACTTTTTTATTGTCTATGGATAATGGGGTTGCCAGGATCATCCATCCAACTTCTACCCTAGCTATTAAAATAGTAGGCTTGGGGTAAAAAGTCATAACACAAAAAAAATGTCACACAATAGTAAAGCATTTTTAATTTTTAACGGTCAATAAAGCAAGGTACAAATATGTATTTTTGCACATACTTACTGTTAGTGCATAGCCTAGATATCTATGTTTCAATTGAATACTTCAAAATATGGTTACGTTAGATTAAGTTCGTAATATTTCCACTACAAGTTGTTGCGAAAAAAAGGACAAAAACGTAACGCAAAAAAATTGACAATTTTCGCGGCCTGACCCTTATCCATTTTGGGTAGGAAAAAAATATTTTGGTGATCATTATATTTGTTGCCGATTTTTAAGTCATATCACGATAATAATCAATCATTTATTTTTGGTCAGGTTAGGACTGACGTGAATGACGTGGGTGTTGTTTGTTTGGCATTTAGTTGGCACTCTTTGGTTGACTTGACAGCCACTTTTTTTGTGGTAGGCAAAAAAAATTATCCCATTATGTCTCTAAGTGACGTCACGTTTACTTTTGGAGGGTAAACTTTTAGCTCTGTTTTTTAAATAGACGCAGTGAATAGAACCCAAAAATATTGAAATTAGTTTCTTGAAATCGACTGTATTTTCAAAATAAAATTTAAAAAATATATTTCAGAAAAATGCATGGCCAATTGTGAGCATACTACTCTCTCTATATATTTTACAGAGAGAGTGTCTTCTGAATAAATAGACGTGTCTTCTGCCTTTTCTTTTTCTTTTAATTTGGCATGCTAACCTCCTTTGGGGTTAATTTTTCAGTTTCAAGTGTATTTAAAAGATCACAATTTGTTCAGGTTATCTATCAAGAACCTGGAAATTCATGTCTTGAGAATAATTTGTTGCCTTAGTACCACCCGGGAGGACGTGAAGGGCTGTAGGAACCAAGTATTTCCTTCGAACGTGAGCAACTGCCCCCTCATACATGTGTCACTCGCACAATCACTTTTACTATCTGAATCAGATATATTGATTATAAAGTATACATCCAGTTGTTATTTTGCGTTAATTCTTCAGGTCCCAGCCTCTTGATTTTTTCTAACAGTAGCTTCCGATATAAAACGGTGGTTTTATTCATTCTATGATTACATTTTTAGGAGCAACATATCCTTTTAATTGTATTCGAATAATTTTTAAGGGGTGAGTGACCATGCTCTCGCAAGACTTTATCTACTACTCATTTGGAACAATTTTCTTTGTGGCGTTTTATTACATCATCATAGTTCAGGTTTTTTGGCACTAGCTGCAAAAGAAAGGGAAATATTAAACTGACAAATATCAGGGCAACATGCTGCGGTAACATAGGTTAAGGGTAAAGGGGGTGAGCGAAGCCCTTTATCCTACGTGTTAGGTTGAACATGCAAGAACAACAAAAATACTTAAAACATAAACTTGAGTACACATAAAATATTTGAAACATAAAAAATGTTTTTGCTGATCCTTTTTTGCTGTGCAAATCAGTATTTTTGATGTGCGATTAAATACTAGCCCAAAAGAAATATCTTGTCTTTCTAATCATGTACTCATATCTCCTTTTCTGCTTTTTGAATTAGTTGGCTTTTCCACAAGTGTGTAATGATAAGACGCGTTATGAATTACAACGATGCTATCATGCGATACATTAGATATAAGTTATTTAGCAACCACTTTTAATTTTTCTCCGAGTTCATTTCCTTGTGATAATTTCCGTCAGAGTCTGCGGACTGATCTAGTAAGAGAGCTCCTGGATCGAATCCCTTTTCGTTACCAGCGTGTACAATTATAAATCAAAGACTTTCGGAAATGGGTTGTTTTAAAATTTTGTTGGCTGAATCTGTCCAATTTTTTTGAGTGGATATGGTGTGGATATATGATATATGATTCATCTATCGATATTTTTACCAGCAGCTCTTAATTTCCAAATGTTTCTAAGATATTTTATTCTTTTTAAATGGACGTTATGTTTTTTAATTACATTAACATTAATATTTTTCGATTATTCTGTTTTTCTAAATCTGAATCCCATAATCCCAATCAAACTTTATGCTTTATACACTTACTCTGTGTCAAAATCAGACAGATACCATTCCATAAACCATAGTGTGAATATGTTACCACTTTGTTCCTGAGTTGTGAGTGATTTCTAAGAGTTTATTAACCTCTCCTTTTCCGCCGTCAGCATAAGCAGCGCGGCCCCGGTCACTCCCTGTACCGCTGTCAGCATAAGCAGCGGGATGACTAATATTTTTGAAACCGGTATTTTTTATCCAACGGTTGGACCAATTTTTACGGTTCGATCATGTGTGGACACCCAATTAGACAAACTTTATGGTCTGTGTGCTAGTTTATGCTTTTCCGTAGAAAAAAATAATTCAACCGCGTTTTGAAAATCACTTTCTTCCGGACGCTCCCAACGTATTTGGTGGTGAAATTTTATTGGGAGAAAAGTGTAGTTTTTTTGGTGAATTGAGGTAAGTATTTGTTTTATTCATATTTACAACTCTATTTGCGATAAACAAACCACAAATCATAGTAAAATTCATCAAGATGTCCAGAAAATCGGCAAATTTACATGATACGTCATGCAACCAGACGGATTCCCCCCAATGCTATTTGTAATTCCAATGAGAAATACAGTTAGATTTCAATAAAAAATACACATATCTTATTGGAAATCTTATAAGGAATCCATTTTTATAGGTTTCTTTATCAAAATAATGTACCAATTTGCTGATTTTCCGTCAGAAACGTGATCAGGCATCCAATTCACATGCTTCACCCGCACACATAAGCATTCCGCGACGCCATTTTACTCACACACAGACAGAATCTCACTACAGGGTGCGGGTGTTTTCAGTCATATTCGGTGAAACTCCATATCAAAGGTTCCGCGGCTTTATGATTGGAGTTCAGTGTCGATAAGGGGGCGGAAGCCCCTTTTTTTTATCAATGGAAAAATCCAGCATCCAGCGACTTAGAAAAATTGTGTTAAAAAATATTTTTTTTGACTGTTATTTTTTGCTTCGGAATCGTGTAGTGCTGCTTTTTGCTATCACTTTTGGTTATAAACATTTTCCTCGTGCACCTCACCGATTTCGAGATATACGTCATATTATGTTTGTAATATCGATATCTCTATAAATATTGGTCCTAGGGAAAACATGCATATGACATAAAATTATGCTCGTAAGACACCCTACACGATGCCCAAGTGGAAATATCAAAATAAAAAAAATAAAAATAAAAATAAAATAAAAAAATAACAAATTTGTGTCATATTGTGTTAACTTGTCTTTTTAGGCGGATTCGTTTGCCTGCAAGTTCAGATATGTACTTTTGACAATTTAGTGTAAAATGACAAAAAAATGCAAAATTACACAAATTTGTAAAAGTGCACAGAGTGTACGTTTTGATCCTAATGCCTTAGCTACTTTTTTCAGAATGGATCATGACTACCATGCCCAGCTTGATGAGAAGCTGGTGTATGTGCGCTCCCGCTCCGGTCGGATGAAGGTAAATAATTGAAATTTCACTCGCATCGTTTTTGCTTCGTTTCCTTTTATATTTATATATATACATATCCATTAATTTGTTCCATTCAGCAGCCTAAACGGTCTGAATATAGTTTTACCAAGTATAATTAAATATTTACCTGGGAAATGTGAAGTTTTATACTAAAAGGACACAAATAATTATACTGCAAATGTCACTGACTGCCAGTCTGGTATTTTGTTTATATTTAATTTGCCTATTTTATTTATGTTATAGATGGTGAAGCAACCAGCTTCTCTGGGCCGGAGCGGGAGCGAGGGCGACTCCTCCCCGCAGCCGTCGACATCAAGGCGCTGCCGGCGCTCGCTGGCTGAAGAAATGGTGGTAGGTATTCTGATTAGCAAGCAGATAGATCACCGGTGGTATCATACCATTCTTCTCCTCCAACAGGGTGTGGCCTGCCTGCAGCTGGCCCATTTGAGCGGGGCCTTTGTGCATTTCTCCTGCACCTACTCTTCTATTCCAGCTATCCTTCCATGCTTTCTAGTACCATACCATATACAATAATGTATTTTTCTATTTTCACAGTCATCAGCAGCTGGCAGCAGCTGGCAGCGGCCGCCGACGTCGGGAAGCGGGGAGGAGCCGGCAGCCAGCAACCTCCAGCAACGCAGTGGGAGTGAGCTGGTACGTATTTTGATCCAGTACTTTTAATTAAAAAAACTTTACAATCCCCCTCTGTTGTTTCATTTGTTGCTAAAATCGTGTGTTTTTTTTTTCATAACAGTTGGGCACGGCTGCCACAGCCACGGCGGCCTCCGTGTCCACCGCAACAACAACCACTGCATTAAATATTGTTAGAGAAACATCCGGAGCGCGTAAACGCGCTGCAGCTCCAATGCCTGGGTCTTCATCGTCATCGTCGAGAATGCCTGCCTTCAGGAAGTTGATGAGTCGCAATCGCTTTCATGGACAATTGATATAACCAAATGCCCTTGACGAGGTACCTCAAATCCCGTGCTACTGATGTCATTGGGACGATGAATCGCAAAAGGGCACACGTCCCTGCTGAGATAAAATCGCTCAATGACTCCTGAGGGCATTTATGTCTTGCTAGACACATCTAAATCAGCCATCAGTGTGTGATTGTAATTCTCCTCCTTCATAGCGTTAGCGATCCGGATGTTTCTATCTTTTTGTGTGTAATTTTTATGTGTGTATGTGTCTAATGTTTATGTGTTTGTGTAAATAACAATTTCTATTTGTGGCCAACTACCTAACTATCTTATAACTTGTATAGAAATTGTTTACTTTAACAGTTGCAATGTTTCTATCTTTTTGTGTGGAATTTTTATGTGTCTAATATTTATGCGTTTGTGTAAATAACAATTTCTATTTGTGGCCAACTACCTAACTATCTTATAACTTGTATAGAAATTGTTTACTTTAACAGTTGCAACAAAATTCTTTTTCATTTTTCCGTAATTGTGTACTTTATTCCATTTTTTATACGGTAAAAGTTACAAATATCAGTCAAACAACTATCTAAGAACTTGTATAGAATTGTTTACCTACTTACTTACTGTTTACTACTTTTCCATAATTGTGTACTCGTGTGTGTGTAAATATAATGTATACAGTTTCATTGTGCATTAGTACTGTCCTGTTTTTTAAACAATTATGTCTCGCCCAGGTTTGCTGGAAGAAATATCTTTTTAGAGATAAGCTCGCCTGTTGTTATAAAATTTCTTTTAAGTACATTTTTATGCACAGGGCAATAAAGAATATGAATATATAACTATATAAATTTTTCTGGAAGAAATATCTTTTTAGAGATAAGCTCGCCTGTTGTTATAAAATTTCTTTTATGCACAGGGCAATAAAGAATGTGAATATATAACTATATAAATTTTTGTTCTTTTTTATTTTTCCAAAACCTAATTACACAATTACACATTAGGTAGGTGGTAGCTAATTACTAATTACACATTTCAAATAATTGTTTATTTTTTACAAATTTGTGTAATCTTACACTAAATTGTCAAAAGTACATATCTGTTCTCGCATAACACTAGTTAACACAATATTACACAATATTACACTTTGTAAGAACAGTAGGTATCTGTACTTGCGCGTGAACGGAGCCGCGTGGAAGCACTTCATATACACATAACAACTAAATACTAGTTAACTCAAACTTACACCATACCTACACGAACGAAACACCAGTTTAGCTATTTTACCTAGAATCAAATCACGGCGAAACATTTTCTTCGTTCCATCTTTGCACACTCTGTATAAACGCATATCGTACACCTGCCGAGACCTTGAGAAAGCCCAGAAACAACACACCGTGACACGAAATAACATGCATGATTTTGAATTATTTTTGTATGAAAAGGTACATAGTACGATACACTGTTAGAAAGCCTAGTTTGTCTTCTACTTAGAACCACTAATTCTAGAATGATAAGTATCACCTATTGCCTATAAATTCAATAATAGTACAAAGTGTTGATTTCTACCTATTTTATACTTTCCTTGCGAGATATGGCGTCCTCACACTTATCATTTATGATTTAGTGGCAAATACCACTTGTTTTCCTCTTATTGAATAAATTACCTATCCTAGGAACTAAGAAATATAACGCTAGGTAGTCTAGTCTCTTCACAAATAATTTCACAAGATTTGCATAATTCGCGCGATGCGTCAGTTTACTTTCCGTATTTTATGAAAATTTGAAACGCTGAAATATTCGAAAGTTTCTATAAGAACACCCTAATGTTTTTATTGTTTTGAAAAGGTTATTTTGTGTAGATTACGTAGGTATCAAACAACATGTACATGTTGTTGATAATTTTCTGATGTCGGCTAGATTTGTGTCGAGAGGGAGCATTTTCATAGAAGTCTGTGTTTCTCATGCCAGTACAAAAATAAACTAAGGTCACAGTGACATTTTCTACACATTGTGTAAAAGAGGGTTTCATTAGCTACTCAGATATACAACTCCCATAATTCTAAGTGTTACCATTCCAACAGAATCACTTGATATATTAGTCAAGTGCCGCGCAGCCCGCACGCTCAAAAACACTCCGGTATTTGTCGTTTTTGACGTCTCGAACTCCCGGGAAAGGAGAGGTTAAGTCTACGTTAAAAAATAAATTTCAGCGGCTACAATCCAGAAGTATCGAGCGGAAAAGAGAAAATAATCATACTGAAATAGATTTTATCTCCTTCTTCCAAGGCATATCCACGGCAATAGTAGATCATAGAGTCTTTTACCGTGGGAAAGAAAATTCCTACCTCGGCTGACACGTGCTTATTGTTTCCAATTCCAACCCATCAAAAACTCGACACATTAATAATATAAGAAGTGGCAGAACGTGGCAACCCTGTGCTTGATCAGAAACTCCTTCACCAGCAGCGCGGTGTGACACGGCGCGTTTTCATAATGCTATTTTGTTTTTTGATTTTGAGGTCTTATATCAGTACAAAGGACAAGAACTTATTAAGCGGTATCTACATTTTAAAATCTTAGCTTTAAATTAGGCATTCGCTTAGTTGAGGCTTCCCACTTTTATATGTGGCGTCCTGCCGCATCTTCTCCGTGGCACTGATTAATTAATTTTAGTATGTTGCTGTTATGTTATATTTTCGAGCATTAGCTATGTGATGAATTTTTTTTTAACATTTTTACATTCAATTTTGATTTACTTAAATATACTCAAACGCGAATTAACACGAAAACAAAAATACCATGGTAATAGAGTCAGATTTTGACTAAAGCAATAATTTACGCAACTTATCGTAATAACATAGTTACAAACACACATATTCGTGTTTTATTTGCGTTTGAGTATATAATTCCATTATACACCGTCAAAATAAAAAGCCTTCCAGTTCGTTTGGAACTAAACCCAAAATACACTGGGTAAAGTAGAGGCAGTCAAACGTTTAATGAAGGTAGGAAGGTATATTATGTGAAGTTTCCTCTGCCACCCCATCTAAGAAAACTCAGGATATTGTGACTTGCATGGCTATACTGTCCCTCTTTCGCCCCATCTGGAAAAAAACATTTCATATGGAGGGCCTTGACTGACTATGAAACAACAAAAAGTTTTATTTATTTTTCCTTCCACTGTACAACTTTTTAAATTGACAGATATATCATCAATATATTGGATTTTCGATACGGCTGTAACTTTTTACTTTGATTATTAGAGTCTGCCTTACAATAAAATTTTGAGATTCTTTATTTTCAGCTTCGTTAGAAAGTGCACTCTGGGCCCAAGGTCCATACAAAGTTGCCCAACGCAATCCTTAATTTTCCATCAAGTTATTTAATTCTGAATATTATATACCTGGACGACCCAGCTTTGCTGAAGTATTTTTGTCTTGTGAGATTTCAATCAAAAATTCATATATATTTAATGCACTTATCTAAAACATTAAAAGAAAACATATACAGGTTGTCCCGAAACTCCACGTCATGCGGGCACTAGGTGCAAGCCCAGCCGATAAAGGAGCTGGTAAAATAAAAAAATACTCTATGCCACAAGGTTCAAAAGATATTGGCTTATTAAAAAAAAAAAAAAAACATACCCTTATCTATCACATATTTAGTTACTGTGGCAACAAACTTAGCAGATTTCCTACGATTTCTTAACTACCATGATCCTAAATTACCATACTATCAATAACAGTCACAAATTGAGCAGAATATTTCGTCAGATTGATAAAACATGACATAGTTTTCTTGTGTCGTGGTTTGAGAAAATCTTGTAAGTCAACTTTTACACATCATAACGGAAAAAACATACTGTACTACCCTCGGTAAGTTTTTAAAAAAATTGCCCTATTTAGTAAGAATTTTCAAAAAGTAACACTTGTTACTTATTTATCAAAAAAATATTAATATCTATCTCATAGTATTATAAATCAGTTGAAATTTAAGATTTGACTTTTAAGATTTGGACTTATATTTTGGGGGAACGAATTAGGAAAGGAAAAGGTACTTAATAATAACTCAAAATAAAAAACTGGTCAAGTGCGAATCGGACTCGCGCACGAAGGGTTCCGTACGACCGTATAATGGTAGGGATAGTGTGGAGTGAATAGTTTGGATTTTACATAGAAAAATGTTGTTTACAAAGTTATTGGTGCGGCTACTTTCACACTCCATGTACGTAACCAGGTGCGGTGCATTCATGAATTTGCATGTTTTATTGAAAGAATTGTTGTATGGTAGCCCCTTTAAATATTTATTTTATTCGGTTTTTTAATATTTGTTGTTATAGCGGCAACAGAAATACATCATGAAAACTTCATCTGTCTATCACGGTTTATGAGATACAGCCTGGTGACAGACGGACGGACAGACGGACAGCGGAGGCTTTAGTAATAGGGTCCCGTTTGGCAACCTTCGGGTACGGAACCCTAAAAAATGCATATGAGCTATATGTGGCCTTCCTCGCACTGATAGCTATAAGCCACATTTTAAACGACTAAACATCTTGACATTTCCATCACTATAGATTTTCGAAGTTGTAATGTTTGAGAAAGGCAATCTTGGAGTATTTGACGAATTCTCAAGTGAACGATATCATAATAAAATATGCTCCTCAAAACACCAAACAGCACAATTTAAGAACAGTTTTTTTTGGAATGGCGCCAGAGTTATTTATGCAAAAAACTTCACGAAAATGTTCGTGAAATGTTGAAAATTAACCAATTTTAAAAAGAAGTGAGGAGATAGATTCTTATAGGTAAAACATACTACAATATCAAGGACTGTAGTCCGTGTGAATGATAATGAACTGCTATCTTTTCTTTTTATAGCTCACGTTACCCTGTCTGATCGATTTATTATCTATTATGTATGTATAATTTAATGAATTTGTATGTGTAACCAAATATTAATTCCTATCTATTGTGTAAAATTTAATGCATGTGTGTATAATGTCGACCACGACCACAGAGGGCGAAGTACTGTACTACTCGGGTAAAGATGGCTCAACTGAACCTTATGGAGTGGCAGTCCTGCTCGCAAAAGAAACTGCAGGGGCCGTTTGCAGTTTCATACCGCATTCCAACCGTAGTATGCTACTATGTCTCGAAGCTAAACCGCAGAATATAAATATTATACAAGTGTATGCCCCGACAGCTGACAAACCCCAGGAAGAGTTAGACGAATTTTACGCGGAAATAAGGAGTCTTTTACAATACACGAAGAAACATGACATAAATATTATAATGGGAGATCTAAACGCAAAGGTGGGTTCAGGGGAGGTACCAGGAGTGATCGGACCTTATGGATTAGGGGTAAGAAATGATCGCGGCGAAGCGCTCATTGAGTTTTGCCAAGAGCACGACCTCATAGTCACGAACTCGCTGTTCCAACATCACCCAAGGAGGCTCTACACATGGACTTCATCAGCGCACACAACTGATCACATAGTCCGCAATCAGATTACATAGTGATTAATAGTCGTTTCAAAAATTCGATCAAAAGTGCTCAAACCTATCTTAGTGCTGATATCAATTCTGACCATAATCCCGTCATAGTAAAAATGTACTGTAACCTGAAAAAACTAAAAACGACTAAAACCAACTGTTGTCCGGACATACAAAGCATCAAACATCCGGATACAAAAGTAAAAGTCTCCAAAGCAATCAACCGCTGGGCCAAAGACAATATAAATACCACTGCATCTATAGAGGAACTGAATCAAGCTCTAGTTAAAACCGTTACCGACATTAATAAATCTATTTTGGATCCGACGCATCATAACAAAAGGCAACAGTGGATGGAAGATGAAATCTTGGATTTCATGGAAGAACGACGACTGCGTAAACAATCTGATCCAGGCGCATATAAAGCCTTGAATAAATTAATCAAGAGGAAAATTCGCGCAGCCCGATATAAATTTTATGAGGACAAATGTGTAAGGTTGGAAGAGCTCAACATCAAACATGACAGTTTTAACCTACACAAAGAGATCAAAGAGATGGCTGGATTGCGGAAAAGGACAAACCGGAATACATTGGTGGACGATGGTGGTAGTGTATTATTAGACGTTGAGAGCAAGAAATCTACGTGGAAACTCTATGTTGAAGACATGTTCGCGGATGCAACTAGAGCAATTACAATTACACCTTGCAATGAAACTAGACCTCTTATATTAAGAGCAGAGGTAGTAAAAGTTCTAAAAAGAGCCAAAACTGGAAAATCTCCAGGCCCAGATCAAATTCATGTGGAGATTCTTCAACTAATAGAGGAACACCTTGTGGATGCAGTAACAAATTTCTTCAACTGTAATTACGCAACTGGGGTGATGCCGAAAGATTGGTTAATATCAACGTTTGTTACCCTCCCGAAGAAACCTACGGCTAAGAAATGCACAGAATACCGCACAATAAGCCTGATGAGTCAGGTCTTAAAACTCTTTCTGTCGATTAAACATGAGAGGATTAGAGTTAAATGCGATGCATAAATTTCGGACAGCCAGTTTGGGTTTAGATCTGGACAAATCAAATCAAATCAAATCAAAAATCATTTATTTCCATAGAATGTTGTTACATCACTTAGATCCGTCATTACATTTTTTGGGTGAGTTCACTAACACAATGGCGGAATCTGTGGAGAAGAGCTCACCGAAGAAACTCCACAGTCGTCGCATCTTTTGCGTTTCCTTTTTTAAATAAAATATTGTCAAATTACAAAATGAATGCTAATTATATATCGAAACAGCCTGTTACTCAAACAATCTATTCCCATGGACATCTGTCCTCTAAGTAATCAGATATCCTATTGTAACCTTTTTTATACAATTTCTGTTTTATTATTATTTTAAACTTGTCTAAAGGTAAGTTTTTAATATCACCACTGGACTAGGCACCAGAGAGAACTTGTTCTCGTTGAATGTTCTTGTTCAAAAATATAGAGACCTGCAGACTGACGTCATTATATGTTTTGTTGATTACGAAAAGGCCTTTGACCGTGTTAAACACGAGGTACTTATGCGTCATCTGCAAGAAGACGGAATTGTTGGCAGGGACATGAGGATAATACAGAACCTCTACTGGAACCAAACCAGCACAGTGAGAGTGGATGGTGACGAAACCGAACTAATTGCGATTTGTCGTGGAGTGAGACAGGGGTGCATTCTGTCCCCGCTACTATTTAATCTGTACTCAATCATCAATGGGCAGATAGTTAACAACTTGGTACACCCATGATTACCGCTCTAGTAGCAACAACACCTGAAGATCTACAGAGTATAGTTCACCACGTCTTTGAGAACAGCCAAAAAGCGGGGCAATCAATCAGGGGCGGCTCGTGATATATTTTTTTGGGTGTTCACTAAAAATAAAAATGAAAAACGACAGCTTACCTCATTGTTTTATTTGTAAATAAAATCCATTCGCCGATCTTTTTGGTGAGCGAAGACGTCAATGACCTTCTTGTGGAAATCTGAAATACTATTTATCAGACGTTTTTCTATGCTGATCATGCATAAGGCATTAAGACGGTCTTGCGCCATAGTATTTCGCGTAAATGTTTTCACTTTATTTAGTGTCGAAAAACAGCGCTCGCTTTTTACTGAGGTCATGGGAATAGTGCATACAATTTTTAAAAGCTTCATGCTTTCTACAAATACCGATTCCAATGCATATTTCATAAAATGTTGAAGTAAAGCTAGGGCGCCGTCAGCATTGTGAAAATCTTCTCTGCTATAAATAACTGACAGCTCATTTTTCAGTTTAATTTTTTCTAGGAAATTGTATGTGTTTACAACCTTTTTAAAATCATCTTCCGGAAATTTCTTATTGTAGTCGCAAATCTATCTGTGTAAAACAATTTAGACGCCAATAAATGGTCCGTATGCACAAATCTGTCTTTAATCTGCACTATTAATACATCACATACTTCTTTTCTCATAACTGAATGATTTACATTATCAGGCCGACGTGTTTTCTTTGGTGAAGGTGGTGGATCATCATCACGTAATTGGTTTACGACTTTTTCGAATTTACTGACTTCATTCAGGATTTTAATCGAGTCAAGTGATCGAGACTGTAAAAATTTAAACAGCATTTCACAGTGCGGCATCAGCGTCGCAAAAAAGTTCAGCCAATACAAAAAATTGTCATTATTTAGATATGAAAGAAGAGATTCAGCTTGATTATAGGTATTGGGGTCACTGTCACGACTGTCCATTATTGCTTGCATACACTCTTTCAGAGGCTCTAAATTATCGTGTATAACTTTCACTGTACGTGTATTATAATTCCATCTCGTCTGTGGAGCGGCAGGTATTTTTTATGCACGATTTCTTTTAAAATTTCGGATCGTTTTGGCGAACGTGTGAAAAACGATGGGAATGCATGTAAATTGCAAAAGAAGCTTCTTACTGTGTGATTAATCGATGCACATTTTTCTAACATTAGATTAAGTCGATGTGCGTAACAATGTACATAGTAGGCATATGGGTAGGTAGTTCTGACAATCTTTTGGACACCATTAGTACTTCCACTCATTACGGCAGCTCCGTCGTAGCTCTGACCAATTAACTTATTTTTATCAATATTTAAATTTTCAAGCTCTTTCATGATTTCAGCCGCTACAACTTCTGCTGTATACCCTTTAGGTTGTATAAACTTCATAAATCTTTCATATATTTTACCATCATGTACAATCGGCAAAGAAGTTCGGTTTGCAGGGCACACAAATGCCACTCTTTGTGTGCGTAACGTTGCGACACGAATCGCTGACTTGAATGTGTGTGCGTTACATTGGTCGTCACAGCACAGTCACAGATATTATAATACTGTCTGAGCATACAATCACTATGTGTCTTCGTTGAATATAAGACTAGTTTTTACCGCTTCCTACAGAGTGGACGATAGCCCAACGGGTTAGATGCCAGACTAATGACTTTGAGGTATTGAGTTCGATCCTCTATCAAGGAGGGAAAAAGCATGGTGATGTTTTTTTTTAGATACTTTTTTTTAATTATTATTGATCAGACCAAATATTTATTCTAGATTAAGGGCCGGTTTCACCACTGCTGATGAAGCCTATCTGCCAGTTAAACTTAGATTTTTGTATGGCGTTATTTGACAGATAGGCTTTATCAGCATGTGGTGAAACCAGCCTTATTTTTTTCATAATAAAACAAAATTATATTTCGTCCTAATAATAATTTATTACTAGTTTGTTATAATAAACTACACTTAATTTACTTATTTTAGTTTTAGTCAGACAAGGACAGATGTCGCAGTTGATGATATATAAGCTATGAATCAACATGCTAAGCAATTAGAAATTATGTGATAACTTCTAACCTGAAGTAGCAATAACATCATAGACATATAAATCACCTTATCTTATGATAACACAAAGCTTTCACATATTAATGGTTATGTTTTATTTAATATCTTAGTGGAGCTCCTTCTCTTACTATTATTTGTTGTAGTCTACTTCTCATGCCAGTGACCATATTCCAACACATGTCAGTGCCTCGCATTATCTCCCAGGTTGAAGTAACAACTTCATCTAAATTAGACCTAGATCTCACATTCGATGGATCCCAATTGAGCACCATATGTCCCCATAGATTTTCGATGGGGTTTAAATCAGGGCTTTTAGAAGGCCAGTCAATAACTGTCAAGGATTCTTGCTTGTTAAACCATTCTTGCACAATATGGGCGCGATGCACAGCGCAATTGTCATGGACAAAGTATATATGCTCATCCGGATATACAGTTCGTACGGTTGGTAACATGACGTTCTGTAAAATATCCAAGTATCCTTGAGCAGTGTTGCGAGCACTCACTTGCACTAATTCACCGGGGCCCATCGACGACATCCATCCCCAATATCCCAAAGTAATACGGCCACTACACCTGCACGGTAGAATGTTTGCTAAACTATATCGTTCATTATTTCTTCTCCACAGTATTTTACGCCCATCCTTGTCTGATCTAAAAGTCTTTTCATCACTAAAAACAACAACATTATTACACCAATCAAAGTCCAAATATTCACGGGCAAACCGCACTCTGTCTTCACGATGCTCATTAGACATCATAATCTTCTTCGCTGGTCTCCGACATCTTAAACCATCAGCTCGTAAGTGATTGCGAACTGTTTGTAGTGTTACATTATGAAGTGTCGCCGTAGACCGGGTGCTGGCAAACGGATTGCTGTTATGCGCTGCAATGATGTCGCGATGGCGATCAGATGCAGCTGTGTAGGCTACAGGCTGTGGGCCTGGTCGACGACTTTCAACATGTCCAGAATCTGCATACCTATGAACCCACAGTTGCACTGTTCTTCTCTGTAAAATAAGAAAAAAATACAATGAAGTAGTAACACAAGGTATAATTATAATCATAATTTATAAAAAACCTTCAAATTTATTTTTTATATGCATAACTCACCGATATCATTAAACGTCGTGCTATCTCGCTAATTGAAATGTTTTGTTCATACAAAACAATGATTTCCGCCTTTTTAAAAGTGGATAGATGACTTTCCATGATAGATAACAAATCTCAATCACAATTTACAAGGAACGAAATGCAATACAACTAATGCTGAGAGCGCGCAGACGCAAAACAATTTTAAAGAGGGTAGCTGTTACATTTTAAATAAAGAAGGTAGACTATGGCCTTTTTACCGGGCAAGTTTACAACTCTTCGAACTCTAGTTTGGTTAAACAATTGTAATCAATTTATATTCGATGCTATGTGAATTTAATAATACTCGTAGCTTCTAAAAAATAATTTCCTTTGAGGGATCGAACCTTTATCTACATATCGTAATTCTAGCACCTAATCCACTAGGCTATCGACTACTTTGCATAAAGCTGTGAAAACTTGCGTCATAATCAATGAATGTATGGGATCAGAAAAACGCACACAGACGCGACATTAACACGAATACTGTGTTAGTGTGCATTGCTAATCGTAGCTATTGGCAACGTTACGCACACAAAGACTGGTGTTTGTGTGCCCTGCAAACCGATCTTCTTTGTCGTGTGTACATACCTTATAATAAATACAAGCTGCTGAATAGTAGAACAATCAGTTGATTCATCTGCCTGAATTGCAATAAACTCTGCATTTTTAATATGAATCTGTATTTCCGATCTGCATACTTCATAGATAGCATCCAAAATATCATTCTGTATTGTTTTGGACGTACCTTTAAAAACAGAGCTGCTGGATAAATGCTGTTTCATAGCCAAATCGATCTTTGATACAAAATCAACCAAACCTCTATAGATACCGGGATTCAGGGATTCCGTAGATTCATCATGCCCGCGTAAGGCAACTTGAAACGCACCACAGAACACAACGCAATCTATTAAACGCCGTAAAATATATCGATTTTCATCAACACGTTCATTGAACTATCTAATAGATTTTCGATACGCAGAATCAAGCGCCTTACGAATATCTTGTCGTCCGATAGATGCTAATTGGACTTCATATGAGATCGAGATTGCGAATACTTTTTCACTTTTATTGAAAGATGCGCTAAATCATCAACACCGGTTTCTGTCCATGCAGATTCACCACCACCACTAGCAGCAAACACCAAACACGGGAAACAAAACAATTTATTGCTGTCTACACATCCACACAGCCAAGGGGTTTTTAAATATTGTTCTGATTTGAAAACTCGCGTAAACGTTTTACTTTTCGTACCACATTTTTGGGTAAGTCCTAGTTCAGGCCGTGGTGGGCCCTTCGACTTTAGTTCGAGACGCTTTTCGAGGGTCTTTTCACAGTTTTTAATAAAAGTGACACTATATTGTTCCATCTTTCACTCGATTGTAACACACAACACTCACACAAACTGTTTTTAGTATTTATTTATTGCGAAATGTCCTGAAATAACTGGCGCAAAACAGACAGACAGACTTATCACAACAATCAAACGTGTCGTACGTTTGATTGTTGTGATAAGAGCGGCAACAACGCATAGGTACTTCACCGCGCCGCCGCTCTCGTTTTGTCAGCGCCCAGCAACCACACCGCGATCTGGCAACGTCGCGCGGAGCGGCGCTCCGGAGTAGCAAATTTTCTCATAGAAATCTTTTGTTCGCGCCGGACTGTTGTAAAAATTCTCTTTCGCACGCACTGAATACAGGGCTAGGCATTGTACTGAAATTGGTTTCATAGGAGCGCAATCGCTGGCGCTCCAATCGAATTTACTTGACATGGCGCCAAACATCAACGTTGTGGGCGTAGGTAATTGTTTACTATTGAGCGTCTATACGCATATTAGAATGTCTAGGTAGGTATAGGGTTATAGGTAAGTAATATGAAAAATAATAATACAGTAGGTAATTTTGGTAGAGTAGGAGTGCACTGCACCAGCGCTCCATAAGACGAGCCGCCTCTGCTATCAATGAACCTCGCCAAAACTAAGTTTATGGTGGTTTCCAGAAAAGAAGACTTGAACCCAAAAATCACGGTGGCAGGTACTTCTTTGGAGAGAGTCACTAAATACAAGTACCTAGGCACATGGGTGACTGAAGCATGGGAGTCCGAAACTGAAGTAAGGGTCCGAATCGAAATTGCTCGTGCGTCTTTCAACAAAATGAGAAAGGTACTCTGCAACAAAGAAATTAATTAGTCTACACCTCCGAAGTAGGATGCTTCAATGTTACATCTGGCCAGTTGTAATGTATGGTTGCGAAGCTTGGACCTTTAAGGAGGCAACCATTAAGAAACTGGACGCCTTTGAAATGCGGTGTTAGCGAAGAATGCTGAGAATAAGCTGGGTCCATAGGGTCACGAATGAAGAAGTTCTACGGCGCGCCAAACGATCCCGAAAACTCACTTTGATCATTAAAAAGAAGAAAATAAGTTACTTGGGACATGTGCTTCGACACGTACAGTACCGACTTCTTCAAGTCATCATGATGGGCAAGGTCGAGGGGAAAGACGCGCTGGCAGAAGGAGGAAATCGTGGCTCCGCAACATCAGAGAATGGACGGGAGTGGCCAGCGTAGAACAGCTGATGCGCTTGGCGATGAAAAAGAAGGAATATAAGGAGCTGACCGCCAACCTCCAGTAGTGGAGAGGCACAATAAGAAGAAGTATAATAGATATTTGTATGCCAAGTGGCTGAAAATAGCGAACCCATACAAAACATCAATCTTAACCAGATTTTTACCAACCGATGTATCATTTATTTATCACAATTAAACAAATTGATTTAAAACAACGCCACCTCCATTTACTGTGCGTTCAAGAATAAAAAAACATGGAGGTTATGTAAATACTGATTTCTAATGAGCAATAATCCATTACCGAAACGTTTCCTTTTCAGGTTCTCTTCTCAAAAGAGATTCTGACAAAGAGGTCACACTTGACACTGGCATAATGAATGACCTCCAAAGAGGGCGGACGACATTAATTTAGAAAGTAGGTAGAAACAAAAGAAGCAAAAAACAAATTGTTTTCCTCTGTTACCGTTAGTAAAACTACATTCCAACGCTTTCTGTGGTTTTCTGTGTATGGTTTAAAAAATCCTATATTTCTTAGTTACCTTGGAATTGATCTCTTTGGACTTGATTTTGCCCAGGGATGAAATATCCTGGGCAAAATCAAGTCCGAATCACTGCAACATATTATGCCAGATGTGTACTATTATAATTTGATGCGTGAAGACCGCTCTCAATATCAATTTAAAGTAAACATGTGGACTGGAGTTTAAAATGCCAAAGTTTTTGAACCGATTGAGTTGCCTCCAACATTGTATGGAGAAAACTACCTACATTTTTTTACAGAATGATCTGCCAACTTATTGTAGGAATTGCCACTCGAAATCTACAGGGATATGTGATATCAACAAGACGGCTGCCCAGTAGGGGAATATTTGGATCAAGAATATCCCAGAAGTTGGATTAGCCGTGAGGGACAAATTGTATGGCCAGGTCGGTCTCCGGATCTGAACCCAATTGTTTTTTTTTACTGGAGCTGTACTTTTTTACATAAAAGAAAACGTTTATGCAAAACAAATTCAAAATATCAGTAATCTCCGCCACAAAATTGCTCAAGCTACAGAAGACATCAATGCAGCGAGTTACGCTAGGCTAATAAAAATATATTTAAAAAAAAAATGTAGAGCCTGCAATCGTGCTGGAGGCAAACAATTTGAATATTCACTCATGTGAAGTAAAATGGACTTTTAAAATATCACTAATTAATGTAACTCTTTTTATTTTACTCTAATCTAGTCATATTTTTCCCATTCTTGAACTTACCTAAAATGTAAAGGTGTTGTTATGGTGTTCAACTTGTGTTGGTAATATTTTTAACAGTTTTTGGCAAGAAACTAGTAAGTACCTTTTCAAAATCCTTACTATATAGGCCAATTTTTGAATATTTTTTTCGAGGGAATAGCATATGTTTTTTCCGTTATGATGAGTCAAAGTTGAATCACAAAATTTTCTCAAACCACGATACAACCAAACTACGTAATTTTTTATCAATCTGAAGAAACATTCTGCTCAATTTGTGATTGTTATCAATAGTAGGGTTATTATGTATTTAGTATGTGTTCGATTCCAAATCGATATTCGATCGATGGTTTCTGAACGGTCATTTTAATTTGACGTTAGCTGTCAATCTGGCAGTTTTGACAACTGACAGACGATAGCCCTCGCAATGTAAACGCGTTTTGATTAGGGTGTTGAAATTAAATCGCAGGGCATCTGGAATGAATTCGGGATTCCCTCAGGATTGTTAATATAGCTGAGTGTGCCGTTGCCTCTCAAACCAGATAAAGTTCGGATTTTCGTGCTCGATTTGTATTTACCAGTAGAAACATAACCTGTGTTGGACACTGTGCTCACCACGCTGGCCCGCCAGTCATACCTGGTTGGCTGAAGAACCTGTCTACCAAGAAGAGCCTAGGGTGCGCCCGGGCCTTGCAGAGAGACAGGAGGTTGACGGGACCGAAGCACAGACCAGGTTAGATCTACCCCACATAACTTCAGCTCGGTGAATCGCCGACGTTCATCACTTCTTGGCACCTGATCGTCACGCTACCTCGTAGCTCATGGGCCCCTACAAGGTCATTAGGTGCTGAGAAGCCTGAACAATGTGTATCGTTATCTAGTACCCAAGATACAGGGAATCCTAGTTTGGGGCTAGATCAATGTGTGTAAATAGTGTCCAAGGTATTATTATTATTATTATTATGATTTTGTTAGGTAAAACATCGTAGGAGACCTGCTAAGTTAATTAGCACAGTAACAAACTATCCGATAAGGGATGTTGATTTTTTAAATAAGCCAATATTTTTTGAACCAAGTGTCATAGTTTATTTTTTTATTTTATCAGATTTCGTTTAAGCTGGGCTAACCTAGTGCCCGCTTGACGTAAAGTTACGGGACACCCTCTAAAATTTACAAAGGCGAGTTTTCTTCCAGCAAACCAAGTTTATTCCATAAACTTAGTGCACAAACAATTATGCTTGCCGGTTTATAGGTACTTCGTGATATGTTTCAGTCGTGGTCTAAACTTCATGCAAGATTGTATCGCGTAGACGTAGTTAACCGACTTTGTGCCGAGTCTATCTGTCCACGCATCTGTGTCAGGACATTGCGACAATTTACTGGGACGAGCAGAGAAAATAAAACTTATTTTATTACTCCATCAAATGTAGCAAGCAACGCAATAGACTCATCGGCAGTTCTAGCTTTGCTCTGCTTTATTTGGCTTTTTTACGAGTGTAGGTCGCCGTGGTAAAATGCAAACTGAATACACATAGCGTTACACCTTTTCCTCTATAGGGTGGCAGAGGCACAATAGCGCCCACGTTTGGCCAGCTAGTCAATACCTGCTAATGCTAGCCCATCAAAGCAAAGCTAATATACGTATTTAGAATAAAATGAATGAATCCCGCGTATTTAAAATCCTTAAAATTAACTCAACTCAGTAACGGTATTAATAATATATCATTTAACAAAACATTTCATTTACGTACAGGCACATACATTGCTTCTGGCCACACACTAGGATACACTGTGTCGTGGGAACCAGCAAAAACAGCTACGTCACAAACAACAATTTCTACACCTAATTTATAAAAAATAAATAAATGTAAATGTAGCCCATTAATTTCCCCACCGAGGGGCACCGAGGCCTGTGCCCGGATACGAGTAAGATTGAGCCATACTCCACTACGCTGGCTCAGTGCGGGTGTTATGGGGGGTTTACAGTTACTACCAGCAATAGTAGCCGGGACCTACAAATTAAAGTGTCTTCCGAAACATGGAACGTCCGATAATGTGCTGAACCTCTCAAAAACCGAGGGTAGTTGAGACGGGTTGCGATGGCAATAAAATTTAAAACCTTCAACGGAAAACTGGCGTTATCTAACGCCGGTGGTATTCCAGATAAATTAATTATCTCATTCGTACACGGTTAGTACCGGTTTTGAACCTGAACCTCTTGCGTGAGAAGCAAGCGTGACACCCACTAGACCACTGAGCAATGTGATGTAACTTAATTAAATATACATAGTCATTTAGTTATGTATATTTGGAAGTAATTAATTTACGGTGGTGCGTGCTCGGCAGCAGTAAATGATGGGCGTATATCACTAAGGTTTATCGATTTCCAAGTGTTCAGTAGCTATTATTATTTAATACGCAATAAAATGGTGTACAGAGAGATGAGTGCGAATACTGGTTCATTAATATTCATCGTTGAATTATTCCTTTCATTGTCTTGGCGAAATGAATTGAGATCTGAGCAGAAATATATGAGAATGACGTAAAATATGAGCTGTTTTGGGTATCGGTCATGCTAAAAATACATGCTACTTTTTAATTTATTTTATGAAGTTTAAAAAAAACTAATTTGAATATTTCGGGTAATGGATGAATTATTTTTTTAATAATTTTTAAAATAACTCCCCTTATGACGGTGCACAGTTTTGAACGGCTGTACTTGTGGCTGGTTGTTTCAGATAATAAAACAAAATAAAACCGGTCAAGTGCGAGTAGGACGTCGACCTGCACACGAAGGGTTCCATAACATTGTACACGGAAAAACGTAAAACGGCAGTATTTTATACTAGTATACCTTTTTAATTCTTAATATTAAAATATTAATTACTAGGTAGGACTACACTCAAGGCCGTACATCTAAACATTGAAAAAGAGTTTTGTGTATGCAGTATGTAATTTTTGAACTATGTACTCAGGTTAACGAAACTTATTTACAGAAATATTTTATACAAACTTATTTAAAGAAAAAATTAAGTAATTTATTTACAGAAATAATATCAATTATAATAAAAAACCTAATATAAATTATAATTCGAATGAGCAATTATTAATCTTATAATGGCAAATAACTAAGCACACAACCCATTACCCGCAGTTCAAGATCTTTTCCGATAATATCGGGAGAGGTACACGGCTAAACAAATAAAACAAAATGGCTAAGAAAATGGCCATACAAATAATCTCTTGTATGGGTACTATAATTTGTCCACTCTTTTAATGATATTTAGATATTTTCTTATTGCGTACATAATAAGCAATATTTTTCATTGCAAACGTCAAAAATGTACATCTGTCAAAAAACCATTAATAGAGTGGACAAAGTATACTTTTAATTCTTAAAAACCCCGTATGTTTTATTATTTGTTGTTGTAGTGGCTCACTCTCTGCGAAAATTTAATTTCGGTTGATGCGGTAGAGCCCGTTTAGTAATAGCGCCCTCGGGTACGGAACCCTAAAAACTATTTAAAATCAAAATCAAAAAATCTAAATAATTTATTTCACCTAAGTACATGAATGCAGTAAATCATATTGTGAAAAGCTTTAGAGTTGAAGAGATGTTCTATTTAAGCAAGGGAATCAAAAATGATTGGCTTGTGGCTCCCGCACTAGGCACAGCCTGTATCGAGACTTTGCTCATGAGTTTCTTCATGGTTTGCTGCAATACAAACCGTGAAGACGTGTTACTTTTACATAATTTGTTTTAGGATAATTAGTTTCTATGTTGTTTTAATGTCGCGGGAACCTCTACTGTTTATAATGTTTGGTATAAATGATGGTAGCAGGTTAAAAACATTAGTTTCCATATAAAATAGCAAAGTAGATATGTTAATAAGTAACAGGTGATTTAAACATGATAAATTAAGCTAGAAGACGAAAAATTATGATGGTTATGCAGCACTTTCTTCAGCATTTTTCAGTCTGATTATAGTTCATGCCAAGAAGCCATTGTTGTATTTTGTATTTAGCTTCAGATGGTGAGGCGTGTTTGATGTCACATGCTTGAACGACCTTATTGTAAATATGCGGATGCAGAAATCGGCCGGCAGAGAGCCTGCCGATGCATGTTAAGGGAGACTCTAAGAATAAATAGTTGGCGGATCGTCAATGTTTTACATTCTTTGTAAAGACTTTCAGGACGTGTAGTACATTTTAGGCTTCCTGTATACCGGGCGCCACGACTAAAGAGCTTTGTCCTTGAATGCGCAGTAGTCACTTTTCACAAGTGTTTGGCGCGGGGAAGTGAGGAGCGACGGGGGCGGTAGTCAGCGCCGGCACCTGATTCGTTGATCAGTCGCTTCCCGATGCCCGCACCGAAAGCACGTCTCGAAGCTTCTTGAGTACAGTCGCATACAATATTACCCAACGTTATCTTTCGCCCCGGTCGAATTACAAATTATTAGTCAGCGGGAAGAAAAGAGTGTGCAGGACTATTACTACAAGTATCTATATTCACTAGGCCCTAGTGACTAGGGGCATTCTATGCTAGGGGGTTATTTATATATAGGTTTCAACCTTGACGTTAACAAATGTTGTCAATAGAGAGTACCTATAGTTTATTTGACACAAAGTCCATTATTTACATCGGCTAATATCCCAATCAACAAAATATCAAACAGAGAAAAAATAGAAGTGAAGAAAGTCCTGAACACTCATTCCTTCACACTAACCCTAAAAACGCACTTCGGAATTATGCCGCGACTGTACACATGCGCAGTAATCCCCGCCAGTTTCTCCGAGAGCTCTTTATTCGTGGCGCCGAGTGTACCTAACTTTTAATATGGATCTCTGAGCTCTTTCAATGGTGATCATGTTAGTTTTGTAAGACCCTCCCCAGATCGAGATGCGGTAGCCCAGTACTGATTGGCACAGGGTCAGGTATACACGTCGCATAATCTCTGCGCTGGCTCCATTCCTCAAGAGCTTCATAATCATTATGATTCTCCTAGCTCTGGCTATGTGTTTGGCGAAGGAGAGCTTTTTTTTTTCAATATTATTATATCAATATTTGCTTAGTTTCCTACTAACATATGACTTATCGACTGACAGGAAAACTGTTGACACTTGACAGTTTTATAAGACAGCCAACTTATAGGCAAAGGTGATTTGAATGTTCTTTACGGATATTTCAGTAATCCTGTAATATGTTTTGACGGGACTAACATAATTTGGTTAGGAACACAATTATGTCGAAATGGTCTTCTCAGTTTGGTATACCTCGCGCCACGAGTTATGTGCGTTGGCCTTGAATGCGCAGTAGCCACTTTTCAATACCTGTACATATATGCACAATAATTCCTGCCAACGTAGCCCAGCGCTCTTAATTCGTGGCGCGAGGTATACCAAACTGAGAAGACCATTTCAACCCTTTATACCCTTGTTTTTTTAAAATGCCCAATTGAGCCTTAAAGTCAATTGCGCCTTAAAGTCGGGTGGCCCTAATGCGTAGAGGGACTAAATCGCGGACTAAACATCATATTAAAGTTGCGTTGTGACTATGACTGAGTTAGTCTATTGGACTTCGTATCGCAGCTAAATCTGTATCAGTCTAACAGGTAACTGGCTAAACATGGGACCAACTGTGCCTTGCCAGTCAGTATGGGAAAACGCGTGACGCTGATGACGTATGAGATCACCTAGTCTGAGTTAAGATCATACTAAAACGTGTTAAGCAGAAAATGAGAAGGTACAAGGATTACATAGACTTAGAAGATTAGCATTTAAAATCTCTTGGAAAGCCGTGTAATCTATATACATTGAAAATTCTTAAGTCTTACAATTTTCTAGATATAATAATAATTTTATACCTATATTGTAAAAAACCCTCAATTATTCATAGTTTCAGCTTTGGGCTAGCCCCCTGCCATGCGAAATGGACTACAGGTAACTCGCTAAACATGTGACCAACTGTGCCTTGCCAGTCAGTATGGGAAAAGGCGTGACGCCGATGACGTATGAGATCCCCTAGTCTGAGTTAAGATCATACTAAAACGTGATAAGCAGAAAATCAGAAGAGTACAAGGATCACATAGACTTAGTAGATTGGCATTTGAAATCTCTTGGAAAGCCGTGTAATCTTCATACATTGAGAATTCTAAAGATTTTAGTCGTACAATTTTCAAACAAAATTATTTTATTAGCATTGGAAAACCAACAGCTATCTTTAAATAAAATAAAATTATTCACAACATGTCGTTATTTGAATAAAGTTAAGAAGTCTATGGATATCTTTGCCTTCCTCTCTTCTAACCTATATTGCGTTAGGTCTAACTAGCTATATTGCTACCTCGACTTACGCCGAGTCATAATGCGATGTAGTTTATCTACGCATTAGGACTACCCTTCTAGAAGGCAAGCTAGCTGTACGAGGCGCTATTCAGAGTCGAAGGGTTACAACACTGAGGATTACCTTGAGCAGATGGAAAAGCTGCGCCCGTCAATAGATAAATCTTGGTTGGCCAAGTCAAAGTAATTTAATTAGGTAGACGTTCATTGTGATGTCACAAAAGATTTGGCTATTCATTAGAACGCTCCCTGGCAACACTCTGAATGTAAAATATCTTTACTAGAAGCCTTTGAGAGTATATCAGTTAATGTAATTTTTTTCCTCTGGATAAATATTTTGGTGACACGTTTATACTCAAGGCTATATCCCAATTAGGGGTAGCCAGAGATGCAAAAGCACACAAGGGAAACATGCACTGTCCTTTTAGACCCACTACTACGAAGCCTAGTCGAAAATATTGTCTGAATAACTTTGACAACTCCATATAAAGTAAGAAGTGGCCTTATAATGAAAGAATAGTAAATAAAGATAATACTACTCTGTGACCGGGAAATTTCCGGTTTTTTTTTTCGTCCCCTCGCATCACACCTTGACCCTTGAAGTTTTTAATAATCCGTCAGCATTTTCTTTCAATACCACATAAAACTTTATAAATGCACCTGGAGTATGAAAGTAACATCCGGACACATCCAGACATTTGAAAGCATTTTGGCCCAATCCTGAAACGGAGACGCTTCGCTCGGTCGGTCTATAAAGCACGATTTTGCGAGACAGCCCATCGGCGCAGCTATGGAGATTTAAGATTTCCTCACAAATCGTCGTTGGAAGTGGAAATCATACCATCACCGCTAGAACGTCTATATCGCTATCAAAATTGGATCTTGACCCAGAACAGTATCACGAAGATACAAGTGCTTTAGAGATCAGCCGAGGACAGTATTCTAAACATCAATCTAAGAGACAGACAAAGCAATAAAGATAGGTTAGGTTATGCGATAGGTTCCGCTTTATGCGACGGAAAACTAAACCTAATTGAAGCAGCAAAACTCGCCTATCAGCTCAAGTGGAGATGGCACGTGGCTCGAACGACAGATGGTCGGTGGACAGAGCCAGTCCTACACTGGTACAAGGACAAGAGGCCAAGAGGGTGACCGCGGCAGCGCTGGCAGGACGACATCGAGGACGAAGGCGGGGTGACCTGGAGTAGCTTGGCGAAGGATAGATCACTGTGGAGACTGATGGAGGAGGCCTACACCCGAAAATGGTGTCGCAATCCCAATCAAACAGTTGAATAACATACAATCAAACAGTTGAGCCACAGCGTCACGCCTTTCCCAAAAGGGATGGCAGAGGCACAATTGTGCCCAATTTTAGTCAGCTATTCAATACTCCATTGTGCGTGACAGGGTTAAGCCCATCGAGCCAGCTGTGATTGAAGGTTTCATATTGATATGTGAAATTATTTGAAATTTATGTTAGTGTGTTATATCATAATTTCCATGCTGTATTTATTCGTTTATTTTAAAAATGAATCTATAATCTATTCTTTACATGTTATTTGAAACATTTATTTATTTGGGAAATATATCTCTTTATTATTATTATTATTGGTATTTGGTCTGCACCGAATTCGAACCAGTATCTCCTGCGGGAGAAGCGAGCGTGAAACCACTAGACCACGGATCTAAAGATAATACTTATTTACTAAAACAAAGTGATATAATTCTTTTATAAAGACAATATCATTCAGATGTAAGCGATATAAATATTCTTTATCTAAACTTTAATCTCAAATTGGCGATTTATGAAGACACTAGCTGATGCCCGCAACTTTATCAGCGTGTTCCTAGGAATTATCACTAGCCGAGATAACGTTACCCTCCTTCTGGTGCAGTCGGATAAAAACTATACTATACGTTAATCTAGCTCATAAACTACCTCTGTGCTAAATTTCATTCAAATTCGTTGAGCCGTTTTAGCGTGATTGAGGCACAAACACACAAACATCTAAACATCCAAACATCCAACCATCCTAACATCGCTACTTTCACATTTATAATATTAGTTAGATTAGTTAGATTGTCAGTTATCCACGTCCGAACAACATTCCTGCCGCTCCAGCCGCCATGTTTGATCGCCGGGACGCGCCGCCTCCGACAAACTCTGCATTTTTGCAAACACACTCGCAGCTCACAAACAAACGCCACGAGCACAAATATCTGCTATTGTTTTGGCCATCTGCTTGTTTGAAAACACCGCCATTATGATGCAGCTGCTGCGTATTATTAAAATACCATTGTATGACATACAACACCAAACAAATACTTACATTTTATCGTGACGAGAAATTCTTTTCGAGCCAAGATGTGTGCATATTACACAAAGCAGTTTCTCGTTACGTTCTCTTATTGCACTTTCGCAATTTACGTTCTGTTTCGAAGACGGGTTGCTGAAAGGTGATATACCTTTAGTAGAGGTGTAGCAGTCGCCTTCTTTCCTTTGGAGAGCGGTATCTGTATGTCGCTGTCTGTTTTCCGTCTGGCTTTATTTTTAGAGAGGGTAATATGCAATCTCTCGTCTTGTGGTCGATAGTGCTCATATTTCCCGACTTTCCGAGTTGTTGCATGGCGACGGGAACTACTCGAGCAGACGCGTCCCTAATAGGGAAAAACTTGATGAGAGGCCTAAGTACTGTGCAGGTTTCACAATGCGAACAATGTCCAAATATTTTGATGATAGAATTCACTGTTATTATACGCCTTACATCCAGAATTCAAGGTAGGTACTGTACAAGTTAGATCTCGCCCGTGAGTAATTATAGAACCATGAATAATTCGATTTATTCGTACACAGTACCCGGGTATCCTAGCAAGCCCGGTTCAAACGGAGAGCTCTAGTACATTTATGTGCGATGTTTCGATGTTGGGCGAGCGGGCTCGTTACTATGGTGTCTGTTCAAGCTGCCAAATGATTTAACAAGTCTTCAAAGTATCACGAAATTAAATGGTTCGATTATCTTATTTTTAAAAACACAGTTTTAACAATATTTTATTTCTTATACTCCAGCAAAATTCAAATTGCCAATAGGGTCAAGGGTTAATTGAGATAATAGGCTCGAAACTTGTAAAAATCCTTTATTTGGGCATCCCTAATGTTGTTACAAAAGTCAGAATAAATCGCGAGGATCAAAAGTGACAAACATAGGATTTTGATAAATATCACGCTTCCTATCGTTCCAATAAGCATTGCATTTGAATAAGAATTGTAGGGCTTCAAATTTTTAATAAAAAGTATTTATTATCACCATAACATATAAAATAACTGACAGTTATGAGACACAAGATTAAAGTAAGTGGTGTAAGAGTGACTTTTCTGGTCTTCGGTGTCCCCTACACTAGGCAACGCCCGTATCGCAGGGGGCCCGTATTGCATTCTTAATATTGTCTCGAAAGTCACCATAAATGGCGCACAACAATTATGTCGACTTAAAATGCAGGTACTTCTGCCAGTGCTTGATAGGGTCAAGATACCTATGCTATATTAGGTATTTAGACCTATTAACCGCTAGGAATGATAATTTTGTCGTCCGGGGCGTCATTAGGTCGAAACACATCAATTTTTAAAACTGTTTAGAGTCCTCGTTGTAGTCACGAATATGTGTCTCTTTCATACCTAGAAATCCCTCCAAGTTATGCACTTCTCACCAGAGTACACCACATTTTGCTCCCGCACTGACCGAAAGCGGTTGTACCAGGTCTATTGACCTCATAACGCAGCGAACGTGTTTGCCGTTTTTTTGTAATTGACCTATAGACTTTCCTGCGATGGTTCTTAGCCAAGTTTCAATAAAATCAGTTCAGTGGATGGAATGCTAAGAGCCTAACAAGGAAACCAGTAAACCAAATCGACTTTTAAGGATTCATTTACGATGTTAGAGTTGTTTTAAATTTTAAATTGATAGTTGTTGTAACTGGCAACACATGGTAGGGTCGACGTTGGCGACGAGTGTTTGCGGCGCAAACAGCCTGCAGTCGAGGAGGCGGCAAATATTCCTCCAGTGGCACTCACCTGAGATACCGTGGTCCATCCACCTCAGCTACCCCGCACCCCGCGACCACCACCGCTCATACTGCACACACAGCAGCACACGCAAATATTTTTATCCACCTGGTTTTCGGAATTGGCTACCTAATATGTGTTTATTATTCAATGGTGTCTTGGAAAACGATATTGCAATACTGAAAATTCAGCCAAAGGAACCGATGCTTAGAAGAAAATGTAACAAAGAGAGTAAAACGAACAAAGTCGATATCCTTGATACATTCGAACGAACCCTACCTACACCTATGTACATCTTTTTAACTTAATGGCCCATAAAGTGGTAATTGATAGCTTACAGAGGTTCCCGAATATTCGTTACGAGGCTGTTCAACTGTTTTATCTATTTCATTCCCTTTGATGGGAGTGCCCTACAATAGCAGATGACACTCAAATGTGCTTTGAAAACAAGTGCACTCGTGTTTGAATATATCAAAACAATAGCCCAAATATTTTCATCGGGTAAATGTCACCAGTTTGTTTTTCCGAAGGTACCTTAGATATGGAATCTTGTAGGATTTTGGAGGCAACTCCACGATACGTCATTTTAATTCATCACATTTTTCAGATTAATTATATAAAAAAAAAAAAAAAAAACTTAAGTCGACTTCAAATGAACTCAAAAAAGTAACCACCCAACCCAAAAATCGTGCTCAGGAACAAAATTTTATTTTAAGTTCGGTGCCAGGCCTTGTGAAAGAATATAGAGTATATAGTTATATAGACCTCAAAAAATAAGTTTGGTACCTACGTTTCAATTGGTTTGGGTAGTTAATTTGTTGTATTTGTAAAAATATTATTTCGTACTTTTGAGACAATTATCAGAATACTCTTAATTTATAAACTTTATGCAATTAATTATTTAACACACAAAAATACATTTTCATATTTTTTCATATTCTTTATTGTACATAAATCTTAATAGTAAGGTAATAAAACATTTTATGAGCAAAGGCGAGCTTATCTCTAAAGAGAGATTTCTACCAGCAAACCTAGGCAGGACAGGAAAAATTGTGCAACAGAAGAGTCCTAGTGCGCAATAAAACTGTACACATCGAATTGTTTACAACTAAAACATAATAATGTAATAAATTATATAAACTAAATAAAATACTAAAGCACAAAAATAAAATATATATCAAACATATATTACTTATACTATACATATGTAAAAGTACCTATCACGAAAGAGAAAGGTACTCTTGCTCTTTCAATCTTGTCTCAAAAGTGAAAATTGAGTGACTATCTCTAATAGCGCAGGGAAGTGCGTTCCACAGTCGGATCGCCGTTAACCGAAACGAGTTTTTGTAAGCGGCAGTGTTAAGCCGAGGAGTAGAAAGGAGACACATAAGTTTCGTCAATTTAAATTTAAATACAATGAAATTAACAATTAATCAATAAAAATTAAATAAAACACAAAAATAAACAATTACCCGAATAAACCACCCCGAAATAGACAATGCCGAGGCAAAGATTCCCAAAACGCTGGCAGCATTCCCCCGCTGCACGGCCAGGGAGATCATCAAAAATGCGCCAGAGTGGTAGCCAAAACCTATATCCCTTAGGCGGCGTACCAAGTCCTTAACAAACATTTTTCTTTGTGTCCCCCAAACCCCAGTCTCTCCAGCGCAAAAGCACAAAAACGTAATTGCCCATGAGTTAATGCGTATCTGGATGCCGATATTGCGTGAGATTATTTGGAGTCGACTTATTTTTATAATAAATATTATTTCATATTTTTTTAGTTTTATGGAAATACTTGAAATGACAACTCTTTCATGGGCCACCTGTCAGTCTTTTAAGAACTGCGGGAAACCCCTTACGCCTCCATGTTTCTTGCACTCCTATTATTTTCACAACTTCAGAAAGGATCAAACACTACCAATTTGTCATGCTTTCCAGCTGTCCTTTTTCGGTTCTATTTTTCATAATTTGAAAAGTAAAGAACCGATTCTGATAAAATTGCTTTTCCTAGTTTTTTATCATCCCTTTGTTGCCCATTTCGTACTAATAAGCTAAACTACCATAATTGCACTTAACAGTCCGTATCTTAATAATTCAGCAAGTTAAAAACATAAAAAAACCGAGTTCAAGGTCAAGCCCTATTTCTTCCCCCCGGTCGGGATGCGAATGAGGTCTATGTACATGAAAAGTCCTCATCAAAGCTTTTTCTGCACAAACCAAAACGTCGTCTGTGTAAATATTTTTTGTTTTCGATGATTTTTTCAAAAAGAGCTTGACCAATTTTGATAAAATTTATATGGGACGACTTCGAAAGTATGACCTACCAATCAAAACAATAATCATCAAAATTGATTGATAATTGACGGAGTAATCGCGTAACAAACACACAAAAAAAAAACAGTCGAACTGAGAATCTTTTTGAAGTGGGTTCCAAACTACTAAACCGATTTTGGTAAAAATTGCACTTCCATTTTTCACTTGGAGTAAACGTGAAAAATACATGAAGACTGACATATGTACTTACACATATGCAATTTTGTATACTTGTCTGGAAGCCGTAACAGAACACGTGTAAATAATACCTAATACCTTGGACACTATTTACACACATTGATCTAGCCCCAAACTAGGTTTCCCTGTATCTTGGGTACTAGACAACGATACACATACTTATATAGATAAATATAATACTTAGATAGATAAACAACCATGACTAGGGTACAAATATCCGTTCTCATCAAACAAATATTGCCCCCACCGGGACTGGAACCCGGGACCCTTGACTTCGTAGGCAGGGTCACTGCCGACTCGGGCATTCGGTTCGTCAAATCATCATCATCAAATTTTTTGGGTTTTTGATATTGAGAACCTCTCCATGTTTGAAGCCGGATATAATTTCGTAGTTCCGATTTACCGCCACAGCTCAGCGTTTGACCATATTAGTTAGGCTATGGGTTTTTAAAAAAATAGTAGGTACCGAGTAGGGTTGGGTTTCAGTAAAACGAATCGTGTGACTATGAAATGAAACCGCCGATGCGTGTAGGGATGTGCTGTAGTGCTGCAGTCATGCGTAACGAGGCTTATTCATTGTGAGTTAGTAATGTTTGCACACGAATGTGGTGAGCGGCGGAATGATATTGGTTAGGTCGTTAATTAATTTATCTACACACGTATCATAAACCCTCTTTTCTGCGTCTAAAAACCGCACGTTAAGACTATTATATAATGTAAAACTATTTGGCAAAAACTAATTTCTTCTCTGAAAATTTGTACATTGTGACCATAATGTACAAAAATTTGTCAAATTATGACATTCAAATTTCGAATACCGACGCCCGCCTGCGTGCCGCCCCTAGTTTGTCTGTGAAGTTCTACAGAACAAGCTTAACAACTGCAGAGCAATGATCAATGCCACAATGCCGGTCAAACATGCGGTTCCTGAACACATACAAGAGAGCTTATGATATGTGTGTAGATAAACTAGTGTATGTAACTGTACATAATTAGGCAATAAAACTCTCGAGTGATATTAATATGAAACTCGCCTTCGGCTCGTTACATAACCCCACTCTCGAGTATTAATGACCTCCATTATGTAGAAGTCACATAAACTACTATTGTGCCCAGCGGTTAACCTTACAAAGGTATTTAAAAAAATCGTCGCGAAAAAGCCGATCTATAAGTCTAAAGATTCTTCAACAAATGTCTAATGTTCGTATAATGACTTGTTACTCAGTAACATAATTGATATAAAACAATATTGGGACAACGTAATACAGTTTATCAGTGATATCGTTAATCTTAAACAAAGTGTAAACAGGACGAAAATATTCCAATTAAACAAAAATACACTAATACTCTGCTGAAAATTGTTTTAAGCCTTCGGGGAGAAACGAAATAAGAAAACAGTAAAAGGAAAACCAATAAAAGTTGTTTTATTGGCCGGCGGGCATAGCACCTGCCTTGTAATGAGTTCCTACTTATTTTCAGAGCCGTGTTGGAACAACTCTACGTAATATAGCAATTTGAAAAAATCATAGCTTGTTTATTAAGTTAAGATTGTTGTTTCTGATCATGGCTTATCAATCAGCTATTTACCTCCACATAGGTTTTTTTAATAAGTGTATAACCCTGAAGTTTAATTATGACCTATGTAAATTAAATACTCTCATGTAAATGGATACTGTAATTTTAAAGTCTCTTAGCATTGATTGATGCATTCTTAACATCTTACTTTATAGTCTTTCGACTCAGGTCTAGCGTTCAAATCAATTATTTAGTAATTTTATACTAACTCTGGAGAGCGACAAAGTATACATGGTCGCTACAAATAGTGCGTCCAGAGACATCTTACGTCACACAACTTAGTATGCCAAGATGTGTGTCAGTTAAGGCATAAACAAGCGTCAATAATGCATATTTAGCTCAAATTGTAGGCCAACCTAGTTGGCAGAAGGATGTGGGATAAACATTTGTTATGTACAATTTATAAGAGAAGAACTTGCGCGGAAAACATAGACTATCTGTTATATTTATGTTGTGAAAATATTTGTTCCTGATATTCAATTAAATGGAAATTCGCTCGGAGACGAAGTCATTTTTCTATATGAGCTTATTATATTATTATATTTTTAAAGATATTAAAAGTTATTAAATTTTTATATAATTTGTCAACTCGCGGAGCTGCGAGGCTCATTCAGCGCTTGTTCAGAGCTGAAGGGTCGTATTATAATAGCATCCGGGAATTTGTGCGTTCCACCACCGGTGGTATTGGGGATTGATTTATTTTTGTGACGTTATTCACTTAAACCGTTTCCGCTTAGCTGCTGCAGCCGGCTGTCGAGCGAGGAGCGGGCGCCTACTTGCATTTACATAAAACGACCGTTCCCTTTAAATGGCGATTCCTTTGCGGACTTATGTCTGTAAAAATAAATTTAATTTACCAAATAGCGACACAGCATGCCATGTTTTTTTATCTGTATACGTCCATAAGCAATCTCCTTGCATAATTATTTTTTCTAGCCATCATTATACAATTGGTATTATTTCTTAATACATGGGATTGACGGATTCTACTGCGCAGAAGAATTCGCATGCACGTCTTTTATTTTATCACTTTATATCTCTAGATTCCGGAACTGCCACATGAGCACAGTTTTTGTTTTGTTAAAGTGGGGATGAACTAAAATAAAAGTTTGGAACTGTGGAAGCATGAGTCATGTGCTTCCATGTGCAGCTAGTGATAAGTTTCGAACAAGACCTGCGGTGTACTCGTAATAGCATGATGGATGCTTTTCTAACTTATTCATTTTCCATATTTTGTTGTTACATCTATTTAATTATAGCATTCCTACATTACATCGAAGTATCCATGGTAAAATAAGTACCTATACTACAAGGCAGCAATATTTTAAAATCTACATAAATGTAAATATTTAAAACAATGTTCTCATTCGTAGCAAGCTTGAAACATACTGCATATTTCTCTCCAACTATAAGTACAGTTAAAATTAAAACATGTTAACAATGACATGTACATAATGTCATTTGGGTGTGTAAATATTCCTAGTTGTTTACTTATGATGTGTGCATCTTACGTGCTCACATATTTCTGATCCTAATACGTCTCCTCGACTGAGCGGCGTAGACCGAAAGATTGTTGAACGGAATGAAAATGAAGCCTACCTATTATGGCATAGCAGTTCTAATTTCCATTGTAATCAATGGAATCCTAATGGATTATTCCAATATTTAATCCCGTGCCCGTGATGGACGCCGTTTGCCGCTAGGAGTATTTTCTTGGGCGATATCTTCGTCTTCGCCAATTCCTTTTGACCGAGTGCAAATTAAAATTTAATTAAACGTCACCGCATTCTTCTCTGTGGGGAGTAGTCGCTAGGTCGCTGTGAAATGAGGAGACTGGAGTGCTTGTTTAAAAAGTTTTATAAAAGCTTAGTTTTGATTTTTTTTGTTGTGAAATGGCAACAGAACTCGAAAGTATTATATTGTATGTTTTGTATCATTATTATTGTTAAGCTTGACTACTTAGTTCAAATTTAGATCAGCTTTGACTTACTGAATCTGTGCGATTCCCGATAGAGCTTAATTGCATGTCAACTCAGGCTGTTATTTTGTACTACAATTTTTTTGTGCACTCTCGTGAGTTGGAGAATACTAACGTGAACTTCTTCTAATCAAGATTTATTTAGCAGGTTTAGACCACAAATCGCTTCAAGAGTACAGAATAAACGTATAAAATGTTTACGGGAGTGTAAACTGCAACTGGTTACGATTCGCCAGAAGGGTGCTACAGATTAACGACCGCAAATATCAGGTCTGTGTAACTGTTGTATACGAGTAGTCGGTGATTGAGGTAAATTGTTATCGGGGCCCTGATTGAATGAGCAATAAATAACGGGAACCTCTCGCCGCTGACTCTCTGGAAGTCGGTCTGGAAGAATTAGCCGGCAGCCGTTGTGATGCCAATCTACGAGCCTGCCTCGGACCTAATGGACATACTCGCGCTTGTATCTCTATGTGCACGTATGTTCGTCATTCTTACACAATAGATAATAATTCAATTGATTACTGTAACCAATAGTTTTATTTTACGAGAAAATAATGTTAAATGGTCAACCAAAGTCCACAATTTTCATGTCACGGTGTGAACTTTCCGAATAACAATCACTAAAGAAAAGCTACTTTTATCATTTTCTCGTGTAACATTGTTTTTCGAGCGTCATAGCGAGACCGAAAAAGAATGGAAAACTTTTACAGATTTTATCATTAAGTGAACTTTTCGCAGGGCGGCTGTGTACACTTTGTCAAAGTTTGGCACCGCGCTCTCTGCAGAAAGGTGAGTGGGGGCGAATGAAAAAAAGTAAAGCCTTGCATGGATGTGCGTGCGTAGAGAAGTGTCGCGGCTCGGCTGTGTGCGGGGCTCGTGGGCGGCGGAGGCTCGGGCGGTGTGGGGCGGGTGTATCGACCGGTGCGCGGCGGCGGCGGTGGCGGCTGTGGCAGCGACGGCGGCGGCGGCGGCTGCTGGCGCGTGCGCCGCGCGGTGTCGCGTGCTCCGTGCAGCCTCCGCCGCCGCCGCCAGCCGCGCAGTCCGCAGCCGGTCGCCAGCCGAGCCGACCGACACGACCGAGCGTGTCCCAGCACGCCTCGCCACCCCGCGGTGTTTGACATTCACAGCCAGCGTGTGATAACAACCTCAAACCCCCTCTCCGATGGAATTGCTCCAGTGATAATATTGTGAAACTGTTTTAAAGTATATCCGATACTAGTAACATTCCGTTTAATGTTTTTGTCCTTGAAATTTATGTAGTTTATAGTGATAAGATATCGCACTTCCTGAATATTCTGAAGATTGTAATTCAATGTCCCGTCTGAAGACTGCTGGTAAAAAAATGTGAAGTGTGCATCGAGGAAAAAAGTAGTGTTTTTCTATTTATGATTCAAAGTGGTTGTGTATGTAGCTAAGGAAAAACAAGAGCATCGCAGCGCGACTCACGAGTTCACGGGTCGTTAATTCGGCGAAGGAGAAGCCGGAAAGGAGCGATCTTCGCTTTCGTCCGCTCATCGGAGTGATAAAATTTATGACAAACGGTAAGGAGGCAGTGATAAGGGTCGGGCCGCGTTATCGGCGAAGGCGGGCGGCGGCGAGGGCGGGCGGACGCTATATCATGCGCTTGTCGAACGCAACGCTGCCGACGCGTACTTAATTACAATTAAGGCCTTTCCGGCCACATCCCCTTTGAGAGCCATTATCAGACTACTAGTCGCCTCTGCTAACATGATTCATCACATTATACCGCCCTGCCCTCGAGAACGCTTTGGGATACGCGCCTAAACAAATGTTCGCTTTGGATCCAAGGTGGGCAAAGGTTAGAGTGGATACTTACCTACCTCAGCCAACTACCTACACTACCTATTAGACTAGTATTGGATCTTTAATTTATTCTTGATATTCCGTTAAAGTGACTATAATAAATCTATAGGAGTAAGGTACACGTATCTTGAAAGTAGGTCTCGGGTTACTTTTCAAACATATGCACGTCCGTTTAGCTCGAATGTTGAATACTTGCATTCACTTTCTAGTTCATAGCACGAAAAAAATGCTCTTGACAAGGGCTGAAAGTAGAAAAAATGACGAAATGCTGCCGATAAGGTTCTATTGGGATTTTTTACCCGACTGCGAAGCGGAAAAGAGGAGAGATATGTGTTTGACATCAATGTATATTTGTTTGTATGTAAGTATGTCTATTCCTGTGTCCTTTCGTAACGACTCAACGGCTCAACCAACTTTGATACATAATACATCATCAGATTTGTCTTGAGTGTCACTGCTTACAAAAAAAAACCGGATATTATGCGCTTTTATGTGTGGCTAAAAAACCTTTTTCAAAACCCTCGAGTGGGTAATAATAGTAGTTTATGTGACTGTTACATAATGGAGGGCATTAATACTCGAAAGTGGGTTTATGATACGAGCCGAAGGCGAGCTTCATAATAATATCACTTGAGAGTTTTAATACCTAATTATGTACAGTTACATACACTAGTTTAGATACACAAATATCTTATGCTCTCTTTGATGTCTTCAGGAACCGCATGTTTGACCGGCATTGTGGCTCTGCAGTTGTTTAGCTTGCTCTGTAGTACCAACTTTACAGACAAATTAGGGGCGACACGCAGGCGGGCGTTGGCGTTCGAAATTTGAATGTCATAATGTGTAGAAAAATTACACATTATGATCATAATGTGTAATTTTTGAGATAAGAAATGAGTTTTTACCAAGTAGTTTAACATTATGCTGATCGTAACGTGCGGTTTTTGTACGCAGTAAAGAGGGTTTATGATACGTGTTTAGATAAAAGTCTTTAAAAGACCAATAACAAAATAAACACCTATCAAGCTATGTATTATACATATTTTTCGTAATTTTCTGGTAAAAAGTAGGAAATAAATAACGTAATAAAAAATAACTGAAATTCCCCACTGCAGTTCAGTAAAAAGCTCAAAACAACCAGATAACACTAAACGTTATTATTGAGATTCGATGATACGATTTCGATGATTTGGAGAAGTCAAAATTAAAGTTGCTCAGATCAAATCAGTTTCGTAGTGAAAGTTACTCAGATTGCAGATATCCCTAACAACCCCTGAAATATGACTACACCTTACTGTTACACCCTGTAGAGAAAGCGAAATAACAACCACAAGATTTTATAGGACTAAGTTGAGTCTTAAGTCTATCAAATTAAGGCTGATACTTATTTGTGACAATATATGTCAAGAAATGTGTGATTTGCGTAAACGCTGGGGTTAGGATTTTCCAGCTGACTGTACTTAACTATGTGTATTGTAAGGAAACAGTACTTCACCGCAAACCATAAACGACCTTGCCAATAGCGCTAGAAAGATAAATATCTCCATATTCCATCCATCTCTAAATATATTCAAAAACCGGCTAAAGAAGCACTATCTCTCCCTTTCCATTTAGATTTATATATTTGTATGTATGAGTGTATTATGCGATTTATATACATTGTTACGTTGTATTTAAGTATTTCTGTATGCAGTCTATTTTTAGCAATTAGGGTTATCAGTATAATATTGTTTGTAGTATATATTGCTCGTAGTACTTATAGAGTTTTATTGTATGCGCAGGTTTTCCCCAGCTCAACCATCACCTTTCTTACCCATCACGGTTTGCTGGAAAAAATATCTTTTTTTGAGATAAGCTCGCCTTTGTACACTTTTTTTCCATTATAAGTTATCTGTATGTCTGTTTTGTGTAGTACAATAAAGAAATTACAAATTACAATTACAAATAGCCGAATTGCCTGCTCTTGCCAGTAAAGACATTCTCTTCTTGGTTTTTCCCATTCACCGTGAATGATGCTACGACGCGTAGCAGCTACGGTTTCGTAGCAAGCTACGAAACTAGTGAAGAACCCACAGTTAGTTCACGAAGCCACAACAAAGCGGAGCATGAAGCGCGAATAATTAAGAAACGTGAGTCGGTAAAGTATGCGAAATTAACTGTTAGTGACTCTTATGACATAAGGTTCATTTCGTCTGATTGAGTTCAGACGAAATGAACCTTATGTCATAAGAGTCACTAACAGTTTTTTTTTTTGTTGGAGTGGAAAAATATGGAATAACCCATGCCCAGGAGTCAGACCTCCCTGCTATGTCCGGGTCCCCACATATTGAGCGGGCATCAGCTCGTGTGGTATACTGACTAAAAACAACCCCTTTGTGTTTACAGTTATCTGTCTAAGACTTTACTGTGAGCCATGGCGTCTGAACTCAACCACTCTTCCAATCGGTCAATATTCGTGCTTCCTGCTCATTTTTGAGAAACGTTCTGTGTCCATCCGCAACCGAACCTAATGTAAGATTTCCATATAAAAATTAATCGCGGACGTTTGCTTTAGGCCCTAAATAAGCGAAGAAAGAACTCCACAAAAATAAACTATTCATACAGGATACCAGAAACCATCGTCGCGGGTTCAAACTTGCGTAAAAATTTATGTGGGCGTCGTTTCCCACTTGCGGGCATTAGGAGGATGTCTCCAGAGAAAGAGGTCTGCTGGAAATCTCTAAGGATTACCTCCGTGCGAGATATATGAGACATATGAGATTATGCCCATTCCATTCAACCGGAGTTTGCACTGAGCTCGGAAAACATCAGATGAGGTTTTAAATCTGATTGCGTGGCACTATTTACAAGGTGTTTCTCATTCGTGTTGCAAATAATATAAAAAGAGCAAGTTGCAAAGAATAATTCTGTTTCAATTTAGTTCAAAATTGAAATCAAAATTTCTTCTAAGTATATTTACATATACTTAGTCAACGTCATTTTTAGGGTTCCGTACCTGAAGGGTGCCAAACGGGACCCTATTACTAAGCCTCCGCTGTCCGTCCGTCCGTTCGTCCGTCCATTCGTCTGTCACCAGCCTGTATTTCATGAACCGTGATACTTAGACAGGTGATTTTCACAGATGATGTATTTTTGTTGCCGCTATAACAAATACTAAAAATAATAATAAAATAAATATTTAAAGGGGCTCCCATACAATAATACTTTCTATACCACATACCAACTTATGAATGCATATGGTTACGTACATGGAGTAACATACTTTGTTAACAACATTTTGCTTTGTAAAATTCAAACTATTCACCCCACACCATCCCTACCATTATAGGGTGGTACGGAACACTTCGTGCGCGAGTTATACTCGCACTTGGCCAGTGTTTTTACCTGTCCTCTACAGAGCACCACTATCGAATAAGAAGGGCACAGAAACTCCCACAGATTGATTTTTAGATCTCTTTTAACCTCTTAATGCCGGATTTTTTCCAAAGAAGATATTCTTCCGTTGTAGGTTTTATTTTCAATGTCATGGCATGAAGTTTAAAATTGCGATGTCTCATAACCAGGTCCAGGTCTCAAGGTCTAATAATTGATTGAGTTCAACTTGAACAAATATTACTATTTAATTAATATTAATAAGAGGCATGAATAAATAATTGCAAAATTATTAACAGCGAGTTCTGTGCTGAGTTAGAATACCCACCCTAACCCTTACCCCATACATTGTTGTCATTTATGTAATCTTGAACATTGTGATATCCCTTTTTAGGAACTTCATTTTTACATGGTTTTTAAATTGCTCAAATCGTTAAATATTTTGTTGTAGTAGAGAATGCACAGACCCTTCAAAGAATTGCTTACCTTCGCGAGTCTAAGCCGGGGCGCAATGGAAAATATTGTGTATGGTTCTCGGGTACATGCATTATATTTTCGGAGCTAAATTGACTAGCTTAATTTTTGTTAATATGTCAATTTCTTTTTACATCACCAAAATCTTCTTTTTGTATTTTAATTTTTAAAATCAGTGAAGTGTCCTCAGCAAACAACTCTATGCCAGTCAATTTATCCACCACAAAAGGCAATGCTGCCATCAATTACAATTCCGGTCGACACCATCCTGTATATTTTGCATATGATTCGTTGAGTGAGTGAGTTGCATAATTATATGTTTTGTGGCAGAATCCTCGTAAGTTTGTATTATAATAATGATATATGTTTTATTAACGCCTATTTGCACTTAACGTAAGTTAGGCTTGTCCTAGTTAAGAGTTACCACAAAAAAAAAAGATTGCACTAACAGATTGGACTCAGGAATGGCTTAGAGTAAGTGCAATCATTTTTTTTTTGCTAGGAGCAGCCTACTCAAGTTTGGAAAGGACTTAGGCGATTCTTACGTTCAGTGCAAATGGGTGTTAATATTATATCTTACCACTTATCGAGAAAACTTTTCTGTGATGCCGATGACATGCAATGGCAAATGTTTATGGACTGTATAAACACTATTTTAACAAGCTTTGCGTGAATACCGAGTCGTCAATCAAAAAACTATTATCAGCCAAGCACGAAAAGCAATAAATTCAGCCTATTCATGACACTGATTTAATATTGTGGATATTTTGAAATACAGAAATCCAAAGCATGTCCGGGAAATAAATCGTGACGGAACGTGAGATGCTCAATATACCGTAAAAATTGCGAGCATGCTTCTTATAACCCTAAACATAGTTGCCTACGATGATGGTTATTCCGTAGTTTGGTCACGTTTTCTCGGCCACGGGTTAATTCAAAAGTCCGCTACCCACAGGTGCATTGAATTTCAGACCAAAGTGACCTTTTCAAAATGATATCATATGTGACGTGACACCGCTGTGAAACTAGTTTTCACTCAATAACAACACGTTTTCACACAAGTTGGTATGTTAAATTTATTACCAGAAATCAACCTAGTTGTGCTAGTAGCATTTAAATAACTTAAACACAAATTAATATTATGATAATAACAAGAAGAATATTTTGTTGTTATGTTTCGCGTTATATGTAATATACAGCCTTACTTCAATCAAGGATCTAGATAGTGGGACTGTATTTCGATCTCCTCTTCTGAGGCCTTTATTTTCTATTTGAATAACATATAACGTGAAGCGAGTCGTAAGAAGGTGTTAAACAGAGAATCGGTAAGTGGATCGGATAAATAGAATATGCGAATATTCGTGTGGGCTGAGAGCGCGCAATCGTTGTCTGGGCCTAAATATTGAATGGGTCGGGACTCAGGGCTCGCCTTGCCACAACACTCAGCGCTTTGGGCTAACTTTCTGATAAGCATCAGCCGAACCCAAGACTGTAATGGGTAAAATAACTTCAACTACAACAAAAACATGGAATGAAGTGGTTGAGAACAAAAGTTTTACCCGAATCACGAGTAAATATGTACTTTTATTTCGTTGTTGCAACTTCCCAAGTGAGAACAACAAAAGAGAGTCGTACTCCATCATTGAATAATACATCAGCAGCCTACATTAAAAGGACAAGGAAAGCATTTCATTACGTCCGCAGTGAATTATGAAGTTTGCGAGGGTATTTGCATACGAATCAAATGGAGGCTTTTCACATCGCCTAGCCGCTGTACATACTTTCGATCATTTCAATCACTCTCATCGTTAGTTGGGGATTTAGGATGGATCTTGCGGGATGTAGGTTTGACAGGATCAGATGGCAGTCACCAAGGCTGGTAACAAATCGTTGCCGGCTGCGGTGCCTGGCAGGTGCCCGCCCCGCCGCACCCCGCCGCCCTCGACCGTTGTCACTCACTAGAGATATACACCCTACACTCACGATAAATAATTACTGTCACGTAGACACCACAGTCGCGAAGCAATTAAGATGAAATACATAACGTGTTCCGTTATGAGTTTTGTGAAGTGTAAATAAACAATCGTGTTATGTCTATCTCAAATCCAGTTAAAATATCGAGTAGACAGCAAGCTAGAACACCTGTTAGAGCTCTTTCACTCGAGCAACATGCGCTTCAGCAGCAGTCGACGAGCAAGCAGGCTTAAAAACAGCACGCGTAGCCGGCATAAGAGCGTCAACAGCAGCCGACGCGCATGCTGCTTATATGTAAGATCTGGCTGCAGTCGAAGCGCAATAAAACGCGTCGCAGCTTAAACTCGTCGAAAACAAAATAAGAGCGTCAACAGCAGCCGACGCGCATGCTGCTTATGTGTAAGATCTGGTTGAAGTCGAAGCGCAATAAAACGCGACGGCAGCAGCTAAAAACCTGTCGACAGCAAAATTACACGCGTCGACAGCAGTCGACGCGCATTCTGCTCGTCTATAAAAGCTCTTACTCGAAATTAATTTCATTTAGTCCTAGTTTCGTAACGGAAGGGTATTTCCCCAAAACCTGTCACCGTAGTCTGTCAACTATTAAAACTTTGGAAGCGTTAGCTCATGCGTGTCTCATGTGTCGTTTCAAATTAAATTATGCCACCCGACCCGGAAACTTCTGTTTCCTTACACGTTACTTCTTTATGTATTGAATAAATGTAAATGTTAGCCAGCAAAAAGTTCGGTTCATGCTTGAGCTCCTACGCGGATATTATGTAGCGATTCATTCTAGTCACGTGTACCGCGCTGTATATTCAAGTTGCCTCCGGCGTACGCAAATAACGCGGTAACTTTACCAAAACAGCCGACGGATTACTGCTCCACTGCCCTAGCTCTACTTAAACAGTTTGAAGTGGATTACACTGATTATAAAGAGTGACTTTTGATTAGATAATCTAATTTTGGGAAATATTGTCACCCTTTGTAAAACATTACTAGAAAGTCATGCGTTTAAAAATAATAATTAAACCCTCCATATAAGAGATACGTGCTTTTTTTGCGCTATCACTTGTACAGACAAAAAGGCGAGGCCTGATATTTGCGATAGTATGCGTGCACAGGGCCGGCCAATTGGCTACTTAACAAGAGTTTACTACACTGACGAAACGTACATAGACACGTCTCACATTACGTCGAAGTCTGATACGGATGGAAGCACTCACACAAATGCATTTCACAGGTCTCGTCTTCTGGATGGTATGGAAAGACTGTTTTCTATTCAAGTGGCAATATTAAACAGAGACAGAAAATCTTGTCTTCTACCATTTTGGAATCTCCATTAATCAAGCATTTTTTTAATATAATGGACATCACGAGCGTGATACATTTTTGATTATTACTTTTCCAGCGACGTTGTGATTTTGGGGGGGGGGGCTAAAATTAATAGATTATGTCAGACTTTTTAAAAGCGCATTGATTTTAAAGTCATTTTAAAAGTGCAGATTGTCACTGAGTTGCAGAAACGATCTTTTAACTTTAAAGCCCTAAAAAACGCTAATGAACATAACTTCAAATCGTGTAAACGGCCATGAACATTTTGTACTCAGGAATAAGAGCCATGTTTTATCAAAAAACCAAAATTTCATGGAACTGACACGCCATTAGCGTTTTGCGGGGCTATATGATAATTAAAAATAAAGTTCGTTAAAGACCGTTAATAAGGCAGAAAAAAAAGTTAATACTTAAATTTATAATTATAAAATAAAAATTTACAACACCCGCGAGCCAATAAATGACACGTTAAAAATAAAATTTGACTGACTTGCTTCGTTGTTAAGCTGATAACTTTCGAACCGCTGAACTGATTTGAATAAAACATGACTATGAACCATCGCAGGGAAGTCTACCATTCATACAAAAATAAAAAAATACGCATTTAAATCCGTCCACATGTTTGAGCGCTAGAGTAGAGAGCGCGGACACACATGGAGACAGCCGCTTCAAACTAATAAAACCCCTCTTTTTCATCGTCGGGGATTAATGAAATAATAGAATTTTAATTAATTCAAGCGGTTTTGTTTTTGTTCGCAATACTCCCAACAAACGTTCGCGGCAAAGCGTGGGACCAAATTTTAGGTTTATTGGTTACGGTTGTGCCACGGGTTATAAAATTATAACCCGTGGCACAACCGTGATTTTTATTATATTTTTTCTGTTGGTAATGTGTTGGGAAGGTAAGAAAATTTATTTGGTCACAAGCTTTGTCGGGTACGTTGAAAATGAGTATAACCTCAAGAGTAGAATGTTGTAGAGGCTTGAAAGTGAACAATAGAGCAAGGGAGATGGACGAGTGAGTTTGGGGGCCTAGCCATAGGCCCCTTCTAAGAGACTAGTCCATCTGTTTAGATCATGGACTGTATTCTTGAGGACTCTGGTCAATGGAAACTTGGTGATTTAGGCACTTAACTCTTATTTTATTAATATTTAAAAATACAGACATATGCTTACAATGATGGTTATGAGAAGAAGAAAAAATTGCCAACATAGCACATAAATTCCACTAATTTAGTTGGTGTTGCCAACATGTTACGCGGCCTACAAAGAAACAGTAAGTTTTACAATACTAGGATAGAAATTTTTAATTAAGTAATAAGTTTAGTTATCAACAATAGTGGTTTTACAATACAAACTCCCGCACTACTGGCAATAATTTTAATTAGTATAAAAGGATATTTCTTTTTATTTTAAGTACCTAAAGTTTATTCATACATAGCACTTATTACCTAAATAACAACCGCTTATTTAGGTATAAAACTAAAGTCTAGATAACTAAAACGATCATAAAATGGCATTACATATGCAGGTAACCTTTTTATTTTAGTACCTATTATTTTTAATCAAGTAAGGGCAAAGGACATATACCAGATAACTATCTCTTATAAATCTTTCCATTGGGGGCGGCTACTTCAAACGCTCTTACTTTGCCATCTCCACCTGGAAAGACCTTTACAATTCTGCCCGCCAGTTGAGGGGAGGAACATTAGGTTCCCTTAAAATTACTAACGTACCTATTGTTATGTTAGGTAATGAGTCACTCCACTTGGGTCGTGATTGTAAAATATTTAAGTAGTTCTTACTCCAAGTTTTCCAAAATCCCTGCCTTGTTTTTTCAATTAATTGCCAAAATTTTAGCCTATTATCAGGGGTTTCAGACAAGTCATTTTGAGGAAATGATGTTAAAGGCACACCTATTAAAAAAATGTCCTGGTGTAAGATAAGCAAAGTCTGTAAGATTAGAAGACGTTACATAAATGAACTGTTTTGTGTCACCCTCTTCAAGTGATATTTGGTACTTTTTACTCCTGCCTCAGCAAGACCAGCGAAAACGGTTGAATAACTAGGTGTGAAGTGATTTAATTCCTTGTTGTGAAGAGAAATCACATACCTGTGTTCTGTGGTCTTGTGAATTATTTAATTTAAATAATTCAACTAGTTGGATCACCGCGCAACGGAAAGTGGCCGCGTTGTCGCAGAAGACTTCGCTGGGGATGCCTCTACGCGATATAAACCTTTTGAAACACGCTAGGAATGTTTCAGTAGTCAAGTCCGATACTAATTCAAGATGAATAGGCTTAGTAGTAAAGCAAACATATAGACATATGTAACCTTTTGATATTATGGCGCGTCTAACTCGAGAATTTTTTTATCATTATAGGCCCAGCAAAGTCTACTCCGACTGCCTGGAACGGTCTCGACACGGTCACTCTCTGACGCGGTAGGGAACCCATCAGCTGCTTAGCAGCTGTTGCCTTGAACTTAAAACAAGTTAAGCATTTATGGGTAATCTTCTTTACCTGCCTAATTCCGTTGACGAGCCAGTATCTTTGATGCAGACTAGAATAAAAGTAACTTCGGACCCGCGTGAAGTAATCTTATATTTTCATGCTGTATAATAAGACTTGTGATTCTAGATTCCTTTGGTGAAATGATAGGATGTATTTGGGCAAAGGGTAAGTCTGAATTTTGCAAGCGGCCACTTACTCTCATCAGACCTTCTTGATCTATAAATGGACATAAAGTCTTGAGATTACCCCTGACAGTATTACCTTTCAAAAGTGTTTCTAAATCATTTTGGTAATGAATTTGTTGTTCATGCTTAATTATTATTAACAGAGCCTTATCTAATTCACTGCTAGATAAGCATTTGTCCGCCATTCTGTCGTTGTTGGACCTGGTATTATGGCAAAATCTAAGTACAAATGCTAAGACACGTGTCATTTTTGTGATCTTAGAAAACTTGTCCAAAAATTTAAAGAAATCGGTTTGTATTTGTGTCAACAGTACCGTTTTATTCACCGTCTCAGAAAACTTCGAGTTTAGCTTCACCTCAGGTAGGTTGTCATTACAAGGTAAGCAACTTTTTGTTATTTCAAATTTATACTCCCTGTTATACAAGAACGATGGGCCGCTCCACCATGATGAGCAATCACTTAGCTGATGAGGATCTACTCCCCTACTGACGAGGTCTGCTGGATTGTCCTGAGTTTGCACATATAGCCAGCGCCATCTGGTGGTGAGCTGTTGAACTACCTTAACTCTGTTTGCCACATAAGCTTGAAGTTTTGTAGGTTCTGTGTTGATCCATGCAAGAGCTATCTTCGAATCGGAAAATAGGTATGTATCGTCAATTTTGACTTTGATAGATAAAGTTTCGTATACCTTGGCAATTAGGTTACTTAACAGCAAGCAGGCATTCAGCTCCAGTCTTGGGATTGTAAGCGGCTTCGCACTCGGGTTGATTCTTGATTTAGAGCATAGCAAGTAAAGTTTTGCCTCACCTTCTTGTTGCACCACTCTTTAGTAGACACATCATCCGTAAGCAGTAGTTGATGATGCATCAGAAAAACCAATGAGCTGGACGGTGGCAGAGCAAGGGATGGGAATATTTCTGTTAAGGTGTATGGGCTTCATAGCAGCCAGGTTGTTAGTAAATTGCGACCAATCAAAAGTAAGTTTTTGCGAGGGTGTATCATTCCGATTAAGCTTTTTCGACCAAACCCTCTTCATAAACTCTTTATCTTTGACAACGATTGGACCTACAAATCCTAATGGATCATAGATTTTAGATATGTAACTTAATATTTCCCTTTTTGTCATGAACTTTTTTGTCAATGGTTCGGGACACTGTATTGTTAAACAATCTCGCTTGACATCGATAGTCAAACCCAATGTTTTCACAGTATAAACTTTTTGCAAATCAAGATTTTCAGACATTTTTTTAGTTGAAGTAATACCTTCCAAAACATTAGGATTGTTGGATGCCCATTTGTGTGTTACTAAACTTGCCGCTTTAAGCAACTCCCTTAGCTGGTCTCTGGCTTCACACAACATGTCAAGATTTGTATTTGAATAACACACATCGCCAACGAAGGTGCAATTCTTTATGATGAATGAAGCCAAAGGCCACTGAGCTTCGTATCTATTAGCTAACTCTTATATGCACCGCGTCGCCAGGTAGCTCGAGCTATTGAGTCCAAACGTAACTGTATCTAAGCGTAAGCATCTGATGGGCTTGTTAGGGTTGTCCCTCCACAAAATATTTTGTAAGGAAGTGTCCTCGGGGTTCAATTGAATGTTCCTAAACATTTTTTTAATGTCCGTTGTAAAAGTGTAATCTCCGAATCAGTACAAAAGAATGACGTCGAAAAGATCCCTCTGAACAACAGGGCCGTTCATTATAATATCGTTGAGGGAAATTCCTTTTTTAGTCTTCATAGAACTATCGAAAACTATTCGAGTAGGAGTCGTTTCACTATTTTCATTGGTGACGGCAAAATGTGGCATATAATATGTCGGCTCACTTTTTGAATAAGAACTTATGTCCACATAGTGAGCATGTCCTAAATCTGTATAGCTGTCAATGATTTTTGTATATTCCGTGAGTAAATTTATGTTTTTATGAAGACGCTTTTCTAAACTTAAGAACCTATATAAGGCTAGATTAAAGAACTCGCCCAAAGTATCGTTTACTTCCGAGGGAGGCACTTTAAGCGGCAGATCTACAGTAAAATTGTTATTTTTAAGTTGTACCGTAGATTGAAAAATATTTTCAACAATATCCTGTTCACTTGATTTTTCAGATAAGTATTGCGGCACTTTTTCCGTATCTAGAAAGCTAGTCATCGTTTGACTGATGTCAGATTCGCATTTTGCACAAAACAGAGAAACCACATTAGTAACATTTAGCTGTGGGAGTGTCCCCGCTATGACTGTGCCTAAAACTGTATTAATTAATATGGGCGATGTTGCCTGGTTAGCCTGTGCTGCTCGACCGCTCGGTTTGGCCTGCGCTGCTCGGCGGCTCTGGGTGGCCTTGTTGGCCTGCGCTGTCTGGCTTGTCTGCGTCACCTCGCAGGCCGATGGCAGCAATAGCTGAAAGAATATATCGGATCCAATGAGCATATTAATTTCACCTGGCACATGAAAATCTTTGTCGGCTAACTCAATATTTGGGGGTATTTTGAATGATGTCAAATCAACCTTGTTCTGAGGTAATTTGCAAGTAATTCTGTCTAAAACGCAAAAGATAATATAAGTGTTAAATGGTGACTTCAATAAATGCACCTCCAGAGGTATTGAGAACTTTGCATTATTTTTTGTGTTCGCAATACCTATGATGTTAGTATTTGTTTCTGCAGGCGTGAAACCTAACACATCTACCACCTTGCTGGTCAGGAGTGAGATTTGTGATCCAGAGTCTAATGTGGCCCTGACATGTACTTCCTTCCCGTCCTTTCCAAAGATCTTGACCTTGGCTGTAGGGAGCAAAACATTAGTATTATTTTTAGACAGCAAAGTGACTGGGTCTAAAGACGTCTGATCCTCTGTGTGAAGCAATGTGTTGTGACGTTGTTTACATTCCAAACACTTAAAAAAGTACCAGCATTATTTTGTGTGTGGATTAAGACAAACTTTGCATAGGCTATTTTCATTCACAAAGCCAATTCTTTCTGCAACGGGAAGCAATTTAAATTCCTGGCACATGAAAATTTTGTGGTCTGGCATTTTACAAAAAACACAACTTGAAATGGTTGGCTTACCTTCTGTTGTTAGATGTACAGCAACCTTGGGCTTCCACAGCTTACTTTCCCTTGATGGAGGCTCAGAATTCTCAAGAGCCAGTGCTTTGGTTTCGCTCCAGTTGGTATGCTCTTCCAGTGTAGGCGTCTAGTTTACGGATTAAGAGACAAATTAAAATAGGATCCCACTCTCCCACCTTCACCCCTAGGTTCTTGAGAAAAGATAAACTCTGTTTTATACTGGAAACAAATTCTCTAATGCAACCTGACGTTGACCTGACCATACTACCTAAGTCCAACAATTCATTGACGTGTTCAGTAACTATGCGAAATTTGTTGAAATACCTGTTATCAAATAAGCGCAGTGCCTCATTGTAGCTTTCACTAGTTAAAGGTAACTTCTTAATCAAATCATATGGCTCGTCCTTAACAAATGAGCGGCAGGTAATGCAATTTTTGCACGTTATCTAATGACCTGTCACTGTCGATGAGCGATTTAAATAGGCTAATAAAGTTTACATATTCAGCATATTTGCCTGTAAATGTGTTTATGTTGTTAGTAGGCAATTTTGTCTTAAGCATGGCTTGAGAAGGAATTGTTTCGGATTCAGGTTTTAGCTGACGCTTATTTATCTCTTCATTTAGTAAGGTTAGCAAATGAAAATATTTATTCTCGATTTCCTCGGTATTTTCGATTTCCTGATCGGAAGGATCCAAGCAAAGAATCTTTTTACTATTGTCTTCATACTCCAGGATGATTGCATTTAACTTAGCTTTACGTGAAGACAAGTTGAGAGTTGGAGTATTTTGCACTTCAGTTGGATTTGACAAAAATGTCTGAAGTCGCGAAATACCTGCTTTGCTGTATCCTCTTGACGCTTTTAGTGCCTTCAAATCCATTTCCAAAGCCATCTTAGGACACTGACAAACACTTTATGTTTTTAAACACAAATTTAGAGCTTAATGCCCAAAAGAAATTAGGAATAGGAAATAAATCTCGCCGGATTTACAAAACAACAACAATGGCACCGGTCGCCGTACGATTATTTCTTGTGTGGCGCTGGCTGCGTGCGCGCTGTGGCGAAACGAAACGTGGGAAACGACGAGCGTATTTGTTGTCTTTGTTTGATTACTGGCAATTGCGGCGTGCCCTCTCGCTCTTCCCTCCAGCGCTGCCAACTTGATGAGAGGGAGATTTAGATCCGCGCTCGCGAGGACGACCGCCTGGCAACAAAGAAAATCAGAATTATTTTTATTCGTATACTTTATAAATTTGCTTGAGATATAAGTAAGAATGGGCAATCGGCGATGTTCTTTGCATTCAGAGAAGTCATGATGAGGCCTATCAACAGCCCCATATCAATTATCAACAGATCCGTTGTTTTTGGAACATTCTGTTTAGTATAAGTGTGTATTATATGCATGTGACGTCGCTGTTTCTAGCTCCCACAATACAGAGTTTCCTAATGTGAGGTCAGAAGCCAAGTATGTGGCTGTATATCAAAGTTTAAAGTAGTAATTAAGATATGACGATGAAATTAACACGATGTACATTAACACATACTTGGCCATCCGAACTTTGCAGATGTAAAAATCTTTGGTTGGATATGAGGTTTAACATTATCACGTAACCAGGAGAGACCGCCTCGGGCTCGGAACACCTTCAAATAGTGTCCGTAAAGATAAGAATTTTGCGACATGGTCGCTCCTTGGGTTCAGTAAAAATTTATGATCCTGCTACATGGCTTCATATTTTTTCTTCTTATTTTCAAACATGGCGGGTCTTTAAGTTATTGCTTTTATTTAATACGTTCTAAGAACCATACAAAATCAATATGATATTGAATTCCAGTTTCAAAGATACTAATGTTAAACTAAAACGCAGAGCGCGTTTACATACTTTAAAAAAAATCGGTGTAGAATGTCGCTTAATGGTTTAATCGTATCCAAGTTTATAACATTTAATAAATAATCAACACACCTAAGATAGACTGCAACTACTAAGACTCTAACTGTTTTATATACATATGTAGGTATTCCTATATAGTTCTAAAATAATATTTATTTAATACAATTGTATTCCCGGTCTATACCTCAGTCTCCTTTGACCACGAGACCACTAAACAGGATCCGAGAACTAATTGCTTTGAAACATTTATGCATATCCTTTAGCTTATGAATACACCCATATGAAACTAATTTAGAACTGGGACGCACCCCCGCGGTCATACGAGTATTTCAGTGATTCAAATTTACATATAAATGTCGTAGCTATATCGTAGCATTTGATTATTTCATGAAATAGACAACCATGGATTGACTTTATTATAAAATGGCCAACCATTTCATGATATAGTCAACTATTTCATGATATTATCAGAAAGGGTCAAATTTCAAGAAAACATGTATTTTTAAAAACATTTGTATTCAGTACTACGTGGTGTTTTCTGTGTTATACATGTCGACGTAACACGAAGACTATTCGGGGGCTTCGCTGTGCTCGCCCCATTTAGTCTTCAACTAAGCTACCGCAGTGTTTTGCGCCAAAATATTTGTTCGTTCAATGAAAGTTCTAATTCAACCATGGTTGGCTATATCATGATATAGTCAATAGATATTGTAAATATTGTCGACATAAATACAAAGTAAGCTTTTATCCCGATAGACGACCCGAATGGCCGAGTCGGCAGTGACCCTGCCTACGAAGCCAAGGGTCCCGTGTTCGAGTCCCGGTGGGGGCAAATATTTATTTGATGAGAACGGATGTTTATACCCTAGTCATGGTTGTTTATCTATCTAAGTAAAATATTTATCTATATAAGTATGTGTATCGTTGTCTAGTACCCAAGATACAGGTAATCCTAGTTTGGGGCTAGATCAATGTGTTTAAAAAGTATCCAAGGTATTATTATTATGCAACAAAGTTCTATGAAAAACTATTAAAACGTTTTGTATTTTAGGATCAATAAAACATAATAAAATAAATAAATAATTTTGTATGCATGAAAGTAAAAAAGGCTCAGCTCTGAGATGTCAATATTGTCAAATTGTTGTCAAATAAAATTTCTAGAAATTTCCCGTTATAGGTTTTGAATATTATTACCATGGCGTAAGGTTCATAATCGCGATGCCTCGTGCGTAAACGCGTAATTTACCGGTTACTCTGTAATCGTCATTTTGCCTCTTCTCTACATTGGACCACTGTAGGAGAAGCTAGGCGAAGAAACTCCCACACATTGATTTTTAGATCTCTATTAAAATTGGTTGGTTGGTTGTGTTTAACAAATACAAATATTTCAATATTAATTAATAAATAAATAAATGTAGTCCATTAATGTCCCCACCGAAGGGCACAGGCCTTTATCCGGACACGAGTAAGATTAAGCCATACTCCACCACGCTGGCTCAGTGCGGGTTGATGTAGGGATTTTATGACCACTATCACATAGCGATAGTAGCCGGGGCTTACAGCTTAATCTGTCATCCGAAACACTGAACGTCCGATAATGTACTTGAGATAAATTTATTATATCATCGGTACACGGTCAGGATTCGAACCTGTGTAGTCTTAATAGTTTCGGAATAAAGTTGCTGTGACATACGGACGGACGGACAGACGGACAGATAGACTTGACGAAACTATAAGGGTTCCTTGATTCTCTGCGGCACCCTAAAAAGAGCTCCGTGGGTTTCACGCTTGTGTCTCACACAGGAGATGCACGTTCGATTCCTGACCATGTACCGATGAGATAATTAATTTATCTTAAGTCCATTATACGGATATTGTAACGGTGATGGAAAACATCGTGGGGAAACCTTCATTACTCCATAGCTGCGTTGATGGGATAGCCCCCTGTCACGAAAAATGGAGTATTGAATAACTGGCTCAAAGTGGGCACAAATGTGCCTCTGCCACCCCGTAAGGGAAAAGGCGTGACGCTATGACCATGAGGCTTTTAAGGTGCTACGAAAAAGAAATAGTTTTTTTTCGAATCTATTTACTCCACCATGAAGTCATCTACAGATTTGATTTTTGGGTTAACGTTTATTGAGTATTTAAATTCTTATTATTAAACCTAATTGTCTTAAAGTAGAAAGGGCAATTTTTTTTTTAAATCAAATTCATGATTGGCCGTAATCCCAGCCATTCCATCCCAGCCAGATCAAGATTTTCACTAAAGAAAAACGCGATTGGAAGAAATTTTCTCGATAGAATTTCATTACGAAAACACCTCTAAATTGTTTTATTTTTTCCTGTAATTCTGAAATCCTAACTAATTTCATTGTGGAACTGCGTTTAAAATGTAGATATTATGTATTCGCAAAATCTCCTTAAAAAACTTTTCAACATAATAGCGTAGTTTATTTTTAAACAATTATTCTGTGGTTTAGCGCTACGTTTTTTAATTTTTTCCCGATTCCGTCCCTCTCAGACTGCGGATCTTTCCGCCTGGAGTAACGGGGACCTTTGCACTGACGAGGTATCGCCTTAAATAGGCCCGGCGAGTTATGGAAGATGGGCTAATTAGAAAACATTCTGTAATAAGTGCGTGGCAGTCGACGGCTGATGGAGTTAGCAGCGTAGTTTGTACGTGTCAGCTCAGAGGTACGTTGAAACGTGTGGTGCGACGAGTTTGGGTCGACGTAGCAATTAGCTTGAGCAGAACATCTTCTCAATACGACCATAAAGAGCCGGATAATATCACAGATGTTGGGTTATCTCTTTCTGGAACAAAGTTACTTACTGATGTCAAACCTTGACATCAAATACAAAAACCGGTCAAGTGCGAGTCTAACTCGCGTACGAAGTGTTCCGTACCACCGTACAATGGTAGGGATGGTGTAGTTATTGGTGCGGCTACTTTCACACTCCATGTACGTAACATAAAAAAAACACACCGGATTTGAATGTATTTACTTGTTATTCATTTAATATTTATAAAAATGGAAATAATAAAACGACCGAATAAAAAACCAATTGAGCGAATGACCATGGGAACAGCGGAATTGTGCATTCATAAGTTTGTATATCGTATTGAAATAACTGTTGTATTGGAGCCCCCTTAAATATTTATTTATTCTGTTTTTTTTTATTTTTTGTTGTTATAGCGGCAATAGAAAAACAGCATCTATGAAACTTTCATCTGTCTAACTATCACGGTTCATGAGATACAGCCTGACGGACAGCGGAGGCTTAGTAATAGGGTCGCGTTTGGCACCCTTCGGGTACCTAACCCTTTTAAACATAATCCCTTATTGTGACTTTATCTACCTGTTGTATGAGTGTATATGTTGATTGATACTATGATTGACCAGACGGGGGTTTCCATACATCTACTTGTCCAATGTGTCAGTCCACCCGACTTTTACAGCCGGGAGATATATTATTTCACTGTAAAGATAAAGGTAGACACATTAGTATCGATAGCGCAGCTTACGGCGTCTGTCTGCGATGGATTTATCCACGTCAAGCGTCCGGCCGGCTGCCATCGCAAAACCGGGATGTTCTGCTGCTTTTTGCTTTCCATTCCGTCTTTCATTAAGGATGAAGAAATTGCGAAGAAACCAAAGAAATAGTTACTCGGGAATCAAGCAAGCAATCTTGGAACAGCGCGAGACTGAGTGCAACCGGCGGAATAAACTTTGGAACTTAGAATTTCATCTTCAGATAACTTTTAGAGAAATAGGAATTCAGAAATTTTAAAGGCTTATAATATTGTTGATGTACCTGTACAGGTGCTTGGACTATGGTACGACAAAAGTAGAGGAAGTTGTAGCTTGGACTATGGTACGACAAAAGTAGAGGAAGTTGTAGTTTGGACTATGGTACGACAAAAGTAGAGGAAGTTGTAGTTTGGACTATGGTACGACAAAAGTAGAGGAAGTTGTAGCTTGGACTATGGTACGACAAAAGTAGAGGAAGTTGTAGCTTGGACTATGGTACGACAAAAGTAGAGGAAGTTGTAGCTTGGACTATGGTACGACAAAAGTAGAGGAAGTTGTAGCTTGGACTATGGTACGACAAAAGTAGAGGAAGTTGTAGCTTGGACTATGGTACGACAAAAGTAGAGGAAGTTGTAGCTTGGACTATGGTACGACAAAAGTAGAGGAAGTTGTAGCTTGGACTATGGTACGACAAAAGTAGAGGAAGTTGTAGCTTGGACTATGGTACGACAAAAGTAGAGGAAGTTGTAGCTTGGACTATGGTACGACAAAAGTAGAGGAAGTTGTAGCTTGGACTATGGTACGACAAAAGTAGAGGAAGTTGTAGCTTGGACTATGGTACGACAAAAGTAGAGGAAGTTGTAGCTTGGACTATGGTACGACAAAAGTAGAAGAAGTTGTAGCTTGGACTATGGTACGACAAAAGTAGAGGAAGTTGTAGCTTGGACTATGGTACGACAAAAGTAGAGGAAGTTGTAGCTTGGACTATGGTACGACAAAAGTAGAGGAAGTTGTAGCTTGGACTATGGTACGACAAAAGTAGAGGAAGTTGTAGCTTGGACTATGGTACGACAAAAGTAGAGGAAGTTGTAGTGAACACATTTCTGCTTAAAATTCGGGCCTCAGTGGATTGTGATTGAGATATCTGGTTCTGGAGAAAAACACCCAAAATCGTTAATTTAATCCATAATAGTTTTATTATTTCTGGAATTATAAAAAAAAAATGTACAAAAACTGTTTTTTGTACTTTTTAAATAAATTAAATTTCCAACAACTACTATACAAGAAATAAAGTCATGTGCCTCGAAAGTCATGAAATCATATTTTTCCAAGTCCATATTTATTTTTTTATATAACTAGTATATTAGATGACTTATGATTTATTTAGAAAGGCTTATTATCTAAGAACCCAGGAAAAATGTTTTGTACTGTTCTTATAAAAAATAATAAAATTATTATGGATTAAATGGAAGATTTTTGGCGTTTTTTTCCAGAACCGTTAAAAACTTATCTCAACCACTGTGCAACTAAGGCCCGAATTTCAAGCAGAAATGTGTCTACAACTTCCTCTAGTTTTGTCGTACCATTGTCCAAACACCCTATACAGAGTACTAACAGAGCAACGTAACTTTATGTTTTTATATGTAAATAAACATAATTATTTTATTTTTAATGGGCTACATTTGTAGCCCGATAATGTCCCCACCGAGGGGCAGGGGCCTTTACCCGAATACGTGTAAGATTGAGTCATACTCGACCACGCTGGCACAATGCGGGTTGAATGAAATGATGAATATTCTTATAACCGTTAAAAAAATAGCAGGTAAATCAAGTCAAATGGGATGCGAAATTGTATATTTTAGGGTACCGTACCTTAACCCTTTGTGTAATAGAGGCAATATATTTGACGTCATATTTTCAACCTTATGGCGTATTAAACTCCAAAATCATGAAAAATTACCGTTACCCGTCCGCCTGTCTTTCTTAGGAACGCGTGGTGGTATCAACTTGAAAATAATATCAATTTCTCAATTCTGCGGTCCCTTCAAATTGTGTAAAAGTCAAACTATCAAAAGATTCGACCATTTATTAACACATTTTTGTGATCATTTCGGGAGACTTTTCTATCGAGCAAAAGTGCTCAAATTACATTTATGCGCTAGCGATCTCTGACACTCACAATCAACAAGCAAGTATACAGAAACAACAGCTTTATACAAAAAACACAATGTTTTTTTGTGTAATTTGAGAATTACAAAAGACTGTTCTGTCCTAATACGTCGCCTTAAGTGTACAATATTATATATTTAGGCTATTGTTGTTGTGATGGCGATCTGATTGTACCCAAGACAGCAGCAATGAGTCTGGCCCGTGTCGGCGGGGGTGCGCGGGGGCGAGTGTAGAGTCGGGGGCGGGGGCGGAAGTATAAATGATGAAGAGCGCACGACCGCAGCCGCCAGTACCGCGCCCGCAGCTAATTGATACTTGAACCCGCCACACCGGTGCCGCCTGCTCACCGCGAACCTCACTGTCGGCAACCAGCCTATCAATGCATCAATGATCACACGGAATACTTCACTACACCTTAGATTTTGTATCACAGATTTATAGAACAACCGAAAGTGCTGTTGCAACTGAATATTTCACGTTCGGTGTAGGAAGCAGGAATATATAATATATAATTATGCGAAAAAGTATACGAATCGAAATGTCAGTGACTCTTATTGACCGAGCGAGTGAAGCGAGCGAAGCGTCAGTTTCGAGATTAGCCAAAAATGCTTTCGTTCTATTCTCTCTTACAGGTCGCTTTTTTCTACCGATTATAACCAAAATTGGCCCTCCTTGTTTTTTTATTGTAGATCGTGACTTTTGATTGGGGGGAGAATAAATGTAGCCCATTAATGACCCCATCGAGGGGCACAGGCCTCTACCTGGATACGAGTAAGATTAAGCTATACTCCACCACGCTGGCTCAGCGCGGGTCGATGGAGGGTTATACGACCACTACCACGTAGCGATAGTAACCGGGACCTACAGCTTATTGTGTCATCCGAAACACTGAACGTCCGATACTGTACTTAAGATCAATTAATTATCTCATTGGTACATGATCAGGTACGGAGCTCGAACACGGAGCGGATTGGGGGAAATAGGGGGTAAAAGGGGGGTGAGGTTTGCTTCAGCGTTATTTATCAACGGATATCAATAAAATTTCGGAGGCATTCTACACAAGATGTTGCCTTGCCTTGTTACCTGGACACCTGAATTATGTGACTAATAGGCCACAATTTAAATAGGCAAATTCCGAAAATTCAGTCTATTTAAACCAATAGATTGGAAACGACAGCCATTCAAAGTTCCTTCATTTTGTCACTGACTGACTCATCAACGATCATCAAAATTCTAATGTGCTTCTAGCGTACCTACAAGCTTGAAATTTTAAACAAGTTAGGTCTACTGTTCCCACAAAACCAAATTTTATCTGAACTTGAACGCTTCTTCACTCTGGTAATTATTCCTGCTCGAGCCACAGATTAGTCCGAAGATAATTATCTAAATCTTTTACGGAGAACTTAAGTGAATAGGTACGAATTCACAATTTCATTTTGATCTATGAATAAGGCATGAGGTTTCTCTGTAAATGGCCGCGAGTATCCTCCTGGAGCGGTTAAATTTATTCGGGACAAGTGAAATAATATCGTTCTAGTGTGCGGGCGGTCAGCATAATGCATGTTACGAGATGAGATGACGGTGGCTGGAGCACTCGGCGGTTGCGACAAGCATTTGAATATCATTCTCCGGGAGAGCACCTAAACACTGAAAGTGAATCTAATAATCACAAGTGACTCCCAGCACTATGTTATTAAGCCGAGCAGAGTGTGATTATAATAATAATAATACCTTGGACCCTACTTACACACATTGATCTAGCCCCAAACTAGGATTCCCTGTATCTTGTGTACCATAGACAACGATACACATACTTATATAGATAAATATTATACTTAGATAGACAAACAACCAGCACTTGCGTACAAACATCCGTTCTCATCAAACAAATATTTGACCCTACCGGGACTCGAACCCGTGACCCTTGGCTTCGTAGGCAGGGACACTGCCGACTCGGCCATTCGGGTCGTCAATTATGATTATGATTATGATTGTGATGCCCGACTAAGTTGTATTGTTATTAATGATGACTCATCCTTAGGGCCTGTAATCACATTTAATTCCAAGACGGCACTAATTATCATTAGGGTTTTATAATAAAGAGAAACGTAGGGTATTAGAATATTATTATTCTGAGTAATGATAATTTTTATCCCTCTGAAAACATTTTCACCAGAGTTCAGTTTAAGCGTACCAAAAATGATTGCGTTTGTATAAAACCGGACTTTAACCACCGTTCCCTTCACAAAAGAGACTAAAAAACATAAAAGTTAAAAGCTGTAATAAATGGTGTAACAAATAATTTGTGGTTTGTATAGGGCTTCGAAGGGAAGCCCGTGTTCAGTACGTGAAGGCTATAAAACAATTCTCTGGGCGTCGCGTTATTAGCCGACAATTTTTATTATTCACGCGTGGCTTGCGGGCGGCACGTCCCAGAACAATGCCTGTTTATGACTCCATAAAGTAAATTTCGTTCTACGCTAGGGCATCTGCGACGTCCGTACTCAAATTATTGGGAATATACCCCGCACTAGACTTCAGTCAGCCTCGGATAGACAACGGCATTTTGCTATTCCGCCTGGTTTACCAGCCCCCCTAGACAAGTGACATAGCTAAGGATAGCGAGTCAAAACGATAACGTTTTATGTATGCGATATGACATTTGGAATCGCTAAGGTGACGTCACCTAGCGAATCCAAATGTCAAATCACATAAATAAAAAGTTATCGCTTCGACTCCTTACCGACCTTAGCGATGTCACTTGTCTAGAGGCACAGATCGGAAAATCAGCGTCTCATCTTCTCTTCACGCCCAATTATATTTGTCCACTGATCCTTTAGCGGATGATGCAAGGATATTTAGTTAACTGAGCATGTACGCTCATTTAATTCATACATGAGTAAATACACATATTACCTCGGATCTGGAACGTTTAGAAACTACTGTAAACTCTTGATATTCTGTGGGGTCGCCTCCTCATGCATTGGTCTTGGTTGGTAGCGTGGATTACTCGTGAAAAACCTGAGCAGCATAAAGACATTCCTTTGTGTTCAGTGAGATTAAACTCACGATCACTCGCAGGATAGAATACTAACGAATACTACAGACAAGTTTACTCTTACTCCTCTAGGCAAATATAAATAAATGCATTGGAAATAAATAATGTAAATGTATACAGGCTTAGATAACGTTGAATAGTGAATTGAACCCTTTTTGAGCTTTCTCCTCGAATGTTTAGAAATTTAGGTAGATAAACTGTATTTCACTTATAAAGGCGGGCAGTGGATTTATACAGGGCTTAAAGAAAGGTGTTCAAAACAGCTGATCGCCTGGCCTATATGGAGAAGTTAAAAATAAAGTTGCTCTGATCAAATCGCTGTTCAGAATGATATCCCTAACAAAACCACAAAGTATGACTACACCTTTCGGTTACACCCTGTATAATAGTCACATCCATTCCAAACTATTTAATTGTTTAAAACAGATGAATTTGTGACTTTTGCCCAATCTATTTCATAAAGATATACCTTTATTGATTTTCTCGTAAATCCTTTTAGTAAATATCCGACTAAGCATTACTCGGTGTGTGCCCAACGTTATTTCTGTTGTGAAACGTAAGCACGAGCTGAGCCGTAGGTATTAACAAAGTAAGCGCCTATAATAAGAGGCGCTTGCCTTTAAATTTACATAAATAGACTAGCCAGGAAGCCTGTGCGATGTGAAGCTACAAGCTTGGGTAATACAATTTAACGGTGGGTTTTATCACTGCTAGCATAAAGTACCACCAATTAGATGAATGTAATTTTACAAATAGTTTGACATAAAACTAAGCTCGATAGTAAGCAAATTCAAGTAAGTAATGCCGTGGCATATTCGTCGTAGTATATTGAGAAATGTAGTGAATAATTAATACTGAGAATCGATATGGTTATTTAATGAAAAAGTGCAGCTGTTATCCAATTTAACAAAATTTTCGATTATATTTTATCGTCTGGTTTGTAGAGAGTATTTTATTACATACCGTGCACTTAGAACATCACCGAGTGATAATAAAATTAATGTATGTTGAGTATGACCTGGCCATTATAATAATGTCATGAGTGGAGTGAGTCGGGCCACCAAAATCCGCGAGGTTTCTTTGTCAAATTATATCTGTGTATCGTGGGCCTTTATCGTCAATATATATAACATTAATTACACACAGGGCTTTGTGTTTTACGTTTACAGATTTAATAAAGAAGCAATGAAAAAATGGACAAACAACGTACAACGTTGGATACAACAAAACAACAACGGAACAAAAAGGGGATATCTTTCCGTTTCGTTTCCAAGCTATCAGATCCTCCCAGTCAAAGCAAGCTCAGTATGATTGGACGATGGAACGGTTGAAAGCGGCTGCGTACAAATATTTGGTTTTTCCCGTAAGCCGGCTTTTGTCAGAGTGAACCCGCATACGAGAGACTGCAAGTTGTTTAAATGTTACCTTCTGTGCCAACGCTTTTTATCCCAACGTAGTTAATTCTATACGTTTCTGTGATTCTTATTACTCAGTTAAGAATTCTAAGATTCGAAGAAGAAAACTTTATATTTATGTACCTATATAAGGTATGTTAAGTCACAGTGTTAAATTTTATGATAATGTTCAAATATTGGTACAACACCATCAATCGTCAATTAAAAGTTATTATACAAAATTAGGTGATTTTAGAATGCAAGCAAATTAGCGTCGGAGGGAGCTGATGGTAAGAATCAAGCGGCACCGGAAGATAACTTATTTAAATTCCGCCTACATATTTCAATCGTTACAGTTTAGGCATAGCCCAGTTCGTAGGCTGATGCTGACATAAAACAATCTATAATCCAGGACATTTTCTATGTGCCTCTTTTTACCCGAGAATTTAGGTTAATTACGAATTCTTATGACCTTCTTTCTTTATTTAGTACATCTAGAGACATTTAATTCTGCCTTTCGCTGAAACTGATGGGAAGGAATATTCAATAAGGGTCACAGAGAACACCCTTTCCTACCCTTGACTATATGTATATAGGTAGATAAGAGTATCTACGCATCATCTACGAATACATAAATTGACTACGCGAATGCCTACGACAGCACTACGGCGTAGCCTACGCCGAAGCTGAAGTCGTAAACGATGCCGTCGTCGTCACAGTAACGAGTTACGATATACCTACATACATATAAATATATTTTTATAACATGGTATATAGGTCATAGTACAGTACTATTCACGTAATAGTACTAATCGTAGTAGTAATCAATGACGGGCTGAGTAGCAAGAAAAGCAGGTTGATTGATCGCATACTTATCCTATGTAGTTACAATCTTTAGGTATTGGTTTATCTATGTACACATTATCATTAATTTAGCCCAAAATCAAAGTGCTTCCTTATGAAATCTTCATATTTTTAAATAAGCAATGAACAATAAAAACCTATAAGAATAAAATGTGACGGTAACGTCTTTTTATAATAATAATTTAAAGAAAAGGTTACCATTTTTTCGTGCAATCAGTTTTCTAACGAAAAAGTGGTATTTCACTATTAGAAAATGACTCGACAAGCACATGTTCGTCTATAGTAAATCATTATTATGGAATTTCCTTTTGTGACACACAAAGGCAAAGTACAATGCAGCAGCCATCGACGCAAGTTACTAAATTAATGGGTGAATATTGCAAACAAGACTTCTAACCAGCTATGTGTGTCCAACTTCCCAGCGAAACCATTTGCACTTTAATTATTTACTTATATGCAAAATTGTTAAATATAACAGAAGATTCCCTTGAATAATAAGTTGATTTCATTATTCTGAATCTGTATTATACTCATATAACATTGTGATGTCTCGGACTTCAGACGGACAAAATTCAAAATTCCAAATGTCTTTATTACTGTAGATATTTACATATACTTAGCAATCGTCATTTTATGCCACTTCTCTACATTGGACCACTGTGGGAGAAGAAGGGCGTAGAAACTCCTACAGATTGATTTTTAGATCTCTTTTTCAAAATTGCTTATGCTTAACTAATACAAAATATAATATTTAGTCTTTATCATAATTTATAAGCAGGAATAAATAATTACAAAATTATTAACACCAAGGTCTGTGTTGAGCCAAATTAACCCCATAAAGTCCCATCATTTAAGTAATCTTGAACATTGTAATATCCCTTTTTCGACGAAGTCGCTTTAACATGGTTTTTAAATTGCTCAAATGGCAATTTCAAGATCTCCAGAGGTATCTTTGTAGTAGAGAATGCATTAACCCTTTAAAGAATTGCTGACCTTTGCGAGTCTAAACCGGGGCGCAAGTAGTCTGTGATTATTTCTTAGGTTAACATTACAGCTATCGCTAAATTTGGGAAATTTTGTAAGGTTCTTGCGTACATACATTATATTTTCTAAAATAAATTGACTAGCTACAGTTAGTATGTCAATTTCTTTAAAAAGCTCTCTTAAGGAGTCTGTGCGTTTTTAATTATAAATTGCTCGAATAGCTGTTTTCTGTAAAATAAAAATAGTGTTTGAATATCCGCTGCTTTCCCCCACAACAAGATACCATAGGACATGACACTATGAAAGTAACTAAAATATACTAGCCTAGATGTAGCCACATCCGTGTTTTGTCTGATGTTCCTAACAGCGTAAGCCGCAGAACTTAATTTACCAGCCAATTTTTCTATGTGGGGTCCCCACTGCAATTTGTTATCAATGGTTATTCCAAGAAACTTCGTGTAATTTACTAATTCTAACGTATTGCTGTCCAACACTAAACTGGTCCCAACTTGCCTGACATTTGGAAGTGAGAATTTGATACATTTGGTTTTACCAGCATTTAACAATAAATTGTTAACACGATAATACAACTATTAGTATTAATTTCACATTATTACTTTTGTGTTCTTCAGCGTATATTTAAAAACACCATATGAAAAACTTATAAAATAAATAAAATACATCCTCAAGAATTGCATCCCTTTTGGAAAGAAATCATTGAAAAAAAAACGAAGGCGCCACTATGTTTCCCATGGCAACATTCAGGTCACACTCTAAATTAAATTGATACTTGAGGTTTTTTATAACTATGTTGGTGTGAAATGGGCATGATTTATTTTAAGCTTCCAAGTACCTGACCTCTTCATTCCAAGAATCCTGTGAGGTTGGTACATTGTGTATCTCGGTTACTGTGAAATCGAAAAACTTCGCCATTGGGCATTTATTGCTGTAACTTTGGATAAAAATGGTCAAAGATAGTTTAATCTACGACGAAAATTAGTACCTACCCGTGAGTAATTTTATTATAAATTAAATCGCCTGTAAGAAAACTCTTCTCGAGAAGGACTTGTCGAAAACACTCTCCTATTTGTACTACACTTATGTCGAAATATGCTACGTAGAGTTTTATCGAAAACAGATATATCGTAAGAGACACTTTGTAAGGTTCTTGAGTTTTGTTTGACTACCATCACATGGGGTGGATGTGTAATGGTTAAATGGCTGGCTAAACGATGTATGTAATAAATTAATAAGAAAACTATTGGCTGTAGGGAACGAATACTTCTTTAGGGAAGAAGGGATTTCTTACAAAAAAATTAGGTCAAACCCAGTTTACACAAAGTCACTTATAGAATATCAACACACCGCGGCTAAAAGAGAAGAATATTTGTGGACGATTAAACCAAATGGGGATTTCCCTGCGGAGATTCTTTTTTATTTAATTTAGTGAGAGTTATCTAAACTCAGCACCCAAACTAAAAAAATGCTGGCAATCAATCAAAACTTATGAAATAGGGCAAGATGTAACTAAAGTAAAGCATTGCATTATAGTTCATGCCGGAAATGCAGTGGGTTTTGTTCCTAACGCATGACTTATATTTGAAGGCACTACAAAATGGAGGACTACCATTCCGAAATATACTCAGATTATTACACCAAATGGGTAACGGAAAAACTCATTCCAAACAATTGATCATAGTAATGAATAATGATGGAGCATTATATGATCGATGGTTCATTTGGATTTGAAATGAGTTTTCATTACAGCGTCGTAGTTAACAAAGAGCCATCATCCGGAAATCGAGTCTCCGAAATTAAACTATTATTAATTTGTTTAGTTAGTATTATTAGTACTTAAATTACATTCAGAAAACCATAATTAATAATGCTCGTTAATTAACATAAGCCCGATCGAGCGCGTGGTCACGCAGTGGTAAATCTCATCCTTACCACTGTGACCTGAACCCAATAGAGCTGATCTGGGTATATCAAAAAAAATGTGGCAGATAGTAACGTGGGCACAATTGATATTAAATCAGCTGGCAAAAAAACAGTATCGTTGCCGAGACCTGGAAAATTTGTCCCGAAAACGTTAAAAATTTGGTAAAACATACTTTGAGCGAGGAACCATTCTCTATGAAGTCAGTGATAAATTTTTGATTGATATTTTTTTTAATTTCAGTACGAGAGGAAAGTAGTTCACAGTCCGAACTGAAAGTGAGCAATGTGTTGATGAAGAGTATTTGGATTTCAATAATTCAATTCAATTCAATTCAAAGATTTTTATTCATAATAGCACAAAAATTGAGACTTAATGAACGTCATAACATAATCAAGCAAGCATAAAAAAACTTTAAGTAGGTGCCAAATTCTTATATAATATATAGGGTGCAATGAACTGGTTTAATGCCAGATGTCGGTGTCTTGTAAAAAGTCATTAATTTTGTAGTAGGCGTTTGTGCACAAAGTGTGCTATTTAAATTTTTTGAATCGATCTTCAGTTAAGTTTTGTATTTCTTGCGGAATTGTATTGAAGAAGCGTATACAGTGTCCCATAAAAGAACTACTAACTTTTGTGAGGCTGAACATTGGAAAATAAAGCTTACGTTTATTTCTAGTTTCCACATTGTGGCGGTTATCAATGGTTTTAAAACTACTGATATTTTTTCTCACATAAATTATGTTTTCATAGATATATTGACTGTTAGGATGTTGGTTTCTTTGAAGGAATCTCTCAGAGACTCTCTATTACATAGCTTATAAATAAGTCGGATCGCACTCATCTGCAAAATGAAGATGGTCTCAATGTCAGCAGCCAGCAGCTATGGAAATAACTATAAAATACAAGCCTATTAGTTGCAATGTCAGTCAATTCTCTCATTATTTTAACTGCATATGATGCGGAGCTAAGTCTATGTGCTAATTTTACAATATGGGGACCCCACTGTAGTTTGGCATCAATAGTTTCATCTACTAGTTTTAGTTTGTCTTTCCCCAATACAATGTTACTATCAACATGCCTTCCATTAGGTAAAGTGAATTTTATGCACTTTGTCTTTTTTTTATTCAGAAGCAAGTTATTGGCAGTAAACCATTCTAGTACTCACAAGATAGCAATATTTGTTTCCTATAAATAACTTTCATGTCTCCTAATTTCAAAAATTAGTGACGTGTCATCATAAGACATAAGACATCATTTATTGGTAATTTACATTACAAGTCAAACAAAATTCATAAAATTATTAAAATGTATAAATTAAAATTAGATTAAGGGAACTAATCATCTGCAAATACTACTATCTCTGACATGTTTTTTACCATGAATGGCAAATAATTTACATACACGACTAAAAGGAAAGGACCCAGAATAGATCCCTGTGGGACTCCCATCTTCACCTGAGAACCCGACGATTTTGTCCTGTTAATGTCATCTTTTAGAACCCTCCCTTATAAATACGATCTCATAAGCTTAGAGCTATTGCCTTTTATGCCGTGGTGTTTTAGCTTAAAAAATATTATAAATTTAGTATGCAATGGGGAGTCCACCAGCAAGTCTATATTGAAGTCACCGCAAATGATTTCTTTTTTGTTATTTCTAGAAGCTACTCTCAAGACATCCTCCAATACTGATTTAAATATACCATAATCACTGGTAGGGGGTCTGCATACGCTTACTACAATGTGTCTACCAAGTTCAACACACGGTAGTTCTATTACTTTCTCAACAGAAAGTCTGCAAATAATCTAATGATCTCGAGTAAGGTATGAAGCCATTTATGAAGACAAACCATGCTGAGCCTGTTCGAGACATATTTCCAGATTTCTTCGTTTATGAATGTTATAATTATGATTTAAACACTGAATAAAACTTTAGAAAAAAACTTTGATGTTCACGTGAATATAGGTAATTTAGTTTACATCGCCTCCGTTTGGTTACACATCATCATATTCAGCCCACATCGACCCACTGCTTGGTAAAAATCTGTTCTCTCAAGCGCCAATCTCCCCGGTCCTGTGCTATTCGCACCCAGTAGGATCCCGACGACTTGATGATATCGTCGGACCATCGGGCTGGTGGTCTGCCCACTAGCCTTGTCGCTCCCCGTAGCCACCACTCTGTGACTGCTTTGGTCCACCGTACATCTTCCCGTTAAGCCAAGTGTCCCGCCCATCTCTACTTCAATCTCGTCATCCGTTTGCCTACATCTGCGACCTTAGTTTTCCGTCCAATTTCGAAGTTTGGCACACGGTCAACGAAAGAGATACCCAACATGGAACGCTAAATCGCTCTTTGTGCTACTTTTATAGTATGCACATTATGCTTTGTGAGCGTCCATGTTTTGGCTCTATAGGTGAGGACGGGAAAGACACATTGGTTATACACCTTGATCTTCAGTTATTGTGGGAGTGAGGATTTGAAGACATCACTAAGTTTCCCGAAAGCAGCCCACCCTAATCCGACGTGTCTTACAAACTCCAACCTGTACCAGAACCTGTGCATCTCTGTCAAAGGATAGATGATGTTCAAGATAGACGTAATCGCTGACCATATTACCTGATTGCCAACAATTAGGGCCGGCTCATTTAGTGGGTGACTTGTCATGATCTTGGTTTTGGACATGTTCATCCTGAGACCTAAATTCTGCGACCATATGTTGGAGATCTGAGACGCATTCGGCAACGAGAATGAGGTCACCTGCAAACCTGAGCTACGACATGTAACACGACCGGCAAGACGACCGACCTACCTCCCTTTAGTTTGCCTAGAGCGTACTCTACTTTATCTGAATTGATGGAAGGTAGTTCGCTGTCTTCACAACGCTCCGCTCTTACTGCTCTAGTATCCTCTGGGTCTGGAGAGTCTGGTTCGGGCACTTTGGATGCGTATAAGCTCCCGCAAAACTCCTTAACTATCTTTATAATTTCGTCACGATCCGTCAAAATGATTCCGGCTGTATTTACTTATGTCCATCTTGTTTTTGTTCAGCTTCTTTTGAAAGAGTTTTGGGCCCATATTGTCCTCGATGGTCTTGGCAATAGTACGGCTGTTGTAAGCCCTGACGTCTTTGCGGATCGCCTTTCTAACAGCCTTATTGGTGTTGTTAAGCTCTCATAGGTCTGATGTGGTGCTGTTTTTCATTTCCCTTCTCTTAGATAATAGAGACAGCGTGTCGGGAAACAATTATATATATTATAAACAATATTTTTTAATGCAGATGCGGTAAGGCAATGGAGACAATAACTTTTGACATATATAATTAAAGGATTTGGTTAATTAAGGTTTTAAGGTGATTTTTTCGGTAACTGAGTGAAAGAAATTAAGTCATTAAAGGTGTGGCATATTTGCTGCAGTCATTTAGAAAAGATATTTCAACGAATCAAATGAATACACTCGACGATTATACAGCGAAACGATCAAAATTATGCGGTCGTAGTACAACCGGCTACGTTTAGCTATGGTTACCGCGATATGACAGATATTTCACCAGAATTAAACATATGTAACTATAAAAAGTGACCATACTTGTCGGTATCTACGTGTAGAATTAAATATATATTTGAGTACATATCCTCCTTTCATGAATCAAATGTGATATTCAGTTTCCAGGCAAATTCCGACGTGGTGGTTGCTTGAAGACTGCTTGAAAACAATAAGTTGAAGTGCTCGTAACCCACTTTTTATTGAATTGTGCATTCCCAGTCACTAATCAGTGGTTTACTTTATGTTCTATTTAAACTTATTGAAGAATCATGAAAAGATGGTTTGATATTGAGGCAGTTGCTCACGTCCGAAGGAGATACTTGGTACCTTCAGCAACAATCCACATTCAGTGAAATCTAGAAAAACACGTGACATTGGCGAAATTAACCTAGATGTTAGAAAGCCATTAATTAAGAAATAATTGTAAATAACCATACATTTAGTTCCACCATATTTAATTCCTAGGTATTTCTGCCAATCTAACACGCTGCCAATCTGCACCCATGACGTAGAATGTCACTTGTTCGCGCCAGCTAAGCTTACCGGCGGTGACAGCCGAACTAATTTGACAGGTAGCCATTTTGTCGTCAGTGTCAGGAGCTCGGAAAGGTTTCCGTACCTATTATCTATAAAAACAGCCAAAAAAACATGTCTGTTGTATAAAACGGCCAAGTGCGAGCCGGACTCACGCACGAAGGATTCCGTTCCTCTTATCTATAAAAACTGCAAAAAAAAACATCTTTGTTATATAAAACGGCCAAGTGCGAGTCGGACTTGGGCACGAAGGGTTCCGTACCTATTATCTATAAAAACGGCAAAAAAACATGTCTGCTTTATTGGAGCCCCCTCAAATATTTATTTTAATTAAATTATTGATTTTTAAGTGAATATTTAACTAAATATTCTGTGAATATTTCAAGTGCCTACGCCAATCGTGTTTGTTGTATGGGAACCCCCTAAAATATTTATTTTATTCTGTTTTTTAGTATTTGTTGTTATAGCGGCATGAGAAATACATCATCCGTGAAAGTTTCAACTATCTAACTATCACGATTAGTGAGATACAGGCAGTAATAGTGTCCCCATCTGAGATACGGAACCCTAAAAAAGTATTAAAAATCATTCAAGCCTACCAATATAAACATCATTCGGCCATTTATCCACCTAAGAAAACTGTAATGACTAAGATAATAATGACGAAACAAAGATCATAAGGATTAATATTTTCACATCTAAATTATCATACAATAATAATAATAATAATAAATAGTAGTTTAAGTGACTGCTGCATAATGTAGGGCATTAAAACTCGAGAGTGTTTCATAATAATATCACTCGAGAGTTTTAATGCCTAATTATGTACAGTTACATACACTAGTTTATCTACACACATATCATAAGCTCTCTTTGATGTGTTCAGGAACCGCATGTTTGACCGGCATTGTGGTTCTGCAATTGTTTAGCTTGTTCTTTAGTACCAACTTCACGCAGACGGGCGTCGGCGTTCGAAATTTGAATGTCAGTACCAACTTCACAGACAAACTAGGGACGGCACGTGGGTGGGCGTCGGCGTTCGAAATTTGAATGTCATTATATGTAGAAAAACTACACATAATGACCATTATGTGTAGTTTTCCAGATACGAAACGAGTTTTTACCAAGTAGTTTAACATAATGCTGATCGTAACGTGCGGTTTTTGAACGCAGTAAAGAGGGTTTTTGATACGTGTGTAGATAAAAAATATAATGTTGTTTAATTTATTACAGGTGTATCAGAAAAAAAGTTTTCAATATTACAAAGGAATATAATGTTGCAACATCCCAGTCCCGAAAAATTGTGTCACCTGGAAAAAAAAAAGAAACAGAATGAAATTGATTGACATGGATGACTTTGACTACTGCGCAATTCGTCATAAAATAAATGAATTTTACACAGTAAAAAAACAAGTACCTACTATAAACACGCTGTGAATGGAACTAAAAAGAGACATTAATTTTACGTACAGTCGAACATCTCTGAGGCGTATCCTAAAAACGATAGGATATAAATTTTGTAAGTGTCAATCAAAGCGAAACGTTTTAATGGAACGTCCAGACATTGGAGCTGGTGGGCGAAGTATATAATAAGATTAAGTAAAAATAGATTAGATTAGAACGCCCAATTGTCTATCTTGATGAAACGTATATAAATGCATCATACCACCAGAAAAGTTGTTGGCAGGGGCCTAACCCACCAGGTATTCTAGCTTCGGACAGCGTTGGAGCATGGTGGATAATAAGTCATGCTGGAGGCAAGAAAGGATTTGTACCGAATGGATTATTAATATTCAAATCTGAATCCAAGTCATCTGACTATCATGAGGATATGATTTCTGAGAACTTCACGCGATGGATGAAGGAAAAGATCATACCAAATCTAGATCCTAAGACGATAGTAGAAATGGATAATGCATCGTAAACATATCGATAGAGCACCAACAATGAGCAATCCTAAAGCAGAACTTCAAGCCTGGCTAAGAAACAAAAATTTGTACAAATTTGATTTTAAAATTGATGAATGCTGGACGAAGCCACATTTAATAAAAGTGATAAAATAGAACAAGGGGCAGCCTGTGTACGTAATTGAAGATTTATTGAATCAAAGCGACCATAAAGTTGTTAGGTTGCCCCTATATCACTGTGACTTGAACCCTATAGAAAACATATGGGCCATAATGAAGAGACGAGTTGCTATCAACAATGTTACTCAGAGTACAAAAGACATAGAAAGGTTGACTGAAAATGCTTTTGCGACAGTTTCGGTAGATGAATGGCGTAATTGGTGAAAAAATCGAAGACCAATTCTGACCACCTCATAGATGTCGAACTTGAAAAGTTCATAATATTAGTCAATAGCGACAGTGATACTGATTCTGATCCCTCTGATTCAGGAAAAGAGGCCGAAACTTTGGATTGACAAATAGATGGAGTCACACCATTAATCACAGATCCTTAAATAGACCATAAATATTTTAGAGCCACACCTTCAATCACAGATCCCATAATGGACCACAATTATTATTATAAAATATAATAATACACATAATATATTGATGTTTTATAAAATGAATTTCATTTTAACATCCTATATTTTCCAGCTTGTCCAGATATTTCAATAAAATGATTACTGGCAATACCAATGAAAACGACTCGCACGCTATTCCTATGTGCAAACTTAGCTGGCGAGCACTCTAGCTCTAATTGTATCTTTCCAAAGACTATTGTTTTGATAAAACAGTTAACACATCAATGAACGTGACCGCCTCTTTCAAAAATATTGAAATATCAAAGCAAGATCGTCATACGATGAACGCTGGGTAACTGACGGCGCAATAGAGGTCGATTGCTCAAATCGCGTTAAGTTATAGCTCAACAAACTTACACGAACCTTCTGTAATAGTATGTATTGCCTTCTGGTAGTGTATGTTTTCCTTCGAACTGCGTTGAGGAAAACTTGGTCCAGTGGAAATTCGGCGAAGCCTGTGCAATACCGCAGGCTACGATCGCCGACCATAGTGATTGCAATTAGTTAACAGCTCTTACAAAATGGCTTTAACTTGATACTGTTTATTGGGTAGTTAAACTAACGGGTGGTAGGGTATTTGTCGGTAAGAACCGCGTGACTAAGTTCTCAATTTATTCCATTGTGGCGACGCTGAGTATCGGTTAAGGAAATATACTTACATATTATATCAAAATAGCAATCAGATACAAATTGCAGGTTCCGTCTTAAATGATATTGTAATATTAATTGCCCAGCATGGTAAATATTACCTTCGCGTCATTCCTTCGTGAAGCTGTAATTTACGCTCTACCAAGATAAAATGTCGATATATAAAGCTGATAGGTTTTATAGGTATTTATTAGCGTTCGGAGCGAGGCGGACGGCCGTGACCGCCGTTTTAACGAAGCTGAAATGGCGCCCGTGATAAAAATTAATGGACATTTCATTGGAAAAAGCTTAAATAGTAATGCATCTGTCGAAAATGGCGCCACGAAGCCTATCAAGTTCAATATACAGGCTATGCGTTCAAAGTTATTAACTTGTTTGCGCCTTGTGGGTACAATCGCAAGTAGCGACGGCTCTATCTCACCTCAGTATGCAAATATACCGTGAGTAACAGAAAGATGTAGACGAAAACACTTGACAACGTCATTACCGATATTAGAACTAGCTACAGAGTAATGGGACTCTACACAAGCAGAAGAAATGTTTATCATAGCGTCCGATGCCAGACGGTGTCGCATTAGTTATTAATTTTCTCTAAATGTACAGATGTAAAGATGTACAGTTATAGAAATATCTTATATGGATCGTTGGTATGCATACTAGTAAAGGCGAATAGTAATTAACATTGACACGCTTTTATCAAACTAAAGGCTACTTTATGTATTTATGTTATCAAATCAAATCAAATCAAATAAGTTTATTTGCATGATTTTTGGTAACAATATTGGATCTTAATTTTATACATTTTCATCGCAAAAATCTGCCTTTAGGCATCGCAATTGAAAAAAACCAGTCGAGTGCGAGTCTAAATCGCGCACGAAGGGTTCCGTACCACCGTTCAATGGAAGCGATGGTGTGGAGTGAATAGTTTGGATTTTACACAGCAAAATATTGTTTACAAAGTTATTGGTGCGGTTACTTTCACACTCCATGTACGTAACCAGGTGCATCCATAAGTTTGTATGTGGTATTGTTGTATGGGAGCCCCCTTAAATATTTATTTTATCCTGTTTTTTAGTATTTGTTGTTATAGCGGCAACAGAAGTACATAATCTGTGAAAATTACAACTCTCTAGCTAGCTAGGTTCTTGAGATACAGCCTGGTGACAGACGGACGGACGGACAGCGAAGTCTTAGTAATAGGGTCCCGTTTGGAACCCTTCGGGTACGGAACCCTAAAAAATATCAAGCTGAACACGATTATTTAAAAAAGCTGTATTTTATAGCGACTTAGATTGTCGACTCGTCTTCTGATTAGTTGATTATTGATTATTATTTGAATAGTTATTTTTTAATAGTAAATGATATCAGAAATACATTATACTACAGATTGATTCCACTAATGACAAGTGTTTTTCTTTCACAATATTACCGTGGAGATGTTTTGTTTATCTGAATTGTTATAATTAGCATCCAGTAGACACGTGCAGGGTGAACCTGAACTACTGCACTGGAAAACGGGAAACTCGATCGTTCAAATGCAAATATTGTTTGGTAAAGAGGTGTCCCGCTCTTAGCCGCGGCGGTGGCTAACAGTGACAGAAGTATCGAGAAAGTACTGGAAACACAGCTACTGAAACTTTGTCAACTCGATTAAATCTGTACACAAATTGTGGATTATTTATTAGATCCATTGTCTCACTGAAACAATATTTACAGTGATCATATAAAATCCAATTATATAGTAAAAGCGCATTTCAATTTATTAATCATAATTTACATACTATACCTACTTACCTTTACATTTTGCTTGTTTTGTACTTTTTGCTGGCAATCTAAGAATCACAAGTATACTATCAAAAAGAAATTTTGGCATCACGCGACTACAATGGCCTATTTCATGAAACAGTGAATACTTGCGACTGAACGAGATATAATGTGAATTGCGATCTTTTGTATGGGATTCCTTGAAGTTGGCATTATGATTCTTATTAAATGAACAATATCAGAAAACTAACCCAGCACGATAGTTGGCATTCCGTAATCAAATAATTTTGACGGGGTAAGGTGATTGTACTTTCCACAAAGTACGCGTGTACGTACATACATTTGTCATCTTGATTAAGCGACGTGACGTCAGCGACAGAACACCGACATCCAGGAAACTGAGGGGCTGTATCCATTAGACGACTAGGAATTAGTTCGAACGTAAAGCGGTGATATATTATTGTGCCGTATTTTCTTTTTTTGCGTAAAGTTTGGTTACAGTGGCATATCTGTAGTTAAACTTTTAACTTGAAAGTCAGGAATGATGAGCCATGACCTGAAGAACTGCTAACTATTATTGGCAACACAAATTGGTTATGATAAAGAAAAGCATTCACTCACTACCATTCACATAGTCTGCTTAAAAATGTTTGCCGGCATTTCTTTATCCAGCAGGCCAAATCGACACTCTCCAATCATCAGTCTTATTAATCTTTAGATGTTAACAGTTCCTTAATGTTAATAATGTCCTGTTAATAAAACATACATACAAAACTGCAGTATTGGTCAAGGGTCAACTCCATATTTTTAGTTTCATGAAGGGCCAACGCAATCAGGACGGGCTGTGCGCTTACCCACGTATATCTGCTTATTACGATAACAGCATATTCGGGATGACCGCCAGAATATACCACAAACTTCCGGAGATATTAAAAGCAATGAAACGTTTTAAATATAACCCTGAAAAAATTGCTAACATCTAAGGCATATTACTCAATAAATCAAAATCTAGTAGATATAATTTAAGGGTCTGACCATTGACTACATAATAACATTGTTGTATATTGACTGCTTAATACTAAGGGTACTGTGAGAATAGTATACCTCACTTGTTTATAATTTCAAGCTTCTGTAGGTCTGCTAGAAGTACATAAGCATCAGTAATTTAATCTAAAATTGATTGAATTTCGGGAATTTGCCTATTTAAATTGTGGCATATTAGTGACAGAAAATTCAGGTGTCTAGCTCTATCTACAACATAGTTAAAGGGGGTTGAAACTACCCCGAAATACTTCCCCCTCCACTCCCCCCTTATGTTTTTTTTTCGCAACATATTGTGTGGAATAAAGTCTGCCTCTTAAATTTGATTGAATTACGTAGATAAAAACCCTACATGTTAAGATGGGAAAGGTTGTTTGCTGAGCAGAAGTAGACTTATGTGTACAAGTACTTACATAAGAGTACTTACATACATATTAATAAATAAAATAAATGATATAGTTACTATAATTTAAAAGTAAATAATTATAATATACAACTCCTACTAATACTATTATATTCAAAAAAATACTTACGTGTATACTATCAATAATTATAAAGAGGTGGTAATGGTGGAGGTAATGCTTCTCTACATGACTTTTAAATATTTTCAGTGTAGGACTCTCCCTGATAGTGCAGGGGAGTGCACATATAATAATAATAATATCTTCATTGCACACAAATCATATGAAAACAAGAATTACATAAAAATAGTTTACAAAGACGAGATTATCTCTAATAAGAGATCTCTTCCAGAAAACCAGGTTAAGATGGGAAGGGTTGTTTGCTGAGGAGGGGTAGACCTATGCGTACAACAATGTAACCAAATAAACGAGTACTTACATACATATTAATAAATAAAATAAACATATTTAAAAGTCGCGTGAAGAAGCATTACCTTTCTCTTTGATTTATAGGTAGTAAGTTTATACTTATTAGTATATAGTGTATTTATGTTTAGCTTGTACGAACGAGTATATTAGGTATATAATAATGATGAAGGCCCTCCTATATATTGTTTTATATTATTTATTCAGGTATGTAGGTACTAGGTGTAAATATTGTTGCACACTATATCTATTTTTACATAAGTCTTGTTTTCTGTATAGTATTTGAAACTGAATGAAATTATGAAAAATATTTTTTTTCGTTACTGTTATATTAAAATTAATACTTATGATCTACTACAACGAGAGGTAATGCTTCTCCATACGACTTTTATAGTAGTTTATGTGACTGATACATAATGCCTAATTATGTACAGATACAAACACTAGTTTATCTACACACATATCAGAAGCTCTCTATGATCTGTTCAGGAACCGCATGTTCGACCGGCATTGTGGCATTAATCATTGCTCTGCACCTGTTTAGCTTGTTCACTAGTACCAACTCCACAGATAAACTAGGGGCGGCACGCAGGAGGGCGTCGGCGTTCGAAATGTGAATGTCATAATATGTCGAAATATTGATATCTTATGGTCATAATGTATATTTAGACAAGAAATAAGTTTTTACCAAGTAGTATATCATTATGGTAGTTGTAACGTGCGGTTTTTGGACGCAGTAAACAGGGTTTATGATACGTGTGTAAATAAAATATATTATTCAGAATAGGACTGTCCCTGATGGTGCAGGGGTGTGCATTCCACAACCGAATGGCCCGGGTTCTAAGCCCGTGCTCATAGAACGCGGTGTTATGCTGAGGAGTAGTGAGCATGGAAACTGTGTGAGTTCTCCGACATATGTACGGCAATGCGCCAAAAATAGCACTACTTTGAATTTATTCTTAAGATCTTTGATAGATACCTATGTTTTACAAATAAAGCCTTGAATTTAAATCAAATTAAACTTCAATTTAAATGCGTCAACAAAATTACCAAGGATTTTATGAAAGCTCGTAACTGAATTTGGATGCGGGGACAATTTCGCTTGGAATTTCATTTAAGAATTTAGGAAAACTTATTAAAATTCAACATGAAGGCGGTGGCAAACAGGCGCGGTGGCAACGGGTCTGCAGAGACGATTCTGCGAGTAATGATTTTGTTGCTAAATACACATCGAGGTGCCAAGGATAAACAAGGAAGTATATATTTTTTACAAAATCGCTGTCATTAAATTATAAATTAGATTTGGTTCTTTCACCACGTGAGTTGATGGGCTCACTGCATCAAAATTAAGAGTGTTTTTTTACTACGCTATTTCATTGAACCAATAGCCAACAAGCAAGAATTTAAAAAGTTACCCAAAGTAGTTTAGGTTTTTTGCAATAATTTTTTTATGCCAAATTATTGAAAAAGTTTATTTTCGAATAATGGATATGGTTAAATTGGCTGAAAATCGGCTCTTCTTAACACATTAAAATATATAGAGCCTATTTCCAATTCCCAATCGTATCAAATTACCAATCACCCTGTATAACCGCAAAGGTGGAAATAGTGGCCCAATATGATAAAAATATTGTATCATTAGTTACCGTTCTATTTTTTTCCCGTGTTTTTAGTGTTCCGTAGAGAAACAAGGAACCCTTATAGTTTCGTAAAGTCTGTCTGTCCGTCCGTCCGTCCGTCCGTCCGTATGTCACAGCAACATTATGCAGAAACTATTAGGACCACACAGTTTCAACTTGGTTGTAGATGTATTCTGTTAACCGTTTTAAGATTTTAATACAAAAATTAAAATAATTAAACGGGGAACTGAAACCAAGAAATATTTTTTTCATCAAACCTTAATGTGTGGGGTGTTTATAGATAGGTCTTTAAAAATGACGTTGAGGTTACTGCAACCATTTTTTCTCAAAGTAAATCGTTAAAGAGACAGACCCTTCCAAAGTGGAAAAATGTGACCTCCCCTCTCTATCTTTTAAAGTAAGAGAGTGAAAAATTTACAAAAACAGTAAAACACAGTGCTGTATATCTTAATAGACACTTTCAACAAAAATTTGTTTGAACAAAATAAAAAAGCAGTTTTAAGTTTTTGCATTTATTAAAAAACGCAAAGATAACTTTGTTATTCATACAAACACTATGAAAAACAAAGTTAAAACATTTAGTCACATAATTACTTGCTACAACGGAACCCTTCATGGGCGAGTCCGACTCGCACTTGGCTACTTTTTTAGTGTTTGCACCCACATGGGTTTTTGATCTGGCGATACAATGTAAAAATGTTCTTTAAATGTTACAGTATTTCTTATGATGGATTTGAAGGGGCTCATTTATCTAATAATATCCCAAAGAACAGCTATATACTATGTTACATTCATTTTTCATAGAATAGTATAAAAACGGTCAAGTGCTGTATCGGACTCGAAAATGAAGGGTTCCATACCATCGTACAAGAAAACTTAAGCTCTAGAAATAATAAAACAAAAAGAAAATGACAATATGTCAGAACTTAAGGATTGCGCTTCCGTATTCATGACAATTGCGCCATCACAACAAAATGCGAAATGTACGATCATATTAGAATGATTTGTAACATTACGGGGGGCGTCAAAACACGCACGTGGGGAGTTCATTATTTCTTGCTATAGCGGCAATGGGAATACACATTCTGTGAAAATATGACTCTCTATCGATACCGCTGACGGACAGTCAGACAGACGGACGGACCTTCGGACAGCGGAGGATTAGCAATAGGGTCCCGTTTGGTACCCTGCCGGTTGAGGTTGAGAGAGAGGTTGCCGCTGTTGTTACTTCACGACTAAGATATTCGTCACCTCACGACTCTCGTTGATACCTTGCTACAGTACTGTGGTTACTAACGGGATGTTCCGCCTTGTAAGTGAAACTCTCAACACTTGCAGTTTATTGCATCGTGAAAAATTCATAGCTCTACTTGCACCGAGGGAGGTGGTTCTGGGGACACCATACCATTATGCAAACGACTTTACACGAGACAGCATTTGAAGTAAAGAAAAACATCTTTCAGTAAATTTATATAGTTTATGATTTGAAGGGTTTTTCAAGGGCGGAAGCGAGTCAATGATAACATTCTACGTTAGGATAATAATAATAATAATAATACCTTGGACACCATATACACACATTGATCTAGCCCCAAACTAGGATTCCCTGTATCTTGGGTACTAGACAACGATACACATACTTATATAGATAAATATTATACTAAGATAGATAAACAACCATGACTAGGGTACAAACATCCGTTCTCATCAAACAAATATTTGCCCCCACCGGGATTACACATACTTAAATAGAGCTTCACTCGCTTTTAATCTTTTGGCTATATGAGTAAAGAATTGTTAGTGTTATGGTTTTATATCTGTCACCGTAAGACAGTCAAAACCGTTAGTTGATAAACTAACGCGTTAGTTGATCAACTATCGACAGATAGTAAACCAGACCGACAGGGTATAGAATTAACGTTTCTTTTGTTCTTACATGCCAACCAAACCGAAGACTATTCGGGGGCTTCGCTGCGCTCGCCCCCTCTAGTCTTTACCTAAGCTACCACAGTGTTTGCCCTGGTATTTCTTTTGCAATTCAAGTTTAAACCAGTTTACTATTTAATGGTTTTAACCGTTAGTTTATCAACTAACGCGTAATATAGTAAGCAGTACACTACAGTTTACTATCAACTAACGGTTTTGACAATCTTACGGCTGAACGAGGTTGTTGTGCTATATGTTGAACCCTATATTTTTTTTTTGGACCTCTCACTTGAGCCTACCTTTTATAAGTAATAAATGACATTAGGTAGAAGGCAGAATTTTGTTTTGTCGGTCAAGTTAGTCAAAGTGGGAGGGCTTGAGTGTACGAGTCCCTATATCTTGACATTAACTCCCACTAAATAATATTAATAGATTCCTTTTATATTTCGATTCACAAACGTTTTTAGTCTTTGAATGTGAATTTAATTTCTTGAACCACGTCGTTTACAAACTTGTCTGTTTCCCTGTGAAAAAGAGGAGTAAGTAGGCTGCATGAAAAAGGCTCTTTCATTAACAAGACAAATGGCGGAAAGTTATTTAGAAAACTCCTTTTCCGCCTGAGAAATTTTCATTTTCTGTTTCATTAGTAAAATTTAATCCTATTAGAAGGAGAAAAGAGCAATATCTTCAAGGAAATCTATAACGAGTAAGAAAAAATATGTTTCTTTTATCATCGCAATAAACTTCAAGTGGAAATTAAAGCTGGAGCTGTATTCTATGTTTGCCAGATCTTATTTTAATCAATGAGATAGTTCATCGGGTAAAAGTCCTCATTTTTTTAGGGTGCCGTACCTCAAAAGGTAAAAAGCAATCCTTATAGGATTTATCGTGTGTCCGTCATGTAAAATCCAAACTATTCACTCCACATCAAACCTACCATTGTACGGTAGTACGGAACCCTTCGTGCGCGAGTCCGACTAGAACTTAACCGGTTTTTTTCATGTTAGACTTGAATTATGTTGCGGTTATCAGGATAAGTATTTTTGCAGAAGATTTCAAGACTATCTTTCATAGTTCCTGAGAAAAGAGCCTGTGACAGACGGACAGTCGGACGGATGCACACGCGAGTGATCCTATAAGGGTTCCTCCTTTTGAGGTACGGAACCCTAAAAACTGGTCAAGTGCGAGTTAGACTCGCGCACGAAGGTTTCTGTACCACCGTACAATGGTAGGGATGGTAGGGATGGTGTGGAGTGTATAATTTGGATTTTACATAGCAAAATGTTGTTTACAAAGATATTGGTGTGGCTACTTTCATACTCCATGTACGTAACCAGGTGCATTTATAAGTTTGTATGTGATAATTCCGGGTCGGTTTTCCTGTAATCTTTGGGTTAAGTTCTATATTCTGTATTTTTTCATAATTTTAGTCTCTGTAGTTTCGGAGATAAGGGGAGCGGTCATTTTTTGCACTTTTTTGTTCATTTCTTCTGAAGTTATCAAAACTAAAATAAAAAATAAATACTTTTGTAAAGTTTATAAAGAGCCTTTTTCAACGATACCCTACATTACTTATTACCGTGATTTTTTGTGCCATCCAAATGGCTAGACGGATTTCTACAATAAATTATTGTTGAATAGGTCTTGGCAACTTAAGTTTTCTATCTGACTGTACAAAACCATTATTTTTCGTCGTGTCCGAATCGTCACTTAAAACTTAAAAAAATGAAATGTGTCAAATCGGACACAGTGTCCCAGTAATTGGTGTCCGAGTCGTCAGCTATCCAAAAAAATGGTGGCATTCGTTTTAATAGGCGGGCTAAAAAATCTTATTTCAAGAACCTCGAGTGGGAAATCAAAACAAAGGGCTCTAAAAAGCGAATCCGGAAATGTTTACTAATCTTTGCACAAGCTTTGAATAATACGTGGGGCGCACTGTAAGTTTCCGGAATGAATATGAAAAAATACTATTAAAGGTACAAAATTAATTTATTGTTTTTCAAAATAATCTCCCTTGGCGTCTATGCACTTTTTCATTCGATGAAACCAGTTTTGAAAACTTTTGTGCCACTCCTCTGTGGTGACCTCTGAAACGTGTTTTTCATACTCCTCGACAGCCTCTTCTGGTGATGAAAATCGTTGACCGCGTAATTGGTTCTTGATTTTTGGGAACAGAAAAAAGTCACAAGGTGCCAGGTCGGGACTGTATGCAGGATGACTTATGAGTTCTACATTTTTCGCCTTCAAAAAGTCGTTTGTCTGTCTGGCCGTGTGAGAACTAGCATTGTCGTGGTGCAGGATGATACGGCGTTTACGGTTATTTTTACGGAGTTCGTCAATAACTTCCGGCAAACAAATGGTCGTGTACCAGTCACTATTCACTGTAAGACGATTCTCTAAAGCAACAGTAGCCACGTGTCCAGTTTTATTAAAAAAAGAAGCAATCATCCGCTTAGATGCACTTTTCACGCGCGCCACTTTGGTTGGTTTCGGCTCATCTTGAAAGACCCATACGCTCGATTGCTGCTTTGTTTTGGGATCGTAGCAATAAATCCATGTTTCGTCACCTGTTACTATGTCCCACACCAAATTTGACGCACCTTCGTTGAATCTGGTAAGCATGGCACTGCACCAAGTGACGCGGTCCGTTTTTTGAGCCTCGGTCAAGTTGTGTGGGATCCACCGCGAGCACAGCTTTCTCACACCCAAATGTTTGTGTAGGATTAATTGTATTTGACTCATGCCTATTTCTAAGGATGCGCGAATTTCATGGTAGGTCACATGCCTGTCTGTTTCAATCATACGGCGCACAGCATCGATGTTTTTGTTGGTCACAGCGGTGGACGGCCGACCATCGCGAGATTCGTCACTGAGATTGATACGACCACGCTTGAATTCTGCAAACCAGCTATAAACAGTTGTCTTGCATGGTGCTTCATTGCCAAAAGCTGTTTCAAGCCGAGCGATGCTCTGTTGAGCTGTCAAATTACACTTAAAATCGTAGAAAATCATACTACGAAAATTTTCCCGAGTTAAATCCATGTTGATGCAGACATACAATTTTTTTAATGGCGCCACAAGGTAAAAACAAAAGGCAGTCAGATGAAACAAACTGCATTCTACAGCCAAAGAGTTCTATTTTCAAATGTTGCAATAAATTTTTAAATATTGTTTATGTAAGTGGCCAGTTCCGGAAACTTACAGTGCGCCCTATGTATTGTAATTGTCACCTAACCGCTGAGCGCCATCCAAAATTATTTTGTTACAAAGTTAAGTATTTCATTAATCATCAGTCTGTATCTTATCACGATGTTAGTATGAATGAGAATTTCTCAATATAAGAGTACTGTGCCTATATTGCCTGTTATAATTAATTAATTAGACTAAACATAACATAAACATAAAAAGAAAATAAAACAAGCCATAATACGAATATCTTTTAATCTACTGCATCAAAGAAATTCTGGTCACGAAATTAGAAGCAATAACAGAGGCTTCTTTCAAACCCGCTTCTTGTTTACGAATATTATGAGAAACAAAATCACAATAGCATTTCCCGTTTCATTTGAAAAGATCTTGTTTTATTGGAGCAAATGTTCTCGTTCGAGAACTTTCCACTTATCTTTAATGCTAGTAACCTCTTTACCTTTGACCCTCGCCTGTTCAAAGGGCCGCAGCCTTGCTGTTCAGCGACTTCAAAGCAAATTACGTTGGGGTCACCTCTCGCCGAAAATTTATTTATAAACAAAGCAAACTAACCAGCCAAGTTTTTGAGAAGCAAAAGTTCTTGAGTGGTTGCCGACATTTTAATGTCATATGAAGAGTAAAATGTATTTTATCTACACACGTATCATAAACCCTCTTTACTGCGTCTAAAAACCGCACTTTAAGACCAGCATAATATAAAAATATTTGGTAAAAACTCATTTATTATCTGAAAATTTGTACATTATGACCATAATATGTAAATTTTCTACATATTATGACATTCAAATTTCGAACGCCGACGCCGTTGGTAACAAAACAAGCTAAACAACTGCAGAGATACGATCAATGCCACAATGCCGGTCAAACATGCGGTTCCTGAACACATCAAAGAGAGCTTATGATATGTGTGTAGATAAACTAGTGTATGTAACTGTACATAATTATGCCCTACATTATGTAGCAGTCACATAAACTACTATTACTGCAAAAAAAGTGCTTTGTACACGACTGAGCGCAATAAAATGGGTATAATATGAGTACAGGGCCCAGGTAAATATTTGATTCCAAAGCCCCAAATATATTAACCTATTTAGATTAATGTGGTCTCAATAGTAGAAAAGTGCTTTCATTTGTACGTTTAATGTCACGTATTATCATGTCAAATAGACCACGAGCAAAATAAAAAATTAACACCTGTGTGGGTCGGACTCGCGCACAAAGGGTTCCGTACTACCAAACAATGGTAGGAATAGTGTGGAGTGAATAGTTTGGATTTTACATAGCAAAATGTTATTTAAAAAGTTATATTAACTTCTACGGCTACTTTCATATTCCATGGACATAGCCAGGTGCATTATGTGATAAACAAAAAACCTTGGCATTTCCGGGTAGGCTTTCCTGTAATTTTTGTTTTAAGTTCTATAAACTGTATTTTTTTATAATTTAAGACTGTATGTACTTCTCATTTTTTACACATTTTTGATCATAACTTCTGAAATTATCAAAACTAAAATAAAATATAATATAATTTAAGTTTATAAAGAGTTATTTTCAACGATACAATACATGAATTATGCCGGTGTATTTATTTTTCGTTTTTTCGTTTTATCCCCTGCATTTTTTTGTAGGCAATCTTTTATAATATTAGACTCGAATTATGTTGAGGTTATCAGGATAAGTATTTTTGCAAAAGATTTCAACACTGTCTCTTATAGTTCCTGAGAAAAGTGCCTGTGACCGACGGACAGACGGACAGACGGCCACGCCAGTGATCCTATAAAGGTTCCCTTTTTACCTTTTGGGGTACGGAACCTTAAGAATTCTATAATAAATTGCCAAAACTCACCCTTCCCTTTCCAAGCGAAAGACGGAGAAGGAGATTGATTCATAGCTCTGTCCTTTACATAGAAGTGTCATAGTTTTGACAATTACGTGCAGTGAGTATGGTGTTTTTAAACACGTTCCATTTCAGGTTATTTTAAATAAGTATTTTTTGTTGAAAATCAATATAAAATAGAATAAAAACATGCAAATGACCCTTTTATATATTTAGGTCTTAAAATATTTAATACTGTGATAAATTTCGTCACTGAAGCTTCTCTGTTCTTACGTTATCACGAGGCTGATGTGAGGTCGATACTTTTTCAACTTATTATTTCAATAGACAGATGTTTTATAATTAATATAATAATAATAATAATACCTTGGACACTATTTACACACATTGATCTAACCCCAAACTAGGATTCCCTGTATCTTGGGTACTAGACAACGATACACTTACTGATATAGATAAATATTATACTTAGATAGATAAACAACCATGACTAGGGTACAAACATCCGTTCTCATCAAACAAATATTAATGAACTTAATAATTGATGCATTTGCGATAAAACATCTGTAAAAATAAACTAAAGGATGGCCAATTTTCTGCGGCCTCTACTTACTGGGCCGGTGGTTTAAAACTTCAGCTTCGTCTAGTTTTCGTGCATAATGCCTTGCTGACTCGCCCGGAGCAACGTTCAGCACAATGGCCGGTCGGTCGCTTACGGCAGCTACGTTTAACTAACAATTGCGCTCTACTTCGATATTTAGCGAAGCAATTTGAACATCGATCATCGGATTTAATTTTAAGTGCATTTTGTTGTTTTAAATAATTTTACATCATAGGTCCGTGACCGTTGAGAAACACTGGCCTGCAAAACTAAGTATCACACTTTTAAAATTGCAATAACTTTTTAAGTAAACAAGATATACTTTCGAAATGAGAAGGGCACGAAAAAGAGTTTAACTGTATTTAATATGTACTGTTTCAGCTTTCTTTAAAACTATTAAAAAAAGCTGATATTTTTTTCTATAAAACCTACGTTTTTTATTTTTTCTATAGTTTAGAAAATATTTAATTTTTAGAGTGTACTTAGTTTTGTAGGCCAGTGTAGTATATCACAGTTCCTGTTGTTAAACTGAGTTTACTAGTATACACGTGATAGTACGAGTACTTATTGATAGGATATCATACCTATAGAGAACTGGGTGTAGAAGGTACATTTCAGGGCGATGGACGACCTCTGTGGCGCAGCGGTTGTGGCTCTGACTACCATGCGAGAGGTCCCGGGTTCGATCCCCGGCTGGGGTTAAAAGAAAGAAAAAAAAACCCAGGTCTTGGATGTTTATATGTGTGAGACGTCACTGTTTCTGGTACCCAAGACACAGGGTATCCTAGGGCGGGGCCAGAAGAATTGTATGTAACTGTTTGTTAATATTTATGATTTGATTTAAAAGTGACAATACTCTAATATTAAACACACAACAAAAATAAAAAACTTTGCAGACTTGTATTAACCTTTCCAATCTTAACTTGGTTTGCTGGAAGAGATCTCTTATTAGATATAAGCTAGCCGTTGTAAACTATTTTTATGTAACTCTTGTTTTATTTATATGATTTGTTTGCAATAAAGAAATGAATAGATATATAGAAATAAATTATGAATGTGTTGGCGAAACAAACAGTGTTAGTATTATTATTCTGACTTTCCAAACGAAGCTGCGACCGTTCTTATCCGACAGTAGCTATAGTCTGCACGCAATATTCCCTGGTTAGATAATTTTGTCCCGCAGTCCCAGGAGGCCCCTTAGGAATTCGCTAGTCGGGTAAAGCGTAATGATACCTAATCGAAATAAGCTTAGATTGAACGCAGGATCGCCGTCGCTAAAGTACCCAATCACCATATAAAGCGGCTGTCCAAATAAACGGAGCTTGGAGCCAGTTCAGCAGAATTAATGAATGTCATCGATTAGTTGAGCTCGAGACCAAATATAAATAAAAGAAGATGTAGTGCCGCGTACAGTTGATAAATTCAACAATATACGTCGTTCACGTCGCTAATCTAAAAGAGCGATCTATAAACGTGTAATAGAATAGGTGAAAGGTTCTCGGAGCTTGCAATTACGCTGATAGCCCAATATATTCCGACAGAAAATATTTTCAATCGGTCTTGTTCACAAGTGCAAAAGTGTACAAATCGTGTTGTTTCGTCTCGTTCTTTTACCAACAGTGAACCGAACGGCAGGCATGCTAATGGCGCCCGACAAACATAATGTCGTAACACTATCGGCAAATACAAATTAAGCATTTTTAAACTCCGTTGTCGGAAACATTGCTGTAATGCATAAACTAACCTATCTAATGGATTTCTATTGTGGTCGGCGTGCCCAAACTAATGTTGTACTTACTTATCAATAAATAGCAGCACTTGTGATTGCTGAATGCTCGCATAAAGACTCAGGGTTAGAAGCTGGGGATTGGGCCTAAGTATATTATGTGTATAAGGTATTTGTAGGTAGGATATGCAATCCCTTGATGCTAGAGCAGTTGTGCTTGAGCGTTCTACCGCCGCAGCTGCTGCAGGGGGAGGTGCGCTGGCACATGCTTGCTGCCAGTCGAGCTAACAACATGTTAGCAGAGCTTATTGATCTGGCTGAAATTTCAAGAATGATACGTACTATTTGTCAACCGACTTAAAAAAGGAGGAGGTTCTGAATTCGACTGTTTTTTTGTGTCATTGTTACGCGATTACTCCGTCAATTATGAACAGATTTTGATGATTTTTATTTTGATTGGAAGGTAATTCTTCAGAGGTCGTTCCATACAAATTTTGTCAAAATTGATTGAGCGTTTTTGGAAAAAATCAAGAAATTCAAATCCGAAAAAAAAACACAGATGAAGTTTTGGTTTGTGGTTCCGTGCAGCAAAAGTTTTGATGAGGACTTTACATGTACACAGAGTTCATTCGCACCCCGACGGGGGAGGAAAAAATAGGGCTTCAACTTGAAGTCAGTGTTTTAAGTTTTTATCTTGGTGAATTATTCTTTAATACAGAAACGTTAAAATGATGTAAATACTTAATCAAATTAGAAGATATATGATTCTTGTCTGAGGGATATGATAAAAAAGGACTTGATGAAACCCTAACATATTTGATTAAATCCCGGGATTTGATCAAATAACATGATTTTAACATATCCATAGACGGATCTAGGGATTTGACTAAATCTAGTGATTTGATAACATAACATAGCGTCACGCATTTTCCCATATGGGGTGGCAGTGGCACAATTGTGCTCACTTTGAGCCAGTTATTCAATACTCCATTTTGCGTGACAGGGGGCTAGCCATGGAGTAATGAAGGTTTCCTCACGATGTTTTCCATCACCGTTAGAACGTCCGCATCATTATACGGGCATTATCATTATAAGTACATTTACTTAAGACAAATTAATTATCTCATTGGTACATGGCCAGGAATCGAACCTGCATCTCCTGTGTGAGAAGCGAGCGTGAAACCCATTAGACCACGGAGCTCTCGGAGTGAAATGATTTCGATCAATTTCGATGGTATAGGGATTCGCCCCAAACCATTTCAGTAAAATGTCGAAAATACATGTCAGTTCCACCTACTATGCTATATTTGCGTGAGATTGCAGGAAAATTATCTTTATTTAGAGGTCAAGGGTAAAAGGACTGTTCTTGCGAAAAGGTGAAAAGATCTTTAAACGATGAAAACAAACAGATGTGTCTGCAAGAAAAGTAAAGTTCTGTGCTACTCAAGATGCCACAAACCTGTTTTCTTTTTATTCAGGGAGTTGTTTTGTAAAGTTACTCAGGGACGGTAGTTACGTATCGCTTGTAACTAAAATTAGTTTTATTTATCCCTCGCATGATTTTGATTGACAAATTGCCGTGTTGAATTTGTCCTGAAATAACCGCAACGTGCTCTTGCCCATATGGGAACAAGTGATAGATTTAATATTTTTAGGTATTTTTCAGTTTTTTTTATATTATTTTTGCTTCAGTGTCGTGTAAATAACCAGGGGTGGTTATTTACACCACATTTAAGACATCTACTTTGCTTATGGCCCCACACTAGGATACCATGTGTCGCGTGAACTATAAATAGCGACTTTACATACATATAAACATCCAATACTTGTTTTTTTCCCAGTATCCCCAGCCGGGGATCGAACCCGGGACATCTCGCATGGTAGGCAGAGCCACAACGAGAGGTCGTCACTTTTTTGTTGTTTATATGTTATTACTTACTTTACTTTATTACTCATTCGTTTGTTTCATATATAATCTAATACATCTTATTGAAATACCTATCATACCAAAAAATACTTGAAATAATATACAAACTTTGTTTTTGTCATTTCACGCAACCTGTTTTGGGATTTTATTTGTATAGGATATGTTAAAGTTATTTTATTATTTTATCATTTCCCGGCACCTCATCACTTATGGATTTGACCAAGTTCCTAATTTTATCATATCCTTGCGATATTAACGCATTAGGTTTACCCTGTAATAAAAAAATAGGTATTTATGGAAAAATAAATAATCAAAGTGACTTCAGTTCCTTAGAGGGAGGTTTCTCCATTACAAATTGCTGTAGCTTCTGTACAATAGTCACACCCGAGAGAAATGTTTAGAGTACATGACAGCGACACAGAATGCTTGAGTATTATGATGTTGCGAGGTACGAGGGAGCTTCTAATATCACGGGGTCACGTTTTAACGTCAATGACGGGTATGCTCACTCCCGAGACGCAAGATAACGGGCCCTCCAATAACAACTTGCCGAGCTTTCATTCCCTCCGCAACGACATAATCAACCGACTACAACTGATAACGACAAATAAATAAAAGCACGATTAATTTCGAGGAAACGATTGCAACTTCCTCCATTCTTACTTTGCTACGATGGTAGTATTGCCGTGAAACCGTTCGACTTTATTGCCGATTAAAATTTTAAATGCAGCGGCGTAATTAAAACTTAGCGGCTTGCTCGATTTGCATACTAGTTAGCGTAATTACTGCAATAGTTATTCGTGGTTTGAATTCGAAGTTCTGAATCCCAGCTCGCCAGCAGCCTGCAAAGCTGTTTTCTACGTCTGAATACTACAAAGCATCTTATCATTCCCGGTAGTGAAGGTAACTACCGTTAAGGCATTTAAGTTTTAAAAATTAAATTCAAGTTCTCTGTTAAATGAAGAAGGCACCAGTATTTAGTATCTACCTGTAATGCTATCTAGGCGCCTTGGAGTTTTTAGGATAAAGTTACTGTCGACGACCTAACAACTTCGTTTTCCCGACTTTAACGAAGACATAATAGAAGTCAGGTGATCGTAACAAACGATTTACGAGGTGCTTGCTATATTGCGCTCAGTTCGGAAGAGTTGTTGAGAGTTTCGCTAGAGAGGAGTTATTGTTGAAAAGTGAGTAATAGATTCGCCAACATGGTGGAATATCTAATCCGATATAGCTTTGGTAGCAAATGAAAGACAAAGAAGCGAGAGACAAAGGAAAAACGAGAGTCAACGGTTTTGGTCGGAGCGCCCGGCGGCAAGCTTTTGCTGTCAGCGTGGCTTGTTTTTAGGGTTCCGTACCCGAAGGGTTCCAAACGGGACCCTATTACTAAGACTTCTCTGTCCGTCCGTCCGTCTGTCACCAGGCTGTATCTCACGAACCGTGATAGTTAGACAGTTGAAATTTTCACAGATGATGTATTTATGTTGCCGCTATAACAACAAATACTATAAAATAGGATAAAATAAATATTTAAGGGGGCTCCCATACAACAATTCTTTCAATACCACATACAAACTTATGGATGCACCTGGTTACGTACATGGAGTGTGAAAGTAACCGCACCAATAACTTTGTAAACAATATTTTGCTGTGTAAAATCCAAACTATTCACTCCACACCATCGCTTCCATTGAACAGTGGTACGGAACCCTTCGTGCGCGATTTAGACTCGCACTTGACCGGTTTTTATTTATTTTTATTACCAACTGCGGGTGGTGGTCATCAAGTCTCGAGGTGATTTCACTATGTTTGTACTTGTACTTTAAGTAATAATGTTTATGTGCTCTGAAATCTTGGAACTCATTGGGGTCTACATCTTCGTAGCAAAGCGACACTGTGGCGGTTTAAATATTCTAATTAAACCTCGCAATGGGCTATTCTAGACATCAGTTAACTGGTAATAGTTAGTTTACGTGATGAAACTGGTGTGATGTTATTATCCACACTCGTAATTTAATGCCTAATTAGGTACAGTTACATTCACTGCTTTATCTACACACATAATATAAGCTCTCTAAGGAACAGCATGTTACGACCGGCATTGTGGCATTGACATTTAATTTCGAATAGTACAGATGTAGTGAATAATCCTTTCCTATCGGCAAAACTCGGAACAACGATAACACCCGAATGGTGCCGATGTGTCTATGAATTACTGTATTATTAAATTACGTGTAGGTATCAAATAAATCGCATACTTTATTTATCAATGTCAAATGTCAAATTGCCCGTTTGACGTATATTACACTGAGATGTTAAAACCACCACGATTCTATCATATAAAGATTCGTTAGGTAAACAAAAATATAACTAGTTACTGAGGAAGTTTTATTTCAATAAAACGCACTGATAAAAACCAAATTCCGGTTGGGATGATCTAATGATTCTATAAGGATTGGAACCCTAAAAGTCTAACTATAAGTCAAAACTACAGTAGGATTTTGCAGACCTTTTTTATAACAATAAATTTTTGTAATTAATTAAAAATAAAAATAAAAATAAAAATACTATGACATAACAAAAAAGACACCTCAACATAAAACAAAACAAACCAGCAGAGAAATTAATATAAATAAATATGATTTTCTGATTGGATAAACGACTTCGATTATGACAGCGGGATAAGAGGAGGAGGAGCGGGGTGGACAGTGTGATGCGAAACAATACTTCCAACTTCCATATCACAGTCAGAATCAGAACTATTTTCTGGTGTATCATCGTCAGAGTTTTCATGAACGGTGATTACAAAACTAGCCATATAATTTTCCAACTCAGGTTCGTGTTTTCGGTACTCGTTTTCGCATTTGATGGCGTGGTCACATACTTTGGCCCAAACATCGGAACCAATCATATTAACCTTTTCCTGTACCAATTGTTTCACAGTAGTCATATTCATACTGATGTTTCTTTTGGATACGAATCCCTTTATTTGAGACCATATGTTTTCAATCGGATTGAAATCAGGATGATATGGTGGCAATCTTAGTGCGCTGTGTCCATATTGGTTCATAAGTTTATCTATAGAGTATTCTACAAAGTCTTGTTTGTACTTGCAAATAATTTTATATATTTCAAGTTTTGTTAATGACGGATCAATCGGAACGTTATGTTTGGATAGCCAATCAATCATGTCTTGCTTCCTGGTATTTGAATTAGGAGGTTTTTCTACGTACTTATTATGATATGCAGCATTATCTACTACTAGTACCGAATGTGGAGCTAAGTTTGGAATGAGTTGATTACGAAGCCATTTTTCATAGTTTTCATTGTTCATCGCGTTGTGATAGTCACCTGTTTTATCAGTAGACTGATACATTAACAATGCCCCAGGTATAAACCCCTTTGTACTACCAGCGTGCACTATTATAAGACGTTGTCCTTTAGAAATTAACTGTTTCACTCCGTTTTCTGACGAGTCAGCCCAGCCAAATGTGAGGTATGGATGTATGTTTCATCCATATAAACAATCTCTCTCCCTTGCAATCTGTACTTTTTTATCGCGGCTTAAAACTTTACTCTTTTTAAACGAACATCATCTTTATCGATAAGTAATTTTCTGTTGTTTTCAACTTTTTTATACCGAAATCCCATTTTTCTAAGAATTTTTCTTAGCGTAAAGTCACATCCCTTAAAATTTATGGCTTCGGATAACTTGGACTTCAGGGCTTTAATTGTAGGTACTTGTTTGTATATCAAATGGAAATTATACACTAATCGGCGTATAATGTTGTAGTCAAAATCGTCAAGACCTAGACAAAATAATTTATTTGGTCTACCCAACTTTGCCCACTTCGGACTATTGGAGGTGGATTGATTTATGTATTCTTTTTGCAATATTTTATTTACTGTTCGTTGAGAAATTCCACTGGCCTCCGAAACTCGTTTTTGGACTTTACAAAAGTAAGCAGTATAGTTGGTATGTTTGAATTTATCATTTTCAGTTAAGAAATATAAATAAATATTGAAAAAAACCTCTCAGGCTTGCCGATCTAAACGTTTCCCTTTTCTTAGTGCTTTCGGCATGTCTGTTATAAATTGTTAATGTGGATCGAATAAAATCAATGTTTATTATTTACAAAAATGACAGACAAGAGTGAAATGTAAAGTCAAAAAATGTAAAGTCGGCCATTCGGGTCATGGACGACCCGAATGGCCGAGTCGGCAGTGTCCCTGTCTACGAAGCCAAGGGTCCCGGGTTCGAGTCCCGATGGGGGCAAATATTTGTTGATGAAAACGGATGTTTGTACCCTAGTCATGGTTGTTTATCTATCTAAGTATAATATTTATCTATATAAGTATGTGTATCGTTTTCTAGTACCCAAGATACAGGGAATCCTGGTTTGGGGCTAGATCAATGTGTGTAAATAGTGTCCAAGGTATTATTATTATTATTATTATAAAATATATATATATATATATAGGTGGCCTGCATTCATACACGAGTCCATGAAGTTTATCACAAAATCTAACATAAATATCAACAAAATATTTCTGTGGTATTAACTACTCTATATAGATACTTCCTCTTGCAATGCGACCGTTCCCTACGTTGTCTCGATGGGTACTGAGTGCGCATGACAGACAAAAACGAACATTTCCGAGAAAATACGAAAGGAAAGGATTATTCACTACATCTGTACGTCATCTCGATTGATTTTAGAATTGAGGTCAAATCAAATTGCTTTGTTTTCAGGGATATTTGAAATTTTAATGTTAAAGAACATCGAATTCGATATAATTATGAAGCAATTATTACCATTATAACTGATAAGAAATGTGTTCTAACAAAACAGGTTATCTTTTAGCTGGCCGTAATTTGCGTTTTTTGAACGCATTATAGAGGGTTAATGATATGTGTGTAGATAAAATATTATTATTATAGCAAATTATACGATTATTAGACACATACAATTATTATTAGGGCTGTTATTAAATACTGTTATTATTATTATTGTATATACAGGGTATAGACATAATACAATGGGGAGGATTACGCAACACTTTTTGGTAGAGGGCACTGTCAAACATTGTCAACAGCGAAGTCCTGTATTGACAGTGCATTGCTCTGATTAACGAAACTCTTTGGTTAAACCTGCTTTACTTACTTACTCTGTGAATCATTTGTAACCTCAGCTAATGCAACTTGGCTAAGAGGACTGCCCCCTAGCCAAGTTGCACAAATCGTATACATTTGCTTTGCGTCATCGTTGCAAATGTAATTTAGCTACGGGGCCAAGTGAACGAAACCCTGCTTACTTACGTGTTGGTCTTAGCGCCCTCTAAGTGGAACAAATTAGTAATTTTTCTTCCTTATTGCTTGAACTAATCCGCGATTTGAACGTTGACGAGCCTGCTTGATGAGACAGCCAGTTACCTTTGATTTATATTTAATATAGGTATACTCGACTGCTCAACATTATCCCTATTCCTGCACTCTCCTGACTGCAGCAGCAATAAACGTAATGCAGTGTGACAAGCAGATAGTTCTTACTTTAGGGTATTTATGACCTAACGTTAGCTCACCTCGGCTCAGCAGGCAGGACGTAGAAGCGAAGCGGCCAATAAAACGCCGCGGCAACTCTAGCGAGTAGCGGGTCATAAATAAAAGTTTAAAATCCTGCAAACGAACGGAAAGCCACATGTTCGTGAATACGTGATGTTACTGAGTAAGATATTTTCTTTCTGTTGGTATTTATAGAAATACCTATCCAATTTTCCAGGATGTCTGACTATGTCTAAATTATCTGTTGTTGTTGTGGTTTTATTGGGTTACGAAGATACTGTCTTTTTATACCATCTGAATCAAAATAATAATTGGTGGAACCGTTACTGTTGTTAGGTCTTGCCAGTCTCGCTAATATCACTCGATTGATTCAAGTAGACACGTTTTGTCCTCATGTCTATACATCACGTCTCTAACTTGATAATAAACATCCCTATTAGATGTATGTTTTATACGACGTAATTTGAAGTAGAATTAATGTATGAGACTACAAGATTTCACTGCATTGTTCAATAACACAATTTATGTGGGTGTTTTTTGTTGTTATATGAATTGAATAACTTTGGCTTGCGCTGCCAAATATTTTGGGTAAAATTGTAATATCACTCACAAGCACTGGAATCCAGAATTCCACAATTTGAGTGAATTGAACAAACAATTCAACATAATTAAAGTTGCAGTACAATAGCAACTTATAAATAACAATAAATTGGATATTCATACAATTTGGCGTTAAAATTATATAATTCTGTAGTCAGTTATCAGCAAACAGCTCACTATACTCCCACTAATCTTCTACAAAATTCTACATTCTCAACTCTATCTTGTTAAACAAGAAATGAAGCGCCTCGATCACTTGTTAGAATTTAATATGTAGATTTATATAAGGAAAATCAAGACTGTCATTTATTTCGCGTAAATATCCACGCCAAATCTAAACATACTCGTAGGTACGTTTCCGAATTACTTATTATGTATTTAAATTCAATTCACATTCAATTTAGTAAATACATTGCAATAGCCAACATATTCGCATCTACATGCTGCAGCGGCGGGCGGTATCTTGGTGTACTGTTAATTAACGAGGGTAGCCAGTTACTGTGTTATGTTACCTTTGAGTATTGAGTATGAGAGACGGGAAAGGCGGGCGCTTAGTTACGTCGTCGTCGACACGGTCATAGCACTATTCTATTTTGATCATGCTTTTCACGGCTTTCCTAGAAACCTGCAGTTGAAACCTGTCAGTGAATATGAGAGTATACTGTCTGTAGGCCATATAACTGTACTACCCTGAAATCCAAATAACTGTACCAAAATGATAGGATTTGCACGTTTTTCTTTTAATGTTGCAAGGAGTATCAACTCCTAGTGTTGAAAAATCGATACATTAAAATCAGAGACATATCAATCCAATCAGAAAAATAGTTTGATTGGTTTGGTTTACTTAATTATTTAAAGTTTTTTCACTGTCTTCTTCGTTGTAAAATATTTATTTTCTGCTTTTCTTTCTCGTTTATTTACATTATTTTAAAGTCCAATTTGAGCAGTTCTTTATATGACGTCGTATCAAAAAGTACCTCAAATTAATCGAATAATCTTAGTGAATGAATTGGCCAACTGAGACTACAACATTATATTTCTCCTACCGTAGAGCTGCAACTCACCAACTGTCATTTTGGTCCAGTATTTATTTTATTTTAGGGTTTAGTTGTGTATTCAAAATTGCGTACCTAACAGTTTTTATCTACACACGTATCATAAACCCTCTTTACTGCATACAAAAACCGATCGTAACGATCAGCATAATGTTAAACTACTTGGTAAAAACTCATTACTTATCTGAAAAATTACACATTATGACCATAATGTGTAATTTTTCTACATATTATGATATTCAAATTTCGAACGCCGACGCCCGCCTGCGTGCCGCCCCTACTTTGTTTGTGAAGTTGGTACTACTGAACAAGTTAACAAGTGCAAAGGAATTCTCAATGCCACCATGCCGGTCGAACATGCGGTTCCTAGAGAGCTTATGATATGTGTGTAGATAAACTAGTGTACGTAACTGTACATAATTAGGCATTAAAACTCTCGAGTGATATTATTATGAAACTCGCCTTCGGCTCGTTTCATAAACCCACTCTCGAGTATTAATGCCCTCCATTATGTAGCAGTCTATATGACTACTATTTTATCTATGAAATAATAATAATAATACCTTGGACACTATTTACATACATTGATCTAGCCCCAAACTAGGATTCCCTGTATCTTGGGTACTAGATAACGATATACATACTTATACAGAAAAATATTATACTTAGATAAACAACTATGACCAGGATACAAACATCCGTGCTCATCAGACAAATGTTTGCCCCCACCGGGACTTGAACCAGCGACCCTTGTAGGTCTTCGTAGGCAGGGTCACTGCCGACTTTATAAATTCTACTATTATAACTCATAAAGCTGCATCCTTTTGCTTAATACTCAATAAGACACTATGAACTGAAACTGGAGCGAGGAAACAACAGGATAAGGGTCAGTCCATAGTTTCATGATTAGTACCATGTCAACATATCACCTACCTAGTACCTACTCGTAGTCTCTAAACCGGTCCCAAAAACTTGAATAGAAGCTTATCGTAACATAACATATCGTCACACATTGTTCCGTGTGGGGTGGCAGGGTGCAGTTCTGCCCAAGTTTAGCTGAAGTTATTCATAACTCTATTTTACGTGCCAGGGGGCTAGCTCATAGCCTTGCTGCGTGACAGAGGGCTAGAACTTCGCCGCATTGAAAAGTAGATAGTTGGTTATTGGATTTTTATACGATACCCAGCAAACTTACAAACATCCGTTTCACCAGTTCTCTTTGTAATAATTTACATGCTAAATAAATCGCTTAAAGGTGAATCGTGTTGAGTCTCTTAGGTTAGTGGTATTACCTGTCTGTTACTTTAAGCGGATCCCGGTTATTTCGGAGCAATTGACGTAAATTCTGCGATTTAGAGATAGCTCCTGGGTGGATTATTGCTGGCCAAAGGTTTAATAAAATAGAGAAGAAAAGAGGGATTTAAAAGCAAGATCAAGTCACTGTTCCAATCAATTGAGCGGAACGATCGACTGGAACAGTGAGTCGTAGAATCTTACATCCATTGCTCCGAAATTACCGGGATCCGCTTAAAGTGACAGACAGGTAGTAAATGTTAAAAGTGAGCCATCATTTTGCCACTAGCTGTAACTACTAATAGTCAGTCGGTAATACACATATTCCAGTTTTTGTGGATAAGTTCTGTCTCATCCACTTTTTAGCATTTTGAAGTGTGTTTAGTCATCTAAACTTACGACGTAACGTTCCCACAGGAAGTGTATCGGGCGATTGACTCCGTTCGCATGGCTGGTCACATCACAAGCGTAGCATGGTAATGTATGATCTATGATCTCTTGTGGCTCGTTGCTTATAGGTCCAAGCCTCTTATTGGCTCGTCCTGTATACATAGGAGAGTGCAAACGGTAAGCGTATACAGAAACGGGTATTGATAGTTCCAGGAATACTTGGCCTAGGCAACTATTCAGAAATCCCTAAAAATTTCGCTTATCTGTGAAGTCAATGGTGACGTTCTATATTAATTTTTACCTATATGTAAAGCCTTTACTCCTATACACAACCAATCCCTTGATGATGTGCCACGCCAATAATAGGACGAGAATGGCGTTGTAGGGATTGCTAATCTCGACCCTATATAAGAAAAGGGAAACGCTATACTCTTACCTCTGTGTGAAAGCCAGTATATTTACGAAGTCAGAGATTTCTTTGAAGTGCGTGCCGTAGAGGCCGTCACATCAAATGAACCTTTTTGTGCATGGACCTTAAATAACAATGTGTATCCGATACTTTTTGTGCATGGACCTTTAATAACCATGTGTATCCGATACTTTTTACGAAAAGCCTGTTTATGATGTGATGAATGGATGTCGGTATTATTGATACAAAACGGCACTGATAGATGAGATCGGCGTACGGTTTGAAAAGAGATAGAGGGAATATCTAAAAGGATCTCTTTTATTAACTTGTATGTTGAATGTTTTCTATGTATTTACATAAGTATTTATCTCTATAAACTATATCGTGGTCTAGTACTCATAACACAAGCCTTGTTGAGCTTAGTATGGGCCTAGTTTGATATGTGTAAAATTGTCCTCTAATATTTATTTATTTATTAATCATGCTGGAAACGTAAATTTATACAAGTATTTCTGTAAGAAGAGTAGACCTTGCTCGTTTAAAATGTCAAGCTTGTAGGCCTGCTAGAAGTACTTTGGAATTTTGAAGATCGATGATGAGTCATGCAGTCAGTGACGAAATGACAGAACTTTAAACGGCTGTCGTTTCCAATTTATTGTGAAGTCGACTGAATTTTGGGAATTTGTCTATTTAAATTGTGGCCTATTAGTCACAGAAAATTCAGGTGTCTAGATTTATCTACAACATAGTTACAGGGGGTCAAAAATACCCCTCCACTCCCCTTTTTTTCGCAACATGTTGTTTGTATGATAATAAGGTGCGTCTCAAATTTGATTGAAATCCGTTGAAAATAAATAACGCTACAGCAATTTTCCCCCCTTTTCCCCCTATTTTCAATTTTATAGTCTCAATAGTTTAGTGTCTACCCTGCAACGTCAAAGTCATAATCGTTTGCTATCGGTCGCTCGACGTAATGGCGACAATTAATGGGACAAATGGAATGACATAGGCCACCATGCTGAGACATCGATTAACTATAGCCACACATACAATTGCATAGTTTGCAGTAAAGCTACTTATATATGGAGTTTAAATTCTGCTATTGTCTATGATAGGTAGCTGTGAATTTAGTTTATCATTCTCATTTAGAGCAAGGCATGTTCTAGCCGATAAATGGCTAAATAACAATGCATTTTTTTATTAATGAAATATACAAACAAAAATTTTGAAATAGTTACAATTAAGTTGAAATATTCTCATAATCATGCTAGAAGAGCACTAAAAAGTCTCTTAAACCAGGAAGCATCCATCTACCTCTATATATTTTGGAAGTTTTTTTAGTAGGAAACCTTTTTTCGTCATTCCGCTGGCCGAGTAATGTTTTGTCATAATTCAAGTTCCACGCTGAGTGGAGCAGGGAAACTTCTGAAACTTGCCGCGATGTGCTCCACTATAAATCAAGCAAAGGAAATATTTTTTCACTTACGCACTTGCCTAGAAACGGTTGCTTCCTTTTTATCAACTTGAATCTTACTTATTTGTCAAAATAAAACGAGGTTTTGGTGTAACGGTTCTCATCATATAAGTATTATGCAAACACCTTTAACGAGGGTCACCCAATTGCGAAGGTCCGCAGACTGATAGACCCATGCTTGCCTAAGATTTACGTGATGCGCCACTGCTTGCCGCATATACTCGTATGTGTAGGTGTGTATGTTCGTGCGTGCAGTCTTGGGCGGGCGCTCTGTTGGAGACTATTCCTCTAGAGTTATACTCTATGTCACATAGATCACCATATTAAGATGTATAACTCGATCAATTGAAGAAATGGTCTGTCAATGGCGGCGCTACCTTGCATCTCGCTCAGATTTTATTGGCGTTTAGACTCACACGCACCTGTAGAGACAACAAAAAATCATCAATAGTTTGGAGCCAATATTGGGTCGGTTGGAGCAGTAATGTATGTATTTTTAACTTTGTTTTACTTTCATTATTTTATCTATGATTATGACACAATATTGACAATTTTGACAGGTCTGATTGCTAAACAAATACATTTAGTCGCCAACGCGTCTCTCCTTGGTAGGTATTAGTTAAGGACTATTTAAGAGCTAGTTACCATTTTTACTAAAGTGCGGCCACCATGAAATGAACCCAGCCCTGGGATATAAGTAACGATTATATTTTGTTCACCACAAATGAGACCAATTTTATAAATAAAAAACCCTATTTTTCTCTTTCTCTCTCTTTCTCTCTCTCGAAAATTATGCACTCTACTGATGTTTTTCAAATATAAAATGTTTACACCTATTAAAAAAAACTAAACGATTAATATTTGTTTTACAAAAAAATATTTGCAATTCCGACTCAAAACAATGAGGTGTCTATATCCATGATCTGAAAAGGATCCAGCGTGAGCCATCTTCTATTAAAAAAAAACCTCTTCTGAATGTATCCCATTGGAAGGAATACCTATAAAAAACTATTGTTCTCAGATTTATCTGCTGGCGATACAACGCAAATGTCATGCATTGCGCCGCCATTCCCTGTCCCTTGCTTCAATTGAATAGTAGGGTAGTATATATTGTAAATATAATTCAAACTTGAACACCCACTCACTTAGCGCTCAGTGAGATTGAACACCGAAAAGTTATATTAAAACCCATTGCTCTTTCTGCTAGATATATTTGCATTATATAATTAATAGGACGGATGATTAATAAATGTTTCTTGCGGAATGAAAACGGCGACCTGGAGATAATTTCTTATTGTACAATAGGAGAGCGCTTGTAGCCATGTTGAAAAAATCAACCTGTGGTATCTGAGAGAGCTTTTATCTGCGGCAGGCAAGCGCTGTTTACTCAGCTAAATCGTCCGCTAAAGCTAAATTGCTTCTGTTTTCTTAGGGTTGAAACCCTAGTCTGCTTTCTGTGTCATTTCAGGGAATGGACCCGGCTGGTTTGTCAGCAGTTTGCTAACTGACATAATCCCTTCTAGGTTTATGGTCCTGAACCTACATTATCGCAACATGTTTTATAAAAACCGCCCGGGTTCATGAATGTAAGCAATGCCTTTCAGATTTTCTATTTAACACAGCAAAGCGCTTCGGACCATAAGTAAAGCAAAAGTTTATTCTCTGTTACAATCTGCTGAAAAACTTATTTATGTAAGCAGGTACTTTAAACTAGTTTATCAAATAGCGTAGGCATTAAAATAGCTTTCCAGAGCTACATTTACCGAAGGTATATATTGACATTCAGACGCTTGTCAATGATGTCGTTAAACCCACACAAAGTGGATTCTCTCCTACACCTACACACTCCACCTGACAGTCGAGTGTGGACGGTCCCAGAGTCTGCGTTACTTTTTAAAAGTAGTGTTACCGCGTTTGTACGTAAGCCGGGGAGGGTCAACTCGGCTCAAAGTGGCTTTGTTAAATTGATTTTATGTGTATTGCGGACTTAGCTGGACGCCGCCATTGTTACTATCTGTGCCTCAGGGAATATACTACTTTAACTTAGAGAAGGATAACCTTTGTTTGCCCTTCTTTTCCTTTTTGCCTCTCTATATATTCGCTTATTGATTGTAGTCCTAATCGTTCGTGAGATGTAGTCCTAATCGTTCGATGAATTTCAAGAGTATGAGCAATTTTTTGAGTGTGGCGGTCATCTCAGTTATAGACAATAAGCGTAAATTACGTTTTAGTATAGCAAGTTAATCTAGTTTGTCCGGGGAACATGGGGCGGGGTGCGCGGGGCGGGGGCAGGGCCGGCTACTTTGTTAGAGGGTCTTCAAGTGGCCTAGAACCTCTCCGCTACAAATAGCCTCACATTTCTTTCTAGGAGCCACTTCAACTTGACAGGCGATATCGTCCGATACCCTTCACCTTTATGAGCTCACGCAAGAACCAGGAAAACCAGGAAAAAGCCGGTCTATTTACGCGAGCACGGTTTCTGTGATAGTAATTTGACAAATGCAATTATTTCAATGAATTTCTGATTTGTTAAATATTACAATGATTTATCAGGGCGTGTTCACAGAAGCTTTGAGTGATTTTTGGCCCCCAACGACAGAGAGGGGTGTTATAAATTTGAAGTGTCTGTCTGTCTGTCTGTTTGTCTGTGTGTGTGACATACGTCTGTCTGTGGCACTCTAGAGCTCAAACGGGTGGACGGATTTTAATGCGGTTTTTTGTCAATGATAGTATACTTCCCTGCGATGGTTCTTAGCAGTCTTTTGATTTATTAAAATCGGTTCCGTAGTTCGAAACTAATAAGCTAAACAAGGATACAAGTCAACCAAATTTGAGACTTTTTAACCCTAGACGACGAAAAATATGAGTGTTGTTATAGGTTTGAGGAGTCTATCTGACTGTGTGTGTGTGAGGGTGTGAGTGTGAGGGTGTGTGTGTATGAGAGTGGGTCTGTGTGTGTGTCTATCTGTGGCACCCTAGCGCTCAAACGGGTGGACGGATATTGGTGATGTGGTACAAGTCAGAGACCACGAAAAAGAGGTTTGTTATAAGTTTGAAGTTTACGTCTGTATGTATTAGTGGGTGTCTGTCTGTTTATGTGTGTGTGTGTGTGAGGATTTGTCTCGGCATGTGTGTCTGTCTGTGGCACCCTAGCACTCAAATGGGTGGACCGATATTGGTGATGCGGTACAAGACAGAGACGAGGAAAAAGAGGGGTCTGTGGCATAGGCGCTCAAACGGGTGGACGGATTTTGGCGATGCTGCACCCAAGTCAGAAAGAATGTATTACTGAGACACAGATTGACTTCCACATTTTTAACCCCCAACGACCAGGTGAGGTGATATTAAAGTTTGAAGCCTCTGTAGGCCGGTGTGTCTGAATATCAGTCCGTGGAACCCTAGCGGTCAAACAGGTGGTAGTATTTTGATGCGGTTTTCAGTAAACGATGATAGTAGATTTCCCTGTGAAAAATATTAAATATATGGAGTATTTATGGACTTAGCAAAGGCTTTTGATACCATATCTACTAAATTGTTACTTAGGAAATTAGAGTTAATTGGTATCAGAGGTCTTTCTCAACAATGGTTTGCAACTTATCTGGGGGAGCGAACTCAAATGGTTAAAATAGCAGGAAACTATAGTGATCCAGCCACAGTTCATTTCGGAGTTCCGCAGGGTAGTGTGCTAGAGCCTCTGCTATTCATCCTTTATGTAAATGGGCTGTGTGAACTACCTCTAAAGCAATGTAAAATACTAGCTTATGCTGATGATACAGTCCTATTATTCTCTGGTAATACGTATATATTTCGTATATATTTATTGCACATAAAACAACATAAGATATAATAAACAGAAAGGACATCAACAAAGGCATGCTTATCTCTAAATAGAGATCTCTTCCAGCAAACCCAAGGTTGCTAAGAATAATTTAATATACAGGATAGACCTATGTGCTCTGATAAAATACATACATATATTACTGAACTATTGAACTAACTGCTAGATACACTACATACACAAGTACATAAATATTATATAAAAATATAAATACACCTAAATAAACTAATATATACAAAGCTCAAATCTAGGATAGAGAAAGATAATGCTCCTTCAAACGATTCTTAAAGACGAGCAGAGATTGACTATCTTTGATAGTGCAGGGAAGCGAGTTCCAGAGAGTGATCGCCCGCAGTCGAAAACAGTGCTTGTATGCGACGGTGTTGTGATGAGGTATAGAGAGCAGGGAAGCCGTGTGAGTTCTACGTGGACGAGCCGAAGGGAGAAATTGAAAAAGCTCACGGAAAAAGCTAGGGTATCGAGGGTTGGTTAAGATGTTGAATAGAAGAGTGAGGATGTGTGTGTCCCGACGAAGACGGATCGGCAGCCATTTTAACTCCTTGCGATACTGCGAGACGTGGTCGAACTTGCGCAGTCCGAAGATAAACCGAATCCCGAGATTTTGAAGTCGCTCGAGTTTGTTCAGTTGCTCTTCGTTGGCGCTAGCCCAACAAACATCGGCATAAGCGATCAAGGGGAGAAGAAGTGATTGAGCAAGAGTAATCTTTGTTTGATGGGGCAGAAAGTTCTGAAGCCGCGCTGACATGGTTAGTCCAGGAGAGTTATCTATCAAACATGACACCCAGGTTTTTGGCCTTGTCACTGTAGGCGATTAGAGTACCGTCATAGGTAACCGGCGGTATGGGCAATTGTTGTAATACGTTTAAAGAGTGTCTAGTACCTATGATAATCGCCTGGGACTTACTGGGGTTTACCAGCAATCCGTATGACAAAGCCCAGGTTCTGATGTTCTCAAGGTCAGCGTTCAGTGTGTCTATAGCCAGGTTCACATCACTAAAGATGAAATGACGATAAATCTGAAGATCATCAGCATAGAGATGATATGGGGAGGAGATAACATCGGAGATGGAGTTGATGAAGACAGAGAATAAGAGAGGGGAAAGAATACCACCCTGAGGAACTCCCGCCAAAAGATCGCACCACTCAGTAAAGGTCTCCTCAGACCTTATGCGCTGCTGGCGATCTCTAAGATAAGAGTCAATTCAGCAGGCCGAGCGAGACGAGACATTAAGGGACCTTAATATTTGAGTGAGAATTTCAAAATCAACACAGTTGAAGGCGCTACTGAAGTCAAGCAGTGCTAGCATAGAAAGCTGTTTGTTATCCATAGCGAACTGGATATCATCCGTGACCTTTAACAAAGCCGTTGCGGTGCTGTGACCTGACCTGAAGCCGGATTGGAAGCGGTTGATCAAATTATTTCTGGATAGATAGGAAGAGAACTGGGTATGGACAACGGATTCAAGAACTTTGGAAAGGAGCGGTAGGATGGAGATGGGACGAAACTCTTTGAAGGAGGAAGGATTGGATGTTTTAGGCAAAGGGATGACATGTGCCTTCTTCCATACTTTGGGAAAGGAACACTCTGATAAAGAATAGTTAATTAAATGAGTGATTGCAGGAAGCAGCTCGACGAGCTGCTTCCTGCTCGTTCACGCTGCTGCACGCTCCTGATCATTCGAGGACAAATGTTGTCATCTCCAACAGCTTTAGAAGAAATTGCCAGCACTGCCTTCCTAACAGCATCGACTCCAAGCGGGATGAACTCGAAAGGAGTAGTAGTAGCAGCAGGTCTTAACCGGAGGCTACGCAGGGTGGCTTCCTTGACGATAAAGTCCATCACGACAGGGGGGGCAGAGAAGAATCTATTGAGACCGTTGAGATCGACGACGATTACCGACGATTACCGACTGGCAGATCCCGGGACTTACCGACGCCAAGAGTACGTAGAAACTTCCACACCTGAGCAGGAGTGTAGTTCTCGATGCACTCGTATATGTGGCGGCGCTTAGCGTCACGACACATACGGTTGCATCGATTATGGAGAGATTTGAATGTGTGAAAGTTCTCGTTAGTTGGGTCGTTCTTGTAGCGGCATTTAGCTCGGTTTCTCTTGGTTATTAGGCGTTTGATAACGTCGTTTAGCCAAGGTGCGGGCAGGTGCTTCACCCTAACTCTCTTGATCGGAGCGTGTCTGTCAAACAGCCCCAAGATAATTGTGTTGAAGTTGTTGACTTTGTCATCAACGGTCTCGCTAGAGATGACGGGGGACCAATCAATAGAGGAGGCATCAGCTTTAAGAGAGTCAAGATCCAATTTTTTAAAGCTGCGAATATCTAAGAATTTAGCTCTACTCTTGGGAGACATTATCTTGTATGATAGAAATATCAGATCATGGTAAGAGAAAGGGGTATTGATTTGACCGTGAGCAGCTACCTTGTCAGGATCGGATGTTATAATCAGATCAAGGAGGGAGGGTGTACAATGAGGTTGAAAGTGAGTAGCATCGAGGGGAAGAATATGCATATTCAAAGAGTCAACAATCGACTGGAGTTTATCAGAGCGGCAGTTATTTTTGAGAAGACAGGTGTTAAAATCACCAAGAATAAGAGTATCGCTATACAGTGGGGTCAATTCATTCAAAAGGGATTCGAACGACTCAAGGTAGTCTATACGAAGAGAAGGGCTGTAGAAAATACCTAGAAGAACGTTATTATGGTGAAGACAGATTTCCAAGAAAAGATACTCCGCAGATTCGGAGTATTGACTCGGAGAAGCACTGACTACTTTGCACGGGATATCCGAGCGCAGGTAGACAGCAACCCCTCCGTCAGCCTTCCCAACTCTGTCATTCCTATACAGCCTGTATCCTGGAAGACAGTACATAGAAGAGAACACCTGGGAAGACAGTTTAAAAAATGCTGAATCAGGCATGAGGAATGTTAAAAAATGGCTGGATAGAAATTTGCTTACACTTAATGTCTCAAAAACAAAGTATTTAAAATTTCATGTAACGGAACACTCAAATCCGCTTGATGTATTTACACTCCGCATGCACTCGTGTCCTGATGGTACGACAGACTGTGACTGTCCTACTATAGAAACTGTTAAAAGCATAAAGTACTTAGGTGTTATATTAGATGATGGGCTGTCTTGGGTTAGCCACATAGAATATCTATCAAATCGCTTACGTAAATTAATGTTTATTTTTAAAAGACTAAGAGGTATTGGGGATGTAAACTTGAGAAGAACCATCTATAAAGTTTTAGGCGAATCAATTATAACATACTGTATAACTGCTTGGGGTGGGGCCGCAAAGACACAACTTATAGAAGCTGATAGCGAGCAAAAAGAGCAGCACTGAGAGTCCTGTTCTCTAAGGGCTTTCAATACCCTACATTCGAACTGCACAGAGAAACACAATTGCTTAGTGTTCGACAGCTTTACATCGTCTGTATTATTAAAAAACTCATTAAAAACAATGGTGTAAGTGTCAAGGAGTCCGAGCGAAGCCTTAGGTTTAACCGAAAGCAAAAGGTAGAAGCCTTAGGAGAAGAACTACATTTGTTAGGCGATTTAGATCATTCCTTGGTCCTCATATATTCAACAAAATCGAAGGTACAATAGAGTCCAAATGTGATCCTATGTACTTAAAGAAGTGGTTGATGGATAAAGCCTACGACGATATTGAGCAAATAGTATCAATGAGTGATAAAACGTGAGTTTGAACACGAACCTGCTGCTTAGTGGTCCCGTATCCGATCCCAAGACTACCTTGTCGTAGGGCTAAGCAGTCATACACAAATAACCCGCACAACCCCCCCCCACACACACACCCCTTACACACAACATACACAAACATTAACACACAAAACTCAATTCGATGATAATTTAACCATAGGCTACCTAGGCATAATAACTTTTTTTCCATTTTGTATTGGTACATTCTGCAAACAGGTATATTTAAAAAAAATCAATTTTTAGACTGCAATTAGTTTGTAGATTATTCCTTTGATCTTAACTTACTGCGAGACGGTCTCTGACCAGTGCAGAAGTTAATGTCATACGCTGAATAATATTTAGAACTTACATACACTTTAGATATAAGTAAACCTGAAATTGATATTTTTGATCAATAAACACTTTGAACTTTGAACTTTGAACTTTGAATATTTTATTAAAATCGGTTCAGTAGTTCGAAAGTTCTCCGCTTAATACGGAATGGCGGTCTTACGTGAACTGATTTAAATGCAATTTTTATAGTTGGTAGTAGACTTCACTGCGAACGGTTCGTCGATAGATTTATTAAAATCAATTCAGATGTTCAAAAGTTATCAACCTAAATAGGAAACAAGTGAACCAAATTTTAGCCTAAGCGAAGCCGTATTAATGTTTCGGGGGTGTTATAAATTTTATGTTTACAGTTATGCCAATTAAATTTGTAGGGATGCATTTCAATAATCAGCGATGAGGTGGTTTCGTGTTGATAAGACGACCGTGGCGTTGGGATGGGCCCTATCCTTTCGCATACATATAGTTCGATAGTACTCTATGATATCTTGCTATCACTTTAATGCAGGGAGTTTTGAATGGTGCTGAAAAGGGATAGATAAACCGTATGGCAGCGTATTTAATATGAGGCTCGCCCATCCCCCCGAAGTAATAAGTGTGCGAGCGTCAATTACACAGGTTCGGAGAGGCTAAAGCAATGGCAAACAATAATGAAACTCAGTGCAATGTGGCCTTCGTGATTGGAGTTATTGACAAGCAAGTTGATCAAGTTATTTCAAGATATGAAGTCCTCCACATATCATTTCAACAATAAGATCCTTATGCATTACATTTTGGGAACGGTTATTGATTTCATAAATATTTTTATAGATACGTGCTGAAACTTATTAAGCACACTAATTCAATTAAAAAAACATTTTCAGCAGCAACGTTAGTACGTACGCAAGAGAATAATACCTAATTTCACGTGAAAGTATAATAAAATCTGCAGTCAAGTGTAGCCGACGAATGTTTAATTACTTTGCATTGAGTTGTTTGATTGAATTTGACACCCTCTGCGTTATGCAATAAAGTCATTTATTTAAAAGTTATATGAACGTGAAATAGCAATTAATTGTCGATGCAAATGTTATGGAAAGCTGTAAATTTATGTAAATATCACGCTGAACGGCGCGCCCCGTTTAGGGATTACTGTTGCGGTGGCGCAGAGAGCCAATATACCCCGAGGAATTAACGCGTCGGTGACCGAATACGGAGATCTCTCCACTACACCACGCCCAACACGAAGACTTTTTTGCCATAAAAAAAAATAGCAGTACTATTATTAGTAAAGCTTTCTATTTGTTATAGTATAGAGGGTTCCGTAATGATGGCCTTACTCCCGAAAAAGTACAAGGAACAATCCATCCGCAAGAAGGTTTTTTGGAGCAACGATTGGAGAGTATAAAATCTTTACTTTGAAAAATCATTTTATAGGAAATTTCAATCAGAAATCGCTTTGTTCGAGGAGCTATTGTGAGAGAGGAAACCCTTATTATGGGATTGACGGGGTAGTTTAAATATTGAACGAGTAACCTAAGACCCTAATTCTAATTTGCCCAATTAAATGAATTACTTTTCTTCGCGATCTTAATTACAATCCTCGGCCAGGAATCAGACATACTTGTTCTATTTGTAGAAGTATAGGCAGGTTTCGCTGCTCTTCATTGGGTGCAAAAGGTGTTGAAAGAGTTCAACACCCTTTGTGCATGAGTTAGCGCTACCCAGATCTATAGGTTAAGTTCGGTAATAGGTGCAGTAAAATAACTCTAATCTTGAGTTTGGTCGTTTAAATTTCGATCTCCGCCGTACTGGTGAAGTTTATCTGGTTGGTTCAAGCGACGTGCACTGGCGTGCATCCGTTTAAGCCCGGCGCGCGCCAACCTCAGTGATTGATGACACCAATTCGCCACTTGTCAAGCTTCGAGTCGACTGCAGTGGCGTGCAGAGTCGGCGACGACGATGTCTCCGCAGAATTGTCGACCATTTTAGCATTCAAACGCCGCCCCTGTCGAACTGACGGCCATGCAGATGGATGAGAATATTTTGGTGATTTAAAATAACACGACCCAACAAAGTTGGCAAAAGTCCCGTATGAAAATCCTGAATTAAACATCTTAGTTAAGTAAAGGTGTTGGTTTGTACGCAAGCATACTTAATTAGGTGGTTACATTCACGGGTCTCTAATTAGAAACCCCATTAGCAAGTTTCTTCTTCGTTTTATTAGAGAAGGCATTGCACAAAATAATTCCTACGTAATATTAACGAACACTCAGAGGAGCACCTGCGACGCGAACACGGGAATTAATTTAATTTGTACATTTGAGAGACTACAATTTCGTAGTAATAACAAATATTCTAAAGATGATGACTCGTGTATTATACGATGAAAGGGGTAGTAGTTTTATAACTTTTGGTAATAGTATTTTCACGTATTAATGAGTACATTCAATAAATTAATATAAGCTATCAATGGCGGGTCCAGCAATGTCGTTTGGGAGAGGGGATCTGTCACTGCACGCTATCTATGCTGACACTGATGCTCTCTTTTGATAAACTGTACGTTGATCATCAGTGGTTTCACTAGTGCTGCCGCAGGTTGATGATACATAAGTATTGTTGTCGCTGTATAAACTTTTGGACAGGTTTGGCGGATAACAGACGGTGGAGTCGTAACTACCCAAAGTAGGGTTTTTGCTCACTCTCTTAACTTATCCAACTGCAGTGACCCAGCTCTTATATTATACTTAAGAAGAATATAGCCAAGTTACGTACTCTGAGTTTTAACAGAGTGGTGAAATTAATACTAAGTAGCTGCAAGTACCAACATTATAGGTTTTAAAGTGGCGAGAGAGGTGATCGATCAAATCAGCGTCTCGCTTACTTCACTTAATCGCCGTAATATTTTGAGTATAGGGAAACTTGATCATGTTAAAAAGATTAATATTCGTCGCCAGGGCGGGCGGTACCTGAGTCAAGTGGGGCTGTGAAACGCTAGGCGGGCGGGAGCAAGTTTGTCAAATGGCAATTATGTCGGCACGTTCGCTGTGTGGCGGTGGCCAATTTGTGACTCAAGAGTTGAAAGTTTCACCTCGCTAGCAAAGCTTTCCTAGGCTTACACAGATGCAATGTCTAGTAGGTGCCGGTCGTGCATCTACTATTAGTATTTGTACGATAGTGAGTAAATCCTACCTAAACATAAACAAAATACACTCGAAATAAACAAGCTTACATTAATTTCTGCAAAACATTTTTATTTAGGATCTTCGGTCAACAGACGATTATTTATAATCGAATGTGAATTAACTGATAAAAAATAATTGCGTTTAAAATGCTGCAGGAATCCCATGATTTTTCCAATTGGTCGAATAACAACTCTATTTATGCAGTAACGTAGGTATTCAAGGCCAGTGAACATTTTTAAATACTTTCCGAGACCACATTAATCATTTGTAGTTTATGAAAATTTATAATGAAAGCTTCAATTTAGAGCATGCGGCCGAGACCCGTCGGGTTCGTCGACAAATTCTGACCATTTCTATAAGTAACGACTCTAATTAAAAAGGTTTGCACTGAGTTATTTTCTCTTATTGCAGCACCTCAGCTTTATTAATTTGCAGACATTATGAAAGAGATTCCTCGCATAATTGCTCTGGCTCTAGGCGACGAACACAAAATTAATGTAGCTAAAGTGAAAGTTTCCAGCGGAAAAGAAAACAGAGATTTATATAAAATGCTTTTTTGTGAACGCTGAAGGCTATTGACGTGCGGGACCTTGGATGTCTGTGGTATCGTGGCGTGCAGCAAAATGGGAGGAGATCACAAAGCTTCTGCGTGTCACGGCAGTGATTGATGGCGCGACAGCCGCCGGGGGTTCCCATCAGCGTGTTTGTCGGCCGCTCGCGCAACAAAATCTCACATACATCTGCTGCTGGGAAGCGCGCGTGTCACATAAATATCATATCAATGTCACATACGAAACACGTATCCACTTGCGTCGAGGGTGGAATATTTATTTATCATATGGCTCGATGATTAAACGAATGCGCAGAATGTTCGGCACCGATAGTATTTTGAAAGTTGGTATTTCTTGAAAAAGTAAAAGGTTAGGGTTGGTTGGGTATGTTATATCCTTGTCAAAACAACTCTGAATTCAACCCGAAGGGGAAAAAGCAATTTTGTTCATATTTACTTTTATATCAGCACCACAGCGGGAGTTTTTGTAAACATTTACAAGACCACCTACTGATGTTCTGAGTAACAAACCCTCCATTTTTCGATTAAGAAGTTGTAACATCTCCCAGTAGAAATTATTATTATCTAAATTTTGCTATTGGAGTGCATGAACAGCTTATGAAAGTAGTGCCTTTCAAAGTAAAAACCGTGACGGTATAGTTTGGTGGTAGTTTTCTATGGAGGTGTACCAGGCTTCTAATAGAGCGATGTGTGTTTGTAACTAGCGACACGTCAGTCGGAACACTGTGTCGTGACATTGTTGCTTCTCCACGATTTCTGAAACAATTGATTTATTATTGAATTGATTATTTTATGACATAATTTAAGATACTCTTCGAGGTACCATATTAAAAGAGTTAAGGAGGTCATAGTTTTTCATTTGTTCATAGTTGTTTTGTTTCTTTGTTTCAGGTGGCCAATGTGTGATTGGTCGAGTGAATTATTAAATTCATCGGAAAAATGATACGGGTAAGTTACTCATTAGTATTAATGGTTGATCTTAGCTAAATACGATATACATAGAAGGATGTCCATACGAACATAGAACAATCTTTCCTATCGAAGGCCGTAAAAATAGATAAGACTCAGAGAAAACAGTTATCGTTACCACGATATGTTGAAAGTTCAAACAAAGAGCAGTGTTATTCCAGCCCTCATTCCGGTGCCTATGGTTGTTCGGAATCTAACCCCATTTACAATATGTTTTTTTCTAAGTTAGCCCTACCCTTATGGTAACAACCCCCGTTCCTACAAACACTTTCTCACAATCCAACCAATATGACTTAACCTACTGACAGGCTTTGCTGAAGGTTCGGAGGCCTTTTTAAGTCTCTGTCCATACGTACATATATATGCTCACCAAATTTTAACCTTTTAAACCTTTAAACCTTTTAAACCTTAAGGCTAGGTAATAAAGTCCAAAACCAATGAAAAAATATGCATAATAATGCCTGTTAAAGGGTTAAAAAAGGATCGGTACAAAAGACACATAAAGATCTGTCTCGTTTCCACACCCCGAACTTTCGACATAGCCCGATATCCGGTAGGGTTCCTGTCATATCCTGCTTTATCGAAACCAGGGGCCCAGAGCGCGCGAAAAAGCCTCTAGGGGATGAGCTGTGTGCGCGTGAGCGGCGGCGGGTGCGCGGGCTCCGGTCTCTGCGCCGCGGCCCGCGCGCTCCGCCCCGCGCCGCGCGCGCGTCCGCCCGGCCGCCGCGCGTGATGCGCGTGCCGCGTGCCGCGCTGCTCGCGTGGCTGGCCTGCTGCGCCGCCGCGCTCTCCACGCACAAGTACAGCACGCGTGTCGTGCGCACCAAGTACGGCCCGCTGCGGGGGATCGTGGTGCACGCGCACCCGCCCGTCGAGGCGTATCTTGGCGTTCCTTATGCGACCCCGCCGACGGGAAGTCTCAGGTGAGGAATCTTTGCTGTTTGATTTAACTATGTCACCCGCTGTGATGACTGTGCAGTCGACTCTTTATGTGGACTACGTAGGGTTACCAGATATAAAAGTCCGGAGAAGTAGCCTGATTTTCGTTGAATAATCTTGAGATTTTCACGAATTTTCAGAATTTTCTCGTAACCGTAATTTACGGATTTGTAGGAAAAAAACAACAAATTATTATCGGTTTTGCACACTCGTCACGCAGAAAGCAAACGTTAAAAGAGTGTCTTCTATCATCTGGGATCAATGGATGATTGATAGAAACCGAGTAACGGTGTCTTCAGTACGAGCTTTACTTTAAATCCGCTATAATTTTAACAGCTTAATGTGCGAAATATTTTATAGAACATAGATTAAAGAAAAAAGTGTTCATAAAATATATCAACTCAAAGTAAATAAGATATGACTGATGATTAAATAACTGAATATTTCATAGATTCATAAGTGTTGATTTTATTAGTGCAATTCACATGACCAAAGTAGTTTTTATTTAGTCTCTTTATAAAGAACATAATTATTTGTTTTGTAATAAAAAATATGTGATATATCTAGTGCTCTTTTTTAATTTTTAATTTATTGAAAAAAATAAAAACAGATTTCCTGAGATTAAAAATACCCGACCGCAATCCTGAGAAGAGCCTACAAATCATGAAATATCAGGGAAAATCTTGAGATATGGTAACCCTAAGCCCACGGGGACCTTTGAGGGGTAAAATATATTTATGAATAGTATGAATATTCAGATAACCACAGGTTTAACCCTCTTGTGCATGCAAGTAACAGCGCTTCAACTATTAATCGCTCTAGACTAGCTCTTGCTAGCTAAAAGATAGATAGAAAGCTATTAAAGATACATTTTAAATTCGATAAAAATATAAAGGATGAAGGTTGTTCCTGTGTGTGTGATCCTACCATTGTCTTGGTCGTAACTCAATACTTAAGCCGCGTTTACACGCAGATACATGCCGCCGGTGACACCGTCGCAGTGGCGCGCGACGCGACTGGCGGACGCGGCGGGGCCGGCCTGCCCGCAGGCGCCCCCCGCCGCCTCCCCCCGCGACGACGCGCTCCTGCTTCATCCCCGCGCTCGCCTGCGACAGCTCGAGCGGTTGCTGCCACTCCTCGTCAACCAGAGCGAGGACTGCTTATACGTCAACCTCTATGTGCCTGTCAGTGGTATGTTACACGTTTCATCTATCTGAAAAGGGCTAATTCCATGTCTTCCAAACATATAAACACGAAGCAACGTTATTTTCAGGATTTTGGGTGGTATGTCCACATGCATAAATGATTGTATTGTAGCCCCAAGATAAAGACATACAGAACTGAAAATATAGCTTGTAACAAGTTTTCAGAGCAGCAACGTCATCTGAAGCGACCCCATGTGTCCACTCGAAGCGTGAACGACCTTTTTTCGAACACCCCAAAAATAACGGCATCTAATCTTTAAAACCATCGCCTGCCGGCGAATGACGAGAAACAAAATAAACAATAAAAGGGGCGAGGGTGGCGCATCAACGCTGCCAGCATTTTCATAGTTTATTTATAAACAACAATCTTGAAATTAAATTACAAGTCAACAGGGAAAACTGTTCAACAATAACTCTTCGTTATTATTATTTCTGTTTTTTCAACCCATTGGTGGAAAAACAAAGGCAACTCAACTTGCTTGGCAGTGGACAGTATTATATTCTAATGTTTTGCACTAAATATTTCCAAACCTAGTGTGCGTTGCGTTGATAACATTTCGTGCTCCATTTTCGCTGGCTAGTAAGTAGTAACAGTATCAAAACAACATTTCCGAACACAAGTGCTTTAAAACTTTGCCATTCAAAAACTCGATCGAGGAATTTTCTAGCCAGTGGGAGCGAAACTCTCAAGTTTGCAAGTAAACTACTGGAATGCCATAAATAATATCTTTATGTGGGCTGAAGACGTGACTTTGGCTTCATAAAATTCTCAAAGTAAAAATGAATGTTTATTACTCTCTCATGCGCAGTTGAGCACAAGCAATGAAAGCGTGTTAATATAATATTAAAATGAAACTCTTTTTAGACTTAACGCCTGCCTACTAGTGAAAAACGCAATGCAACGCCTACCTAGTGAAAAAATATGTTGAATGGCTTTTCAGAATTATGCTTATTATGATGAAGACAGATGGCAAAAATTGTTTTGTCGTGGTTTTCCCGGACAATAAAATATGTAGATTCTGGTTTGCAAGAAAACTCGTCAATATTGTACCCGCTAAGTTGTGTATGCGAATGACTTCTGTGTGTCCGTACTGTGTAGTTGATGTTTACATACATACACTTCATGGGTTTCATAGTTTCAGGCTGGCCTAGTCTAGAACCCCAAAACAAAAAATGACTTGAATACAAACACAAACAAAAAAAACATAAATAGTTATATATACGCATATTCTTTGTTTCTGGCTCCACATTAGGATACTATGTGACGTGGGCACCAGAAACAGCAACGTCACACACATATAAACATCCAAGGACCTGGGGGTTTTGTTTTCTTCCTCCCCAGCCAGAATTGCAACCTTCAGAGCTTCGAACAGCGCCACAGAGCTCGTCATTTCACTCAAACTAAAAGACCCATCTATGTAAAATGTGATGTAGCTCTAGGTTGTTCATTTTGTCACGAAATTTATAGACAACAAACTACGGCAAGTGGAGCAGAAAGAAGTCAAGTGGAAGACAAGGGGGGTCGAGGCCTCAATTCCGTAGTGCATTGCAGTGCACATCGCATCCTGCAAGCAGTGCGGAAGTGAGGCTGAGGCATTCCACGACATCACCCAGACATTTGGAGCATGAAGACGAAAATAAAGAATATCGAAGAGACGGAAAATGCTGAACTCAGACGTGTCTCTGCAATGACACGAGCTCCAAAAAGTGATGAAATTGTAGAAATGAACAGAAGTATGCTGTGACGAAACAAACATTTGGTTTACTTCTCAGTATGTAGAAATATATTTGTTTAAATATTCTCCAAAATGCGGATAAACTTTAAGAGCTATGAAATAAATTATGAATCATAAATTTAAAATAAACATGGTTTAACTTCACCGTTGCTTTCAGTGGACATCGAATTATGACCATTTTACACATTTGTGATGTTGTTTTGAAATGTCGCATTTACCATGGCTCATTCAATCGAAACTCAAACAGTATATTTTGTGTTGATTTGAAATAATAGAGGCAATTTGTATTCTCGTTTATTACTTAGTTGACAGTTATTTGATAACTGATTAGGTTTGAGAAACGTTTGGTAAAGTGGCTAGTTTTATTCTTATTTTGAGTATACAAACCGTAAATTGTCGCCTAGATTTTTTCAGCGTTAGTCTGAAAGTGTGGGAATGGAATGCTGGGGATTGTCTCGGGTTCTGGGCTTAGGGTTTGTAATAAAACTGTTTGACAGGGGGTTGTGGGGGCAGTCAATATCGGTCGATACGCGGGAACTGACGTGAGAATTTAGACAGGTTCAAGGCCAATCTGGGAGTGTAAATACTAGAATTAGAGTCACGCGTTCATTCTAGGATCACTGTATAGTCTTTCGATTATATTTCGTGTTGTTAATATTACAAGTGCGGGTATAACAGTATTTGTATTTCTTGCGTCATTCGTGTCGAGGAACAATTACGTACAAATAAAGAGTTGTCTCGGACTGAAACTTTTATAGACTTTTAGAGAAACACTGAGGCGTGATTGTGTATCGTAAGGTTTTTGAAAAAACTAGCGCCATCTATCAAGAGTTTGTTATATAATATTGTTGAAATGCGTGGTTAGTTCAATGTTGGAAATACAGATGGCGGTCGATCGCCTTTAAATTCCAGATGGTTTTAACTCAAAGTAGAACTTTATTCACTATAATTGCAATAAGTTGTTTTATATAGAAAACAAATGAGTATTATTTTATTTAGATTATTTTATGATGTTATAAAGTCTATTTCTAGTTCAACTGTGTGATCTAAAATATAAAGTGTGTATACGGTGTAGACCAGTAACCAAACAGAGCACTGAGTTTCGAAAGTTAATGAAATGAACCAATCAGAATGACTCGCGGAGTTTTACAGTATGGTTTGGCGAGCATGCCTTGAGTAGGACATTTTGGTGGGAATAGAAAATATAAAAGTGCTGGGTCGAGATGAAAGGGGCTCTTTTGGTTACTGGTCGTCGAGTGAAATGTAAGTTAAAACTCAAATTATATTTTCAGAAGTATGTTAATTATTCTTTTGTGTTAGATGTTTTCTGATAGTAACTTGCCTGAGTTGGGTAATATCGATATTACCCCTATTGTACGCAAGGAAATAAAGACTGAAATGTAACGATACTACGTGTTATTTCTTGCTATAACCTCCGATATCCCAAGAATAGATAGAGATGGACCTAAGCGACCTAGGTCCTAGACTTTCGGCTGCCGAAGCGATAATGCGCAAGAAAAAAAAGGAGAAAAAGAAAAGTCATCGACGAGAAAGAATATTTATAGTTCTAAGGCTTGTAATTTTAAGTTTTGTTTCGCGTTCATGCCGCGGGTTTTATTTTACGGTATTCAAATTTGTCAATTTAATGAGTTTTCAATTAATTCGTCCTCGTGATTTACTTTAAATGCATTTTGCGCAGACTTTTAAATTACCAGGCTTTCTTTTTCTGATATTATTCTTGTTTGTCTTTTAGCTAAATGATTAAATTACGTAATTGAGGTTATGTAGGTAGGGAGACTAAACACAATTATTTGGGTTTATGTAATTAAAACAAGTATCTGAAATTCGTATGACTACAAATAATTACGTTATTTCCTTCTCACTCTTGAAATACCTAAATACTTATAAAACTATCGAACAAACTAAATATCTTTTGATTGTGGCTGTTTTGATCTTTCTTTTCTTGACCGTCTATCATGTTGGTTGGCCTACTTAACTTTACATTAAATGACAAACATATTCGAATTCCATATAGCATGCAGATTGACGTGGTTACTTGGTCATTCACAAAACACACACATAAAAATTTACTCTACAAGAAGCTGACATTACTATAAGAACACTCTACTAGATTCTACCCGGCCTACGGTTTATTAGCAGTCATTCTCCCCTTCTGAAACGCCTCCAATTCAGAAGGTCGATCATTCTTACTGCATTGGAATTCCAACGAACTTGTGCTTTCCATTTTCCAAAGGCTATCACTGCTTTGAGTACTATCTGGTTCATACCTTTGTCGTAAGCACATAGTGCCTAGACTTCTTCTTAATCATGGACTAGAGAACTACTCGCATACCCCGATTAAAAGATGGATTTGTACAATTCGGATTGATTTGACATTGTAGTACAGACCCTGGTCGCATCATTCAGGGACGCTCATCGCCCCTGTTTAGAGTGAAGTTTACTTCGCTGTAGAATGCCAGTGGATGGCCTGAAATCCGTTAGAGTCAAACCTACACACACGCTACATTATCAATCTAGTGACCTAAGTAGTTACGCTGAATTTACATGTCTTAAAACTAATTTATATATAAAATATCTGGATATATCCACATACTAATGAACACATAGCTAACCCTATGTTTTCTTGTAAATTGTGCTTACAATATTGAGTGGTTGTAAGCACTTTTTTATGAAATTTAAGCTTATTTTGCTTAGCTAAATCTAACTTCATCTGTCTTGAGTCCGTAGAACTCGGTTGACCTCCACTGGTGTTGGGTGGGGCTGTGGGGCCCTTCCCTAGGGCCCGTGGCCCTTCTGGCCGTGAGCTCTAGCACAAACCTTCCTTTATAAACACATGTAATCGAAATGTCTTTTAAATGGTTTTTTACTTGGAATTTATTCTAATAAGCACGGACTCGATGCTTATCAATATTCTTATGTCACTTATATTCATCACTGACTGAGGAACCTCTTGACGATACTGTTTAGCCAAAACCACTCTAAAAAGAACTTTAGGTTATTACTATCACAACGTCTACAGTCCTACCCATAGACGATCAACCACTACTTTGGCCAAATCATCTAAATAAGATATTCGCAATCGAATCGAATATTTATCCAATTAGAATATTTCTAATTGGAGAAATATTCCAATAAAAAACTGCGTAAGGGTTTAATTCCGTCTGAGATTAAATCAATGGTTAGTCGGTTATATCTTTAAATTTACTTTTCATCGAATCGTTCGGGAAACTCGTAGGGTTCATTCATTATTATTTCAAATACCGAGGGGGGGGTTTGTTACAATGCTTCTCGAGGGGTGGCCAGGTGTAACTTATTTCACGATTTCTCTCCCAACCAATATTTTATCCGCACACGATTTTCACGCAATTTTCTTATTAAGGCTTTGTTTTTTTTTAAATCGACTTTTAAAGTTTTTCGTGTTTCTGTTTATTTCTGTTTCATAATTGCGTATTGCCAAGTGGCCTGCGTGTGTGTGTGAGTTTGGTATTATTATTAAGATGTAAATGTTTTCCAAGCTTATTGGCCTTAGTTTTTTCCGCACAGTGAGACCGGTAATTTCACTGCTTATAAAATAAATGCTGTGGATCATTGGATGCAAATGCGATATTCGTGATCTTAAAGTGGCTGGTTCGAATCCTTCTGATCCGGCGAAACTTTTTGTGTTTATTTGTTTTAACTTTCATTTTTAGGGTTCCATACCCGAAAGTTGTTAAACTGGTTCCTAATTGCCTCGGTTTTCCGTCCGTCGGTCCGTCAGCGGGCTGTATCTCATGATCGGTAATAGGCAGAGAGTTAAATTTTTCACAGAATGTGTATTTTTGTTGCCTTTACACCAGCAAATACCAGTAAAAATCAGCTATTTATGCAAATAGAATCAAAATGAACTTATTTGAGTCTGCATGAATGCAGATGAATTTTTATCCGAGTATAAAAGGTACCTTTTATCGATTAACATGCCAAGCTGAATGAGCTGGCCACTATTGCCAGGCTCAGGGAGGATGGAGGAGTTATAAACCAATGTATTTGGGATTGGAGCTGTTAACCCTTTCTGAGGCGGACACAAAAAACTAGACAAATAGACAAGTTAGAGATGTTAACCCTTTTTGGCGTCGTAAATCGTAAATCAGTAAGGAGCAAAAGACGAAGAGTGGGGGGGGGGGGGGCAAAGCCAACCCCATTGAAGCAGAAATAACGACTGCTGCTGGACAAATAGACAAATTGGAGCTCTCAAACCTTCCTGGCGACGTGAAGATACAGTACGGAGAAAAAGACGGGGGTTGTGGGACTGAGCCAACTGCTGATTGAAAATACAAAAATTGTTATATCGGATCATAACGCAATTATTTTACATATTCCAGCTAAAATATAAAAGTAAAATTTATTTATAAAATAAAACGAGACTTTCGCAAGGAGAAATATCTAAATTTATAAATGGTCTAAATGGTTTGTCATTTGGTGAAGTTTATGAATGCACCGAGGGAATTGATGCTTACGAGAAAATACTGGAAATAATTATACTATTCATAGAACTGTGCTTCCCGTGGTCCAGAATTAGACTTTTCGCTTGATAGACGTGAACAACTTTGGAAATGTGGTAAAACATCAGTAGAAACAAATAAACAGCACTATCCCGCATATCTTCGTGAAAAATGTTCACCGTTTCTTTTCTCTGGGGATAGACTTCGGAGATCTCACACGGTGTCATTTTTGTCAATTCCTCAGCACAACACTGTTGCTTACGAGCACTCGTTTAGGTTAAGGGCAAAGAATAAAAATATTTGCGGGAGGATTTAGAATTAAAGTAATAATTTTAATTCTTTACTTGAACTCAAAAAATTTAACTTACATTACACAAATAACGCTCAATACAATTCAAGCCACTTGGAAAATAATATAGAACTTACAACAAAAAAGAAAAGACATTGTTGTTAAAATTAACAACAAAAATAAATTTATAAAGGAGCCTCGCGAAATAGAATTTTTTTATGACTTTTCAACAGACTTCAAAGAGGAGTTTCTCATTTCGTCCTTTTTTTTTTTTTTTTCTTTTTTTTTTGTGCGTTTGTTACGATGACGATTACTCCGTCAATTATGTACCGATTTTGATGGTTCTTATTTTGATTGGTGGGTCATACTTCGAGACTTGAAAATTGATTTAGCGTTTTTTGGCAAAATTTGCAAATACAAAAAAATATATACACAGATGACGTGGTTTGTGGTTCCGTGCAGCAAAAATTTTGCTTTGGGACTTTTCATGTATACAGACTTCATTCGCATCCTGACCGGGGAAAAAGAAAAAGGGTTTGAAATTGAATTCGTTTTTTTATGTTTTAAACTTGGTGAATTATTCATAGATCAGGTAGAATCAGAAAAATAAAAAAAAACACTAAATTGAAACCAAATCAATCAAATCAAAATTCCTTATTGATGTCGTCAACGGATAACACAGCCCCCCTATCTACCCGGATAAACTTAAAACTTCCACCATAAAACCTATTCATAAATCTGGAGGTAAAAACGATGTTAAAGTTAAAAGGGCATATATAATAGACTAAATTCTTATCTAGAAATTAACAACATATTTGGTGAGGAAGAAAATCCTTTCAGAAAAAGGACGTTTCAAAACTAGCGATAAACATAGACCTCTTAAACCAACAACATGTCTCAGTGATCTCCATATATATAAAGTTTTCGTCTTAGTAAATCACAATCAGCTACTGATAAAACTGGATAGCTTTGGTATAAGAGTACCTACACAAAACCTATTAAATTCATATCTTAAAAAAATCCGATCCCAATCTCGAGTAGATTAGGGGTTGGGACTCGTCTTATGGTCTCTTTCTCAGCACTACTAAGTCACAGGCTATGATTTTTGGATCCAGGTACTCCCTTAACTTGATACAGCATATTTCTATTTCTCCTGTAACCTATGATGGAACCGTAATCTTGCCACTCTCTTTGCCACTTTCCACTCCCTCAGGCGTCTTCAAAACTTCCTGCCTCGTCAGACAAAAATCACGTTTGCCCAGTCTCTTCTTCTTCCTTTGATCGATTAAGCTGATGTCGAGCGCAAACGAAGAGCAACTCAACAAACTCGAGCGACTTCAAAACCTCGGAATTCGTTTTGTTTTCGGTCTGCGCAAGTTTGAACACTTCTCAGAGTAGCGCATGGAACTCTAAGGTAGATGACGGAACCCTCAGATGTTTACATGTCATACCAAACGATTTTGGGCTCCTTAAATTCGTTGTTCGTTGTGTTCGAATGTGAAAAATGTTCGAATCAGATGCTACTAAGTATCCTTTTTTTCTTCCTTACTTCCGCGCAAAACAGAATAAATGAAATGAAATGAAAAATTAAAAATGTTTATTTCTTTAAATAAACTTAACTTAACAAACAATGTGATGAGACCTCCTTTTAAGTATTTAAATAACTGTGCCAGAAGGTCTCACTCGTTGCGTTACGTAAGTTTTTGGGTAGATGTCAATGTGTTTGTGAACTAAGTTGTACAGATGAGTTGATAGCGATTTGTACTGTCTTTGCTGGTGCAAAGGCTGTTTTGATGTTGACTGAAGAATATGTGGTAAATATGGGTAAAAGACACAAAAACAAACAAAAATGTGATGTAATATAATGTGACATTGGCGAGGAAATCAGAAGTAAAGATTACCTAGATAAGAATATTACGATACTCCCGTTTTAACGCCTCGAACTCGACACGTTACCGGTTTTTGTGCCCTCTACCCATATTGAGCGCGGAGTTGAAGAAAAAACAAGATACTTAGTAGCAGCTGACCTTTTCTCCAATTTTTCTCGCAAACGCGACACATTCGTTTATTATATTATATGACAATTTTTGTTCGGTTATTGTGCCCTCTATCCAATATCCTATTCATCGTGCGCTAAATACTAGTTAAAAGGGGCTATGACAAAATATCTTCAGTCTGTATTTTTATCCTTAAGCTAAGTGGTATTATTATAAAGGACTCTTGGATTTATCTGTGTACAGGATTTTATATAAAATTAAATTTTGAACAAAAAAATAAATAAAAAGAAATCGAGGTTTTTCAAAAAAACCCAGCCAGCATCAGATTTTGAACTATACAGAGAAATAACAATATTATTTTAAATAGTAACAATTACTAAGGTAAAACTCTTCCTTAATCCTCGGATTAGTATCTGAAAATCTAAGTATTATTATGTATAGGTACATATTCTATTTAAACACGTACGTGTCAGTAATCTGCACAATAAGTTATGAGCATTGTAATATTTACCTTGCAACATTATTTTTTTCTATCTGCTATAAATCCCGCTCTGTCATGTCATTCACGTTTCAGTGCTTATTTTCGTGATTATTTCGATCGTGCATCATGCTAAGAAGAAATATAAGGATGATGACGGTCAGCTGGATATATTTTCACGAAAAATTAACGCAGTAACTGGCCATAATTGCCGTCGCATCTGCAACTGCAGTCATATACACCGTCATAGCACCATTGGATATACCATAAAACTCGTGGCGTGGACTCAACAGGTAAACATGAACAAATTTGCGAAACAGGGCAGTTTTAGGGGCTCTTCCGCCACAAGCCGCAGGCACTCAGAGCAGATTTTGGGTCTGTCTCGCGCAGCGTAACCTAGGTCAGTTTCGCAACTGTACCGTACAACAGATATTGCTGCATGTACAAATATATAGAGTGTAATGAATGAGATAACAAACCCAAAGAAGTGATTGTTACAGATAATATTTTGATTAGCATGTTGTTAGCGTTCTTGTAAAAGTAGTTCGTAACACAGTATTATATTGCTTGCCCAACACTTATAATGTGATTAATATCCAAACTTTCTAAAATTTCAAAGGCATTGATGATGATGATGTGGGTCGACCGTTTTGGCACCAAAGTGGGTTTTAATTATAAATCACAATATATTAGAGATTTTACGGAGCGAACATTTTTGTCAGTTTTGAGTTAGGATTCACCGTTTCGGAGATATTCACATTTGAAAAATTCGCGCCAAAATATTTAAAATGCATGTTATCTATTACGGCAACCGCTCCAACTACGAATACTCTGTATTTATAGTTCTCTCGAAAACATTTACACATTCAATTATAAGGGAAGACATGAAACATTTTTGCTCAAAATTAATAGCAAATTCATTGATTCATTTGAGAAAAACAACTTTATGATTTTATAACGTCCTGCTATTTGGTTGAGGACTAACATTTACTTCTGTACCTAAATTTGCGATCAGGGAAGTTTTAGAGACTGAACCGCCGCAACCTATAGCTACTCAGAGCAGTATTTTGACAGACAAAACTGTCCCGCGGCTTATTCAAGTCTGTGCCCGCGGCATATAATCTGTGATAATCAGGGCAGTTTATGGGACTGTATCGCCATCACGTATACCTGTGAAAATAGGGCAGTTTTTGGGACTGCACCATTGACAACCGGTGAACCTGCCTACGAAGCTGAGGGTCCTGGGTTCGAATCCCACTAAGGGCAAATATCTGTGTGATGAGCATTAATATTTTTTTCTTAGTCTTGGATGTTTTCTATGTATTTACAAAGTATTTATCTCTATTAAATACATCGTCGTCTTGTACCCATAACACCTGCCTAGTTGAGCTTATTATAGGCCTAGCTCGATTCGTGTAAGATTGTCCTCAAATATGTATTATAAAAAAAAAAACCTATCAGGTATACTTTAGCCAATGCAAAGGACCTTTGCCGTTCATACTTTTATTCCAGTGGAAATATTTACGATTTCTTAAGATAAACAAGCCTTTGAATTTGCTGATGCTTGACTGACTTGAACCAGACCAAAGGCACCCACGGCGGTGTTTACCAGCTGGCAGCAGTGACGGTATGTACGACCGCTGTGACATCTACAATAGAAGCTGATCTTTCCAACGAGGTTAGAAGTATAGGGATTGACTAGAAAATTCTTTTTTGCGGCCATTCAATACCATTGTGGAATAAGTAAGAGAAATATTAAACTGCACATCAATAATACTGATTTGCACAGCAAATATACTGATTTTCACAGCAAATATCAGGGCAAAATGCTGCGGTAGCTTAGGTGAAGGGTAAAGGGGGTGAGCAAAGTGAAGCCGGTTTTATCCTTCGTATTAGGTTGAACATGTAAGAACAACAAAAATACTTAAAACATAAAAACTGTTTTTGCGGATCCTTATTTTCTGTGAAAATCTGTATTTTTGATGTGCGATTAAATACTAGCCATAAGTAAGTAAGTATACTAACTTGTATTTTGATAGATAACCACCGCACTAAATAAACATGAACTTATAGAGCAAAGCGTCACGCCTTTTCCCATACGGTGTGGTAGAGGCACAATTGTGCCCACTTTGAGCCAGTTATTCGATACTCCATTTTGCGTGACAGGGGGCTAGCCCATCGCCGCAGCTATGGAGTAATGAACACACCATCACACCGTTAGAACGTCCGTATAATGTACTAAACATAAATGAATTATCTCATTGGTACATGGTCAGGAATCGAACCTGCATCTCCTCTGTGAGAAGCAAGCGTGAAACCTGTTAGACCACGGAGCTCTTTCTCTGCATACAGAGCTGAACGGAAAAAATCCTGATCTCGACAATTTACAAGAAAATAGGAATTCTGTTTAGAAACAGTTTCTGTCGCTGAAATTAGGTATATATAATGAAACGCGATGAGGGAATTGCGTTAAGAACAACACGCCAACGCGATGACCGGGTTTGGCAGTTTTGGTTTAAAGAAAGAGCTTGCACTTTAAGAGTAAGTCATATATAGTTTGCAGTTGGTTGATTAAATTAGACACTTAAGTAAGCGTTAATTAAATGCGGACGTTTAACCAAGTCACTAGCATTATGATTTCAATAAAGTATCGTCGAAAACCTTTTACAATCTGTCTTACCGAAAGCCGGCGTGTTGGAAAACAAGTTGGCGTCACGACAACAGCTGATTTGCACAGCTTATATCAGGGCAAATTATTGCGGTAAGCTTAGGTGAAGGGTAAAGGGGGTGAGTGAAACATAAACTTAAGTACACATAAAAATATTTATATTGTATATGTCTGGTTGCCTAGGAACGTTTAGACAACTCGTTAAACGTATCGTTCACTCACTTACCGGAATGAATTTTAGTGACTTGGTTAAACGTCGGTATTTAATTAACGGTCTAAACATACTCGCTGGCCCCGCTTTTACATCAACATGCCTATAATGATTCGAGGCGCCGAAATTATGTGCCGATGTTTACTTAATGATGGATAAGTTCTCAAGTGTTATATCAAGAGCTTTGAAGTACAAAGCGAACACATATTTATTGATGCATTTATCCTATTTTAAGACCTTATACCCTATCCAATTATAGCTCTCTATGTTGTAGATAGTCAAAGTACAGCCGTGACGTACAAACATCGACGTTTCATGGTAGTACTAGCTTTTGCCCGCGGCTCCGCTCGCGTGGTATTAGTTTTAACGTCATCCTGTGGAATGCGTCTGAAAAGAGACTAAACACTAAATGGTTTCACGACTGTTTGTGATATGATTATCTTGGAAAAGATAATGTATGGAGAACCAGAAATCTACTCACTACCGAAGTAAATAATGACTACCATATAATATGACTACATAAGTATGAAGTATAAGCGAATATCACGCGGTTGAGACCGTGGGTAAAAGCTACCCTTTTCCAAACTTAGAATATCGCAAACTTACGTAAAATGTGTCCAGAAACAGAAATCTACTGCAATACGTCTCTGTAAACAACGTTCCGAGATTTGTTGTTCTCTGCGTATATGTAGAGATTTCTATCTCTGGATAAACGTGAACAGCCAACGTAGAGCTGTCCGTGAGAAAAACATGGGGTGCCCAGATGAATCCCTGCCACTTTGTCCTTGACTCTTATTTATAGTGATGGAGAAGGCCACTTTCAAGGGGAACTGTAAGCGTTTGAATTGGAAAGGCAAGTTCGTTGGAATGATGGGAATACGTGGTATCAATACCGATTCTCCTTTGGCCTCGCCCTTGATGATGGTGCCCAGCACAATGTGCCTTTTCAGCTCCGTGATGAGTAACCTGGTGCCATTGCACAATCTTGGTGCATCTAGGTTGCGCATCAGTATGACAGGCACACCCACCTTCAGCTCCAACTTGTGGGACGGCACTCCCGACAACTCTAATGAGTTAAGAAACTCTACAGGGTAAGTTGTTGCGTCATCACTTGTCATCACTGTATCGATTGACGTGTAAGTAGTCACCACACCAGGTACATGATCAATATTTTTTTATTGATGTTTTCCACCGAATCGTTCGTAGGCGCCATGATTGCTCTTTCACATTACCACTCCTCGTTTGTTGTAAGCTCGGAAAAACCTTATCTATTAGGTTGACTTCCGAGGTTACAACATTGCAGAACCGGCTGTCAAATTTGATTAGGACTTCCGCATCCATTGCTATGCGGCCTTCGTCGATCTCAAGGAGGTTTTGAGCAAAGAGCCCAGATTCTTGGTCGTTGTAGAGCTGGACTCTCATATTAGTTGTGAGGTGTAATCTCTTTACCTTTGCCCACATTGGCGAAGCCTTGAGGCGTTGGTCTCCTCTGCTGCAGTACCTCGCTCGATGACTGGCAGCGTATGCCGGAAGTCACCTGCTAGCAAGACGACCACTCAACCATCAATATTCGTTTGCCACGGATGTCTTGCAAGCTGCGATCGAGCGCTTCAATCGCACGCTTGTGTGACATCGTGCATTTGTCCTACGACATAAATTTGCACTGTTGTATCAGAGCGCCACGACCACTGCTCTTGCTTATTTTGCAAGTGGGCGTTTCCTCACCCGCAAGGTTCAGTGGAAGTTTAAACACCGAGTGGGCAGTTCTGCCTCCACTGAGCAAGGTCGCGCCAATCCCAGAGGACGCTACAGCTAGCGCGACATTTCTATCTTTGCGCAACTGCGCCAGCGGCAAATTCAACAGGAATATCTTTCCTGGTACCCCCTGGTGCGTCTAAGAAATAAAGACCCCCTTCTCCGCTCTCCACGCGGCTCATAATCTTATTGAATATTTGCCTTTGCTATGGTAATAACTGGGGCTCAGTTTAAGCAACTTGAGCCCCTAAGACTGCGGTGTCGTAACTGAGCTCCATGAGCAGATCATTGGACAACTCTCCTGTTCGTTGTGGGGTGGACATGCCGAAATCAGACAGCCGTTTAGAAAATTTTGTCCTCAATTTGTTTTAACGCTTCGTTAAAATATATATCGTCGTAGGCCTGTGCTGTCCCTTGGTATTTGTGTGCGAAATCTTCGGACAAAGCGGTTTTATATAAGTCCCAAAGTTGCAGGGGGTCTGAAGGTCCATAGGTGCTTAACATGATAGCGTAGAGCTCTCTCAACTTGGCGGCTGATCGGCACAATACGGCGTCCTCCATCGTAGAGTCTCAATGGCCATCATCTTACAAAAGTCCCATGGCCTCACATGCTTCTCAGAAGGTAGCTTTTTCCTGTCCTTGTACTGTTTTCAGGGACTGAAAACTTATGGAGCCCCGGACGCGGGTCAGTAGCATTCGTACGCAGTAACACTCAAAGTATGTTACGTGTACGGTATGAATTCTGCCCAAGGCATCTGACGCTTTCACACCATGCCAGCCTTCGACGGGGTTGCCCTGCACACGACGCTTCCATTCTTTCCGTGAAGCGTTCCAAGTGTAATATTTTGGCATTTCCGCGTACAGCAAAGTTTTGGCAAATTCGTCTGTTTGGCACAGACGGAAAAACGCGGTAAGGGTGGTCGTGGGCGGAGTCGCTACACGATCGCGTAGGTTTGCAAACTTTCGCATTTATAATATTAGTGTTTCAGTTACAGGCCTGAGCAGTTTGTTGAACTGTGCTCGACTGATAGTGGATGTCAAATGATAAACAGGTCCAGATTAGTTCAGTTGACTAGAGGAGTGCCGCAGGGTTCTATTTTGGGTCCAATCTTCTTTATTGTTTTCACTAACGACCTGTTTGAGTATATTAGTAGGGAAATACCTGATAGTCAACTTGTAGTTTATGCGGATGACACAAATGGTGTCGTTTCAGACAAGGATATAACATCACTCGAATCTAAAGTTAATGTTATTCTATAACTGTTTGATTCCTGGTTTACCAACAATAACTTGAAAATCAACACCACTAAAACTAATCTACTCTTATTCAAGACCACCGCACGAAATAATGATAAAATAAAGGCTACCCTAAACGGGGACGCAGTGGCGACAGTCAATGTAGTTAGATTTTTGGGTGTTAATATTGATGCCTCTCTCAACTGGAAGCCCGAACTTACTGCCCTGGAAGGTAGTATTGGCTCAGCGTGCTATGCCCTGAGAAGTCTTTATTTATTTATTTATTTATTTATTTACTGATTACAGAGTTTACAGCACATACGATACAAATAAGACAAAAAGGTAAACTAATCTTTGGCCAATTACAAACTCTCATTATTTAAGACTAAGCAGGTATGATAGAAAGCATACAGTTTACATTAAAAAGAAAAATTAAATTAAATCAAAAATTAAATTAACTTACATCAAGAAATTAAGAAATCGCGGCTTGCCTGTCGCGCGGGGAATATCCGTAGCCTGTGAAACCGGCTCATAGTATTTCGCTCATAGAAAAAAATATTAGATTAAAATGTAAACAGGGTAAAAGCGGGGGACAGTGGTCACACTTAAACCTGTCAAGGATTGAGTGGCCACCTAAGTAATGTTAAGAATAATTATAATTTGTTTTTGAATAAATAAATAAATTAAAAAAAAAAAAAAATTACATAATTGTGGTTATGTGAGTGAGTTTGTGTATATGGGACTATGTGTATGTGAGTGTGTGTATGGTAGAGAGAGAGAGAGAATTTAAATGATTATGCAGGAACAGAAGGCAGGCTTACCTTTGTTCCTTAAGCAACGACATAATCCGTTTTTTGAAGAGCGGCTTTGATAGATGAAAAATGTCCGGGTCGGCAAAGTACTTGTTGTAAGTGCGGGGCAGCCTGCAGCTGATTGAGGTAGCTGCGTAGTTTGTGCGTGCGAAGGGAATATGGAAGAGTTTGTTTGCAGAGTGGCGAGTGCGAATAGACGGTACATCCAGTTTAAGTAATGAGTTAACGAGGTCAGGGCAATCGACACCTCCGCGACAGACGTTATAGAGGAGCATCATATCAAGCATCTTCCGACGGTTCTCGAGGCTCTCGAAACCGTGGTGTTGGCAAAAGTTCTCGTATCCTTCGCTTGAAAATCTGTCACGGAAGTTAAGTTGTTTTAAAAACTTCTTTTGAATGCGTTCTACTTTGTCCACGTAGACGCCATACTGTGGATTCCAAGAAGTACTGCAATATTCAAGGACACTTCTCACATATGCACAGTAAAGTATTCGAACACATTCCATGTCTGAAAAAGGTTTGGTGACTCTTTAAATAAACCCTAAATTTCTAAAAGCTTAGCTAGTTATTGCCTCTACATGCTCCTCGAATGTCAGCTTATCATCAAGAATCACCCCCAAGACGCGTATGGAGTGAACTCTCAGAATAGGCATATTGTTGAGATGATAGCTGTGCGAAATGGGCTGGTTTCTTCTTGCGAAGCTGATGGTGTTGCATTTCGAGGCATTGACATTAATTCTATTTATATCATAGTAGTATGTCAGACGATCCAAATCCTCCTGCAGCAGATCACAATCTTGAGTAGACTTAAATTGCTTATATATTTTGTTATCGTCAGCATACAGGAGGAATTTGGCGTGGTGGAAGCACACACCTATATCGTATAGATAGGCTACATATAATAGGGGACCCAATATTGACCTTTGTGGGACTCCAGACGGGATAGTAATTCGATTAGACATGTGTTCACCAATCACAACAGCCTGACAACGGTTCGCGATATAAGATTTTGTCCATTGTAAGAGGTTGCCCTGGATGCCTAGTTTTTCTAACTTCCTTAAAAGTATGTTATGGTCAACACGGTCGAAGGCCTTCTCAAAGTCGGTGTAGATGGCGTCCACCTGTCCACCGCCATCCATGTCTCTAAGTACCGCATCTACAAAAGTAGCCAGATTAGTTGTGGTAGATTTAGACTTCATAAAACCATGCTGTTCCCCAGGGATGTTATTGGAAATAGTGGCGTAGATATGGTCGTGGACCACTCGCTCCATAATTTTGCTGAATGCGTTGAGTATCGATATAGGCCTGTAGGGTTCTACAGGCAGCCTAGAACCTTTTTTGTGTATAGGCACAATATTTGCAAATTTCCACTGATTGGGAAAGACACCTTCGCAGAATGACCTGTTGAAGATGGTTGTAAGTGGTACAGCGAGAACCTTGGCACAGCGGGCGATTAGTATTGGAGGAATCTTGTCGCTGCCGCGGCCTTTACTTTTGTCCAGGGTGCTGAGTAGTTTGAAAACGCTGTCTGTCTTAGGGACGTAGTAACTGAAGGACACCTGAAAATGGTTTATTATGCTCTGGTTGAGTCCAAGTTGCGCTATAGCATCAAGTTGTGGGGAAATAGCTATGAATATAACATTTTAAAAGCATTCGTGTTACAAAAAAGGGCAATCCGCACGATAGCTCGTATCCAACAGACGAAATCGTGCAGGCCGCACTTCATCAGGTTGGGTATACTGACAGTTCCGGCGCTTTACTTGCTTGTGCTGATGGATGTTCTAGGTAAGAATATTCACAAAATAGAAAACCAGGAACAGAGACATACACGAGAGAATTCGCGTAGAAAGGACTTCCCGATAGTATCTGCACCTAGGTTAGAAGTAGCAAGACATTCAGCGGGGGGTTTCAGTCACTTAGGTTATTTAACCAGCTCCCGACAGAGCTTAAGCTCATGGTTACGCACAGCAGTTTTAAGGACAAGCTAAGAACATTCTTATTGGAAATGAGTCCTTACAGTATTGACGAATTCTGCAATCAATCAAAATAACATTATACAATTTTTATTTATGACATGATATTTTATTCCTTGTGTTTATGAATTAATTAATTTATTGTGACATGCGCATGATTAATTTTAGTTTTGACGTTTAATTAGACGTACTTCACTTATGATTACTAATAACTGTTATGCCAGGTATGTGATGTGTATTTGTATTGAATAATTTATTTTGACATGTCAAAGTGTTTTGTTATTTTGTTTGTCTACCTATCATTTAATTTAATTTCAATTAAGTTACATTTTATTATATTTCTGGCTTATAATGATTTCACTTGTATAGAATTGTTATACCATTTAAATAATATTTTAGTTTTAATCGATGTATTTCAGACACAATTGTACTATTGTTTATGAATAAATACTATTGAACTATTGTACAATAAATAAGTGAATGAGCGAGTCAGTCAGGACTTTGTTTTTTATATATAGAATTTACATATTTACACATTTCAACCCCATCGCACTTCAATAGGGGATGACGATATTTCACTTCCGCTACGCTTATTACTACTACTTCCGCTGATTTTTAAAATCGATGCCATATTCGTAATTAACGACCCAAAAAATCATAAAAACGACATCCATATTGATTTCCAGAATTTGTCACCCCATTTCCCTCTTTTAGGGGTTGAATTCAGAAAAAAAAACTAAAATATTTGTAGCCTATGTGTTAAGTCCGGGTATAAGCTACATACATTCCAAATTTCATCCAAATCTGTCAAGCCGTTTCAACGTGAAAGAGTAACTAACACACACACAAACTTTCGCATTTATAATATTAGTGGGATTTGATTTTTATTTCTAACACTGAGGGGAATTGAATATCAAAATTATGTCTATGACTATTCTAAATATATACCTTATCAGGATATATCCCACCTCCACCTAACCTCATTCCGACTTCATGTCCTATTAAGGCAAACGCGGGGGAGCAAGCCAACGAGTTAGATTTGCATGGAGCTCTTGTAACAGCTATTTCTGTGCGTCGCCCACATGGCTGGTCCGGCCTTCTTTGCCGTCCGCCTGTCCTCTCCCCGCCTCTTCCCATTCAGGGGCGCACGGGGAAGGATAGCAGCGTCGCACCCTTCCAGTGATGTGACACACACAAACGGTGTGAGCTTGATGCCGATGCCGCATGTTTTCCATTTAACATGTTAGCCGATTTCCCAGCCACATCTCTTTTTATGCCACGCTTGCGCAAACTGGTGTAGCCGTCGGAAGTTTGCCTTTGACGAGACAAGGTCCTTATAGTAGACTGGTCCTTCATCATACCTATCAATTCATACATTCTTTTACTATACCTACCATATATCACCACTAACAAAAACGGAGTCAAAGACAACATGCCGACACCAAAATAATAGCCGCCATAAATACCAATTGGAAAAAAAAACATATTGGAACTATAGTAATATAAGCAAACACCTCGTAACACAATCAATATTTATTTTCAACAAACTGACAACTTGTTTACAACCTGACGTATGTCAGACAATCTTTCTTTAAGTTTCATCACCTACCCTTAAACGAAAGATGGTAATGAAATAAGCAATCAACACTTAAATAAACTCAACGCAGCAATGCAACATAAAATCACAAATAAAAATAATTGAAACATTTTTATCAAAACTTAAACTAAAATAGTTTTTACCTCCCCTATGCTAAATTGGGTTTTAATCCTAACTAATCCCCTTATGCTTGACAAACATAAAATGCTTTTCTGCTGATTGTGACTACGTCATTATATCAGCCGTCATTTGGTTAGTTGATAAGTAATTAACATCAACGATAGCCTTTACTAACGATATCGCGAATAAAGTGATGTCGTACATCGATATGTTTCGTTCTGAAATGAAACATCGGGTTAGTACATAACTTTTGCGCAGATTGGTTATCATTGTATATTTTAACTTTTTGCCGCTTTCCGAAAAGTTCATATAAAAAAGGTATGCGGTCGATTAGGTCCGAATGTCAAAATGTACTAGTCAACACAATGTACACTCGGCGCCACGAATAAAGAGCTCTCGGAGAAACTGGCGGGGATTACTGCGCATGTGTACAGTCGCGGCATAATTCCGAAGTGCGTTTTTAGGGTTAGTGTGAAGGAATGAGTGTTCAGGACTTTCTTCACTTCTATTTTTTCTCTGTTTGATATTTTGTTGATTGGGATATTAGCCGATGTAAATAATGGACTTTGTGTCAAATAAACTATAGGTACTCTCTATTGACAACATTTGTTAACGTCAAGGTTGAAACCTATATATAAATAACCCCCTAGCATAGAATGCCCCTAGTCACTAGGGCCTAGTGAATATAGATACTTGTAGTAATAGTCCTGCACACTCTTTTCTTCCCGCTGACTAATAATTTGTAATTCGACCGGGGCGAAAGATAACGTTGGGTAATATTGTATGCGACTGTACTCAAGAAGCTTCGAGACGTGCTTTCGGTGCGGGCATCGGGAAGCGACTGATCAACGAATCAGGTGCCGGCGCTGACTACCGCCCCCGTCGCTCCTCACTTCCCCGCGCCAAACACTTGTGAAAATTGACTACTGCGCATTCAAGGACAAAGCTCTTTAGTCGTGGCGCCGAGTATACTAATCTTGAAATGATCTTTTCCCAAAATGACTGAAATTCATTATGTACTTGATTCTAAATGACTGAAATAAAACTGTCAAATTTGTGTACAGTCCGAAAAAGTATATTTTAAAACATAACTCCATTTCCTTAGAACAAAAATAACAATAAATCTGGAAGTTTTTGCAAACGAATTTAGTTCATCCTCTGTTTTAGGATGTCGATATTTAGTAAGAACTGAATCTTAGACATTTCTCCGGCTGCTAGGCTTTGAAGTTGCTTCCTATAATTTGTCTCGAAGAGCAGGTCACGCCGTTTTCTGCTAGCTCTACTGAACAGAGAATTCTTCAACCTGGTATCCTGGTACTTAGACTCACTTCTGAGTTTGTACAGAAATCTCACCAAGGTTGGCTTGTGGGGCATCCGAGTATTTAGCCTTCTGTGCCACCCCTCTATGGGGTTATTTGTCCGATGATTATCTTTGGAGCAACTGATTTATTTATTTATTTATTTATTATATAATATATATACAACTGATATAGTCAGTGCGCGTTGCCATCCACTGCTTCATGAAATATCGCTGAAATTTTTCCATTTCCGGTGTTTCCGGAAAAAGGGGTTGTATAGACATCCATGCGCCATGGATTTCATATTTGGGGAGTAATGAGAGATTTGCACACATTCTTACTAGTCGCCTGTTCTGGTTATTGCTTACCGATTCCAATTTCTTCGCCTCCTTCCACACGGCCCTGTTGAAGTGGTAGTAACAACCACGTACTTTTGCCGTTGTAAAAACGGATTTTAAGGCATTTATCAGACCATTTTCGAAATCGCACTTGAATATATTAATATTTAGGTTGAGTTTTTCTTTCAGCATCGAAAACATTCTTACGTACGTTATTTGGCTCTTGTTCGGTAGAAGAACATACACAAGGGGGCATTCGTTGTTTTATTGTTTGTGCTGATATCGGCGTGAATGGTGAAGAGCTGATAGAACGGTTTGGGAGTGCGTTTGAATTTCCATCTCCATGAAACACAGTGTTCTGATTGTCTTTAGCGATAAATCTTTGTGCGTTTGTTGTAGAAAAGGCAAGAAACTTCTCTTCGTCACCATCGTCGATAACGAGGAAACTATTTGATAACAGTTTCGGAATTTTAATATCTGCCAATCGATTGAATTCAGTATTACGTTGTTTCAATGCCTTATGTCTGATCTCTATAGAGAACTTTTATTTTCTTCGTACGGAGGCATGATTGCCTGGCATGAACCTGGACGTTCGGAGAGACATATTTCGAAAACTTTTTTTACGGGCGTCATTTTTGCAGCTACTTGCTTTTTACATAGCAGTAAATATGTGCTCTTCGTTTTCGTTGAAATGCGATCGGCATGCGTGGGGTCTTTGACAGATTATGGAATCCAAGTTTGCATTAAACGTTACCGAAGCTGAACATTCTTGTCGGTTGACACACATGCTTGTTCCTGATTTATTCTTGTTGGATAAGTTATATCTGTGTCCATTGTTAATTAGAGTAGGACACCCTTTCTGATTTTCTGAAAATCGCAGTAAATTCATTTCTTACAACAAATTGAAATTCTGCATCACTCAAAATTCATCATGCGATAAAATATCTGTCAACAAGAAAAAGTGCCATAAAGACAAAGTTGTGGCCAGTGGTGATACACCCACAAAATAGGTCGTATATTACGGAGTATGTTACTGGAAACGACCCCTTGGGCATATATGGGTTAAATATCTATTGTTGCTATTATTTCAAAGATTATTTACTTTAACAAATATCCTGGGAAATGTATATACATTACCTCTTGCGAAGCAAACCAGCAGTGAACTCTTGACATTTCGATAAACACGATTTTGCGTGAGACAGGGACAGAGTGATACATTAAAATGTGTTAGATTTGTAATCCGGCTGACTGTACTGGTTCTGTCAGACATTCTGAAATTAGAACAAGCGTAAAAAAGGTCATTATGAAAATTAGTAATTTTGGGAAAACTTCATTTTGAGATTAGGTCAATACGTTGATCGTGCATTTTGACATTCGGACCTAATCGACCGCATAGTAAAAAGGTCCGAAGAAATAAGGCCTCCTTACACGCGTCGGAGAGAGCCATATACTCCGCCTCAGTGCTGGACAGGGCAACAGTTCTTTGTTTCCTACTTTCCCAGGAAACCGTTGAAGTACCTATCTTGTACACACATCCAGTAAAAGATCGTCGGTTTATTTCGCATGACGCCCAGTCTGCATCCACGTAACCAGTTATAGCCGTAACACTCTTCTCGAACACGAGGCAATAATCAGCAGTGCCTCTGACGTAGCGAAGCACACGCTTAGCTACTTTCCAGTGCGTTTCAGAATATGTAACACAAATAAACTGGCTTAGTAAGCTTACTGCATTAGCGATGTCTGGTCTAGTGCAGACAGTAATGGACATCAAACAACCAATCAAATGTCTGTATTCCAGTTGAACATTTTTAGTCTCAGCTTTAACCAATTTCAATCCAGTTTCCATTGGAGTTCGAGCTGGCTTACATTCTGCCATGCTGAATTTTTCTAGGACTTGTTTTATGTAATTTGACTGGTCCATGATGATCATGTTGTCGATTTTTTGGATTCTCATTCCAAGGATATGTTGGACTGGCCTTAAATCCTTCATCTTAAACTCATTCATGAGTCGAGTATTGATTTCTATTTTATCAGCTTCATTTGTTTCAAACAACATGATGTCATCAACCTATAGAGCTATTATAGTAATGTTTTCATCGCAATTGTTCATCTTTGTGTAGACACATGGTTCCGACAATTTTTTTTTAAAGTGTAGCCTCTCAATCAACACGTTTTTTACCTTATCATACCAGCTTTTTGAGGCTTGTTTCAACCCATTTATAGCTTTATTCTTTTATTTGTTTGATTTTCTACTAAGGCCTTGAATGCTCTGAAGTTATCGAAAACCTCATTCTTCGTTTTCAAAAAATAGATGAACGTTTTCCTACTGGCATAATCTATAAATAACAAGAAATATCTTGCTCCGCTTAGTGACTGTACTGGCATGGGACCGCATAAGTCGGTATGTACCAGACCCAGTACTTCCGTCGCTCTTGTACAAGATCTTTTGGGAAACGATAACCTACATTGTTTACCTTCTATACAGGGAATGCACGGTCGGAAGGTACCAACGTCATAATCAACGCCCTCAACCATACCTTTTTTCAGAAGTTCTATACTCTTTGAATTGAGATGACCGAGTCGGCGATGCCAGGTTTCATGGGACACCTTTACATTAGATGTACCGGTTTCCACCTCTACCGTAGCTGTTGTGTCGTCCTTCTGAGTAACCGCCATACTGTTGCCCTTCTCCTTACACCGCAGCTGACATGTGTCTACCAATGGAGTGGCTCCTGTTACATCCAGCTCGTAAACGCCCTGATTTAGGGTACCAGATGCTATTACCTTTACTCCATCATATATGTAACAATATTTGTTAACAAAATACACATCATACCCTTTCATGATCATTGCACGGATGTTTGTACCCTAGTCATGGTTGTTTATCTATCTAAGTATAATATTTATCTATATAAGTATGTGTATCGTTGTCTAGTACCCAAGATACAGGGAATCCTAGTTTGGGGCTAGATCAATGTGTGTAAATAGTGTCCAACTTATTATTATTATTATTATTATTATTATTATTATTATTATTATAAAGACAACAAGTTCGTAGACAAGCCAGGAATATAAAACACGTTGCTTATTGTCTTTATTCCACTCGAAAGTTGCACTTCGACATCTCTTCTTCCAGTGGACACCAGTTTTTCTCCATTTGCGACTGTAACTTCTAGTTGGGCTGAGTCATACGAAAACTTGACGAAAGCACTCCTCTCATTACACATGTGACTGGTAGCTCCTGAGACGATGTACCAATTGTCTCTCTTGACGTGGACTGACAATGCTGTAAGTAGCACACTATCCTGTGTGTCATTTTTCTTTGAAGATCTATTTTTTATGCAATCCCTGATGTGGTGCCCGAATTCTTTACACCTATGGAACTTCAATTGCTTCTTTATGACCAAAGCTGAGGCTGTATCGTTTTTGGCATCTCTTCGCATGTATTCTTGTATTAATTTTGATTTGACCACCTCACTTGACAGTTTCACATTTGAGTGCTCCAGAGCCATGATCATTGGGCCATAGTCAGAAGTAAGTCCGCTCAACATAATTACTGCCACGAAGTCATCATCCAAGGAACCATTCGTATCGCCAAGTTGCTGGGAGATATTGCATACCTTTGTAGGTAGCTTTCCATGTTTGTAAAATATTTCGAGATTCAGTGCAAATAGAATACGTAGAAGACTCAGTCGACGACATAAGTCGGTGTCTTCGTATGCAGTTTTAAAATTTTCCCTTGCCTCGTGAGCCGTACGGGCATTTCTCACGTGCCCTAATACGGGGTTTTGCACTGATAGGCAGATACGTGCAAAAGCCTTTTGTTGTGACCTGTCACCCTCACCTCACTTTTCCGTCACTGCATCCCACAGATCTACGTGAATAAGGACCATCTTCATCATGAATTTCCATGTTTGGTAGTTGTCAATCCCACTTAATTTTTCAATGAAGATGTTGTTGGATGACGATTGTGGTGGAACTGGATCGGGTTTTTTGTCGGTCATAATTACAAATATTCGTCGGAGTTTGGGGAGTTGATGAAATGTACGAGTTTACTTGCTTTTTTGTCCGTGAATTATGCCCATAATGGAACTATAGTAATATAAGCAAACACCGTGTAACACTATCAATATTTATTTTCAACTAACTGACAACTTGCTTACAACCTGACGTATGTCAGACAATCTTTATTTAAGTTTCATCAAAACAATGGACTGGTGATAGCTCCCGCTCACTATCAAAGTGAACTTGATGGAATTCTGCGTGTTCACTTTCTGAAGACTGATGTAGCAGTTGTCAGCTATTATGTAAATACATTAGTATTTTGCACCACTGCCAGCGGGATTTGGTCATCTGTGTTCGTTGTGTGAGTGGTACGCCACCAATGCAAATTATATTGGCAATGGCACTACTGCTCTTGCTGCTTAGTGATGTCAACACAATAGTACATTACGTACCAGGTCGAAAAGGCTTATACTTATGAACCGAGAAGTTTACGACACGAGCCGAAGGCTCTGTCGTAGCGAGGTTCGTAAAGAAGCCCTTTCGAGCAAGGTACGAATATAATTTTTCCGCCTGAGATCCCAAAATCAAGCGGCTAAGGTGCTATTTTGAGGTTAGAAGACGGAAAAGTAATATTTCGCAATTGATTAAGTTGTTCATGGACACTTTTAGTCCAACGAAGGCATCAACCAACTCTAGGCGTCTGCTTACTGATACACTAATTGCCGTAGTCTTTATTAAATTATCACTTATTTCTGCACTACAATTTCAGCGGCTGTGCCCATTTGACTTACAGGACTATGGTATTAGAGTATAACAGATATCAGTGTTTATGGTGAGATGTTGGCATCATTTATAAAGCTAAATTATATTACAGAATTTATATGATACAGCTTGTTGCGAGATTCACTTGTCTGTGTAAAGTAGATAATTACTTAAATCTACACAAACCGAGTCTCGCAAAAAGCTTTTATGTCATATAATTTGTGTAATATAATTAATTGATAGGTTTTATTTAAATAAAAGTAAATTTTCTTCTTTTTAGAGCATTTAAATAAAAGCTGCTTCTAAAAAAAGTTTTTATTTATTTTTTACTTTTTTGTATTTATGATGTCTAAAAATAGAATATAGGACCAGTGTCCTATACATTTTTGGCATTTGTCAGCAGATACATTTTGGATTCCATCTTTTAGCAATTTTTTTACACATTTAAATGAGGTATTATTGCGAGCTACGTTTCCCTTAACTTCAGCCCACACGAGTTCAATGGAACTGGGCTAGTAATGATAAGGTAGCAGAAGTTCTACCTTAAAATTTTCTCCATAGCTTATTTCTTTATTACGCAGCCAATCGTGAATACTTTTTTCCATGTAGTCACTACTACTAGAACTTACAGAAAACAAATCAGAACTACGTCTAAATAGATTTTGAGTTCCACAAGGCAGTGCTTAGTCCATTGTTGTTTCTGCTATAAATTTATGACATACCAGAAGCTACAGAATACAGTTGCACCCTATTTGCAGATGATGTTTCTATTATGATGAAATGTACAGATGAAAATGAATTTAACAATGATATATATAATTAATCAATTAAACATATAATCAATTGGTTAGTTATTAATAATTTATGTGTGAATGTTGACGAAACATCTTTTATGAAATTTTTCAATCTAATAAAACCAGATTTAAATTTATTCTTACCATGCCAAAATCGACCTATAAACGAATCAAATGATAAAGTTTTTCTGGGAATAACAATAGACCCACAATTATCTTGGAAGGCACAAGTTGACAAAATATTTAAAAATATCGATAGGTTAACTTTCCTACTATATCGCCTTGTGAAAGTAGCGGGCAGAGAATCAGCTTCTTAGCTTACCACGGATATGGAGCATCAATGTTACGTTATAGCATCGTAGTTTGGGGCAATTCTGTGGACATACAATGCCTCTTCATAATACAGAAACGCTGCATACGAACTATATGTGGCACAAACCCATACGAATCTTGCAGGCCGTTGTTTAAAAAATTAAAACTGCTTACACTGACTGGCATTTACATATATCAATCTGTTCACAAACATATCCAATGTATATTCATTTAATACTCGATACACAAACTGCCTAGAAGTTCCTCAAGCCAAAACGGCACTATTAAAAAGAGACTGTTATTCCATGGTTGTAAAAATATGTAATTGTCTACCAGCGGAGTTATAATATCTAACCTTACCTATTTTTAAGTTAAAGTTAAAAAAGTGGCTTGTAAATAATTGTTTATATGACTTACCTGTATTTTACACCATGATATCAAAACAAAATATATAATTTAATTTATATAATTTTATTGCTATTGCTATAAAGTTGGTATGTAAGGTTATTAATAATAATTTTTAATCAATTCAATGGGATAATATTATACTCTAATATTAACTAATGTACACTGACTACATTATTGGCATGCCACAAGTTGGTTCGATGTGCTTTTCTATATTTGTAATAAGATCTATGACTGTACCACATCAATGCAATTAAATTAAATTAAATTAAAATTTCACAAGATATTTTAAAGTTTTGAGAATGAGCTTCTGAGAATATTAAAAAAAAAAAAACAATATTATATTATTCATTTGACATTTCGTCAAGTTGACTTTCAAGGTCTTTATAATAATGTGTCTGCATAATATTGAATACTTAGATTTTAAGGTAGGTACTAGAAAATTAGCACGAGTATAATTGATTAAACGAACATATCTGTATGTGAAGTTCTGTCATAATTATACGAAGAGCTTCTTCCGATTAGACCACCCAACATATTGTGGTAATCTCCGTTGCGTGGTTCAGATTAGAAATTTCGTGCAATTTGTTTCGTATACTTAGCTTAAGCGTAAAAAAAATACTTTATGCCCTTTCCTTGTGTCAAATAAGTTATTGAAATTCACCCAAATCAAAAAATAAATTTTGACCATCTAGATTGCCCAAATAATCACTAGTTGTGTTTTGGGGCATCCTGATATTCCTTTTTTGGAACATGTAAATACCTATGTATATAAGTAGGTATGATATACTATCATATTTTGTAACCTTGTTGAATATATCAAGAGATTCTAGACAGTAGATAAATTTGCAGGACTGCTCATGTTCGCGACCGCCTATAATAATGGAGCGTATCGTAGATTGTATCGCATCACTCAAGAAACTTGTATTCAACAATGTATTCAATACTAATTGTTTGGCAATGTATTCTGTTGAGTAAATAAGCTTAAGAAGGTTCCATATATTTGGAGGATATATTTTTTAATGTGCCAATGAAACCCTTTAATGTGATACTCTAAGGGGCCCTTTCCACAAAAGTTTTTTTAAACCATGTGCCCTCTAGAGGGCGCCATATTTAATTAAGCGTGACGTTACTTAAAACCTACGTTTAGCCTTTGACTAGTGGTCAATTAAAACGTTACCTCATTTATCGAATTATATTATAGTTAAGATATTCTGCTGTTACAGATGAACTAACATACGTAGTACAGATCACACGTGAGAAAGTTGCGTGTACATGAGAGCTCGGCGGTTGAAGCGCGGAGCTCACACGTATCGCTGACAAGTGCCAATCACACAAACGCATTTTTTCGTCTAAACGTATAGCACTTTACATACAAACATACATACTGGTCAAAATCATAGCTCATAAAGCCCTCATTTTGGCCTCACCGTAGCCTTTGTTGTCACAACGGCTGACAGTGCGCGCAAATTGTCATGTCTCCATATAAATTTGAAACGCTGCAAACTGTAGTTTCACTGTAGTGATACGTCAAATACATTCGGAATCAAATCAGTTTGTTCGGACTGTTAGTCATAATGAGAATATAAACTTAGTCAAGTAGAAAACAAATAAAACCAACATAAGTCTCCAGTTTATGCCCGACTAGGGTTCTAATTGTCCGAATTCGTAAATAATGTTTTCGGTGTGCAGGTGGCGTGGGCGACGTGGACGCAGCCGGTCTGCCGTGCCTTGTGTTCGTGCACGGAGAGTCCTACGAGTGGAGCTCCGGGAACGCTTACGATGGTACTACGCTGGCCGCGCACGGCAATGTCATCGTAGTTACTATCAACTTTAGGTTAGGTGTTTTAGGTGAGTGGGCGTATCAGAATTTACTACTGTCTTATAACTGACATATATGTTGAGCCCGTGATGATAGATAATTAAGCAATCTACCCTGTGAATTAGCTTTAACTAGGCTCCAAAGAAAAACTACACAATTTAAACCCGTAAAAAGATCTTTTAAGTTAAAACGTTTAGTATTAACTATGTTGTTTTCATAGTACGTACGGGCAGTTGCTGTAACGGTCCAAAGATATAAATAAATGTCCTTTTTGAGTGAAGTAAAATAATAGGTATGTAAGTCATCGTTTGCCAAAGCGGCACATAAATATTGAAGCACACATCCTTTATATTCAGAAATTGTCCAACCCGACACAACTACGCACGTTTAGGTAATTTCTTTGCAAAACTATTGGGAGACTTGTACAACCTTGTCTGGCAGCCTTCGTCGACGGGGAGGTCGTACACATAAAAAGTTTTATATATCAACTGGGAAATATTAACCGTTGTCGCAAGTGGCGGGTAGTTTGTGAGATGTGCTGTCATTGTGGTGGTGGTACTTGGATTCACTCCGCCCTCGCCGCGCCCGGCGGTTCGTTAGCTTCAATAAGCTGCAATATTTCACGTCGTTAAATGAGCCGGCACGATGGGCTATAAGAAATATCTTCAGCGCTCATCGCAATTATTCTTTCGTGATTTTTACAACTTCACTTGTGTTGTGTTCAGAGCCAGGAAGCTTGTTGTTGTTTCACCGAGGAACTTCAGTTCTGTGGATGATGCTTTCAGTCCTGGCAAGTTTCTACGAGTGTTTCCGATGAATATTAACCTTGTTTCATTGTGTTCTTTTGTCTACGGAACGGGCGAGCAGTAAACAAAGCGCTGCTAGGTGAAGAGCTTAATTTATAAGTAAACTTGGAGAGGATCAGTTTTCGGAGTTTGTAATTGATGTGTGCTTTGCTTTATGCTTGCCAGCGAAGCGACGTAGAAAGTTTTAATTGAAAATTATTCTCGTGAGTTTTCTTACGGGAACGATGTGATGTTGGATAAATTGAAAGACCTTGTCTTATGTCGTTGGTTAGTTAACAGCTTACACCAGTCTCCTTCAAAGATAATCAACTGAGACCGAATATTATAAAGTGGTTCCAAGAAAACCTTATTAAAATTCTCAATCTCTCTTCATCATCAATTTTATATCAATCACTTTGAGACTAGTCTTTTCAAACATAATACGTACGTATATGTGTATGTATAGCGTCACGGCTTTTCCCAGACGGGGTGGCATAGTCTACAACAACGATATCTATTTCGGCAGGTTTTTTAAAGACTGGTGCTAAGGGCTCGGCGCAGGGTAACTTCGGGCTGATGGACCTGGTGGCGGGGCTGCACTGGCTGCGGGAGAACCTGCCCGCATTCGGCGGTGACCCGCAGCGGGTCACTCTCATGGGTCACGGGACCGGCGCGGCACTCGCTAACTTTCTCGCGGTCTCGCCGGTGGCTAGAGGTGAGATTCCAAGGGAGTAGGTACTTTGACTTCTAAATGGAGTACAATTTATGTTTAGGATATTTATTGTTTATGCTCTCTTCCTCTGAAAAATCAAAATATCTGTCCACAAAAAAGCAGGAGAAAATTTCTAGCTTTACTTTCTTTTCTTTCTCAATGTGCAAAGTATCATCCGTGTTCTAATCGGATACTGAATATTTACCAGTAGAATGGTGTATATTCCGATACGATTATATATGTACATTTCCATCATATGCCAAGCAAAATAAAATAACAATGTTTTAAAAAGAAGATCGGTCTAAATTTTTATCATATTTACGATCTGTTCAAAGGGGCATGATTAAAAGTGTATTCCATGCAGATATGAGATAAACTTTCTTTATTATAACATGAAACCTAATTACACTGAACGAGCAGCAGATTTGATAATGTTACACATTTATAATTACGCACACAAAACGTTTTCACTTTTCTTCCGTCATCAACGTAGCTTAATTAGACCCGAGTCCCGACAGTTTCATTATTTCATGACAACGTGCATCCAGCTAGAGGCCCTCGTAATTTAATACGATTAAAAAAGGTCGCAGCAAACACGCACCAGACTTCTTTAAACGTGCCTACATAATTTAAAAACCGGGGCCAAGAATTAGATGCCTATCTTTCTATACGTTTTTTTTTCGGACGGAGCCCCGACGGAGCTTGAACTCAGCGGACAGCTTGCTGGACATGGATTTTTAAACAGATGTTTGTTTCATCTCGACATTTCCCTCCCTATATTCGATTTATGCGCAGATATTCTCCACAGTCCTTTTTACGCATAATTTTTCCTTCATAATATGATTTTCCTTTATCTAACGATAAAATATTTTTTATGTGAACATCCTCTAGGCGGAAAATCCTTAGTGTTCAGCCGTCGAAGTTAATAACGAGTTCTCGAAAGAAAAATATTTCCAAACAGTATCAACGAAGTTATCAGTCAGAAATCAAATTCTGCGTCCCAGATCGGAACGAGTAATAGCTTTTTAATGAGCCTACTCATCCAGCTAGCTGAATAAGCAGAAACAAATATCGGGATTAAAGGAAAAATATAAATGCAGCCTTTTTTCTGTTATATATTTTTTTCTTTAGAATTGTGGCTTCCTTGTTGTGTAGCATTTAATTAACCCTTTTGCCGTCACACTGAATGGTAAAATTAAATAAGACTTTCTGTTTCAGAGTTACTGAAGCGAGTGATTTTGTTAAGCGGGTCTGGTCTCAGTTCGTGGGCCCTACAGAGGGACCCCTACACGATAAAAAGAAAGGTCAGTTTTAATGTGGATACCTACATACTATCGAGTAAAATCTGCCATTGATTTTGTAGATAGGCACACATGAATATAACTATACCGTCAGAGACAGGCATTTTTGTTAGCAGTAGCAGTTAGTGTTTATCCCATAGGCTAGGACATATGTAGATACGGCTTTAAGTATGTGTCGGTTATAGTCACTGTTGCTAATTAACTTGTTCTAATGAAGCTTTGCACATTTGCGGCCTGCGGGGATGTTGAGGAACAGTAAAAACTTTGTTCACTCTCGGGCTCTCGCAAATCTGACAGTTTAATGCTGTAATCCATCATACCAGGGGCCGCGAACGCTGGACCAAAAACTCCTAATATAACGAAAGAAAGTTTTTACAGTAGGGGCCACGATTAGTAATATGGGTGGATTTACCTCCGCAGTCGGCATTTTATGACTCTGGTGAGCTAATTATTCCAAATTCTGCGTGTTTTATCTTGAAGTGTTGCCTTTTTCTTTAACTTTGGTAAATGTAGCTATTTGTCCTCGATTATAATTTTCTAGCTTTATATTACTTATAAAATTAGAAATTTATAATTGAGGACAAATAGCTGCAAACTTTGCACATTCAAGTAACACTCGTAATAGAGTGGCTTAGCAAACTTGTACCAACTACTCGTACCTACTCGTACCTACGTACCTACTTCAGCTCGGAAGATGTAAAAGTTTTCTTCATTAACGAACCAGAAATGCGAGATTATCCGCCATTAATAATAATACAACGTACCTATAAAATATATTTTTGCTGTTGGTAGACGTACAGGTGCAACCATTTTTTGTCCGGAATGATCACAAAAACACGATATAAGTTATATAGAGTTCGTTTGGAATTTGAAGTCCGGAAGGTACTGTTTGGCTTATTTGTTAAATATTATTTTTTGATTTTCCGAGGATATCCTAATCAAGTTGTCATTATCCTCAGGTAGCAGAACAGACCGGCTGTCACGGTGACTTGCAGGAAGATGACCTGGCTCCCTGCCTGCGGAACAAGCCCCTATCGGAACTGCTGGCAGTGCGGCTTGACCCGCCGCGCTTCCTTCCAGGATTCGCCCCCTTCGTCGACGGCACCGTTATCGTAAACCCCTCCTCGGTATGTACATCATTGTACAATATATGAATATGTACGCGGATATGACGACTGGTAAATGCAAACCGCGGCAAAATTCTCTATCTTTCGCTATCTCTAAGATTTTTTAATAATCAACTAACTCGTGTTTCGATTGCAGCGTTAAAGTTACTTGCGTTAATAATCATGTTAATCAAATAGAGTTGAATGAATTGGAACAAGGGCTCAAGCCCTTTACATCGAACTATAAACTGCACAATAGCGATATACGATTGAATTGTTTTGCGACGAGTGTAATTAATTACCTGCATTTTGATTCTGTTTCCAATTGATAGTAGTGGAAAAGCCAATTATAACTTCGTTAGATGAAACAAATTACTGTTTTACCTACCTTTATTATTGAAATGGCGTAGCAGGACTACGCTACAGTTACTCTACTAACTAACACAATAACAATTACGTTCAACTTAAATTAGAAAACTTTCTTGCTACCAACTTAGTCAAGAAGACCCAACAAAAACTATACTCTGGCTGGACCCTTTTACATTCGAGATTGATCGCAAAAACCAGCTATCAAAACGGAATCAAGTGAGGAATTCTACAAAATTGCTGGAGAATTGATGGAGTGATTTATCGCAGCAATAAAACGTGATTGATATAAATAAAGCCTCACATTTATTATTTATGACACTTCCAAAAATGTAGGCGCCTAAAAGCACAAAACGACAATGAGCTTTTCTACGAATTGTGCTTTTTACGACAGAAATTCCCAGTGGGTATTTTATTATTCCCTCTAGTTTGCGCCGCTAAATAAAACTGCTTGAAAAAATACAGCCAGACAAAGGCAAAAGGTTCTCAGCCCCCTGACATTAATGTTAGTTCACGGGTAATGTAGGTGCCATTACATGCTTTGTATGCATGGAGTGAGGGGTACGCTTGTTGGTACATAAGTGGGTAATAATTTCAGCCCGCACGGAGCCGTATCAACGCGCAACACATAATTGTGTGAACATCATGAGCCTCAATTCTCCACTAAACTGCTTTGGCTGCGAAAACAAAACGAGGCAGAAGTGTCATGTTGACAGTTATCCCTAATTTACAACCTCTCCGGCTGGAATTGTAATCCGTCATACTTATTATGCCAGGTCTGAGGAAACACAAACCGAGGCAATTTCCGAATTCAATTAAGCTTAGCTTACCTTAAGAAATTTAAAAAACTTCAGAAATATTAGTGCGCAACGTAATGTATTAGTAGAAGTAAGAGGAATATAACTTTCATTGTTTTGTTTTATTTCGATATTCGTTTTACCAATAAATAAAAAAAAACAAAGTTGCTCTTATCTAATCGGTTAATTTAAGTGGTGGTTAAGTTGTTTGGAATGATATCCCAATATTCTTAATTTTACTTTTTTTCCTTAATCCATTGTCAAATCCATTGCAAATAAAAATATAAATGACATATATAACTAAAATCCCCTTATACACTGACGAGCAATGAAAAAGTTCCATCCACAAAATGCCGACAAACACCTTAATATCTCCCAAGACATAGAAGATAGAATAGATAAGAATATATTTACGTTTTTAATTGGTAATATTCTGATGCGCTGTTAAATGTATTTCAATATTGCAGACGGTGTCATTAAGCTAGCCTTTCCCGTTTAGGAATAATTCGGTGCTATGTCACTGGACCTTTTTCATTGCTCGTTAGTGTAGTTAGTTTTTCTGTTATACCCAATTTAATCCATTTTGGTTTTTTCAGCAGGCTCCACCGCCGACGGACAGCTCCCGTCTCGGCGCGGGCGCCGCAGCAGTGGCCTCGGCGGCCGGCCATGAGCTAGCTGATTTCTCACATCGGGAGTTGTTGTTTGGACTTACAACTACAGGTAATTTGAAGACAAGATTAATTAGATGACTCAAACACTTATGACAGCCAGGCCATCTGACCTGACATAGACCACACAATTCATCACGCACCCAGCACTGAGCCAGCTTGGTGTAGTACAGGAATCAGACTAAATATGCAAAATAAATAATGATTTTTCATTCGCTCTTTGTAACGAGGGCCTTGGTGGATAGAAAGAAATCAAGATAAATATTTATATAAAGAGATTTAGTGACAGAATAGAATTGACGTGTCGTGGGTATAAATAACTTATTGGTATTGATTTTGCACCTTTTTTTACTACATGAACACGCCCCTGGTCTTCAGGTGTTCGATATATCATCGGGGCAGACAGGTTGCGGAGTAGGAGTGTTGAATTTTTAGTGGTAGAGTCGGTAGGAAGATCCTGGTAGGAAGATAGTTCAGAATGTGCAGGGAAGCGCCTGCAATTTCTTAAGAATCATCTCAGCCAGGCCAAGTAGCCGGGAGGCTGTGATGAAGCACTTGGCCATCAGAAATATTGCAGAAGGGAGAGAAGAGAGCCAACTAAAGATAATAAGATAATACTTACCCGAACACGGGATAAAATATATCGTCTGAATATTATGAAAAATTTTAGCCAAAGAAAGTCCAAATGATTGACAGCAGCCAAGAAAACAAAAAATCCAAATTTCGTTTCATGTACTATCATTAATAAATAATATTTACATAGTTATACAAAACATATAACTAGACTAGACTAGCTAGACTAAGTAAATAGGTTAAGTATGTTACAATACCCCCCCTGTTTAGAGTAGAATTTTGCCTATAAAATCCGCTAAGACACATCAATGACATATTTCTCTAGTCTGTGTTAGTAGACACCGGAACCTGGTAGAAGTACAAGTGCAGGTAGTTATAATAAACTATCAGAATTCCTCCAACCGGTAGGGATGAAAAAATATCTATAGACACATATTATGTAACAACCAATAGTCAAGAAGTAGAAATAGAAATTACTAGCAGAGAAGTGAGCTAGTTACGCAAGTTCTCTGCGGGTTCCAGAGTAGGGTAGGGTATGGTATGATATGAATATAATCATAACGTAGATAGATTGCAACAGAATGTAGATAGATAGTATACGTACTCAAGAACTAGTATACAACACCTGGGATAACCAAATACAACTTGAAAACGTGATAAAACGATATCATGAGTAGATGTAGATGGGCCTCATTGTAACGAAGTAATATTATAGGTATACGTAGTTTCGTTATGATATTGAAAAACGATTTTGTAGAGTTTGACAACCGATTTCCGAAAAAATCGTGTCGCTATATTAACCACGGTAAGGTAGCTAAGTAATACATCCGTGTATTATGGTTTACCTATTTTCTTTAAACTACTAATCCCTAAGTGGTTAATGACCTCTATTTACTAATTTTACGTCCTCGTTATATCTGGTCGGACATAGTAAATAGATGTTACTTTTGTGTGTGCCTTATTAATTTTATTTAATTTGTTTTAAACACTTCCTGAATTCTGCTTCGCTTATAGCTGTACATATATAAAATGAATTATCCTTTATGTTCACGGAAATATCAATGGAACTTCCCGTGTTTACGTAGGCGTACGTGTAGGCGATTCGGCGATTTTATCAAGGGTCGAAAGCACAACGTTTAAAAGTCATGCCTATTATTTTAAAGGTACGTTTGCGGAGGACCATTCAAAAACATTGTGTTTTACTACCCGGGCGAGCTAAGTTGACACCTGGCTCGAATAACGTTGGTTCAAAGTACAGTATGTACAGTTATACATATTACTAACTAAATGGAGATTCGAATAGGTACATAATCGATATTAGGTTCAGGTTGTGCGTTGTCTGTCAGTACTCGTGGTGGTAAAGTTTTATCATGTTTTACTTTTTACAAACGTCATTCGAGCCAGGTGCCACCTCAGCTCGCCCGGGTAGTCAATTGTATTGTCCGTCATATTGCCTGAAAAAGTAGGTATATGTTGGTCCGAAAAGGTTTGTTGCGGGTAAAAATGGTTGATTAAATTTATTCCAGCTCCTAGAAACCCTTATAGTGATTAAATACTTGACGACCCGAATATCCGAGGCGGCAATGACCCTGTCTACGAAGCCAAGGGTCCCGGGTTCGATTCCCTGGGGGAAAATATTTGTTTGATGAGAACGGATGTTTGTACCCTTGGCATGGTTGTTTATCAGTCTTAAGTATAATGTGTAATAATAATAAGTAATAATCTATCAAGTATATGTATCGTTGTCTAGTACCCAAGATACAGGGAATCCTAGATCGGGGCTAGATCAATATGTGGAAATAGTGTCCAAGGTATTATTATTATAATACAAGCGTTATTAAGATATGATATTCTCTATTTGTCATACCTTTCTTACCGTCGTTATGATGGTTGAATATTTCGGGTTTAAGTAATACGTACATTAATAATGCCGTTTCTCCACAGAATCTTACCTGGAATTCAATGCTCAAGATATGGAATTCGGGTTCAATGAGAGTCGGCGGGATCGAATATTGAGGACTTTCGTCCGCAACGCGTACTACTACCACCTTAACGAGATCTACTCGACTCTCAAGAATGAGTACACGGATTGGGACAAGCCCTTGCAGAATCCTCTCAGCGTTCGCGATGCCACGCTCGAGGTAAGTCAAATATTTGAATTCATGTTAGTGGCTGACAATAGCTCTGATACACAGGCCATAAATAGAAGTAGATGCCGTAAGTACCCAACCGTATGCGAATCAACCGTGTAGTTTTTGGGACGTTATAAGTGCAGCATCAGAAGCTTTCTTTAGCACAGCCCTGAAATCTAGGGTCTTTTTTGGATATAATTAAGCAATGAGATAATTGAACAGCTCCTATTATATTAATTCATCATCTTTACTACCGCCACAAAATATTAAACATGCAGCGCTAATGCACAGACAACAATTTATATAACTCACCGTTACCGATAAATATTTAAGCATATAACTCGTCGGTAAATTTTGTTAGTGGGTCGGCTTCTTTATATATTTTGGAGAATGAACATCTGTCCGGTAATCAATTCTAATTCTCAAAATTAGTCATTGAATGAATTAGTTCAACAACAAAATTTATAAATAATATTATTTTTTAGGGTTCCGTACCCAAAGGGCGCTAAACGGGACCCTATTACTAAGCCTTCGCTGTCCGTCTATCTGTCCATCCGTGCGTCCATCACCGGGCTCTATCGGATCAACCGAAATAGGTGGAGAGCAGATTTTTTTAATGAAAATTTCCATTCCTGGATTTTAACACAACCTTACTTTAGTAAACAGACAGAAAGTGACCTAAGTGTAGAAACCAATTCGGTTCTGTCAAATAATATAAAGAAACCCACTTACAAAAGTAGCCGCTGAGTTATTGATTCAGAAGTTAACATATTTATCGGTAGCTCTGAGTTATACCTTTATTAATTGTTGTTTGTGAATTGGCGCTGCCTGTTTAATTAAACAGGATATTTCCTGTTGGGATAGTAAAGATTATAAATCAATATGATAGAAGCTGTTATATTAACTTGTAGCCTATATACAAAAAAATAGGCTGTAGTTGCAAAAATAGACTTTTGTTGTTACACTCATAATTTCCCATTAAAGAAAGGTAACTCATATTGCGTGGTTTATACCACGTTTCTCTTCTCCGGTTTTGTCATGCCTCCTCATTGTTGTGAGATCCTAGGCTAATATTTATGGAAATAGTTTTAATAATACTTACCTGAGTACATTTGCATCCTCACTCAAAGTATATGTTGCGCAGACTCTACATTTTCATGCTTTTCGGTCGGAATGTAATACTTTTTACTGATCAGAAAAATGTTAGAGAAAATGGGATCGCAATACTGAGCCTTCATAAATATAAATGTGTTCTTTCACGGCTACAACTGCAGAACAAACAGAACGGAACGAAAATTGGATATGAAGTCACGCGGAACTAATGCAAGCGCCTTTCTTGAAGAATACGTACATATGTACAAATCCAAAGAAGGTACTTGCTCGAGCTTGAATATGCAGCTTATTTAATGAGAGCCTTTAGGGAGTCAACAAAAAAGCTATTAGATTTTTCGCTAGAATTTGCACTGTACTTTGCACTGAAATAAAACGTCAGAAACAGGCAGGGTTCACTTAGGTTAATAGCACAAACTTACAAAACTAGCTTTCGAAACAACGAAGTACTTACAGGTACAATAATGAAGACATCAGTATAGCTTAGAAATTCAATGTAGAAAAAAAATGGCAAAATAAGTGACATATTAGCGGACTACTTTGCTGTGCAGCGTGTGTGTGTATATGTGTGTGTGTGTGTGTGTGTGTGTGTGTGTGTGTGTGTGTATGTGTGTGTGTGTGTGTGTGTGTGGGTGTGTGTAAGTGTGTGTGTGTGTAGGTGTGTGGGTGCGTGTGCGAGCGTTTGCGTATGATATGACATTTTAAATTGTTAATTAATTATTTTTATTATTATTTAAGTTGTTAACGAAGCAGTATCATTATTTTTTAACTAGCGCTTGTTTTATGAGGATACGAGGAGGTGAGGTCAAATATTTTATCTTCAAAAACACGCAATATTTGTAAATGTTGTCATGTTTTGCCTCACTCTGCTGGGCGGAAAAGAAACAGGAGTAATCCTTAGGCGAGCCTGCAAGTTAAATCGCCAAGCTATATAACTTTATCAATTAAACAGGCGTTTGACATCCGTTCTCTTTGACTACTTGATTGTTTATTTGGGAGTTTCCGATCAAACAAATGTTGCTCAAATCAAAGTAAATTATCGGTAGTGGTTTGTTTGCAAAATCTTTAAGGGAAATATTAAACTGCACATCAAAAATACTGATTTTCACAGCAAATATACTGATTTTCACAGAAAATATCAGGGCAAAATACTGCGGCAGCTTAGGAAAAGCGAAGCCCCCGTTATCCTTCGTATTAGTTTGAACATGTAAGAATAACAAAAATACTTAAAACAAAAAAATGCTTTTGCTGATCCTTTTTCGCTGAGAAAATCAGGATTTGATGTGCGATTAAATACTAGCCAATCTTTAATATACAAACTTCTTTACAAACACTTTTAAGTAAGGCGAGACGTGAGCTTCTGAGCAAATAGTAACTCTTTTGATAAGGAGGCTCACGTACCATATCCGATTGAAATGGTTTAGAGAAATGTATGTCAAGTTTATGTAATGATGATTTATTCTAATGTCAATAAAAGTCGTTGAAGTATACTCGGCGCCACGACTAAAGAGCTTTGTCCTTGAATGCGCAGTAGTCACTTTTCACAAGTGTTTGGCGCGGGGAAGTGAGGAGCGACGGGGGCGGTAGTCAGCGCCGGCACCTGATTCGTTGATCAGTCGCTTCCCGATGCCCGCACCGAAAGCACGTCTCGAAGCTTCTTGAGTACAGTCGCATACAATATTACCCAACGTTATCTTTCGCCCCGGTCGAAAATGCCGAAAAATAAAGTACTGACTAGGCAAGCTAGAAAAATGGTTTACGATGTGAACTGTTATATCAAAAAAGAGTCTGATGAAATACTGATGAAGAAGTCTGATGAAAAACTTAATTGTGGTTTAATTGTTACAAATTATTAGTCAGCGGGAAGAAAAGAGTGTGCAGGACTATTACTACAAGTATCTATATTCACTAGGCCCTAGTGACTAGGGGCATTCTATGCTAGGGGGTTATTTATATATAGATTTCAACCTTGACGTTAACAAATGTTGTCAATAGAGAGTACCTATAGTTTATTTGACACAAAGTCCATTATTATATCGGCTAATATCCCAATCAACAAAATATCAAACAGAGAAAAAATAGAAGTGAAGAAAGTCCTGAACACTCATTCCTTCACACTAACCCTAAAAACGCACTTCGGAATTATGCCGCGACTGTACACATGCGCAGTAATCCCCGCCAGTTTCTCCGAGAGCTCTTTATTCGTGGCGCCGAGTGTACACTGTCTGGTTTATACACCGTCTGGTTTTTTATCCCCTTCAAAACTGACAGCTGCGTAGGCTTTTATAGAGCGTACTTCCCAACGTCGCTGAAGCATTGATATCGTGCCGACGATCTCAATTACAATCCAACTAACTTCTCAGCGGCACGCTAAACTGGACTGTAAGGCTTGGTAATAGGATGGTAAACGATGGCTGATGGGTTAGGAGTCTCAAGAGGTTTTGGAGAGTCATCCATCGTGCCTGCTCCGTACAAAGAAACTAATGACGCTGGCGCACGTGGAATACTAGGTGGGTTAGAACGCTGCACCAGAAATTAGAGTGTCATCAGTGAGTTACTCTTTAATTAGTTAAGATGGCTTTCTTTGCGTCTGACTGTTCCATTTTTTAGCTGTGAAATGGATTTGCAAATTTGGCATTTTAATGTTGAAGTACCTGGGAAAGTGAAATGAGAGAAAATTTTGCTAAGTCCTGTCAACAGGCCGAGGCGGCGCGATACCGCACAAATGATTGATTAAAAACCCCCAAGTTGTGCATAGTGCGGAGATACCCGGCAAAGCCTAATTTGTTTGAACTAATTCGCAACTACGCTATCGCCGCTCAGTCGGAAACCTCAGCTTGATTGATTCGGTGAGTGAGCATGTGAGAAATAGCGCAAACAAACAGGCACCGCAATTTTCAATCCTGTTCGCCGTAAAAAAATCCACTAGTGACCATAAATAAACGCTTCCCTTCCTGTTTCAGCAAAGATAGATAGTAAAAAATGAGCATCCAGTACTGAAAATAATCATTACGCGCAAAGTTTGTTCTCGTTTTACACATAGTGCTCGCGGTATGAGCACCAAGTCATTGTGCAGATCGCGTAGCACGATACGGCTACGAATCTTGTAGCGTATCTTCGTAGCATCCGTTACGACAACGATGCGTCTTTGTAGCCCTAAATACATTATGTGGCGGAAGATTAAATATTAGATATTTACAAATATGCTTAGTATAACACGTATTGTTTTGCCTTTTTCTCTGCATCGGACCACTGTGCGAGAAGAAGCGCAAAGTAACACCAAACAAATAAATTTTCATATCCATTTTTAAAATAGGTTTTGTTTAAATCAATATGTGGAATAAATATAATCTTAACAGCGATTTCTGTATTGAGTTAGATTAGCTCCATGCACTCTTGTCAACAAAGGTATAATCTTGGATATCGTAGTATCCCTTTTTTCTTATGTAGGTACGTAAGTAGCGGTCCATTTGGCGCCCTTCTGCCTAAAAGCAACAACTACCATCAAATAGCGATAATAGATCCAGAAAGTAGCTTTAGTTGTAGATATTTTTTATCTAGATATAAGTTCTGCCGATAAACTGCCTAGCTGTACGGCAGATTCAAAATTGTATATTAAAGATACTTTATATCTAAATAAACGCAATGATAATCCTGCAAAGGTCTGGGCGAAAGGAATTTGTGTGTGTTTATAAGAATTTTGTTCACAGATTCTCAGTGACGGGCGGACAGCCGCACCGCTGATACGACTTGGATACCTACACGCGCTGCGCGGAGGCACTACCTACTTCACACACTTCCATCATCTGTCCTCGGACAAGGACTACCCACAAGTATGAATCATACGATTAATTGGCACCTGAGAAAATTATACTGTCGTATCAGTACGTAGCCATTTTGGACAATCAGAGAACTTAAACAATGGGATTTTTTAATTTAAATGGGTCTTGCATGGTAGTATTTTTTTGATTGTTAAATACCTTAGTAATAAACTGTTTTTAGAATTTTGAAGCCGTGAAAACTAACTAACGAACTAAACTGACAGCTTCAACCCTGATTCCAATTATTTCTATTTTGAAACACATATTTTATAGTTTAATTCTAATGTGTCTGTAATCCCTCTAACTATTACTGGTCCAACCAGCGGCCCGGTTCGGTGAACGGCGAAGAGCTGCCGTACTACCTGGGCGCGCCGCTATCTGCGCAGGCGCACCCGCAGCACAACTACACGCAGCAGGACCAGCGCATCGCACGGCTCTGCGTCGAGTTCCTGGCCAACTTCGTGCGATACGGGTGAGTGACGTCATGAAGTGATCTTCCGCATGTTGTAGCCTTAGGGTTGTAATTTATTTGCGTGTGAGCGGCCGACTGCTTCGATAATTGTATTTTATATAGCTACAAACATAAAAGGATGAAACTCTCTAGATAAAATGAAACAAGATAATGTCAATGGCAAATTATGCAACATATGCTAACGCCGAACACAAACTTGCTCTATATTGTTACTAAAGTTGACAGTGTTATCTATGCGAACCCTGGTGTCTGCGAGCTATTTGGGACAGCGGGCAGCACTTGTTCGTTTTCCCTTGAAACCCGCAACATCTCACCCGTCACAAAATGATAAGATAAACCATTTGATGGGATAACCAATTTAATCCGCTATCATAGTGCGGAGACACCACATGGGCCGACTAACGTCATCGGCGAATGTTTTCATAAAAGCCAATTCTAGTGTATAAAAAATTGCTAAATAGCTGCCAGTTGCAAATATATTTTGACAGAACAATGCACTGGAGTTAATTGATTGATATTAATTGTTGGTGTTCTGTATGACCCATTATTTGCATACAGTCAGATTAACCGATAATTACAAAACTATTGTGCACATTTCCGTCCGTAGTTCAGGGTGGTAACAAAATTTATTAGTGACATACCCACTTCACATACTATGCATACTATTTACGCGCAGCTCGGGAAAAAGAACTATGTCAATAATATATACTATGCCAACTATGTCAACAATGAATGTACGTGCATAGATTAAGACTTTTATACTACACCTGCTCGGAAAGTACCTTGATACTTTATCAAATTTACGGTAGAAAGTACGTCATTGCATATCGAACAAATATGCGGGGAGAAAACGCATCTGAGCGGGAGAGAAAAGCGTATGAAAATCCATTTCTTACTTGTTTTTTTTTATTTTGGGTAAGACTATGCGCCGGTAACCTAAATATCAAAAGCCAAAAAGTTTTTACAGTGAGTTTTTATCTCCAAGTTCGCAAAATGACACTGGCCACTAGCTGTGTGTTGGATGGTGTCAAACAATTTGAAAAAAGAACATGTGAAAATTGCAGACGCCATTGGCGCCATTTTTAATTTGTGTGTTGTTTGAGGAAGTAAAATAAAACTATCAAAATGATAAGTAGTGATAGTGATGATGAAGATTTTTTAACTCCGCCGTAGTTGAAGGAAACAGCAAAAATACTGATTGATAACCTTTTACATAGAAATCAATTAAAAAATATAATAAAACTTATGACGATTTTTTGCAATGGAAAACTGAAAAAAATGCGGCATCTTTTTCTGAAACTGTTTTGCTAGCTTATTTCAGTGAAAAAGCGCAAAAATACAAACCAAGGTACGTTATGGTCTATGTACTCAATGTTGAAAAGTACTATATTGACAAGAAATGACATAAATATTCAAGAATACAAAAAACTTACAGCATTTCTGAAAAGAAAGTCGGAGGGATTCCGTAGTAAGAAATCAAAAGTGCTTACTACAAAGGATGTTTATTCCTTTTTGCAGAATGCTCCAGATGACAAATATTTGTTGATAAAGGTAAGTTTATGAACAAAATGCACTGGTCTAGGATTTATTACGTACCTATTTATGAGTAGAAATCTATTAGGTTTTCATGTTTGATATTTTTGTTTACAGGTTATTTTGATTTTAGGAGTAAATGGGGCCTGTCGTGCGCAAGAACTTGTGGATATGACAACAGACGATATCGAAATCCTCGAAAATGGATAATCGTCAATATTCCTAACACAAAAACCAAAATTCAGCGATCATTTGTTATATCGGGCTTATTTTATGAGATAGTGAAGAAATATAACGAAATTCGCCCCAGTGACCCCAAAACCAATCGGTTTTTACTACAATATAAAAACAAAAAATGTACGAAACAAGTAATTGAGAAAAACAAAATAAGTACTGTGCCAAGAGAAATAGCTTCCTACCTTAATTTACTCAATCCACTAGAATACACTGGCCACTGCTTTTGCAGAACTTCAGCGACTATTCTTGCCGATACTGGTGCTGATTTAACCACAATAAAACGTCACGGTGGTTGGAAATCGTCCGCTGTTGCAAAAAGTTACATAGAGAATTCCGTAGAAAACAAAACACGAATAAATAACCAAATATCGAGATCGATTAATGTGCATCAAGACTCATCTCCTCAACCATCAACGAGCGCGGCGATGCCAGATGCCCCTCAGCAGCCAGTTGCCCCTTTGGCACCACAGCCTTCTACGAGCGCAGTGCCAACAGCACAGCCAGTCGCCATTCCTCCTACATTGTCGCAAACATCTCAAACAAACATTAATGGAAAAAGTGTTACATTAAGCTTCACTAACTGCAACAATTTCAATATAATTTTCAATTAGTAAAGATTTAGTTTTTTATTTTCATCGTAGGTGTAGTATAAAGCACTATGTATCACTCGAGAGAAAGTGCGATTCCCGATCTCGGCTGTTTTAAAGCCCTCGCCTACGGCTCGGGCTTCAAACGACACCCTCGACGGTAATCGGTCACTTTCTCCTCTCGGTGAACAATGTACTATTCTATCAGCCAGTATTGGATAGGTATTGAGAAGAAAATAGGTCCTTGACAGCGTATGTTTGACCAGGAACCCGAACGAGCCGTCAGCGACTCCACCCCCAAGCCCACTGCTGGGGGAAGCCCCTCGACTTGGACCAGATGACCTACCCTATTGGGACACCTACGACACAATCAACCAGCTCTACATGGAAATAAGTGCGTAACTATCTTGTAAACTAGCAAAATTAATGCCACGAGGTTCTTTGGTGAAGATGATAAAAGTAATATTGTTTTAGGTTTTGAACTAGACCATTTCGGGCGGTAATAAAACAGTGGCCATAATTTTGGATGGACTAGTAAAAGCTAATTACTGTTATTTATGAGCCATATTTTGGAGGTCATGAATCGTTGCTATGTTGCTTATCTTCAAACTGTATCTAACAAGATATCGTGTTTTTTTATAAGTTTGTACATCCAAATCTTTGTTTGTTACTGGTATAGAACCATAGTTTCACCAGGATAAATATAAAATTCCTGTATTTTTTTATTGTCTACTTTCTCTAACAATTTGCTATCAAACTATTTGTTTTATACCGTCTTAACTTCAATAAAAGCTGAAAAAGGCTCGATTAGCTCATATTGGTTTCTTTTTCGTGACAATATGACACTAATCAAATTACTAAAGTCTGTCTAGACTGCTGGATAATTAAGTATTTGTAGCTGGCTCAAACATGATTTCTATTTCATTTTTGAAATTCGTCAGTGAATAAACTTAAATCTCACCAATAATTGTAATTCGGGAAATTGATATTATTGAAGTGAACCGTAAACAGCATAGTGTTTATAAACTCTTCATGACAACTTCAAGAAAGGTAACAATCATTGTTATTTCTAGAAAAACAAAACTTTGATCAATTGCAATCTCAGTTTCAGTGACCAATAAGTTCTGAATCATTGAACAGACAAGTTGTCCGATCGCGTCGTGACTGCGACAAACAGTGGAGACTTTATTAGCGGGGTGAATGACCAAGTTGAAGGGGAACAAGTTGACTTGGCAGCTTTGTGTCATTGCACTGTGCGGCGATAGAGTCATGCTCAGCCAAATACTGCAAACTATTGCAACTTAAATACCTACATACAACTGCTGCCTTTGATCAGCAACTTCTATGAATGTAAACTCCTCGAGCTGCCTTTCAGTGCTAATAAAAATGGATGTAATTTTCGCTCACGAAAATGAATATCCCTATTATTTATAAAACTTGGTAAATTTCTAATTATAATATATGACTGGCGCAGTTACCTTATTCACGTAACAAATTACTAACCGTGACGAGAACTTTCGAGGTGGCCCATTAAAGTTTGGGGTCGAAAGTTCGGGGCCTCGTTTCATTTATTTCAATATGCCGGTGCGTTCAGGTAACAAGCCCGAGATGCGGAGTCACTACCGTGGCCACAAGATGTCGCTGTGGTTGTCGCTGATCCCGCAGCTGCACCGGCCTGGGCCGGAGTTGCCTGACGCCACCATGCGGCATCACCACTTTCAGGACGACAACGCCAATTACTATGAAGGTAATGAATAATTTTAGCTTGAACATGGATTTTGGTTTTGTGGGTATAATTGGTACCTTGCAGATCTTATAAATGTAAATAATGTGTGGATGTAGAGTATGGGCACTAGTAGCACAAAGCTGCATTATATAATTTCACATAAGGTCCAAATCGGTTTTTTAAGCTCTTTTGACGATTCATTAGTGTTCACTCAGACAGCAATAGCTGCATAAATACAATATAGTACAATATTCTGTACAGTGAATCTATTAAGAATTGCTACACAGACACCACATATTCACTGTTATTCAGCGTTTAGCAGCATTGTACCCCATCAGCTGCAAAAGCACATTTTGTGGACACAAATAGTGCAGTTTTCTGTATAATGGTTCACAGTACTCTCAATACTAATTGCAATTCAACACTCTTGTACTAAGTTAAAATTAAAAATGGGTTTCTGCATACCACAATTTCACTGATAATTTACTTTCAGCTTCGATTATGCATTTAAAATGTCCACACTTATTCCAATTTTGCGAATGAGTATGAGAATAGCTGCATATACACTATAATAAGTACCACGTGCCTTGTTAATCAGGCAATGTTTAGCACTTGGAGTAGCTGTTGCCTTTTAATGCTAATATAGTGCTATTATAATCCAATTGGGCCACGTAATTTGTGCCCAAATTAAAGTTATATCAGTATTATATGCGCATATACTGCTGTTATACAGCAATTTTTAGCAACTAATGTGTCCAAGGTGTACTGTAAAATGTTGTTAAACAGAACTTTTGTGCTACTTAAGTTTTTCTTGCTCTGCCTTTCTTGCATTTCATGAAGAAATCGAGGGATGATCTTGTTTTTTTTTGGTGTGGCGTAACATATGTGTGTGTCGCAGGTGCGGTCCGGCCGCAGTCGATGACGCGACCGCACGTGCCGCACGTGGTGAACACGGCAGGCGCGGGCACGCGCAGCACGGTGCCACCGCGCGCCACGCCGCCCCGCCCCGCCGCACCGCCGCCCGCCGCGCCGCCCTCCACAGAGTGCCCGCCTAACGGCACCGCAGCGCCCGCACAGCCCGACGACGCGCTGCTGCGCCGCATCGCCTCGTCGCACTACCAGTCGTACACGGCCGCGCTCACGGTCACCATTGCCGTCGGCTGCTTCCTGCTGCTGCTCAACGTGCTCATCTTCGCCGGCATCTACCACCAGCGCGGCTCGCGCCCGCGCCGCTGCAAGGACGACCTCGCCGAGGCGGGCAGCTCCTCCTCCTCGGACAATTACGACGGCAAGCTCGACTACGAGGTGCGCTCCTTCAACGGGAAGGGCTTTGGTCTCGAGTGCAAGTCGGCGCATGTGCCGCTCGCGCCTGGCTCCAAATTCGACCTGCGGACGCTGTCGGACTGCGGTGAGCCGACGTTCGGCGAGTACAGCTGTTACGACGAGAAGCACCGCGCCGCGCGCCGCTCGCTGCCCGACGTGAGCGTAGGCGGCGCGATCGCGCTCGATCAGGGCAGCGTCGTTTGCATAGACACGCTGAAGCCCGACATCCAGAAGCTGGACGGGCAGCCGGCGGACGCGGTGGGGCGCACGAGCACGTTCGAGCCGCGCGGCGTGGACTGCTCGACGCAGGTTAAGTTCGGGCCGGGCGGGAGCTGCGCGGACGGCACGGCAGAGGACAGCGACGCGGGGGGCTCCGGCGTGCACGTGCCTCCCGCGCTCCCCACGCCGCTTCCGCCCGGCATCATGAAGAAGAGGGTGCAGATACAGGAGATATCCGTATGAGAGTTGATGGACACCGCCGAGGTTGTCGTTAATAAAAGGACTAAACTGTGAGTGTAAATAAAATCTAATGTAAGCTATTCGACCTTCCATTAATGTAACACATGACAAAGACAGATAAATAAATGGGCCATCCATTTTTTGTTGTATTATTCAATGGGAAATTCTGGAAATCTGAATGCTAGAATTTGGGTAATCATTATTATGAGAACCATACATTGTACAATTTTGTAAATACGGATTTAAAAACACTTGTATGTAAATGCGCTTAAAGTTTTGAAGTGAAAATATATGTTGTCATCTAGGGTCCATGTTGTCTAGAAAATGCCTCCAGTTTTGGGCATAGCAGGCAGAGGCAGATGAAGGTCCTCTTTATATATGTAAATATTTCAGTTACGTTGGTGACACGTGATATAATTTAACGAATTTTATAAAAACACCATTAAATAACAATGGTTCGGCTGCACAAACTAAAGTAACGTGTCCACTAACTATAGTAGTAGTAAATTTTATTATGCATTAAGAATCAAAAAGGAATTGTAGACCTTGGGGAAGGCGTAGATACTTATTTACTGTGAATATATAATAGTTAACTTTTAAATATTTAGCAATGAAAGACTTGTGAAGAACCCTGCTAATAGTAAGTAGTTAGTGTAATTGTAAATATTTACAAAATATCAGCGAAATGTGTTTCAGGTAGTATTTAAAATGTAGAGAATTTAGTTTTACGTTGTGTATGTTGATGTATATTTACTTTAAGTGAGTTATATTAACTTTGAGTAGTTTTTGATAAGTGAATGGATGAAACATTTACGACAATTTTTTTAAATATGGAATGGACATGTACTCGAACGCTGGAATTGTTTGCATTTACGATCCACTTATCACTGATAATTTTGATAACACTGCGGTGTTAATAACAAAGGTTATCAGCGTAACGAATGTCTTCGTACCTTTAACCTGACTGCTTAATCACGTACAGAAATACCTAGTACTTTTGTATGGCTTTGGTTACTGTCCCACTCACTTAAGTAAATTTTAACTAATTACGTTTATATCTTAGACATTTCCAATACCCGAGTGCGCGTCCGTATCATCTTATAAAGAGGAATTGACGATATAATAAAATATTATCTGAGTGTTCTAATATCTAATATTATTTCATTTTGAGCCATGTTGTGACAAAATGTGAAATGTTTGTGAACAAGTGCGACTATCATTAGGATGTACACGTACAGTCATTTGCAATATTTCTACTATCGTCTTAGTGAAATTAAGCCCACGTTAAAAGTGTTATTTAGATAGGGTGTTTCAGTAACGATAAATAAGAAGGAAGCCCAATTAATTTCAAATACAAAATATCAATCTGATTCAAAAGGATAATAGACATCTAAGAAAGACAAACATTTCGAAAAATCATAACCTGTTTTGTGCATCACTGTTTTTTGCAGTTTAACCGCCTACTCCTAGTAGTACTCCTAAAAGCTGAAAGTGCCCCGTGACGTCACTTCCGGACTATCGGGTTCTATGTTCATCTACACCATTACCCTGTCCTGCGACAACCGGCGTACAGTACTCCTCAACATATAAGTCCGCTCGTCAGTTTTCGGTTGCGCAGAAAAGTATCCCAATTTCCTATTATGCCTGTTCACTGTTATTAAGTAGTTTAGTTTCCAATCTTTACGCTTTGGTAATATGGTCCAAAACCAGTGAAAATTTGGGGGAAATTTTAGCGATTTTGAATCTCGACGACTCATATGTTGTACCTTACAGGCTGGTATGGAGGTAAGATCAGACTCTACATTTAGAACTCAGCAAATAATTGGAATTCCAATAACATATGTAGGGTTTTGTGATTGAAGATATGTTTGTGTTAATAAAACCGGTCAAGTGCGAGTAGGACAACGAAGGATTCCATACCGTACCATTACCACCATACCATTACGTTATCCCGTACACGGAATAACGTAAAACGACAGTATTTTGTACGAGTACACCTTTTTAATTCATAATAATAAAATATGGAATACTAGGTAGGACTAGACTCAAGGCCTTTACAGATAAAAAGGCCTACAGACATACAGACTCGCGACGAAGTGATCCTGTATGGGTTCCTTTATTCTATCTAAGGTATGGAATCCTAAAAGTATTGTATGTGAACCTTATTAACTAAACTCTCTTAGAAGACCGGAAGTGGGCAGAAATTCAGTAAATTATTTACAAGTACAATTAAATTTGATGCAAATAAACATTTATTGTTTATTTTGATTCGAATGAGCAATATTTGTGTAGGTACCAACTTACAAATGGGCTCTTAAGTCAAACCCCGCTATTATAGATAATTTTGGATGCGTTCTGTTTGCCTGAGTTTACCGATGAACGAACATAATAAAACGGCCATTTCAATTATATCTTGTATGGGGACCCCCTTTAGTTTATAGAAATCCCTCTCTGAATTAAGGATAACTAAGCTGGAACCATTTCGAATAACGAACTTGAAGTTCGGATTTTTCGGAGGGATATTCATTACATGTTCATGAGTTTTCTATCTGAGTGAGACTGCATTTTTATCAGATTGCGGGTAATCTAATTGAATCAATCCCTACGAAATTCTTTTAGCCGATCATGGTTATTGGTCTATCAAAATCGATAGATGTTAGCCATTGATAAATCTATGTTAACCCTGGTCATAAAATGGCCTATTGCGCAGGAAACGTATTGCGGATTTCTTTATTGTGGAAACTGTACGGTTGATGTAAATTAGGACAACGCCATACCTGTTAGGTACAGTTTCTAATGGCACATTACAACCACACAAAACGGTCTACAGTACGGTCAGGATTTGGATATTTATTTGATCAAGTAAGTATATTTCTTATCATGCTGATGGTACCCTGTTTTCCTTTTGTTGTAACAGAAAGGTGTAGTCATATTTTAAGGGGCTGTTAGAGAGAACATTCTGAGCAACTTTTTCTATGAAACTGGATTGATCAGCGCAACTTTATTTTTCACTTCTCCATATAAATCAACGGTACGGAGGAAAGAAAAATAAACTTGCTCTGATCAAATAGGTTTTATATAGAAAATTCTCAGAATGATGCCCCTAACAATCTCTTAAAACATGACTACATAATGTTTATAATTATACAGAAGCTCGTCAATTAATATAACTTTTGTCCGATGACTCGTGTTCACAGATAAATATTATATATACAAAACGTGTCACTAGTATGATACGATTGTGTGTGTTGGATTGTTCATTATATCTGTTACTGCCGCTAATCACAGTATAAATTACGGATAGGCTGGCTCGTGTGGTGAAGCTTATCCTGTAACTAACTATACTAGACATCAATTAATGATATATGATTTAATCAGCTACATTAATTTAGCTCGTGAATACTCATAGCTTATACTTTATTCAATAGAAAACTACTAGTTGACCAATTGAATTAAAATATTTGATAGGTGTTCTAGTAAGGAATTGATTGATTTATATAGTAAATATGTGTTATGCCTATATAATAGATGCTACAAAGTTTTTATTTGTCCGCACGATATCGAAATATTTATTTCCTTGAAACATTAATACAATTATATTCAAGGTTCGAGGTAAAAACGTGTTATTGACTGAAATGTGTATAAACTATGCTATAACTACTGTTCTTGTGTTGCAATACATTATATCAACATTTTGTTACAATTTGGTGAGTGGATGGAGTGCATAACATATGGTGTCGAATAATAAATGAAACAAAACGATACGTGTTTAATTCTATATTCCCTAACATATATTTTTTCTCAAATTACAATGGTTTGAGATACAGCCAGCATATTAACAATATAGTAATTGTTTAAACTTCAAATCGGATGGTATTGGTATTTATAAATCTTTTCTAACAATTCCTTTTTTTAATCATTGTCCTGACATCAATATGACCCTCTTAATAGCCGTGTACGTGTATGTACATTTATAAAGCAATTCTGAGGTACTGAAATGGTTTATGAGATTTTATATTCAACAAAGCGAGACAATTCAATAAGATAAGCCAACATCAAATCATTATATTCAACGACACGTATAATGGATACGTATTCAATTCAGAAATGTCTTGAAACTTATTACCCGAAAAATATCTTCTTAAACAACACGGCCTTTTATCTGGATTGCAATTTCCTTGTACTAATAGAGTCAATTCAACATCGTGCTTACCCTTATTCTTTTGTCAGGCCATACAAAGAAACATTGAACAAGTTATATAGTTAGCGCCTCAGAAAAGGTAAGGCAGAGTTCAGCAGAGTGCATGCCCATATGAGTTAAGAATTTGTTTTTTGCTTCAAGGATTGAGCAATGATTTAAAGTTTTAGCGATGCTTTGCTCTTTTGTATCTCTGTATGTGGCAATCCACTACCTTCCGATCATCTATTGTCAGGGATTGGCAAAGTAGAACCAAATGTTTTTATGGCAGCGTCATTGCCTCAACGCCAATAGATCCCTATAGGTTTTAATTTTGCAACAAAGTGGTCGTTGTAGTGATAAAGAAGCTCTGAGAGAGGATATTTCAAATAATATCGATAACATATATCACAAGATTTGCGCCCTTCAGACCCTCAGGTTAGCACCCGATATCTAATATCGTTTACGTCCGTCCACGCGAGTTGAGATGCCGGATAATATCGGACCGAGATTCTGCAAGAGGGCGAACGTGAGACATTTGCTCAGAATATAAAACATTCAGCTTCAGGTTACGTAAGGCAACATTTAAATTTCAATCTAGACTTCTAGTCTGACACATCCAGACACACAGGCAAGGTTAAGTTTTTCAACACTTGCTCTGAACGCATTTCGGTTGATATTAGCTTATTACGCACTATTGCTTTTACCTTTACATTACCGCACTAGCGCTTGATACTTTCCTTTTTTTATAAATCAAATCAAGAGTGTTTATGCATGTGGCTCTGTGAGTGATAGACCTCGCGAGTCTGTTGGTGGAAAGCTGAACTTCTAATATACAAACTCATGAATGAGGTTACCTATGTATGAAAGAAGCCGCACCAGTAACTGTGTAAACTAAATATTGCGAACTAAAATCCAACCTATTTTCACCAAAATTATATGGCCTATATGTCACTCCCACGTTCTCCACGAATCCAACAAGTTGTTAAAATCTGAATATGTATTTTTTTACATTATCTCCGCCATTTTGAAAAAATCCACAAAACTGAATCCATAATTATCGAAAATGCTCACAAAATTTAACGATTGAGAAATCAGTCGTTTACAGGAAAACAGCTGGACAGACATACGAAAGCATTATTTGCTCTAACTGAAACGGAGACACGCATGTTCCGGTCTAGGCAAGGCCAGTACACGTAGCTCCGAGCTAGATTTTTCATCTTATTCATGCCCAAGTGAACTTCGTGAAGTTCGTTCAAAACAGGATCTCAAAGTCTTGGTGGAATCACAATTCCTGTATTTTTAAACCAATCAGCCCAAATGGACAATCAATTCATGTTTCTACAAAACAATAAAACATAACTACCAGACCCCGGCCGCCCAAAAAGTATATAATCATAATCCTTACTTAAATTATATTCTATCCCTTTTTGGTCTCGTTGCTATTTCCATAAAATGTATATAGGCTTCAACTAAATGAACGTAACTAATTTCATCAGTGAGGCTGGCGGCCGGAGCGTTATTCTCCCATCTTACAAATTCTACGGTAAAATCAAATGCTGCTAAATGCGCTATCGCTGTAGTTGGCTGGCTGCGTTTTGCGGAATGTTACCAAAACTATAGCTCAGGGGCTTATGATCCGTTTTTAATATTAATTTTTTATTTATTTATTTATTCAATTACATTTTTTATTTTTATTTATTTACTTATTATTATTAGTTGTTTCACAACATATAAATAAATAATAATAAATAAATAATACCTTGGACACCTTTTTACACACATTGATCTAGCCCCAAACTAGGATTCCCTGTATCTTGGGTACTAGACAACGATATATATACTTATATAGAGAAATATTATACTTAGATAGATAAACAACCATGACTGGGGTACAAACATCCGTTCTCATCAAACAAACATTTGCCCCCACCGGGATTCGAACCCGGGACCCTTGGTTTCGTAGGCAGCGTCACTGCCGACTCGGCCATTCGGGTCGTCGAATATAAATACAAATACAGAAAATAATTAATATAAATACGAAATGCCAGTTACGAAACAAACCGATAAGAAAGTTGGTAGGAGGAAAAGTAACCTTATACATTTGATAATTATGGAATAAAATAATAACTAATAATTACAATAACATAACATTAAATTCAATTAAGTTGGCATTAAATTTAAATTAATTGATATTTAAGTGTGCGAGTGTATTTGTGTGTGTGTGTGTTTGCGTGAGTGTGATAAATAAATAGTTCCCCGGATATCAATGTTGATCGTTGTGTATAATCTGACCGATTTCTGTACAAATCCTGGATATAAATTGAATAAAGCTTAGGCAAAACACATCGACTTCCGCAAAGTATTTCTTATATTTCTATGTATATGCTCCTATTCAGTGCCGAATGCAAAGCATAATTGGTGCGTGTGTGCGCGTGTCCAAGCACCGCCGGGACGTGCCGGCGCGAGCGCGCAGGTGCGACCCTCAGCAGCACCGAGCTCACCAGCGAAGAGCTGTCCAGCCTGTTGTTGATCACATCGTATAGTAGTTTCTGATCCACCAGCATTCTCCTGCCCTCCCACAGTGACATCAAGGAGTGTTGTGTTAGGCCGTCCCTTTACCCCGCGTGTGAACCAAACAATTTTGACTGATAATGCCTCATGAATCTCCTCTGAATAGACTCAATCCTCGTGATGTGGGACTGATAGTGTGGTGACCAAACGGGTGAAGAGTATTCGAGTATGCTGCGAACGTAGGCGAAATAGAGGACCTTAAGAGCATGTGGGGAACGTAGCGGTTTCGACACACGATTAACAAACCCAAGCATCTCATACGCTCTCGAGATGATATTGTCATAGTGAGATACGAATGTAAGTTTTGAATCTAATATGACTCCGAGATCCCTAACCTCGGTGACTCGTTCGATGGGGTGGTTATTTAATATATATTGGTGGTCCAAGTTAGAACACATGCTGTAGAACGTGATTCAGGTCCAAACTATTGAGACGGCAAAACTCGCAAAGACGATCAAGGTCTTCCTGGAGCTTGTGACAATCAGATAAGTCAGATATCGGAAAAAAAATCTTTGTGTCATCAGCATACATTAAATAACTAGCAAATCTGAAGCACGAGGATATGTCACACAAACAGACATTGAATAGCAGTGGCCCCAGGTGGGAACCCTGTGGAACGCCGGAAGGGGTTACATAACAATTCGTGACATTATTACAGGTGTCTGACCCAATTCAATATCATATAAGTATTTTAATGAAGCTATTAATATCTAACGTAACCTTAATGTACAGGAACACACACTTCTAGGTCTTATATACATAGTTAATTAAGTTGAAATTTTTACCAATTGTAATAATAATATTATTAAATAGCATCCGACTACAAGTACTTACAAAACAATTATTACAAGTAATTATCACAAGCATACCAAGTATGAAGATATATTCGTAACTATAAAAATATCACCATCACATTCTAATTATACCAATTCTAATAACATGTCAATACAAATAAAATTAAAATCATTCATTTAGTCAAATAATTATAAGCATTTTCTTGGAACTTTACCAGTGTAAGATTAAATATGTCAATTTCTATTGCAATATCATTTAAAGTGCGAAGGGCTACAGTCAATGGGGCAAATTTTAATATGTTAGTTCTGCACAGTGGAAGAGAAAATAATTGATTTCGGGGCGTTTGTCTAAGGCGCGTATTGAGGACTTTCAGGCAAATACATTCCAAGAGTTTCGGATTGGGCAAACTACCCCGAAATACTTCCCACACATAGGTGACCAGGGCTGCATGCCTCCTCACATCCAGCCTGTAATATCCTATCATTCCTAGTAGAAAAAACGTGGAGTACATTGCTGGGTAAAGCGGATATGTACCATACTGCCTGAAGTATATATATCTTAAAAAATATTCTGTAGTTTTTCAATCATTTCCATGTATTTAGTCTCCTGAGGGTACCACACCATAACACTATATGCTAATCTACTTCTTACCAATGTGCTATATAACGTCCTTATTGAAGTTGTTAAATTATTTCGATTGACGCAACATAAAACCCAAAATTTTTAAAGCTTTTTTACAGATGTTAATTATGTGGTCACGGAAGTTTAAATCACTTGTCATGTGGACACCCAAATCTCGTATCGAGGTGACCCTAGCTATTTGGACTCCGTCCATGTTATAATCATATCGTTGAGGTGTTATAGCACGCGTATATGTCATCAAGCTACTAGAAAGTATAAATTTTCTTATACAGTCTGTTACCGGCATGTGGGCATTTATTAAAACTGATAATAACATGCATCGTTAACAATCGTTTGCACGGATTAGTAAATCATAATTATGTTAACTAACTCCACAATTAAACTTTCTAAACTTGCAGCTTAAATGTAGAAGACGTATTGCCTAATAGTCGTAACTCATGTCGTTGAATTACTTGGTACAAGGCATGTCATGGCAATAAAAGTATATCTGTCAACCGTCGTGTTGATAGTAACTTGCGTGCTTTACATTGCGGGCAATTAAATTTTTGTTAGAAAGTTAACAAACTCTGAAATTTAATTTATTAATTAAATTAATGTTATGGTTACGTTACAGACACACGTCATTTTAACGTCCTTAATTAAAAGCCCAGCTGCTGGTAACACACTGTATACTGATTGTGTTTTGTAATCCCAAAAAATATTGCGAGGGTTTGTTTATCTAGCTGACTGTAATTAGATTCGTCCGGGTTAAGCATGCGCGAGACACAGCAGATCGGGCGCTCGGCGCTGCCGGGGCAGAGCGGTGCGCCAGCGTGGCGCCTACGCGCGGCTGCCCACTGCCAGTCGCCTTGAATGCGCAGCAGTATTGTTTTCATACCTGTAAATATGCGCAGTGAGCCCCGCCAATTTCGACCAGCGCTCTTAATTCTTGAGGCGACCTATTGTGTGCTAGAACGCGCTCGTTCAAAAGCACTCGTTGCGCTTCACAGAAAGCGCTCTCGCATCGAGTCCCACTTCCAGTTTAAATCTTTCTTTAAGAGTTATGCAGAGGATACAACAATGTACTCAAATTGGATATAAATTATGTCTAATAGTTTAATATGCCTAGACACTTAAGTTGTATCAGATCTTTCCAATTCCGTCCGGAAGAGCGTCCCGGAGCAGAAGTGTGTTAATTTTTACTGTGAATATTTTAAAAGGGAAATATTAAACTGTACATCAAAAATACTGATTTGCACAGCAAATATCAGGGCAAAATGCTGCGGTTGCTTAGGTGAAGGGTAAAGGGGGTGACCGAAGCGAAGCCCTCTTTATCCTTCGTGATAGGTTGAACATGTAAGAACAACAAAAAATACTTAAAACATAAACTTGAGTACACTTAAAATATTTAAAACATAAAAAGTGTTTTTGCTGATCCTTTTTGCTATGCTAATCAGTAGTTTTTTGATGTGCGATTGAATACATGCCATTTTAAAAAGCCGATACTAGAACATCGACCTTAACAAACCACGTAAGAGTCTATAATTATTTAATACCATTAAAATACATACTTCATTGTGTCTGCACTCCACTAATGCCCGGTTCCTATATTTCAAAAACGATCCGTTTTAGTTACGAATGGTAGTTAATTCTACGAGGCGTAAGCTAAAACCGTTCCTATAACAAACGTCTCGTTATGCAACCAACCGACGGCTGGCTACTAACGGATGGGAGGGTTACCGGCAACGGAGCGTAAGCGTATTGCATGGAGATGTCACTTGGTTGCGTTCCTATAAATATTTTAAACGTCAGTAGACTTTCCAGATAACTATTCGTAATGTCACTTGGTTACCCCTCAATTTCGGTCGGTTAAATTTAATATTTCACTGTTTTCGCTGTAATTTTGAATTTAAAATGACCAGTTCATCAGATAGTGACAGAGAAGTGTTCGAAATTATATCGAACTCCAGCGAGACTGACTCAGCAGAAGATAATAGGCAAAACATGCAGCCCAGGACAGAACAAATGGGAGATCACTGAACAAGCCCCGTACCAACAACCATGACGGTCACGATCCTCAGCCATGAGGGAGCCACTAGAACGAAAGAACCGACAGAAATATCCCTGAGTCTTAGCCCTGAATGAAGATTTAGGTACCGAGGCAAAAACGGTGCATGCCTACTAGGCGGCAGACAAATTTGTAGATAAATCAAATGGGAAGATGATAGGTACTCACCGGCGTAACTCACCAACACTTTGTATTATTTGAAGAATTTGTCGACTGTAAGAAGACTCAAACTTTTTGCAGGATATATATTTCAATTGATGGATGTCAATGTCGAGTCAAATGTCTTTTTCGCGCGCTGAACGTTCCGTTCTTGTTATGTTTTCTATGCATTCTATTAAGTTTGGTAAGGAAAAAAATATGTCACGAAGATGCCTGCGTTCGTATAGCTCTAATAAACATCATAAGTTTAGAGAACTCTAAGATCAATTCGTATGTAAATATTATTAGTATCGGCTTGAACTTTATCTTATTACAAATTTCAATCCTGCATATAACGAAACGTACATCTCTGAGTGAAGAGGGCGCGTCGGTATTTCAATGACATCTATGACCAACGGACGTCCGTAGGTAAAAGGTACAGAAAGTAAATTGTGGAACGGTATTAACGACTCGTAGTTGGTTAGGGAAAAACGGACAGTTCCTTTTGCGGATGACGATCCGTTAAATATAGGAACCGGGCATTAGTCACTAAAGCCTATGCTAAAGCGAAGACAAAGCGCGATCAACTATAATATCTCGCTCGCTCAGTCAGTGTAACGATTGCTGTTGAGGCACTCCCATTAATGACTGCTTCTTCGACCCTATTTGTCTATGTGGATACAAATTTGATTAATATCGTGAGGACATGAAGATAATTTTAATTACAATAAAAACAGATTTTAGCCCAGCTTAAACAGGAAAAAGGGCTCAATTGTTGTTACAACAATAAAATAAGCTGGATTTTGTTAAAGCCAGAACGGAATATTTAATAATGGAGCAAATTGAAATGAAAAAATATCTTGAAAAGCGGATGACTTCCAAGAATAAAACTGATATAGCTATAAAACTCTCCAAGAAGATGTACAGTCTCTGAAATCTGCTCTTACTAACCAGTCAAGTTCCCAAGTTGAAACATACGCAGAAATTGCCTCTGAATTGCAAGATCTCTCTTGACGTGAGAGAACTCTTACTGTCGTTGGTATACCAGAGCATCCAGGGGTAGACCAAGAAGAATGTCATGTATATGATAAAAATGTAGTTACTATATTGCTTAAAAATATATATCCGGATCGTCCTGAACCTGAAAAAGTAACCCGACTGGGCGCACAAGCTACACCAAACAAAATCCACCACAGAATATTATTCAATTCATCTGATACTCTCAAAACCGTACTACGCAATAAATCCAATTTGAAGGATGAAACCTACAAGATATATTCAGACCAAACATCGTATCAACAAAAAAATTTGCGCCAAGTAAAATACACACTAAAAGAAAGGACCCGCTCTGGTGAACAAAACCTTACCATAAAATATCCTTACAATAAAAGCATCCCGAAAATAATTTACCACCAGCCAAAAAACTCCTATTAACAAACGCCTAGCCTACAAACCCGGATATCCAAAAATACAATAATATAACATACCTTAATATAAGTAATTAACAACTACAAAGATTTAGTAATCTCAAAGGGTGCTCTAAAATGCCTTTATATAAACGCGCGCAGTTTAGTGAAAACTGGAAAGATGGATGAACTAAGGTGCATTATACAATATCTGCCACAAACAATACATCTAGTGATACTCATCGAAGCCTGGATCAAGAACGTAGATAAAGCCAAAAGACTACAAATACCTGCCTACATACACTACTACAATATTAGAAAAAAATCTAGAAGTGGCGGGGTATCAATATATGTTCACGGGAACTCAAGCATAGCAGCTCGAATTCGGCTCCGCTGATATAACCTCAATTGGCTGACAATTATTCTAGAAGTTTGTTGCACTCATACATACTGTTTTCCATTCATATCTATAATGGATAGTCACATGCAGACCCATAAAGCACACCAAGTAGAATACCAACTGAAACTGGCTTTAGAAGAATTAAAACTATCTAGGGAATTGTGTAACCAGTTGACTTGTGAACGGGAGGACAATGAAAATATATTGCTAGAAGCATTAGGTTTTACTTTACTTTACAGGCACTTTACACTCACAGTATGAATATGTTCTTGAAGAACAAAATAGGTCAAAAATTATAATTCATGGTTTTGATCAGTGCGGTGCTGAATATGAGTTTGCTTTGAAGATAGTTTCTACCCTGGAAAAGGACCTGTCTGATGCCCACAATCAAATCACACGATTAGAAGAGGAGTCTCATGGTTCAGCAGCACTAAAATCCCAAAATTTATTTGAGGAATTGATGTTAGTGGATAATTTGGCCGGCCAAGTTTCTGTTGCATGTAGAGATGTGTCCAGTGCAGTGATTGATTTGACTCATGAAGACTCAGTGGTAGGAACATCAAAACGATATTTTAAAATTAAAAAAACACAAAAAACACATCACTCAAACATCAAAAAAAGTAAAATCTCAAAAAAATCTCAATAAAAGTTTATATAATAATAGTAAAATAGAAATTTTGGAAAAGTTTAAAATGTGTATGGCAGAGTTAGAAATTAATAAAACACAATATGAGAATTAGACTTGCAAAATCTTGAGTCTGAACTTGCCAGTGTCAATGGCTGCTTGAGATCTATTACTGCCCGCTATGAAAAATCTCAAGAGGCCATTGAGGAGTACTCCCTGGCCATGGATGAGCTGCTTAAACTGTCTCAAAGTAATCAGGAACGCTATGACTATCGTTTGTTTGTCTGCCAACGTTCCTTGCAACAGCCGGAGAGACCAGCTTCAACCACGAGCCTTGAAATAAGTATCCGACCCAAGATTTCAGGTTCGCACAAAAAATCACAAGCACTGTTTTGTTTTGTGATGAAATTGGAAGAAACTTAGGAATGTTATTGAATAAATTGGGACACTAAGTCATAAATAACTGTTTACCAAACTCCAGTTTTCATGATGTTATGCAAAAAATAACAAAGACACTTGCTCTGACACCTGAATCAAACTTAACCTCTCCTTTCCCGGGAGTTCGAGACGTCAAAAACGACAAATACCGGAGTGTTTTTGAGCGTGCGGGCTGCGCGGCACTTGACTAATATATCAAGTGATTCTGTTGGAATGGTAACACTTAGAATTATGGGAGTTGTATATCTGAGTAGCTAATGAAACCCTCTTTTACACAATGTGTAGAAAATGTCACTGTGACCTTAGTTTATTTTTGTACTGGCATGAGAAACACAGACTTCTATGAAAATGCTCCCTCTCGACACAAATCTAGCCGACATCAGAAAATTATCAACAACATGTACATGTTGTTTGATACCTACGTAATCTACACAAAATAACCTTTTCAAAACAATAAAAACATTAGGGTGTTCTTATAGAAACTTTCGAATATTTCAGCGTTTCAAATTTTCATAAAATACGGAAAGTAAACTGACGCATCGCGCGAATTATGCAAATCTTGTGAAATTATTTGTGAAGAGACTAGACTACCTAGCGTTATATTTCTTAGTTCCTATGATAGGTAATTTATTCAATAAGAGGAAAACAAGTGGTATTTGCCACTAAATCATAAATGATAAGTGTGAGGACGCCATATCTCGCAAGGAAAGTATAAAATAGGTAGAAATCAACACTTTGTACTATTATTGAATTTATAGGCAATAGGTGATACTTATCATTCTAGAATTAGTGGTTCTAAGTAGAAGACAAACTAGGCTTTCTAACAGTGTATCGTACTATGTACCTTTTCATACAAAAATAATTCAAAATCATGCATGTTATTTCGTGTCACGGTGTGTTGTTTCTGGGCTTTCTCAAGGTCTCGGCAGGTGTACGATATGCGTTTATACAGAGTGTGCAAAGATGGAACGAAGAAAATGTTTCGCCGTGATTTGATTCTAGGTAAATTAGCTAAACTGGTGTTTCGTTCGTGTAGGTATGGTGTAAGTTTGAGTTAACTAGTATTTAGTTGTTATGTGTATATGAAGTGTTTCCACGCGGCTCCGTTCACGCGCAAGTACAGATACCTACTGTTCTTACAAAGTGTAATATTGTGTAATATTGTGTTAACTAGTGTTATGCGAGATCAGATATGTACTTTTGACAATTTAGTGTAAATTACACAAATTTGTAAAAAATAAACAATTATTTGAAATGTGTAATTAGTAATTAGCTACCACCTACCTAATGTGTAATTGTGTAATTAGGTTTTGGAAAAATAAAAAAGAACAAAAATTTATATAGTTATATATTCACATTCTTTATTGCCCTGTGCATAAAAATGTACTTAAAAGAAATTTTATAACAACAGGCGAGCTTATCTCTAAAAAGATATTTCTTCCAGCAAAATTTATATAGTTATATATTCATATTCTTTATTGCCCTGTGCATAAAAATGTACTTAAAAGAAATTTTATAACAACAGGCGAGCTTATCTCTAAAAAGATATTTCTTCCAACAAAATTTATATAGTTATATATTCATATTCTTTATTGCCCTGTGCATAAAATTGTACTTAAAAGAAATTTTATAACAACAGGCGAGCTTATCTCTAAAAAGATATTTCTTCCAGCAAACCTGGGCGAGACATAATTGTTTAAAAAACAGGACAGTACTAATGCACAATGAAACTGTATACATTATATTTACACACACACGAGTACACAATTATGGAAAAGTAGTAAACAGTAAGTAAGTAGGTAAACAATTCTATACAAGTTCTTAGATAGTTGTTTGACTGATATTTGTAACTTTTACCGTATAAAAAATGGAATAAAGTACACAATTACGGAAAAATGAAAAAGAATTTTGTTGCAACTGTTAAAGTAAACAATTTCTATACAAGTTATAAGATAGTTAGGTAGTTGGCCACAAATAGAAATTGTTATTTACACAAACGCATAAATATTAGACACATAAAAATTCCACACAAAAAGATAGAAACATTGCAACTGTTAAAGTAAACAATTTCCATACAAGTTATAAGATAGTTAGGTAGTTGGCCACAAATAGAAATTGTTATTTACACAAACACATAAACATTAGACACATACACACATAAAAATTACACACAAAAAGATAGAAACATCCGGATCGCTAACGCTATGAAGGAGGAGAATTACAATCACACACTGATGGCTGATTTAGATGTGTCTAGCAAGACATAAATGCCCTCAGGAGTCATTGAGCGATTTTATCTCAGCAGGGACGTGTGCCCTTTTGCGATTCATCGTCCCAATGACATCAGTAGCACGGGATTTGAGGTACCTCGTCAAGGGCATTTGGTTATATCAATTGTCCATGAAAGCGATTGCGACTCATCAACTTCCTGAAGGCAGGCATTCCCAACACACCAGTCTTCCACCAGTTTGATGCTGCAACGTGGAAGTTATATGATATGGCATATTTTAGTAGTTTTAGTTACCCACTCAAGCAAGCGATACACCCGACCGAAACCGGTCCAAAGCGAGGTGTGCGTAGTTTTAAAACCCCTATTACAGAGACATATTAACCAGCCATCAGTACACAGTCAGATATCAGTCAGTAGGCATGCTAGAATAAGAGGAAAGCTAACATTACAACAATACCGTTTCGAGCTTCTTGCACAATTTAAAGTTACATAACACTTTCAATGGAAGACGAAGAGGAACAGATAAACTGTAGAAACGAGAATGGGTACCCATAACATTAAAAGTGCTATGGCCCCAAATTGGCCAACGTGTGATCCAACCAACACTGTCCGAGGCAGAGTCTGACGTTGCACCTACGGCAGAAACTGTTCACGGACGTGCGCTTTCCAAGGGCCGAGCACCTGCAACATCTCCCCTGCTTCTTCTTCTTGGAATTGCTATAAGTCGGAGCAGGAATCGGGAAATGTTGCGGGTGGTTGTCCAGACGGTGGAAAGCGGTGTTGCTTGGAGGATTCTCTCGTTGCATCGGTCCCGGACAGAAGAACCGATCAACAAGCCCCTGAGCCACGCTAACCCTTGTTTCCCGGTGCGTAAGGTTCCGGAATGTTGGGTTACGCGAGAGAATGATGTATGTATTCAACAGGCTGCTGTTAAGCAGCCTGTGGAATACTTTGACATACCACTTCTTCTTACGCTTCCTCTCAATCAAGTACATGGACAGCATTTGGTCCTTACGATCCACACCGCCCATGTACTGATTGTAGTAGTTTACAAGAAGTGGCTTCACGACATCCACCCCAGCTCGGCGGCCAGGAACTTGTTCATCGGTGTGGAATGTAGAAATTGTGGTGACAAGTTTGACATCCATCCAGGAAATCAAAGTGATGTCACCACAATGTCTCGCCACCTGCTGTCCCCGCGGCAACACGCGGTCATTGAGCGATTTAATCTCAGCAGGGACGTGTGCCCTATTGCGATTCATCGTCCCAATGACATCAGTTGCACGGGATTTGAGGTACCTCGTCAAGGGCAGTTGGTTATACCAATTGTCCATGAAAAGGCAATGCCCCAAATCGAGATACCCATCCATGACTTCAAGAACGACCTTCGCGGTAACGTTGCTGAACCCATGAATGGACGTCTGGTGCATCGAAGAATCTTTACCCGCGTACAAGAGAGTCTTCAGCAAGTAACCAGTCGTTGCTTCGCACAGGTCGTAGGACTTGATCCCGAACCTGGCCGCTTTGGTGCGTATGGATTGGACCCAAGAAAGGCGTCCCTTCCATAGAAGCAACGACTCGTCCAAACTGAGTTCTCTTCGTGGCGTATACAAACTCGGAAATATATCGTTGCAATGTGTCAAAATGGGGGTAATTTTGAAGATTTTTTTGTGATACGAAGACACACCAGTAGGTTGTTCTTCGTTGTTCACAAAATGGAGAAAACGCGTGAGCATGAAGAAGCGATTGCGACTCATCAACTTCCTGAAGTTTGCCATTTCCAACATACCAGACTTCCAGTATTCATGGACATTCGTCCTCAAGCACAGCGACATATAGATCAGCACGGCAAATAATACATAAATTTCGTCGACTGTGGTCTCTCGCCAGTCGTCCAGACTGGCGGGAATATGACCTGTATCGGATAATTTACTTATTATTTGCCATGCGTATCTATTTGTCTCGGTGACAATCATCTCAATGATTGACCGAGGCCACATTCTCAAAAAGATATCCGTAGGATCCTGGGATATAGACTGCGGGCCCGGTGAACGCAGATATGTTTCTGCTTGGCCAATGAAATTCGAAAAATCACTCGACCAAGAAAAAACATTCGCGTCCGGGCTAGCAGGCGGGCTGACAGCACGCGGGCGCACAGCGGCCGGGCTGTCAGGCGCACTGACCACAGTTTCCGCCCCAACATCCGGCAGAGATACTTCATCACCTTCCATATCGACAGCCACCTCATGCTCTCCTTGCAATTGTCCTCTCAAAAATCCGATTAATTCTTCTGCTTGAACATTCTGCATCTCGGCATACTCTCCTAGAACAGGCAGCGGGCTAACATTCAAATCAAACAAACTTTCTGGTCGCATGCATTCTATTTCCTCCGCCTCCGCTACAGCGAAACTCCGCTCTAATTTGCCCGTATCAGACGAAGTTGCAATGACCGCGTCGAAATCGTCAACGTCACTATCAGAGATATCCAGTTCACTTCCGGAGTCCTCAATGAAATGTTCATTTACAATATTTTCTATCTCACTTTCATTGAGAACCCGGGAGTGAACTGGCATTCTCGACGATGACGATGACGACCCAGGCATTGGAGCTGCAGCGCGTTTACGCGCTCCGGATGTTTCTCTAACAATATTTAATGCAGTGGTTGTTGTTGCGGTGGGCACGGAGGCCGCCGTGGCTGTGGCAGCCGTGCCCAACTGTTATGAAAAAAAAAACACACGATTTTAGCAACAAATGAAACAACAGAGGGGGATTGTAAAGTTTTTTTAATTAAAAGTACTGGATCAAAATACGTACCAGCTCACTCCCACTGCGTTGCTGGAGGTTGCTGGCTGCCGGCTCCTCCCCGCTTCCCGACGTCGGCGGCCGCTGCCAGCTGCTGCCAGCTGCTGATGACTGTGAAAATAGAAAAATACATTATTGTATATGGTATGGTACTAGAAAGCATGGAAGGATAGCTGGAATAGAAGAGTAGGTGCAGGAGAAATGCACAAAGGCCCCGCTCAAATGGGCCAGCTGCAGGCAGGCCACACCCTGTTGGAGGAGAAGAATGGTATGATACCACCGGTGATCTATCTGCTTGCTAATCAGAATACCTACCACCATTTCTTCAGCCAGCGAGCGCCGGCAGCGCCTTGATGTCGACGGCTGCGGGGAGGAGTCGCCCTCGCTCCCGCTCCGGCCCAGAGAAGCTGGTTGCTTCACCATCTATAACATAAATAAAATAGGCAAATTAAATATAAACAAAATACCAGACTGGCAGTCAGTGACATTTGCAGTATAATTATTTGTGTCCTTTTAGTATAAAACTTCACATTTCCCAGGTAAATATTTAATTATACTTGGTAAAACTATATTCAGACCGTTTAGGCTGCTGAATGGAACAAATTAATGGATATGTATATATATAAATATAAAAGGAAACGAAGCAAAAACGATGCGAGTGAAATTTCAATTATTTACCTTCATCCGACCGGAGCGGGAGCGCACATACACCAGCTTCTCATCAAGCTGGGCATGGTAGTCATGATCCATTCTGAAAAAAGTAGCTAAGGCATTAGGATCAAAACGTACACTCTGTGCACTTTTACAAATTTGTGTAATTTTGCATTTTTTTGTCATTTTACACTAAATTGTCAAAAGTACATATCTGAACTTGCAGGCAAACGAATCCGCCTAAAAAGACAAGTTAACACAATATGACACAAATTTGTTATTTTTTTATTTTATTTTTATTTTTATTTTTTTTATTTTGATATTTCCACTTGGGCATCGTGTAGGGTGTCTTACGAGCATAATTTTATGTCATATGCATGTTTTCCCTAGGACCAATATTTATAGAGATATCGATATTACAAACATAATATGACGTATATCTCGAAATCGGTGAGGTGCACGAGGAAAATGTTTATAACCAAAAGTGATAGCAAAAAGCAGCACTACACGATTCCGAAGCAAAAAATAACAGTCAAAAAAAATATTTTTTAACACAATTTTTCTAAGTCGCTGGATGCTGGATTTTTCCATTGATTAAAAAAAGGGGCTTCCGCCCCCTTATCGACACTGAACTCCAATCATAAAGCCGCGGAACCTTTGATATGGAGTTTCACCGAATATGACTGAAAACACCCGCACCCTGTAGTGAGATTCTGTCTGTGTGTGAGTAAAATGGCGTCGCGGAATGCTTATGTGTGCGGGTGAAGCATGTGAATTGGATGCCTGATCACGTTTCTGACGGAAAATCAGCAAATTGGTACATTATTTTGATAAAGAAACCTATAAAAATGGATTCCTTATAAGATTTCCAATAAGATATGTGTATTTTTTATTGAAATCTAACTGTATTTCTCATTGGAATTACAAATAGCATTGGGGGGAATCCGTCTGGTTGCATGACGTATCATGTAAATTTGCCGATTTTCTGGACATCTTGATGAATTTTACTATGATTTGTGGTTTGTTTATCGCAAATAGAGTTGTAAATATGAATAAAACAAATACTTACCTCAATTCACCAAAAAAACTACACTTTTCTCCCAATAAAATTTCACCACCAAATACGTTGGGAGCGTCCGGAAGAAAGTGATTTTCAAAACGCGGTTGAATTATTTTTTTCTACGGAAAAGCATAAACTAGCACACAGACCATAAAGTTTGTCTAATTGGGTGTCCACACATGATCGAACCGTAAAAATTGGTCCAACCGTTGGATAACAAAAACCGGTTTCAAAAATATTAGTCATCCCGCTGCTTATGCTGACAGCGGTACAGGGAGTGACCGGGGCCGCGCTGCTTATGCTGACGGCGGAAAAGGAGAGGTTAATACTCATGTTTGGAAATAGGGGTGAGGTAAACAAATGGGACCTAATTAAATATTTTGAAACACTTTGCTCACTGAATGTTAATGAAATTGTTATGTTTACATTCTCATACAGTTAAGTCTTGCTACAAGCTGAAAATGATCTTAGATATAAGCTAAATATGACATTACATACAATGTCTGTACAAAACAACTTCACGCCAAGCAATACGGTTTCACTAGGGATAAATCGACTACGGATGCAGGTATTAACCTAATATCTCATATTAATTCTGCACGGGAAGCCGCACAGGATGCTATCAGTGTTTTTTGCGATCTGTCTTTCATTTGATTGTGTTGATCATGATACGAACTAATGAAATTAAATAATTACGGAGTTAGAAATAAAGTGTTGGATCTACTAAGATCATACCTAAGCAATATAATTCAACAAGCAGAAGTCAACGGTGTTAAATCTGATGGATCGGAACTAAAAATTGGCGTTCCACAAGGTTTCATATTAGGCCCTTTCTTATTCCTGGTATATATTAACGATCTGCCTTTTATGGGGGAGAAATTGACTACCATAGTGTTGTTTGCTGATGATATTTCACTGGTCTTCAAAATTGAAAGACAAAAAGAAGATTTTGATTATTTCAATTGAGTATTATCTTTAACCTTGAATTGGTTTACAGTTAATAATTTATTGTTAAATGCTGATATAAACAAATGTATCAAATTCTCACTTCCAAATGTCAGGCAAGTTGGGACCAGTTTAGTGTTGAACAGCAGCACGTTAGAATAAGTAAATGACACGAAGTTTCTTGGAATAACCATTTATAGAAAATTGCAGTGGGGACCCCACATAGAAAAATTAGCTGGTAAATTAAGTTCTGCGGCTTACGCTGTTAGGAACATCAGACAAAACACGGATGTGGATACATCTAGGCTAGTATATTTTAGTTACTTACATAGTGTCATGTTTTGTTGTTGGGGAAAGCAGCGGATATTCAAACTATTTTTATTTTATAGAAAAGAGCTATTCAAGCAATTTATAACTTAAAACGCAAAGACTCCTTAAGAGACCTTTTTAAAGAAATTGACATACTGACTGTAGCTTGTCAATTAATTTTCGAAAATATAATGTATGTACGCAATAATCTTACAAAATTTCCCAAACTTAGCGATAGCTGTAAGGTTAACCTAAGAAATAATCACAGACTACTTGCACCCCGGTTTAGACTCGCGAAGGTTAGCAATTCTTGCAAGGGTCAATGCAGTCTCTACTACAACGAGATGCCTCTGGAGATCTTGAAATTGTCATTTGAGCAATTTAAAAACCATGTTAAAGAGACTTTGTCGAAAAAGGGATATTACAATGTTGAAGATTACTTAAATGATGGGACTGTATGGGGTTCATCTGGCTCAACACAGACCTTGCTGTTTTTAATTTTTTTATTATTTATTCCTGCTCTTATATATTATATATATATCATTATCACAATTAATAAGCAGGAATAAATAATTAAAAAGTTATTAACAGCAAGGTCTGTGTTATATATATATATATAAGCACAAGCAGCTTTTAAAAGAGATCTAAAAATCAATTTGTGGGAGTTTCTACGCTCTTCTTCTCCCACAGTGGTCCAATGTAGAGAAATAATACAAATAAATAACGATTACTAAGTATATGTTAATATCTACATTAATAAAGACATTTGGAATTTGGAATTTGAATTTACTGAATTGTAAAAATAAATGACGTTACAAGCAACATGGCAAAAATCACCTGTGGAATTCCTTAAGGATCTATAAATAATCGGTCCTCCACTCTTTATAATTTATTTAAATAATCTTCACGAGAGTCTGTCTATTTCACCAGTCTATTTCATTTTGGGCATAAAACTGAAACGGTTCTAAACCAGGCAGACAGATAGACTTAGATACATTAAATATGTGGTTTCAGAGCAATTTATTAACTATTGATGCATCAAAAACAAATTACATAATATTCTCAGCAAAAAAATAAAATAAACTACACCCTTATCCCTACATACATACATACATATATATGCTCATGCCTATTTCCCGGAAGAGGCACGGACCAAAGACCTCCTGCTACGATTCTGGCATACATCTCTCGCTTCCTCAACATTCATAAGTCTCTTCAAGCAAGCTCGCCGGTTACGGGTACTTCGTATTCATCCCTCAAATTAATGACCAAATAATAAACCGAACTCAAGAAAAAATATATATTTTTCTTTCTCTTATTTTTATTCTAGGCCTTATTCTGGACCAACGACTAACTTGAAAACATCATATTGCCCGGCTGCGTTCAAAGCGTATTAGGTCGGCCTACTAAGTATTTTATAAAATTTTGGCTTCTCTCCACATTACTAGGGATTATTAAATGTTAAGTTCATCATAGATTAGTGTAGGTATTAACATGTTATTTAGTCTTTATTACATTTTTTTTTGACCTTGGAGTCCTTACGTCTTAAGCACCCGTCTCCGTCCCGTGACATGCACTTCCCTCCGGAGCCGGACCTCTCAAGTAAGTTTTCGGCGGTTGAAGCAGCTGACGTTTTGGAGGCAATTATGACCTTTTATAACGGGTCCGCAGCTGGTCTTGATGGGATCCGCCCAGCAATTCTTAAGGAGCTGAGTTCTGCTGGGGCTGGGGATAATGGTGTGACTCTCTTACGGTCGCTAGTAAATCTAACCAATTTTATGCTGAGGGGAATGGTCAACAGGGAGGTGTGCCCCTTTCTTTATGGCGCTTCTCTCTGTGCCTTAAGTAAGAAGGACGGTGGGATTCATCATATTGCTGTTGGGAGCGTACTCCGTCGTCTGGTGGCCAAACTCTGTTGCAGAGCTGTTATGGGAGTTGCATCGTCTTTACTTCAGCCACAGCAGTTAGGATTTGGAGTACCGTTGGGCTGTGAGGCCGCAATCCACGCCACCCGGTCATTCGCATTCGATCCAGGAAACACTGATAAAGCCACTGTTAAGGTTGATGCTTTTAACTCAGTTGAGCGTGACGTCGTTTTGAGCAAAGTTAGTGATCCTTTTCTCCATCAGTGTTACTCTGGTACTACAAATTTGGTTTTTGGGGAAAACCTGGTAGAATCTCAAGTGGGCGCGCAACAAGGTGATCCGTTAGGGCCATTGATATTCAGCTTGGCGATACAGGATGTTGTAAAATCTGTAAGTTCCCCTTTGAATGTCTGGTACTTGGATGACAGTACTATCGGAGGACCTCCGGATGTAGTCCTGGCCGATTTGAAGTCGATTATTCGTGGTCTAGGAGTCTTAGGGCTACAACTTAACTCATAGAAATGTGAGTTATTCCCGTGCTCTGGAATTTTGGCACAAGGCTCAAGAGTGATGTTTGAACGTTTAGTGCCGAGGGTGAAGGTCCTTAATAAAACAGATTTCACCCTGTTGGGGACGCCCATATTTGTAGAAGGTGCACCGGGAGTTCTGCGAAGTAAGATGGAGGCCTTGGTTGGGATATTGCCACATCTTAAGGAGCTTTCCGCAAATGTGGCCCTTATTATTCTGCGAAATTGTTTGTCCCAGCTGAGGTTAACATATTCTTTGCGGACGGCTCCGGTCTGGATGTGCAGGGGGAAGGCAGATTCATACGACCTAGCTTTGAAGAATATTTTGGAGACGATTTTGAATGTGAAGATGTCTCCCTCCCAGTGGTCACAGGCAGCACTTCCTATCAGATTTGGTAGTCTCGGCGTTCGTCGCCTACAGGACATGAAACTACCGGCTTTCTTGGCCTCTTCGCATGGGGTGTTTAAACTTGTCACTCTCATTTTGAATATTAATGGTGATAATTTGAACATTCCTTTTGTGGCCGAGGCTTTGCGGCTGTGGCAGGTCCGTTGCCCGGGGAGAGATGTGTCGGTGCAGCCTGGCGTGCAGCGTGCCTGGGATGAAGACCTTTGCAGATCATCCCTTGACGGGCTTCTGGCGCAGATTACGAGAGCGGATCTTGCTCGCCTGCGTGCAGTCTCCCAGCCAGAGTCTGGCGCCTGGCTGCATGCATTACCATCTCCGCAGTTGGGCACCTTTTTGGACGACAACGCCCTGCGTGTGGCAGTGGCGCTTCGGTTAGGTTGCGACATCTGCGAACCACATCGCTGTATTTGTGGTACGGCGGTTGACTCGCCGGGGCGCCATGGGCTGCACTGTGTTCGGTGTGCAAGGAGATTCTCTCGCCATCACTTAATTAACGACATCGTCCGGAGGGCGCTTGTCTCTGCCAATATTCCGACGGTTCTAGAACCTCCGGATTTGAGCCGCAGCGACGGGAAACGTCCGGACGGTCTCACGTTAATACCGTGGGAGAGAGGTCGTTGCCTATTATGGGATGCGACCTGCGTGTGCACATACGCACCATCCCACATCATCTCTACTATGGTAACCCCGGGTGCTGCTGCTGAGTCGGCAGCGCGGAAGAAATGCATTAAATACGCACAGCTAATGGGAAGTTATCTGTTTGTTCCTTTGGCCGTCGAGACCACAGGGGTGTGGGGTTCGCAGGGTAGTGCCTTCGTTAAGGACATTGGGCGTCGTTTGACCGAGGATTTGATCACCGCTCCGGATCGTTCCTGTCATAGAGGATCTCGCTAGCTGTGCAGCGCGGTAATGCTGCCAGTGCAATGGGCACGTTTGGTGCGGGCGTTTCTTGGGGCGGTTTATTTTTATAGATATGTATTTTGTTTCTTATGTTTAGTCATGACGAAGCGTTTGGCGGATTTATGTCATTGTATTTTATTATAGTTATAGGTTGTCTTCTTCAATTTAGGTATTAACTATAGTGTAACTGTGGTGTATAGTGCGCCAAATTCCGGGCTAAGTCTAAAGTAAGACCCAAATAGTGAGTGTCGACTTTGTACTGCGAAATGTCATCACATCACTGTATGGTAAGGTAAATATTTGTAATTATTATAAATAATGAATAAATGTAGCCCATTAAACTCCCCTCCAAGGGGCATAGGCCTTTACCCGGATACGACTAAGATTAAGCCATACTCCACCACGCTGGCTCAGTGCGGGTTGGTGGAGGGATTATACGACCACTATCCGGACCTACCGTAGCCTGGACCTACAGCTTAACATGTCATCTGAAAGAATTAACGTCCGATAATATTAGCATACTTAAGATAAATGAATTATCTCATTAGTTCATGTTCAAGATTAGAACATGCATCTTCTGTGTGAGAAGCAAGCGTGAAACCACGGAACACGGAACTGTAATTATTATTAGTTTTTATTTTGGGTTGTCTATAGATATCGTTCACACGATTTTTACTATAATGTAAATGGCAGGGGGTTATTTGGAGCTCCCCTGTTCCCGTATATATTTTTTTGCGAGGAATGTATAGTTTTTGGGAAATAAATGAATTTAGTTAAATTTGAGGTTATGGTCACATAATTTTTGCTATGAAAGTGATATGATGCTTATGCAACCCCTAGAGGATTGGGGGAGAGCTTAAAATGCGGTGTTGTGGTATTGTAGCGTATTTTTTACTGTCAGAGACTCGTTTTTTTTTATTACGATTTAAATTAAAATTCAAAGAATTACGCGAAATGAAACCCAATTCTGCCATTCATTTAAAAAAATAAACTCTATGAAGGCTGAGTTCAAGTAGCATTATATATATTTCTGAGTTTTGGCTAGAGTATGTTATTGTGGCTAAATTTCAATTGGGTTATAGGTTAGGTTAGAACTTAGAACAAACAAAACCGGAGCGTAGAGAAGCGCAGCAGAGCGAAGCGTGTGCAATTAAAAACAATATTTGATTATATGTCTCTATGGGTTGCTTTATGTCACTTAGCGAAATTTTTGTGAATACTATACATTTCCTCGCAAAAAACTATACTAGGAGGACGGGGAAGCTCCCCCCGCCATCACCTATACCCCCCAAATTAAGGCGAACAATATCTATAGTTTACCCTATATTTTTTTCTGTGTTTTTTCTTTCACGTATTTTATAGAACTTAGTTATTCTTACCTATTGTTAGAAAACAAAGAAATGACAACTGACAACTGTCAAAATGCGACTTTTATGTGATATACGTCTGTACGAATGTATCACAGACTTGCAAATTTTAGTTTATAGCATCGATGCGTTAAATTAAAATTTGTGATAATGTCGATGTGTCATAATGTGTCATAATGCAAGTCATTGCCCTGTGGTTTCTGAGTCGATTTTAGAGCATTTATGATACGTGCTTCGATAAACCCTTATTACGTAACCGATCGGGTAAAGCTCTCAGATTACTTGAGTGCTCTTTTATATTTACTCCTGTTAAACATAAATCGTCAAAAAAAACAAGGCTGCCAAAAAAAAACGTAGTGTCTCTTCCACGATCTTATGAAATTTTTCTTGTATGCACTGAACACCGTAGGGCGTTCGCCGATATGTGTGTAGTTATAGCTGTGCACTCCTGAGAGCCTTCGATGAATAAGCATTGTTCATAAGCGTATTTTAAATCTAGTTTTGTGTATCTCTTTTCCCCCGCTGAGATTAGCAAATAGCTCGTCAATAAGAGGCAAAATTAACGACGGGTAAAATTGGGGTTCCATAGTCCGAATGGTTGTAACGTACTACCTCTTTGACCATATTGGCTACTGGCGGATTAGCCAGATAAAAAGTACAACTATAGAAATTCGGAAATTCGGGTCTGGAATCTCGTCTGGCAGCTGATTGTTTTTTTTGACGCAGACATTGTTTGAGCTCTGAAACGTGAGGTTGTATCTTCTGCATCAATAATTTTTATGTCACGCCTTTAGTTGCGGCGATGGGCTAGTCCCTTTAGTACTGTAATGGAGCTGAATGTTTAGTTGCTGTAAAGTGCAGTAGTTTATATGAAACTTCCCTACTATCCCCAATCCATGGGTAAGCATTGGGTTCCACGCTGAGGAGTAATATCCTCCTGGCGCTAACGGAGCTCTGAATCGGTTCCACGCCGAGGAGTAATATCCTCCTGGCGCTAACCGCATGATCACTTGTTGACGTCTGGAGAAGTGGACCAGTCGGATTGAGTCTACCAAGGAGCTGAAATCTACAAATTCCCGGCGAGTCCCTATCCAGCGTTTCAACTATATCACCAATATTCGACTCACGACCCTGTGATTAATAAATGTATCTTGAGCCTGCCAACAATCTTTTGGTCAGGTTAGAGTCCACTGTTTCAATGGCGCCCGGATTAAGGGAATATTGGTGATAGAGTTTTATGTCTGGTCAGAGTAGTTAGGCCATAAGAGCGCCGTAGAACGCTAGATTTCTTTCGTAGCTTGTATATTTTGTTGTGTTTATTTTTGTCTGACAGGAGTATATTTGATCGTTTATCTGGGTACCTACCTCATTTCTACATTATTTATGGTCGCAGTCTGACGGCCGTTGTCATATTATAATTGTTGATAAATATTTTCCTCCAAATTCTCAGTACGAAAAATAAATTAATAAATTGTGAAGATTTTAGTAGGAAAACTTTTCGCACTATTAAATAATAAATAAGGTTAGTGTTTAACGGCCGATTTCTCGTACATTTAATCTGTTGTTGACAGTCCTTTATCAATTTCAGCTGTCAAAACGGTAGATCAATGGCTTGATTTTGTACCAGAAACCGGGCGTTAGTCGTGTACTCTGCTTACTTTTATGTAAATTTGTACAGTTTACTAGATAGGTAGTAAACATGACGTTTCCTATAAAATATCTGTCGCTAAATAAGGCTGAATTGGAGTATGAGGTTGAGAGTCTGTCTGAGAGCACCTTCTGTCTGAAGATAGGCTGCGACAGCGTTCTGTCTTATTCAATAGTAGTTAACGATTCCTTTATGTATGTAATAAGTATTTTGACCCTTGTATTCTAAAAACCATCTATATCTACAGCTATGTAAAAGTTCTTTATTGTGTAACGTTACTCTGCAATGTCTGTTACTTTAGCTTATGGCCTCTTGAACTATAATTCTCTACTTTTTTACTCTTTGTTGTAGAATAGATATTCTACTCTATTATTATTTTCTGTACCCACTAACGGTGCAGGAAGTCTTGAACACTTGAGGGAGCTGCCCCTCATGGTGTTATTCTGCGTTACGATAGTAGCTAAGCTATCGGGGCGTTTATGTACTAAGGTTCTTATTTTAGTTCAAGGGATCTTGCTTATTTTTCAACTTCTGACAGTTAGTCTGGGTGTGCATTTGGCTATAATAATGGCACCCTGTGTGTAAGGCTGTGTTTACACGATGTTAGTGTGAACTCTTGTATGAACTTAGTATGAATTCTGATGTCTGATTGTTGGTACGAATGTGTGATGTTGGTATGTAGTTGAGCTAGACTGTTAGTTATATATTTCTCTGACATTGTAGATGGCGAGCTTTAGAGAATTTTATCTTAAGTAGTTAATTTGGTAAGTTAGTTTAGTTTAGTTAGTATCTTAGCGGATTTTATCAGGTAAAATCCTACCCAAACAAGACGGGTATGTAACGTACTACCTCTTTGACCATATTGGCTACTGGCGGATTAGCCAGATAAAAAGTACAACTATAGAAATTCGGAAATTCGGGTCTGGAATCTCGTCTGGCAGCTGATTGTTTTTTTTGACGCAGACATTGTTTGAGCTCTGAAACGTGAGGTTGTATCTTCTGCATCAATAATTTTTAAGTCACGCCTTTAGTTGCGGCGATGGGCTAGTCCCTTTAGTACTGTAATGGAGCTGAATGTTTAGTTGCTGTAAAGTGCAGTAGTTTATATGAAACTTCCCTACTATCCCCAATCCATGGTTAAGCATTGGGTTCCACTCTGAGGAGTAATATCCTCCTGGCGCTAACGGAGCTCTGAATCGGTTCCACGCTGAGGAGTAATATCCTCCTGGCGCTAACCGCATGATCACTTGTTGACGTCTGGAGAAGTGGACCAGTCGGATTGAGTCTACCAAGGAGCTGAAATCTACAAATTCCCGGCGAGTCCCTATCCAGCGTTTCAACTATATCACCAATATTCGACTCACGACCCTGTGATTAATAAATGTATCTTGAGCCTGCCAATAATCTCTTTTGGTCAGGTTAGAGTCTCACTGTTTCATGGTCAACACGATAAATGGAGCCATCCCACTCTAAACGTGCAAGTTCACTTTCTACTTATCCCTCTAACGCTGTTGGTAGGGGCCATGCGCGCACATACACTGGTGTCTCATGTGTGTGGTGTAATCAAAACTCAAAAAAACTCAAATCATTTATTGTAAGTAGGCAAAAAACTAATCGAATGGCTTCTGCTGGATACATCACAAAGTTGAATAGGTACAAACGTGACTAACGATGTTTTGATAGCGTTCGACAACAGCATCAAGAAATATTTTACACAATTTTTCAACGAAGTAATGCTACAAACATCACTAACAAGAACAGTGAAAAACTCTTTGGTCAGCCTATATATGAAAAAACGGACAAGTGCGAGTCGGAATCAAGCACGATCAAGCACGTTTCTGGGATACGGTATATTTGCCTCTAGGCCATCCTGACTTCGTCCCTGTTGTGTGATCATTCTGTCCAGTAACTGTGTTCTTTACCGTAGTATTTGATGGCATGCTTAAGGAAATCTTTCCAGGTGTATATAAGTCGGCCGACTTTCTTCTTCCTTGCTTCGTATTTGAATGGAGCGTGTAGTGAGTGCTGTTGTAGGCGTCGCAGAATAAATATAGTAACACATCCGGTGGTTTTTGATTCGTTTGGTTATCGTTTTGCCCTGTAGTCAGTCATGAATTTTGTGGTATCTTGGGTAGCTTCTGGCGTTCTCAAACATATCTCTGAGGATCAGGCGTTCATATACTGACTGTCAACTGTTTGCTTTAGTGAGGGTTGCCGCATTTTGTCCGTATTTTATAAACAGTGCAATGACCATTTTGTAAATCAGGCGCACTATATTTCAGTCCATGTTGGATTTCTTTATAAAATGCATTAGGGCCTTGGAATTGCATATGGCTTGCCGGCACCTCTTTTTTATTGTGTCCTATGTCCTGCCGTAATATATGTGCCGAGATATTTGATTTAGTTTACGGTTCGTATTGGAACTACGTCCAATTCACTGGTTGTTTATATACTGTATATACTGGGTCTCTTATAAGAATTTTCGTCTTTCTACTTTTAAGTTTGCCATGAGCATTTCTCCGATGATATTTAATTATTCACTTTTAGCTACTCCGCGGCATAGCAGCGCTGCATATAAACGCTCTTTCAGGTTGCGGGCGGTCCGACTCTGGTACGCACCTCTTTGCACTATAAGAGACAGTCCGACTCTTTTTTCTTTTAAGAAACATATCAAAGAGCACTACCTGTCTCTTTCGTAAAAGTTATTGTTTTTATATTATTATATGTAAAGTTTGTGTATATATCGGTAATTATTTCGTATTTGCTATCTGTATTTTACAGATATTTTAATTTATTCCTAGGCATTTTAGTTATAGTAATTATTGTGCACTGCCTACCCTTTTATGATTGCAATTCCTGTAATGCCTTGTTTTGCTGGAAGAAATCTCTTTTTAGAGACAAGCTCGCCCTTGTACATGCATTTTCTTTTGATGTAACTTTTAAAATATTTGTGTGCAATATTGTGAAGGAGGTTTGTCCCTACAATTCCCTTTTTCCTGTATTTCTTTATAGCGTCTTGTCCGATGCGAGCATACAGATACCAGAGATAGTGTTTTGACATATGTATCATGTTTGTTTCGTGTATATAGGCTATGTGTATGTTTTTGTTAGTCAATTCCGCGTCAATGTTGAGTCTTTTAGTTATTTCGGCGCATCCTCTAACGTTCCAAGTAGCAATGCGCATACGCTCGCATGTGACTTGTGGTTTAAATATGGGGCTGTTTCGTATCATCGTATATCCGGTGTTGTCTGGGATGTCTTCTGTTGATGTTATGGTTGACCCTGAGTAGGTCATGGGTGTTGCATTAAGTATCGGGGAAAGTATGGTGTTATCAGTTTGGTTATCGGTTGCTTGATCCGTGGGTAAATTTGGCGATTCAAGCAAGTATACGCTGTCGTAGTGGTGTCCTGTGACGTTGATAGATTTCACTGCATCCGCTGGATTCTTGGGCGTGAATGTGAGCGATGGTGTATTTTGCTGGTGGATTGTTACGTTAACTAGAAAGTATTCGGCAGCTGGTATTATAATCTCCTCTCCAGCCCAAGTACCGTAATTGCGTAGATTTTCAGTGTTGAGTTGTTAAGGATTTCAGGCTCAGTGATTGCGAGCTTTGTTCTCTTCATCGCCGTTTTCTTCTACATATTTGACTAGGTCCTTACGAATGTGAGTGTGGTTGCATGTTACTTGAAATAGGTGATTAATTTGGTCAGCAATTGCGGTGAATAGGCAGTTACCATCTCAGCATTGGTAAGGCTTCCATTAGGTTATCTTCTTGGGATGTTGTTGAAAGAAAGAACTAGGGAGATAGCGTGATTTATTTGAACTACTTTTGTCTACGATTAACAGATCGTACGGGTTGCGATTGTCCAAGTTTGTGCGTATCTTCGTACGCCCTTATTCTCGGTAGAGAGCCGCTTAGGACAAAAAGTCTCCGAGTTTATTGTTGTTATTGTTCATCAGTGGAAGTCTTTTGTTAATTGCCTGTTTTCTGGAAGATGGCGAAATTATCCTTTTATGATGTGCAATTGTTGGCTGTTTCTCGCTATTTCTCAGAATATGCAGTTATGTAGTAGACGGGCTTGCATTATTGTTTTATTTTTGTGGGCTTGTCGGACCGGATAAAGTTAGAAATGGTTAAGTTTTGTTTTAATGTTATTGGGTAGTTTCCTGCCTAGTTTTTTATTTAGGTATACCTATCTCCTACCTACTAGTACGGTACTGTGCCTGTGGGATAGTTTGAAGTTGGCGTAGTAATTTGAAGCGAGCGTGGTATCTGTTTATGAAATGGTATTTAGCATTACGAAGGGGGTTACCTGCCAGATATAGAGTTCGTTTTGCCTTTTGATCTGAGTTAGGGCTATCATAATCGCAGCGATCTCACCAGGTTGTTGCTCAGCTAGTGAGACTCATTGCACTGATATCACCTACTTCAATTCACTTCATTAGTGCATATTAGTTAGGTCCGTGACTCGGGTCGAGGTTCAGTCCGTGAACAAGGCCCTAAAGATGAAGTACCCGGTTGTATCTGACCCGGCGGAGGGGGATGCATGTGTTTGTGGTGTGTGAGTGTATGTGTCGGTACGGTAAGTATCAAAGTCATTGGTCATCTTATCTTGAGTTGTGCATTTTGGGTAGGCCGGGGGAAGGTGTTTAGATTTACCGCTATCATATTATCTGTTTTTGGGGCGGGTGGAACTTGAGTGTACTTTGGTTGTCGCGCTGTATTTTGGTATGGGAAAAGTGAGATGCTGCGATGTAGATTTGACTGGTTGTTGATAGGTTGTTGATTACGTTTTGGGGCTCTATTATGTATGCGCTGTCGTAGTGGCTGTCGGAAAAGGTCAAGTTGATAGTTCCGCCTGCGTTATATTCTTGTTGGGGGCTATATACGATTGATGGGCCATTTTGTTGATGGATCGCTACACTTATTACGTAGAACTCCGCGGCTGCTATGATAATTTCTTCACCTCCCCACGTGCCCTGTATGTGTAGATTTTTTATGTACTCAGTGAAAGCTTCTGCGTTTGGTGCGTCGATCGCAAGTTTGATGCGTGGATAATTGCTGTTAGCTTCCACGTATCTAGCTAAGTCGCTTCTGATGTGGGTATGGTTGAATGTCGCTCCAAACAGATGGTTGATTTGGTCTGCAATTGCATGGAACAGGCAGTTTCCATCTCTGGGCATTGGTAGAGTTTCCATTGTGAGATATTACTACAGGAGAAAGCCTCGTGGTGTTTTAGCTAATATGAATGTGTGTGTGGGTTGTTTCTAAGAGGTGTACGGCCGGTATGATGAGAGACGTTGTTTGGCATTTTTGCCAGAGGCAATTATAAGGAGAGCGACATCTTCGGGAGTAAAGTAAAAGGCTTGAGATGTGCGCAAAAACTAGACTAGACTAGACTAATTTATTATCGGTCGTCAACTTATCTTAACATTACGTGAAAATATGACTAACATAGTCGATCGGCACAGCCTTTTACGGTCTATTTTTATTCTAATGTTTCCCGGTGTTTCCAAGATGGGCTGACACCATAGAATGGGTGCCAGATGTGTGAGGGAACGTTGTGGGCCTTTTGTGCTTCGAAGCTTTTTCAATTGTTCCTAAATAGCAGTCAATTGTTTTGTCTGGTTTCTGGGAGTTTGGTGAGATGGCCTTTTTATGGCATGCACTTGTTTAGTTTTTGTTTATTGTCGGGTTTAGTATATTTGCAGTTTAGCTACATAAAAATAATTCTAGGATTGTTAAGTTTTGGGTTGGCTTATTCACAGAGTTTCAGGGTTTAGTGGATGGTTATTGTTAATGACTGTTTTGAATGGTCTTTCGAAGATGAGGAGAAAATAAATCTCGAGGAGAATTATCTCGAATTTATTTTCAGGCAAAGCAATATAAGTATATGTAGCTACAATAATGTTTTATTAGTTGATTTTGATATTGCGTAGGTAGGGAATTGTTATATCCTGCCTATGACGCAGCTATAAATGTGATTATGCCTTAGTCAATAGGGGCGACCGCGGCCGCGGTAAGTGGTGGTTTATTATTGTCAGGCGGCGAGTGGTCCTGAGAGAAATGAAGTAAGAGATAGGTAATCACTATCAATGATGTCCTAATCGGAATGATCTCACCAGGTTGGTGTGTTTAGCGGCGGTGGTGGTGGAGGCAGTAGCGTTGAGGGTGTGTTGCGTAGGCGTCGCTCGCTGCCGGCCTGTCGCTGCGTGGCTCAGACGTGCACCTGGCCTAGAATAAATTCTAGGGCTTGCACAGATGGGATGCCTAAGAGTATCGCGCAGTTCTCTGGGCATTAATTACACTTGACCGCACTAGTATCATCACAATCACTGAAATGCGTGGTATTGCACAGAGTGCCTAGATGGATCGCGCACATTCCCCAGGTAACCCTTACAGTAACACGCGGTATAAGCCAGCCTATAAGCCAGGCTCGTTTTCGGGCCTCCGGGGGCAGTACAAAAGGCGCGCGCCGGGGACGAAAACTATTGTTTGTTTAAATGCGTTTGCGAGATCTCGGGGGGACACGTCCGTTCGGTCCGGCAACACAAACGCCACTCCCTCTTAAATATTAATATAACATTAGTTTAATTATTTATTTTTAAAGTAAATAATATAAATCAATGTTCTGTGAATATTTCAACCGTCTACCTGTTGCCGTTATCAATATCAAGCAAAAAATCACGTTTATCGTATGGGAGCCCCCCTTAAATATTTGTTTTATTTTAATTTATTTATTTATTTTTAAAGTGAATATATAACTAAATATTCTGTGAATATTTCAAGCAAAAACGAGCAAAAGCGTTTGCTGTATGGTAGCCCCTTAAATATTTATTTTATTCAATGTTTTAGTAATTGTTGTTATAGTGGCAACAAAAATACATCATCTGTGAACATTTCAACTCTCTAATGATCACGTTTCATGAGATACAGCCTGTTGACAGACGTACAGACAGACAGACGGATAGCGGAGTTTTAGTAATAGGGCCCCGTTTTATCCTTTAGGTACGGAACCCTAAAAATGGTGATAAACAAAAATTAAAATCGGAAATACAGACCTATCACTACAATCTAAAAAATATTCACCGCTGAAATACTGGACGGAATAACAAAGCTACTAAACGAAAATCAATCTAAGGGACAGGCTGGCTTCAGAAAAGGCAACTCAGCAATGAATCACATATTTACGTTCGTCCAAGTTGTTGAAAATTATACCAAATATTAGAAAACGCTTTACTTTACATTTATCGATTACATAAAAGTTATTGATTCCATAAAAAATCATGCCCTGTAGCGAGCCCTAGAAGATCAGGGTAAGTATAGAAAAAAAAAATATTATGCACGATCTAAACGAACCGCACAGCAAAGGCAAAACAGGAAAAAATCGGAGAGCCATTTTCAGTGAAACGAGGTGTCCGGTAGGGTGACACAATCTCACATGTTTACTGTCTTACTAGCTGTATAAGGAAAGCAAACTTTCTATGGATAAGGAAAGCAAACTTTGCGGACTACATATGAACCCAGAGAAAACTATGGCTATGACAAATGGAGAACAGATACCGCTATATGTATCTTCAAAAAAAACTACACGGAAGACTCGGTACCTCAGTAAAACATATCTTTCGTAGACCGCACCAAGAAGGAAGTTGACCGAAGATAAGCTATATCTTGGAGAAATATAGGGCCCAAAAATTAATATTTAAAAGTAAATTACCAATAACACTTAAAAAGAGGGTGATGGACTCCCAAATATTACAAAGTCTGTTATTTAGATCCCAAACATGATCTACCATTGAGAAAACCAAAAAGAAGCTTAGATTATTTAATGAGCTGCCAAAAGAAGTATGTTACACATCAAGTAAAAATACTAGAAAAAGAGTCGCAGAACAGCAGCGACATTGAAGTGGAAATGGGTTGGACCCATAGCAAAACCACCCGATAACCGATGGAGGGATCGTGTTCCTGGTACCCACTGTAGGACACGATCACGATGAGACCTCCCGGCTGCAGTTGGAGCAGCAAAGTTGGAGCGACGACATCGTAGAAGTCGCCAGCAAAACTGGGACTCGGCTAGCACAATCCTGAAAGATCTACCATATGATGGAGGAGGCCTATAACCAGAAATGGATGCCCCCAAAAGAAGAGGACTTATCATCACAATACATATAATATACTATGATTTACGTAAATCTTACTTAAGTAAAATTGTAACTTGTAAATTATTTCTTCATATCATCTGTACGCTGATGATCTCCAGATTTATCACCATTTCTCTCCTAACGTTTTGCTGTGGAGGTATTCAACGCTAATCTTGAGGGTTTAAGAAGTTGGGTATCATCCTTAGGACTACTGGTCATTTCGAGCAAGTCCTAGGCCATTATTATAGGTACCAGACATTCTCTTAACTTGTTGCAGCAACAGCCCGTTCCACCTGTCAATTTTAAAGGTACCACAATCGTATATAGCGATAAATCTAAAAACCTGGGTTTTATCTTTGACAACCAGCTGTCCTGGTCATCGCATGTCAATGAGGTGGGTCGCCGAGTGTTTTCGACTTTTCACTCTCTCAGGAGACTTCAGTACTTTTTACCTCGACAGACCCAAATCACTCTCGCTCAGTCTCTCCTTTTACAACTCATCGACTATGCTGATGTATACTGGGTCAGTGCTATCGAAGAACTACTGAAAAAACTCGAACGACTTCAAAACCTCGGGATTCGGTTTATATTCGGGCTGCGCAAATACGACTATGTATCACAACATTGCAAGGAGTTAAAATGGCTGCCGATCCGTCTTCGCCGGGATTCTCACATGCTCAATTTCCTCTACAACATTTTACCAAATCCAGGCTATCCAAACTTCTTGCGACACAGTTTTTAATTTCTATCTTCCAGCAGGCCACGGAGTACTCACGCATTTTCTATGCTCACATTTCCACAGCATAACACTGCGTCTTATGAGCACGGGTTTAGACTCCGGGCCATTCGGTTGTGGAATGCACTCCCTTGCACCATCAGGGACAATCCTACTCTCAATATATTTAAAGTCGCGTGAAGAAGCGTTATCTCTCTCGTCAGAATTACAGGTAGTCTGTATGTAAGTATTTATTAGCACATTTATATATAATAGTAGTAGTTAGTATTATATTATAAGTATTTAGTAATTATATATTTTATTTCTTTATTCATATGTATCTAAGTACTCGAATATTTCGTCATATTGTTGTACACATAGGTCTCCCTGCTTGGCAATAAACCTTTCCCATCTTAACCTGGCTAGCTGGAAGAGATCTCTTATTAGAGATAAGCTCGCCTTTGTACACAATTTTTATGTAACTCTGTTTTATATCATTTTTTCGTAATCAATAAATTGTGAAATTATGAAAATAAAGGTTATTTTAATTTAATTTTATTTTATTTTATTTATATAAGTATGGTTAAAATATATCAATCAACAACTTTTTGTCATTAAAATATATTTTTTCAGTACATATTAACCTTAATTTTCATATTCAAAACATTATTTGTATAGGCTGTTTAGCGGTTTTTCAGTGCCTTTATTTAAACGGGCTCACATTATACAGCGCGGCGTGCGGAAAAACAAAACCAGCGCGCCATTTGCCATAATTATTTGTTGTGTTCATTGTGTGGTTTGATATAAAAAGTCTGTGTTTTCCTCGCAAGTGTGTTGAAAAACATCATTATAAACACCTGTCCTTGAGTTGTGTAATGACCAACTTTTCTCAATTGTCGGAAATATATATTTATAATTATCTTTTGTATTTTAACCTTCATCTGTTATTTTTTGGGGTGCAACTGGGGAACCGTATGTACCTAAGCAGGACCTTCAGTGTTCGCTAGCCGTAAAATGCAGTTATAAACTCGTTAGCGTGTAGATATTTAAATAAGCGTCTATTCGGTATACTGAAAAGCTTCAAACTTACTAACTGAATGTTACTGACTGCATAGTAGATAAATAATTCAACAAAATCCTGTCGCAACTCAAAGTGCTGGCTGGAAAAATCGGTTTACGTGTGTGGGAAGCTGGGAACTACGAGGTCGTACGTATCAGGGAGCGCGGCGGAGGGCGGGCCGGGTGGCGGTGGTAGCGAATCCGTTGATATACACCGCTACAGAGCAGCGGCGGCAACGCGCAAACAAATTGGATGCTTAAAATTCAATTTGAAGGTTTCGCGGTCCGCTTCAATCGTCCGGCTCGTTCGTTACTCGGCCCGCTCGTATATTCCGGCGCGAAACAATATTTTTGAGCTATATTATGTTGATGTTCTATGTGCCATAATACCTCAGACCCTAACTTAGTTTAGTTAAAGTACGTAAACTTCCTAGCTATCCCAGTACTTTCTAAATATTCCTAGTACTTATATATTCAGTCTCAAGTTTTGTAAAAGTATTTTCATGTCGAGTGAAAGTTTCTAAACAAAGCGAAGATTGTGGTGCGGCGCTAGGATGAATTTTATGTTGAAATAACGCGTGACGCAAGTTTGCACCCGAACTACTTCTGTGAATATATTTAAAGATTCCCCGGTGAGCAAAACATTTTTTAGGTTTGCATAATAATATTCATGCTGTGGCATTGAGATAAATTTACTATTAGTGTAACTACTTTACCTCATTATATGAGTGTACATACTCAAGTGTAGTTTATGTACTTTTAACTAGGCTGGTGCAAATAGTGCTGGTGCATATTAATTAACGCTTAACGCATTTCGGTGCTTTTAACATATATTTTTTTACAAATGCGACGAGTATTTCCGTAGTGACTAGGTGAATAGAGTTAGATTAATGGCATTTCAAAATTAATAAGAAAAATGCAAAATAAAAATAAAAAATGTAGTTAGTGTAACTCGAGTCCAGAAATCATTCCTAAGTTTATTTACTCCTTTGTGGGTAGATAAAAATATTGCTTGGTAATAAAGTTCAGAACCTATGAAAAATAATCAAACATCTGTTGATTGGCCCCACAGCTGAGTGGTTATGGCCTAAAACTTTGACCACTTAACACATATGTCGCCGATATGCAAACCGTATTCGACATAAAGCTCTCAAATATTTGTGTCCAACTTTAAAATGGTTTTCTCTTCAATTCAATATCAACCACGTTTACCGACGTTCTCAAATATCGAGGGGATACTATTCCATTCTCGAAATGGAACTCTCAAAACGAAGCTAAAGACTCGTGTTGCAGTCGCAACCAGAATATGTTTCAAACTACAACGTGTGGTCAGTAGTACTTCACTTCTTCCATTAGGAATTGAATGTAACCAGCTTGATTTAATCAGTCGACCGTATTTTACGAACGACGGATATCCGTACATGCTCATACCTGGCTTTGGCACGAACTGGTAAAATGTACGCGGGTTAATTCATTATCACTCTAAAAGTGATTATATCTGCACTTATACGTTTTATGGTATAAATCAGGTCAGGCTTAAAAGTGATTAATCATGAAGGCTTTCTGGATTAAATCAATGTTCAATCCGCGTAAATTTATTTTGGAAAATATTACTCGATGGTACGAATGGGTATTGCATGTGCTATGTCAATTATTTTGTACGAAGTCTTATAAATACGCGATGGATGAGAAACAGCTCTCTGTGATAGCACTTTTGGACTTCAGCAGCGCCTTTAACTGCGTCGATTTTGACATTCTCGTCGAGATACTGAAGTCCCTGAACGTGTCCTCCGACTCTGCTAGCTGGTTTGATTCGTACCTGAGAGGGCGACAGCAGCGTATCAAGTCGGAGGAGACTTCAACAGAGTGGTGTGACCTCTTTGCGGGAGTGCCCCAAGGTGGTATACTGTCTCCCCTTCTTTTCTCTATCTTCATTAATTCCATCTCGGATGGACTCTCCTCGTCTTATCATCTTTATGCCGACGATCTCCAGGTTTACCGACATTTTTCTCTTCATGATATGGCCTCAGCCGTAGAACTGTTAAATGTAGATCTTGATAAAATCAGGGACTGGGCCAATTCTTTTGGGCTACTAGTGAACCCTAGTAAGTCTCAGGCTATGATTGTTGGTTCCAGGTACTCCCATAACTCAATACAGCATTTGTTTATTGCTCCTGTAACATATGACGGAACCATAATCTCATATAGCACGAAGGCCAAAAATCTAGGAGTTTTCTTCGATAACCAACTGTCCTGGTCAGTCCATGTCGGCGAGGTAAGTCGGCGAGTCTTTGCCAGTTTCCACTCTCTCAGGCGTCTTCAAAACTTCCTGCCTCGTCGGACAAAGATCACGCTCGCTCAGTTTCTCCTCCTCCCCCTGATCGATTACGCAGATGTCTGCTGGGCTAGCGTGACTGAAGAGCAACTGAACAAACTCGAGCGACTTCAAAACCTCGGGATTCGGTTTGTTTTTGGTCTGCGCAAGTTTGACCACGTATCAGAGTATCGCAGGGAGCTGAAATGGCTCCCGATTCGTCTTCGCCGGGATTCCCACATCCTCATTTGCCTCTTCAACATTTTATATAATCCTCGCTATCCTGGCTTCTTACGAGATCGTTTCGAATTTCTGTCCCCGGATAGGCCACGGAGATCGCACACTCGGTCGCTACTTACAACTCCGCAACACAATACTGCCGCCTATGAACATGGGTTCCGACTTCGCGCCATCCAACTCTGGAACAAACTCCCCAACGCTATTAGAGACAGTCCGTCTCTCAACATATTTAAAAGTCGGTTGAAAGAACACTATCTTTCTCTACCTTATTAAATCTAAGTAATTTTATTTAGGTTTATTTTTTTTTCTTATTTTTTTTACATATCTATATACATAATTCTGGTATTTATGTACATATTGCTAAGTAGTTTATTGTGTTTAATTATTTTGTTTTATGTTGTGCACTTAGGTCTACCTGTTGTCAATTATTTCCTTTCCATCCTAGGTTTGCTGGAAGAAATCTCTTTATAGAGATAAGCTCGCCTTTGTCATGTCTTCTCCATTTTCCACTGTAAAATCTGTTATTTTGTGCAATAAAGTATATATTGAAATAAAGAGGTCGATAACATAACTGAGTTTATTTTAATGATTTAGAAACTTTCCGCTGTGATAAAGTTAAATAGGCTACCCCAATTAATACTCCCATTAAAAATATGATTACTCCACATTACAACAGGTATCCTAGTATAGGCCCATATACTATACTAGGATACCCTGTGTCATGGCGACTAAATGCATTTTATGAATATTCCACACATTAATTAAGTAGGTAGGTTTGTTATCATATTATAATTAAGCCTGAATTCAGGTGCGGAATTAGGGTTGCATTAAAAAAACTCAACAGACTCTTTTATAGCAAATATAGGTAAATGACATTAAATAAATCGGTTAAAACTTAAGAATCCCACTATCATCTGACATTCATTTTAAAACTTGTTTCTATTCATAGGTCACCGATTTTCGAGATAACCAAAGACAATATAACCAATGGAGATCCTTGATATAATGAAAGGTTTATAACTGTACATTTACACTGATAATAACAAATTCAATTTCAAAAATATAACTAATCTCAAGTAACAACTAAAACATCTCGTATAAGTTTAGATACCTAATGAAAGTTTTAACTAAGCGTTACTACTACTCCTGTCGTGATGTACGTACACGTTTAAATATGCAACTAATACGTTCTTCTCCAGGAGGTTATAGTGCGTATACAATATACTTGATACATAATACTTGAACGGGTATTTATGCATGTCCGCTGTCTCGTAAATTAATATTTAAACATATAGGACTGAGTATTTCCAAATAGTGGCTGCATTGATAAAAATATCCGTACTGAAATTAAAGACCTCTCTGCAAAATTCTTCATTCACTACCACCTATAAACGAATAGTACATACCTTTTCACTCCACTGCTCAGAACAGGCCAGAAAAAAAATTATAAGCCATAAAATAAACAAGCCGTTTGTAATGGTTCTGTCACATGTCAATAGAGGCACTTCAGATGAACCAAACTCTTTGTCGTTGGTCGATGTCGATAAAAGCGTGCGTCGTCACGTCGCGCCGGTAAAAGCGTGCATGGCTTGTGCTGTGAATTTCGGAAGATGGTGGACTCCGCCAGAGGGTGTTCAGAACTAAATTTATCTTAAGAATAATTTTCTGTATTATTAATTTTATTTTCTCGCTATAGTAATATCTCGGTCAAAATTGGAATAGATAGACTCGTGTCTTAGGCGCTCACCGAGCCGAAGGCAAGACCTTCAAACTCACACATTCATCTTTTGCTCACGATCCAGCCTCTACAAAAAAGTACTATTTCCTTTATCTAACAGAAGTGGATATCAACCTAAATCTTTGTAGTCTTAATTATCTCTGTAAGTCTTAAATGCCATCTGAAGAGAATTCATGTTACTATGATAAATATGATGCATAAAAGAACAAGGTTTGCCGAAAAAGTTTTTCTGACTGCCAGTCAAGGATCACAATTACTAAGTAAAATGCAGATATTATGTTTGTTGTCTAAGAGCGTCTTGTAGACTGGCACGTAATGAATATATCTCCAGCTGGTTATTATGCAAGCCGCCACAGACGCCGTCTCACACCCTGCTGGCTCTACTAATATTTTCTGCGCCAACATGGCACGTGGCTCCTTCGCCACTTTTCTACTTTTCTCTGCAAACTATTCAGATTTTTCCGTTTTTTACATCGTTCAAGACATTTCTTTGCAGACTTTCGTCTTTTACATAGTATCCTTGGCGTGAAGTCCTAGAGTCTAGAAATACTTTTATTAAATATCTAGTTTTTTCAAAGTGTCACTGTCGTTAACACGAGATTCATTGAGGAGGTAAAAAAACAAACAGAAGAGAAACTTCACAAGAGATTCGCGAACAAGTCAGAACCCTCATGATTAATGTTTTAAATGATTGTCGCGACAACATTCTATTAAATTCAGGTAATTCTTAGCCAATGAGAGGAAAAGTTTTGTTTCCTTTTTCAATATTTTGTGCGAGTATTTGAACTTCTACACGTTTTTAAATTTATTACTATCTAATTGGTTTTTCGAACTCAATAAAATATTTAATTTAATTAAAGATTATGTAGGGCATGTACATACACATTATTTACATGTTTAACTTTATCGTGTCGAAATTAACAAAAAGTATGCCACCACACCACACCACAATATGGAGAAGAGAAGCGCAAAGATTTGATTAGGATTGACGCATATTTATTATTTCATAATAGTTTTAGGTACATAAACGGTGTTCCATAAATGACGCGTCACAGCGATACCGGAGGTAGATCTGCCTCAGATGCATTAATTAAGCCTAACATGACCTCAGTGAAAGTTGCGATGAGGTTCGAGATGTCTTGTCTGTTTGAAGCTTTTATTCAAATTCCCCATTTTCGGCACTGTCAATAGCACCCATTTCTCGGATAAACCTCGGTTTTTATTTATTTATACGCTATTGCAAATAGTTACTTAAGACGACACAAATGTTATCTTATCAATGACTAATGTAAAATAAGAAAATGTATGACTAGGTTTTAACGTAAATGTATTTTGATGAAGCTTTTGTAGATAGTATTTTGTTTGATTATTATTTAAATGTGTATATAAATGATAATTTTGTAAAAATACTTAAACATTCAGCAAACACATTAACTCCGCCTTAGATCAGCTACCCTGAAAAAAGTATACTAGACACAGCATATGAAAATGCATTTAATATTTGCTTATGTTATGCCAATTCAGAAATGGTACATACTTGCATTATAACACCATAAAAGAGGAATTGATGCCACCTATACGCATCTAACTGGAGCTCTGCCTAGTAAGAATGGTGAAAGAAGAATATATTAGGTCCTTATATATGAAATTGGCGTTTCGCCGTACTGGCCACTTTGATCTCAAATATTCTCCTCTATGGTTAAGAATTCCAAATTCAAATTTATACAGCTATTTACTCATGTATTTGTGTTTCTAAAATTATAATTCATTTGTTTTTTCCTCAATTGTTTTTTTTTCTTGCGTCACTCAGCTTGCAAAATGGAAAACTTGAAATATTTACGAGTATGAGTTCTACCGTAGCACCAGTGCTGTAGAAACGGCTCGAAGGATTAATGATGAGTATGGCGACGGTGCCGCAATAGAAAACACAGTGCGTTTTTAGTTCCAACGTTTTCGTTCTGGAAATTTCGACTTGCAGAACAAGCCCCGTGGACGGCCAGAGACCAAAGTTGATAATGAAGAATTGAAGGCTATTGAGGAAGCGGATCCATCGCAAACCACGTCCGAGTTACAGTGTTAGTGATAAAACTGTTTAATCCACTTGAAGCAAATTGGGAAGGTGAAAAAGCTTGAAAGGTGGGTACCTCACGAACTGAGTGAAGCAAATCAACAAACGCGCGTTGACTGCTGCGTCGCATTACTCACCCGGCACAATAATGAAAGGATTTCTAATCTAATCATTACCTGTGATGAAAAGTGGATCCTGTACGGTAATCGGAAGCGCTCATCGCAATGGCTGAACCCTGCCGAACCAGCCAAACCATGCCCCAAGCGAAAATTGACTCCTAAAAAGTTACTTGTGAGCGTTTGGTGGACTAGTGCTTGTGTCGTTCACTACAGCTTTCTTAAATCTGGCCAGACGATTACGGCAGATGTCTATTGTCAGCAACTGCAAATCATGATGGAAAAGCTAGCTGCTAAACAACCGAGGCTGGTCAATCGCTCTAGGCCACTGCTGCTTCTTGACAACGCTAGACCCACAGATCACCCCCAATAGATACCGTATACAAGGCAAGCGACGCGCACCACGCATTAGCTCAATAGGTATTATACGAAACAAAGCCTGAATGCGCTTCTTCAGTCGCGACCAAGTGTCAGACCTGTGCGTATTGTCAAAAATTAAACCTTAAAAAAATATTTTCCGAAAAAAACAAACTTTTTAATGCCGTTTTGTAGTGTAAAGTGGTGTGGGAAGTCTACTAAGACTTCAAACTTCCAAAAAGATGGTATAACATTCCACTGGTAAGTAAAATCTTCAAAAAATCATTTTATTTTGCCAGTGAAGCAAAGGGTTCATACAAGGGTTCATAATATTCAATAATTCATAGAACTTGCACTACCCGTTGATGTCTTTTGAAAATGTCTCTTTCTCACCTGCGGTGATGAGAATTACTTGTCTTTTTTTAGCAAAATCATGCGATATCACTAGTGTTGTGTGGTGTTTCGCGCTCAAGTTTTTATCGATCTTTTTATATAAATGATGTTGGGATTTCGCCAAGTAAATTATCTTAGTTTGAAAGTGCTAGATTAATGCGAAATAATTGTATTCGTTTGTTTTATTAATACCTTTATGGCGCAGCGATTGTGGCTGCCTACCATGCGGTACTCAGAACTCATATTAGGTAAGTTGAGAATAGCTACTAATATGTATCTTTGTACCCTCAAAATATTATCTACACAGTTATTTTAAGTGTGTTTTTGATATAATTATGTAAATAAATTGCTAAATAAAATCTCTTTTTTTTACTTTCTAGCATATAATTTATTTGATTTTTTAACATAACTTATACTATTATATATAAATATAATGTTAAATCTGTGACTTTAATTGTGGTTCAGAAAATTGTAGGTCTTATGTCGGAATTGATTCAATGTCACTGACTGACACCGTATGTATCGATAAGTGGCTATTTCAGTAATTTCGATGTCGGATCACTAGATCTTCGGTGCTTTCTAGCGCGACCTTGAATTAGCCAATCACAAGCCCGCTTGTTTGTTCCCCGCACACCCTTCCTTCCTCCGAATTCGGTGAGTTCGGTCCAATGCAAATGTCTCATCATGCGGTATCTATTGGGGGTGATCTGTGGCTAGACCACACACTGCACAACAGACGGCTACCATATTAGAAGAGCTTCAATTGGAATGTCTTAGTCATCCACCGTACTTTCAGGACCTTGCTCCAACAGATTACCATTTTTTTCGAAATTTGGATAACTTCTTGAAAGGGAAAAAATTCAACTCCGATGGGGCAGTCCAAACCGCCTTCAAAGATTTTATTGATTCCCGTCCGAACCTTTTTTTTAGTAAAGGGATCGAAGAACTACCTATGAGATCACAAAAGTGTATAGTTAGCAATGGTATATACTTTGATTAAATAAATATATTATATTTAAAAAAAAAACGACTTTATGTTCCTCCCATGCAAAACGCAAATTTTATATGTAAGGACCTAATATTTGCCATAGACTTTCTCATCATTTGTAAGATGTTTGGTAGCAACTAGTGAGACTGATTCCAGGGGCATCACAAATAACTAATTGAATTAACGTATTCTAAGGCATAACTTTTGTTGTCGGATTGCAAGTTGTTAGTTAAGTTTGCTAGTAAGTTAGTTAACCTAGCCCAAACTACTCTGCTAATAATAAACTAATCTAATCTACCCTAAACTAACCTAACCATACCATGCCACACCATAAGCGAGCCACTAATAAAATTGTGTGTTTAGTTCTGAAGGCGTGAAAACTGACTAACTAGTCATCTTAACGGACAGCATGAAATCCAACAACTCTCATGCGGTAGCCGTAGGTTCTACCTTAAAACTCGTTCAATTAGTTTAGCTGTGACGTCTCTGGAATCGGTCTCACTACTTAACTTAATTTATTTATCCATCTTTTTTCGTATCATACATCTTACAAATAATGAGAAAGTCGGTGGCAATTAAGATATTAATTGTTCTTCTTTCATTTTTCTTAATATGCAGAGCCCCTGTTCAATGAGAAAAGGCGGCAAGAGTTGTATTTTGCAAGTGTTGTATTTTTTCTGATTTGGCATAACATAATAGTAGTTTATCTATTCACGTATCATAAACCCTCTTTACTGCGTACAAAAACCGCACGTTACGATCAGCATAATGTTAAACTACTTGGTAAAAACTCATTTCTTATCTGAAAAATTACACATTATGACCATAATTTGTGTAAAGTGTCCAAGGTATTATTATTATTATTATTATTATTATTATTATTATTATTATTATTATTATTATTATTATTATTATTATTATTATTATTATTATTATGTGTAATTTTTCTACACATTATGACATTTTTGGTTTGTCCGTAAAGTTGGTACTGACATTCAAATTTCGAACGCCGACGCCCGAAGTTGGTGCTTCAGAACAAGCTAAACTACTGCAGAGCCACAATGCCGGTCAAACATGCTGTTCCTGAACACATCAAAGAGAGCTTATGATATGTGTGTAGATAAACTAGTGTATGTAACTGTACATAATTAGGCATTAAAACTCTCGAGTGATATTATTATGAAACTCGCCTTCGGCTCGTTTCATAAACCCACTCTCGAGTATTAATGCCCTCCATTATGTAGCAGTCACATAAACTACTATTATGTGACTGCTACATAATGGAGGGCATTAATAAACGAGCCGAATCCCTTTGTTGTAACAAACATTCATGCGACCACGAAAAATGACTACTCAATGAGAATTCCCTGCTTCTCCGAATTCAATCATTCAATGAAACAATACAATACAGACTTCATAATTATTTCAATGGATTGATTGGATGTGATTTTTTGGAATAATGGAAAGCCTTTGCTTTTGCAAGATAGACCTTGGATCGAGATCATTATTAACTAAATTTGCTAAGAATCCCATTTAAATGAACAAATCGCAACAGAGTAAAAAAATGCTTGAGACTATTGTACCAGCACAATCCACTCGAATATTAGAGTGATAACCAATGTACCAAATGGCGATATTTCCATAGACCAGCAGACAATATGTGGTTGTAAAATAAATAATTTTCTATCCATATTACTCGGTAATCGAGCATAAGTAGAAGTGTCGAACCCGTCTCATAATGATTTAATATTCACACTTTCTGAACTAATTCCTGCACATGCATTTAGCAAACCGATTTTACCACCCACGATGATTAATCGAACACTTGACGTACTATCGCATTTATGGACTGAAAATTTAAATGTCGAGGAAAGAGCTAATTTAATGGTGCTATGTAAGGAAGATGCTGACGTATTTTACATAGAGGATGAGCCATTGACTTGTACGTACCTAGAAAAGCACATAATTAGGACAACTGACAAAGTTCATGTGCATAGTGATACGTACAAATATCCCCATGTTCATAGGAATGAACTATAATCACAGATCTAAAAAATGCTTTAACAAGGTATTATCGGACCTTCCAACTCAGCATGGTGCCCCCTATTTGGGTAGTATAGGTATATAGGTATATAGGTATACATGTATCCCATCCTCAATATATCAGATAAGCTAGGAAATTGCAAGTACTTCAGCTGCCTTGACACGGCAAGCGGATTTTATCAATTGGAAAACCTTCCTGATTGTGTTTGCAAAACAGCTTTCAACGTCGGCTTTTACCCCGGACACTTCGAATTTTCACGCATGCCCATGGGACTTAAGAATTTTACTTAACCTTCCAGCGCGTGATGGATAACGTGCTAAGAGGCCTTCAAAATATAACTTGCGTGGTTTACTTAGATGACATTTTAGTCTTTTCAACGTCATTACAGGAACACATCGTGAACTTGCGTAAAATATTTCAGAAATGGCAAGAATCTAACGTCAAAGTCCAGATGGATAAATCTGAATTTTTGAAGCATGAAAGTCTTAGTTTGGGTCACGTTATTACCCCTGATGGTATCTAGCCTAAACCTGAGAAAATTTCAGAAATATATTTAAATTTTCGAAAAATATACGATTCCCAAAACCACGAAACAGATAAAAGGTTTGCTTAGACTATCAGGTTACTACAGACGATTCATTCCAGATTTTCCCCGTTTAACAAAACCTGTAATGATATGCTTAAAGAAAGGTGCTAAAATAAAACTTACCTCTGATTACATAAAGTGCTTTGAACACTGTAAAACTCTCTTGACGAATACCCCAGCTTGCGTTACCCCAACTTTACAAAAGACATTATTTCGACCACTGACGCTTTGAACTTTGCCCTTGGTGCGATTCTTTCAAAAGGACCGATAGGTACAGACAGACCGACAGCATATATTTCCAGGACACTAATTAACAGTGAAGTGAACTACTCGACTCGACTATTGAGAAAGAGATGCTTCCAATAGTATGGGCCACTAAACATACCTTTTTGGACGAAACTTAAAATTTGTAACTAACCACAAGCCACTGCAATGGTTTTGAATTTGAAGGAGCTGAACTCTCACCTCACCAGGTGGAAATTAAAGCTAGCCGACTTTGACTTGACAGTAGCCTATAAAAAAGGCAAGAATAACACCAATGCCGGTACACTATCACGAGTCGAAATTTATAATGAAGAACTCGCCTCCATGGTATTTAACATCTCTTACTCAAGGTCTTCGACCATCACTGCCCCCAATGACAGACCGTTTATCAGCCTATCATCGACAGACACCGCACCTAGTGAAAGAACACTGATCTTTAAACATCACAGCATATTCTAACATTGATAATCTTGCCACATTACCTCTCTCCAACAAGAACTATAATTATCCAACCTGAGCACTATCCTTCAAACCATGCAGACAACCCGAAGAAAAATTTAAAAGGGTTTGAAATTAAATAAATTCATGAAGAAAACTAGAGGGAATGTAAAACTACTAAAATTAGCATTGAAACGGCAAACAAACAGAATAACAAGAATCTCCTTATTACATAGAGCTTCGGGGAAAAATGTAGGTTTACAGTCAGACCTCCAAGATGTCCGAGTAGAAATCCAGCATCTACGTGACCTCCTGGCAAACGCACTCCAATGTTATGTCAAAGAACAGAGTCAGTTAGTCTCATTCAGAGCCGCGACGTCTGAAGTTATTCAGCTACAACGCCAGAATGCGGAATTGGTGGGCTTTCTAATTGAGGACAAGGAGAACGAGACCACCAAGGAGGACGAGCCCACATCACACACCCAGAGTGTGTGATGTCCACCGCTGTCCCGACCAAGAAACAGCATCGCCGTCGTCGATGAAGAGGCAACTCGCAGTTCAACAGCGCGAGCGCCATGCAGCTTGCTGTCGCGCTTGTCGCGCTACCTGCTGAGGCGTGTGTCCACTCGCCGCTACACACGTTGCGCCGCTCGCTGCCGCGAATGCCACGCCACCCGCCTTATATGCGCTTGAACCTTACAACATTTTCCAAACTTAGTGATAGCTGTAATGTTTACCTAAAAAATAATCACAGTTGCGCCCCGGTTTAGAATCGCGAAGGTTAGCAATTCTTTCAAGGGTCAGCGCATTTTCTAATACAATAAGATACTTCTGGAGATTTTGAAATTGCATTTGAGCAATTTTAAAAGCATGTGACTTTGTCGAAAAAGGGATATTACAATGTTCAAGATTACTTAAATAACGGAACTGTATGTGGTTAATATGGCTCAACACAGACCCTGCTGTTAATAAATTTGTAATTATTTGTTCCTGCTAATTCATTATAATAATTAATATTGTAGTATTTGTATAAGTTAAGCACAGCCAATTTTTAAAAGAAATCTAAAAATCAATTTGTGGGAGTTTCTACGCCTTTTTTTCTCCCACAGTGGTCTATTGTAGAGAAGAGGCAAAAAATGACGTTTGCTAGGTATATTTAAATATCTACAGTAATAAAGACCTTTGACTTTAACCAACCCCCTGATGAAGCCCCAATTCATGGTGACACACCTTATGAAACAGTTCGCACTAGTGTAGAAAACCCCATACTCGACATACCCATTTAAAATGAACCCCTGAATAAGTTTCGCAAACAACTTGTGTCCCTACTTTCATCTGTCAGCGACCAGAAATAGTGGAACCTGTTGTTACAGAGAGTGATTTTGATGAAAAATCTATCGATATTGTAAATGAGTATATTGATTCTAAACTCCAAACAGCCATATTAGTGCAAACCCTGAAAAAATGTATACCGTAATCCCAGTAATACAGAGAACCTTCAACAGTTCTTCTTCGAATCTAATTCTAGTAAAACACGAACTTTTTACTGAATATTTGGCACAACATAATATCATCCGAAATTATCATGAAGGAAAAACCAATCACCGTGGCATCAATGAAACATACCTATCATTATAACATCGTTACTTTTGACCTATATTAAAAGAAAGAGTAACTAGATCTAACATCAATTATAACGTGTGTAGTTCTGCGAAATACGACCGTAACCCTATAAACCCTCAATTTAAAATTGTTCTGCCACCAACAAAACCATTTGAATTACTTCTTGCATATTTTTAACTATCGAACAGGAAAAATACTTTATCATTATGCCTTCTCCAAATCTTCTCATGACTAAAGTCTGGCCGCCCAGAGAATGGGATCCTGACAGCAAAAAACCCATAAATGTTTGACATCTGCGATTAAAAATATTGAATATACGCATTAAGAAAATGTCATAATCGCATTTTAAAAATGGCCGATGTATGTATGGCCGAAAGTTAGCAGTCAAGTCACTGCTAACTTTCAACACACACTACGGATTTCCGATGCATTTAACGACCGATCTCGGTACTGAATTTTCAAATCAAATCATTTCAAAGTTTCTAAAATTGCATAAGGTACATCATCATACCACCGCAGCTCATGCCCCTAACGAAAATGGTATGATTGAAAGAATTCAAAGCACACTCATAGAGCACCTGATTCTGTTGCAGTGGCAGCACAGGAATGAGCCTGCCCAACATCTTTTTCCTTACGCTATTATAGCATAAAACAGCTCTGTATATAGTGTTACGAAATGCAGACTTTTTGACCTCATCCCTGGACATTTTGACCCCCGAGACCCGAACGACTTGAACTCGAGTGAAAGATTATTACAACAGTACCTTCAGCAACACCGTAATAAAATAGAAACATTTCATCAAATTATACTCACGACTCATCGTGAGCTGACCGAGAAGCGCTGACGACGCAACATGATCAGAGTAGAGAACCCGCAGTAGACTATTGTCAAAATGCAAAAGTGTTCATCCGGAACCCTGCAGCTGCTAGACAGAAACTCGCACCCCGATTCACCCAAGATAAAGTCGTTTCCAACTTACCTATTCATAATGACACCTCCAAAAAATGGGGACTCGTATCTAAAAATCGCCTGAAAAGAGCTCTAAAACATAGATCACTTAATTTGTTACTAATCCTGACCAACCTGGCCCGAGCTCAAGACATACGACTTGAAAGACAAGTAGAAGGACCCGGTATTTTGCCGTTTAAACTAGGCCCTACCAAGATTATTTCCCATTACCATACATTCCTACAAGACATCGATCTTAACCTGTTACAAACATATCTGACTACTACAAAAACTCAACTTACTGACGCAGCGAATAGTATTAAGTAATAATTAGAATTATCTCTTATTCAAGTATCGATTCGCTTTTTTCATAAAATAGATAAAATTTCTTTGTAGTTAGACACCCTTCAGACTAAAAGAGTTAGGTGTGGTTTGCTCCCTTGGGTACTTTTATAAAAAGTTTCACCGGTAATTTTGACTATAGCGATGCCCTGAGATATGAAAATATTCTTCAAAATTTACGAAAAATGTAAACGATATTTCTAAAAGTTTCAATAACCATATTTCTTTATACAAGAAAATGACGATCCAACAAATAATTTAATAATAAGTGAATAATTTAACCACTAATCAGGAAAAGTTAGCAAAAGCACTATCATATTTGAGAAACAGGTTCCTCCTCAGATAAAGTACAACTGACTCATTACACCCAGCTGACTCAGTTATTCGCTTTGATCAGCGAAAATTTACAATACTTTGGTACGGAAATTGATAGGTAAGAGAATATTTTAGCTTTTAGTCGTACAGGCACCTTGGACTATTCTATTTTATCACTTAATGACATCACCTACATGATAGGAAAATTAAATATTTTATATGAGCCTGAACAAATTATAAGTTTAGATTTTAGATTTTACTATGAATTAATTAGCTTAGGATATTTTGGATATTTTATTAGCTTAGAATTATTTTATAGATAAAAAGATCGTGATTGTCTTAAAATACCCTTTAACTGCCACATCATCTTATAATCTATACAGACTATGCCCAGTACCTAATAAATACCATAATGTCATCATTCTACCATTCTTATTTCTGGCAACCAATGCCGAGGAGTATGTGTACATAGAGGCAGAATGCCTGAAGGTCGAAGCCTGGTACACCTGCAAGCAACAGCTGAGCCACCAGACTCGCACGCAAAGTGACTGTCAAGATACGCTGATACATTCACAGGAGGTAGATAACACGTGTAGTCCCTCGTCTATCTCTCTGTCAAAGGAGGCTCTAACCGAGCTAGACAGTCAGCACTACATTATTTCGTTCCCGATACCTACAAAAGTTTTGACCTCGCGGACCACATCAGCATCAAAAACTTCCTCGAAATTGCAGTATTCAAGCACCGAGATTCACCATCATCAATTTCAACGATACACTTCGAAAGCACAGGCATCTTCTGAGAGTCGACTAATTCAATAAAACCTTACTTGAATTGAGTAGAATAAACTGCATGGTATCGAGAAGCAAATAACAATGGAAATTCCGACGAAACCAGTCACCATGGACTTACTTATTAAGAAGAAAACTACCAACCACGCATAAGCTTCTCGGGTTCGGAACTTGTGTAACCCCACTCCAAAATAGGAGTTGGGTTACACAAGGAGGATTACCCTAGGAGGTTCATTGGACAGATCGCATATATTCCGGCCGCACCTCTCCAGACTGAGGAAGAAACTCCAATCGCGAAATAACATCCACCACAAACTAACATCAACACAGTGGGGAGCTAACGTAGACGGGACTGAGCCTTGTCTATCCTACCGGGGAATATTGCCCTCCAGTGTGGATCAACAGTGCCCACACAAACTCAGTGGATATGAAACTGAACCGGGCGATGAGTTGTGTCTCGGGCTCACCACTGTCAACTCTTCTACAATGGCTCCCTGTTCTGAATCACATCACACCTCCACAACTAAGAAGACAACAGTCCCTGCTGAGAGAAGCGCAAAGCCAGGAACCCATATCTGCTAATTTTCTATTTTTTTTTGCCCTCCAGCCCAACGTCTAAAATTTCAACGCCCACCATATCTTACAGCCAACGACCTGATGTGCTGTATCTCGTGCCTTGAGGGATGGAAGCAAGAGTGGAGCGCTAACACTCCCCCAAACCTCCCAATGAAAATTGATCCAACACAAAAGCAAAGGGTTTCGACGTCACAAGAGAACATTGGTGCCAACTCAATAGACTCCGGACTGGACATGGCCGCACCGGAGAGTTCATGAACCAATGTGGATAGAGAAGTTCAGCGGCTTGCGTCTGTGGGGCTCAAACTCAAGACATGAACCATGTAATTAGAAATAACCCCCACAGAAAATACAATGGTGAGGGTGACCTAGCAGACCTGTTCACCCTAGGTTAAAAACCTTGATATAAACTTGTAATATATGAAACGCCCATTACAATTCAAGCCATACTACTAATAAAAAAATGGACATATGACCAGCTACCAAACTACAATACCCATGTCATAGATTGCATTTTACTTGCGCTACAAGAAAATAAAGAAAGATAACTCATCCAGGTGAGCGCAACTTGGAACTTCTTTGCCTGAAAGATCCCAGAATATTACTTCAATCAAGAACATGTCTCCGAAGGAGAAAATACTCGCAATATTCGCCGTAGAGATAAATAGTTGCTCATCTAGGAGGGGAGGTGTTATCATCCATCACCTATCACCTTGTCGTCGTACTCATCTTAACTTCGGACTACCCATGAAATGCTGAGATTGCAAATGGAATTTTCCCGAACATCACGCCATGCCACCCAAAAGCCCCGATGGCGCATTTTCATTTTCCTTCGTGGGAACCGCGACCAAGTTTCTCGACGCCTTTACGCTTCAATCGCGATAGCGAGACATTAGTTGAGTCGATCAATCGAGATCAATTATTGTAATTTATTTTAACCAACTCGAGGGTGGGTTTATTAAATGAGCCGAAGGCGAGTTTCATAATAATATCACCCAAGAGTTTAAATGCCTAATTATGTACAGTTATATGTTTATATATATACACATATCATAAGATCTCTTTGTGTGTGGGGGGGGGGGGGGGGGTATAATTTTGATTGCCTCTTTTCTTGAATATTTTTCTAACTAAGCATTTCAGCTTAATGAAAATAATATGTTTAAGATCGTTGGAACAAGCCGTTTCATTTGAAAATGTAGCGTTTTCTCTACACTAACCGCTGCTCCCTAAAATGACTGACCAAATTCAGACAAGGTTTGAAATATCAAGTGACTTCCTTCTCACGTTTTAAAGGACCTGAAATTGCACTCAAATAGTATCGTCTGATAGATAGTCTAGCCTTGCAAAACGACTTATTTTTCAATTTTGTTTATAGAAATAACTACTTTAATGGTTTGTTTCACATTTTTCGTCAAAAAATGTGAATTTGTTCACATTTTTCGACACCATGCTAACTTTCTCTTCAATTTAGTATTTGACAACATTCTATATGATCTAAGTTTTTTATACGCCCCATATAGTTACCTGTTTTACAGGTCTTTAGCCTAGTTTAGGTAACAGAAACAAACACACAATGTAAAACTTGGATTGATAAATACATTATTCTTATTCTTATTCTTCTCTTGGGATGAAAAACGTCAAATTCAAAATCATCTTTGAAGCTTGGAGTATTGCAATAGACCCGAAGTTTCCTGACGAATGTAAAACCAAGATAGGTCAGTGTTCTACAGCTCTGGAAGTAGTGAGTTACTAAGACGCCAGATTCCCGGCCAGCTGTCCCGGATCAACCCTACTCTGCATCCTAGTTGGTCCCTAAAAGAAGAAGCAGAAGCCCCCTCTCGTGCGTCTCACCGCACTTGGGTCGTCCTTTGGTGACTCCTGACCAATGCTTCGCGGTCTCTATTTCTATTGCCCGCCGGTGTCTCTGGGCCACTGATGACCCACTGACCGCCGGCTATCATCCTCTTTACCACAACTGCTACACCGCCCGGCAGAGCCTCCACTACCACCGGTTCTTCACTGCCACTGCTACTCCGCCGGCTACAATCTCCACTGCAACTGTTCCTTCGACCGGCGTCAGGTCAGGGTTTAGGGCTTTTCCATAACTTTTGTTGAGGTAGGTAAAAAAAATTGTAAAATAAAAAGAAGTCACACTATTCTCTTCTTTTACTTTCTTTTCACTCCTAGGACAGACACACGAGTGATTCTATAATGGTTCCGTTTTACCTTTTTAAGGTACGTAACTCTAAAAGCCTAAAAGAGAGGTTTCTCCAAGCAAGAAATGGCCGTCACTGACTATGTAAAAAATGGGGAATTTGAATTTAAAAAGAAAATACCTCGCATTACATGCAACTTTCACTGAGTTCTGCCTTCGGTGGTTCTGTGACGTGTCATTTATCCCCTCAAGCGTGTTCGTCCGGCCTACGGAGGAAAATTCTTTATAGGTTTTGACTTTTATGACCAGGGCATAAACCTCCAAATCCAGAGTGCAACGTAATATAAGACGAAATGTCACCGGAAATAATCCGTGAACATAAAACTGTCAAAATTGAGTTATACCCCATAAACATGACTGGCAACAGTGACTGAATGACTCATGCCAGCGTTTCGGCTGTCTGGTTAAAAACTCCGAATCCCCTCTCTAACATTTTACGCATGTCCATTTTAGTTGCGCGGGTTATAAACCAGTGCTGGTTGCGTATACTGTTTGATCTAAAGCTCCGCTAGTATGCGAGTGAATTGTCTCTTCTTATTTTATTGCATGTTTATAAAGCGATACGCAACAAACGGCCGACACTTGCCTTTTTTGAAATCCTTCATAAAGAAGGGACTTTTAGTGAGCACTCAACAGACAGAATATTGCATTACGCTTTGTGATTGGTAAGTAGTTTAAGATTGGATCAAGGCCTTAGTCCCTACATCTTGTATTATAAGATGAGGAAAATAATTCTATTATTTCTCAATGATGTACAAGAATCTGACCTAACAGACCGGATATGTATAGATGTGTGGCTCTAGTCCACTTCAGTCATTTGGTATTTTAATATGAAACTGCACGAACTTATCTTAAAAACTACAAACAAGGGCTCAGTCGCAAGTTATTAAAGGAGAAAGTTATAATATCATATCCCGGGCCGGCGGCGGCACCCCGTCGTCTTTTACTATCACTTAGCTCATTTTTATATTTCCCATTTTGGCTTGCTTGGTGTCCCAGATTCAGTATGAATACAGAGTTGAGTCTACCGTAAGGCGATATATGCCCTACTTCGAAAGATGTTCGATTTTATTAGTTGTTTGCTCAGGCTTATTATCTATCAATATTCATTTTTAGGGTTCCATAGCCGAAGGATGCCAAACGGGGCCCTGTTACTAAGCCTCCGCTAACCGCCCGTCGTCCGTCTGTCTGTCCGTCAGCGCTATGTCATGAACCGTGATAGGTAAAGTTGAAATTGACACAGAATATGTATTTCTGCTGCCGTTACAGCAACAAATAATGAACTATACGCAATTATATTTTTTTTATTGACTTGACTTGATTTTATTGCTTTTTTTCTTGGATGATAGCAAAAACTCAATTATTATTTTAAGTAGCCAAATATGTTTTGAGTTTTTGAGCATACATGGAGAAAAATAAAAAATAATTTAAATATGATCATCTTAACTAATGAATTAATGATTATGTTTTCAGTTTGTAAAAGGATTTTTTTCATTTCAAGTGGTGATTCATGGCTAAATCTTGCACAGGATCCATTAACTCTGCCTGTGCTTCAGAAATAGGCCCGACAGAGAAGTTAGCACCAAGAAACTCTACAGGGTTGTAATTTTTTTTATCTTTTTTATGCCACAATGTACAATATAAAAATAATCTAATCTTATGACCATCGTATCTATAAGTGCCAATAAGATGTCTTAAAATAACAATTTTACAGAAGAAATCGATAAGAACAAACAAAAACTGTAATGAACATAACTTATGGGAAACCAGATTGGACCAGTCCACCCAAATAACACCCATTCACGAGTGTGACTTGTGCACCAGCCATCACCCCCCTCGCCATATTTGAGGGAGGGACAAACCGCTACCCAGAGCCGCCGCAAGCAGAGACATTTTAGTTAGCATGACCATAAACGCTGGTTTCTTTGATTGACTTGGATACTAATTACTTATAAATAGTTATGAGTCACCTCACATAGCACTTTTGTACACTTAGTTTTATTACCAGACTATTAAATTACATTATTGCATTTGTAAAAGTTACCTTAATTATTATCATGGAGGGGGCATGGGCATAGAGGCCATGCATGGATGAATGGATGCATGTATTTTGTCTTTAACATAGTCATTAATAGTGTAATATGCTTGCCTTATGAGATTACCTTAATAAATGTTTAAAACATGGGTAATTACATTACATGGGTAATTGATGAATTCCCTCTGGTTACTTATTATAAAAGCGTATACAGTTCCCTATAAATGAACCATTAACCTTCTACAACCGAAATCTAGGTATAGTCAGTTTATTTTTATTAAATTATGAACATTCCTATTTTTGAGTGTATAATTTTTCCAAACTTACAATAAGTTTTCATATATATATTGAACGGTATGTATTGAACGGTATAGGTACGGAACCCAGTAAAATTGTTTTATATTGTACACAAGTCTACCCCTACTCCACATTCAACCTATTTCATCGTTACTTGGCTTGCTGGAAGAGATCTCTTGTTAGAGATAAGCTCGCCCTCGTACACTATGTAAATACTATTACCTTTTCTGTATGCCGTTTATGTCTAAAAGAGTATTATGAATTACAATATAAACGTTCGCCGTATGTGTGTCCGAATAGCAATTAGCCGGTTTATTATTAAATGTTAATACGAGTAGGTATCTAATTTATGTCGTTTGTGAAATACCGTATGTATAAGATAAGATAAGATATTTTCTACCTTTGTACAAAGGAAGAAGTAAGGAGTATTGATTAAATCAGGTTCAGTAGTAGTCAGGATGATGTTCACTAACCCTATAAAGTCTGCTCCTTTATTACACTATATGTTGTTTTCAATGGAGCTCCGGGGTCTAATGGGTTTCACGCTTGAGTCTTTATCCGACCCCAAGTAATAAAACAAAAAAAAAGTAATTATAATTGGGGTATGGTCGGACGGGACCTGACGTTCAAGCGAGGCGTCTTGTCATATCTTTGTCTTGTCTTTTCAGTGCGTATCGCGTCTAGGTAAGCAGCGCAGGGCGACCGTAAGGAGCACTTGGGTCCTGTCTTAATTGTCAATAAAAGCGAGTCCCGGAGCGCCTTAGCTTGCCCCCGTCGAATATAATTAACGAACTTCCCCGATTTTCGAGTTTGTAAATTGCCTCATGGTCTCGTCGACCCGCGCTCTGGCTTGCTGATATAAATTATGTACCCAGAAAATTAATCTTAGTGATTTAAGAATACCCCTTTATGGTTGGTTAAGGTTGCAAAGAGCTCGGGTTGTACTGGATGGGTTATTTTCACATCAAGAGGAAAGTTATTACGGACCTTTAGGAAGGGCGAAGGGCTTGGAGTGTTCCAAGTGTGTTTACAGCGTCGCGCGTGTTACGTGAAAAGTTTGGGGCTTTGCATATTTTTTATGAATATCTTTTACCCAGAAGAAGCGTCCGTGGCCTAGTGGTATTCGCACATCGGAAACGATCGTGCGTGGATGGAGACACCCATCCACGCACGATATTTTTACTGATCCTTTTTTGCTGTGAAAATCAGTATTTTTGATGTGCGATTAAATACAAGCCTTATCTAAATAGTTTTCCACACTGCGGCGAGCGCGACTAACTCGGCAGCTTGTGGCCATACTGCGTCGCGAAGTTTTGAGCGTTTAGACGAGTGTGCAGGTGTCACATACCAAGGATGAAGTGATGTTTTCACTAGTAGGGTGTGGTTGGGAAACAACCATCACGTCAAACCGATTCAATGCCGCCGCCCCGCCGAGTTAGTTATGCAGGTTAGAATAGATAAAGGATAAAGGCAAAAATGTATGAAACCTGGTACCCCCACCAATAGGAACAGTTATTGCTATGACATCAATTCAAAACGATCGAACTTATTCCATATTGAAATTTTCTCACCTACGAATTCCATCTTCTGACATCAATGCCACACATAATACACGAAAATACGGCACTTATTAATAATTAATATAATTTTGAAAACTGAAATATTAATATTACCTACCTACATTTATTATTTAAATATCGTTCAGAAATATTGCTTGAAATGCGCAGTGTACAACACTACTTAGATAAATCGACAGAAAACCGCATGCATCCGTTCAGTGTACCAAATACCAAATACCAAATGTCTTTATTACTGTAGATATTTACATATACATAGCAATCGTCATTTTTTGCCACTTCTCTACATTGGACCACTGTGGGAGAAGGAGGGCGTAGAAACTCCCACAGATTGATTTTTAGATCTCTTTTTTAAAATTGCTTATGCTTAACTAATACAAAATATAATATTTAGTCATTATCATAATTAATAAGCAGGAATAAATAGTTACAAAATTATTAACAGCAAGGTCTGTGTTGAGCCAGATTAAAACCATACAGACCCATCATTTATGTAATCTTGAACATTGTAATATCCCTTTTTCGACAAAGTCGCTTTAACATGGATTTTAAATTGCTCAAATGGCAATGTCAAGATCTCCAGAGGTATCTTGTTGTAGTAGAGAATGCACTGACCCTTGAAAGAATTGCTAACCTTCGCGAGTCTAAACCGGGGCGCAAGTAGTCTGTGGTTATTTCATAGGTTAACATTACAGCTATCGCTAAGTTTGGGAAATTTTGTAAGGTTCTTGCGTACGTACATTATATTTTCGAAAATAAATTGGCTAGCTACAGTTAGTATCTCAATTTCTTTAAAAAGCTGTCTTAAGGAGTCTGTGCATTTTAAATTTTAAATTGCTCGAATAGCTCTTTTCTGTAAAATAAAAATAGTTTGAATAGCCGCTGCTTTTCCCCACAACAAGATACCATAGGACATGACACTATGAAAGTAACTAAAATATACTAGCCTAGATGTAGCCACATCCGTGTTTTGTCTGATGTTCCTAACAGCGTAAGCCGCAGAACTTAATTTACCAGCCAATTTTTCTATTAATAGAATTAGTGTGGACGCAGCATTACAACACAAAACGTCAGTGTTGTCAATACGTAAAAATCAACTTTCGAGAAATGATTGTATATGCTACGTTGGTATTTTTAGGGTTCCGTACCCAACGGGTAAGAACGGAACCCTATTACTAAGACTTCGCTGTCCGTCCGTCCGTCCGTCCGTCCGTCTGTCAACAGGCTGTATCTCAAGAACCTAGCTAGCTAGAGAGTTGAAATTTTTACAGATTATGTATTTATGTTGCCGCTATAACAACAAATACTAAAAAACAGGCTAAAAGAAATATTTAAGGGGGCTCCCATACAACAATACCACATACAAACTTATGGATGCACCTGGTTACGTACACGGAGTGTGAAAGTAACCGCACCAATAACTTTGTAAACAATATTTTGCTGTGTAAAATCCAAACTATTCACTCCACACCATCGCTTCCATTGAACGGTGGTACGGAACCCTTCGTGCGCGATTTAGACTCGCACTTGACCGGTTTTTTTAGTTATTTTCTTGTATAAGTTATAAAGCATTTTTATCTCTGGAATATATATGTTTTTTGATGACACGAGTGTTTTATTAATGGTTAAAATGATACTACCTATTGTGTAACTATACCGTTTACAATTATATCACTGCATTGTTTTGCAGTTAACTATGGGATAGGCTTTATATGTCAAAACCATACCCTCCTCTTGGCTTTGCCGTAGCCGGGTAAAATGTAATAGGAACCTTTCTAAAAGAAACGAGCAAGGCTCACATAATAAAAGGCAGATGAGAGACAGCGGGACGGTCGTTCTGTGACATTTCATATGTTCCTCCACTTTCTGTTGACACTAAGATAAGTCACTGTGGCCTGACTGTCAGCCGCTCGTCTTCAGACAATTTGTTTGAATACGGATTATTTATGATTTAGCAATGGCACGTTTTGAGACCGCCCCGTGAAGGCTCCCACTGGGTTTGATTCAACACTATAAATAATGCTGCCCGTGGCTCCATTGCTATTAGGTGTAGAATTAATAGTTCTCTTTTCTAGGTACCTATTTACCTAAAATACATAGGTTTGTGTATACAGGGATATAAACATATCTTAAGCATGATTTGCAATATGCATTTTACGCTACTATCGCCCACACTAAAGTCATCAAAATGCAAATCCAGTTTGTACGTAATTTTCACCGCGTAGCGACGTATATACTTCATACACATATACAATTCATTATATACGTAATTATGGACTTGTAGCAGTGGCGTGCATTGGACTTTTTGCTGGAAAAGGAATAACTTCAATAAATATGCCTTAAATAATGTGTTTTACTCAGAAGTTTTTGTCAGAAAAGTGCAGCAGTTGGATTTAATGCGTAGATAAATTATGGCTAGTAAAATGCGATAACAATAAGTTATTCTAATTAAAAAAGGTCGGCGGCTGCTAAAACACGTATTAACTTATAATTTAATCAAATTCCTTATAAGATACCGTAAAATAATTCACCGTCGGGAATAAATCGCCGCGAGCACCAAATTACGGGATGCGAAGGTTGTTTGTGGCCAAGAATCATCCCTAAAATATGGTGAACCGGTCCGTACGGTTGAGAGCACACTACAAGTGCATATATACGTATATTCTGAATTCATTCTGACATAGAATCGACTCATTGATTTGCACTCCTTGACATTATTAAATATATTAAAGAGTATGGTACCAAAAAGCATATCAAGTGCCTGTAAACTCCTCACCACACACCCTCTCACACACACTCATTCACACTCACGATATTCAAAGAGAGGTCTCTCTTATACTCACCAAGGCCTTAAGCCTATGTAAATTTTGCTCCCTTTTGTAGTTTATTTTTCCTGATTTAGCTGTACTTGTCTAATGAATAACAGGTACTCATTTTTCGTAATGTATAGCACTTATACTGTAATTATTAGGAAGAGCGCTGAATCCTGAAATACAGGTTAACCACCTAGCTCAGGTTCAGATGTTTTCTGTTTTTACTAGAGTTCAAATAATGCTTTACATGTATTAATTAAGCTCAAACATATCTTAGTGTAATACCTCGTTATGATAAATAAATAAATTATTATTATTATTATTATTATTTATTCATCCCATCTGCGGTTCATACAACATCGCATCATCTATTCACCACTCTTCTTTATTTTTGAATCAACGTCTCCGCGGTGTCTCTTTCCCGGAAAGGTTTATTTTTTTCATCCATTCCCTAAACTAAGTAATTACTTAGTTTAGGGAATGGATGAGCCCCTGTTGAGGTAGTATTACCTCAACAGGGGTCCTAACATTTTCGTATGGAGTCTATGTATGTATTGAAATTTTTGTTTTTTGCGGCCAGAGTTGAATCCGGCCTCAATCGATCGACAAGTCTGAGTTTAACCCCTCAGTTACCACCGGAGTTAGCTAGCGCCACTTTTCAGTTATAGGTTTTAAATTTTATTACCGTGGTATAGGTTTCAAAATCGCAATCCGTCCCAACTACCCTCAGTTTCTGAGTAGTTAAAATTCTAAAATAAAGGCAACAGGTGTGCGGTGATTAGTCGAGGCAGTCAATGGGCACAAAAAAACATCCGCTTATATTTTACTAATATATATTTAAAACAAAGTTTGTATATAATTAAGGAAATTCATAACTTTTGTTTGTAATAATTTACACAGTTGATTGAAGCCAGTTTCATCACTGGCTTCCATATTAGCGCGGAAAGTTAGATATGTCAAAAATATTACATGTATATTGTATCGATAGGTTTGACTTACCTACATGTCTAAAATGAAATTACATATCTGGCAAATTTGTTTCACATACTCCCGACCTATGTCTAGCGCCGGAAACAAATTGTTTCTGATATTAGATAACACAATTTCGTTGTTGAAGGGAAAAGGGAAACCAGAGAACCTTGAAACGCTACCTATGTTATTATCCGGGAAAATTGATTTTCCGCCCATTAGGTATTTATATCGCGATCTGGATATGATATTGAGTGTTGTAAGAATATAATACCAATTCAATTGTTCATTTACCTAATATGATAATTGCTATTTGCGTATAAAAACCTGGGTGATGATAAAGTTTGTTTAGCTTTCAACGAACCCAGTGATTTCTGTGGCAGCAACACTGCCGTAAATGTCACCATAGCGTTAGTTGGCGTAAACTCTTTGTACAAATACCGAGTCCACAGAATGACATTAGCTGTGTTACCACTTTCTTGTCGTCTATAAATAGAGAAGTAACACAATCGACTTTATTTTCGATTGAGTATTTTTTTAAGTCTGTAATTTACATCTTTTTGACAAAAAGTTATTCACTCACTTAAAGAACAATTAAAGTAAGGATTGCACAATCTTTTCATTTGAATCGATTTATGTCTATGGTGTCTATGGTATATCTTTGGCTGTATGGAGGAAAGTCCTTTACCTGTTCCGCAACGGAAAAGTGTGGAATGAACCTGGGAAATAAATATATGATACAGATTTTTATATTAGTTAAGCATAAGCAATTTTTAAAAGAGATCTAAAAATCAATCTGTGAAAGTTTCTACGCCCTTCTTCTCCCACAGTGGTCCAATCTAAAGAAGTGGCAAAAAATGACGATTGCTAAGTAAATGTAAATATCTACAGTAATAAAGACTTTGGAATTTGGAAATTTCGAATTTGGTACCTATGTTTAGTTGCCCCCAGAACATCATTCGTGTCATCTTTTCTAAATAAAACACTTAGTAAACCGCTAGTTTGTGACTTGGTATGTACGGTACAATAAAAAGTGGGTTAAGAGCCGTTCTAGTTATTGTTTTCAAGTAGTGTTAACATCGGAATTTTCTTTGTACAATAATATAATGTATTCAAAAAATATTTTAATGTTTACTTCTGATATAATTGCTGCCCCGCAGTTTGCGAGGATCTTTAAAAGAAAGATCAGCTACATAAGCCACATACGAGGGCACGAGCAATGTCTTCAGACGACAAGTTGAAGCGGTGATGTGGTTTGGTTTCGCTGTATTATATTCGAGTGGGTTCATTTGGTTCATGAGATTTCTATTGTATATGACCGGAGCAAATATGCCACACACGAATAAATGTACCAGGGATTTCAACCTTGCCCATTGACCTTTGTAGACAGAAATAAACACTTCTGAGCTTACAGGATCTCTGATTAACATTAGTTTGAATATTAATTAAGTTTAACTAGAAAATAAAGTACATAGTTGTAGTTGTGGTTATACTGTTATTGGGTTTAAGTGATTTTATTATTTTTAAATACATATAAATAGATAATTCTTGATAACCTTTAATGTTTTAAATTTTAATTACAGATGTGCTACATACAGGTTTATGATATTAATAATTACTAAGCATAAATTATTAAGTTACATTCAACTCAGAATACACTGTTTCGATGGAGCGCTCGAACATAGATTCAACCTTAGGCTTGTAAGCAATTTTCAAAGAAACTGTTTTGCATCTGTTGTGGAATGTTTGTAAATAGGTACTCAATATTTTATTTATGTTATTGTACAAATAACTTGCCTGTATCTTACATTGATTTTGGAGCAAAGGACTTTTTATAAGGGGCAATTTCTGAAACTATACAAATGTGTATGTGTGGGTTAAAAAATAATTGTTTGTGGTTTTTAATAAGTGTGTTAAGGATGTAGATTTTCCTAATCGTAAGTAAGTTGGTTTTTAGATAGAGTTGGGTAGTGGGGAATCTATATGGTAGAAAATACATTACTTTAATGAGAGATCTTTGAGATCTTTCAAGTTCTAATGAAGCATTATAATCATGGCTTATTTTGAGCTAGAGAATGAAAGAAAATAAATACTGAGCTGACTGACTAGTGAAGAGGCACTAGAAGAAGATACCGACGTGAAGATGACGTCGTCTGGAAGCTTGAAAGCTACCTTCTTCTTGCCAATGTATCCTCAGATCCTCAGATATTTTTTTAGACAATTATTCCACCGCTTTCTGGGTTTTTCTCAGGGTCGTTTTTGTTGCGAGACCCACATACTTGAACATTTAGGGAACAACGAGTTCAGGGGCGATACCAAATCACCCAGCAACGGGGTTGGTGTTTTAAATGCCTGATGGGTCCTCATCTAGCCAGAGATTGTACGCGCACGCGTTTTTGTGATATTTGCAATAGACCGCATAACGAGTTATGGACCAGTTATGTAGATAATGTATGGACCGGTCTGACCAACAGCATGAACAGGGACGCACTCAGGTACAGGGCGACCAGGGTCGCGCACAGGGCTATACTCAGAGTCATGCCATGGGGGGCCATGAGTTTTCCGATGTGAATCGGTACGCAACTCAAGGGCCAATATCGCTGCATGCACAGGGGTGTACTGGAGTACAGAGCCACACTCAGTATGATCCATGGGATAAAGGATTCATGACCCAACCATGTGTTTCCCCCCAACTGAAGACAGGGATATTGCCCATCGCCTCCGTGCTTGTTTGGGGTTCGGCAGGCAACACTTTTTTTGAAGAATCACGAAGGAGTTTTGGTTTATCTTGTCATACGGAACATCTTATTTCTGCGTGTTGTTGTCTATCCACCGGGACGGTTCATCTCGAGATCGCTGCTGACCTCTCGACTGACACCTTTGAGGCTTACTTGGACATATTTGTTTCCCGAAGGGGACTGCCAGCTTGTAGGTGCAGAACGATACTTACGAGAGTTAGGTATTATTTTGAATGTTCATATGGTGGATATTGGAACGGCCCTTTCCCGTCGAGGTGTACAGTGGACCTTCAGTCCTCCTGGTCGCCCCCACTGGGGAAGGATTTTTTAAACCGTTGTTAAGTCAGCTAGGACGCATTGAGGGCATATAGTAGGCCATACCTCACAGACTTTTGTAGAATTCGCAACGTTGTTTTGTATGATCGAAGCCGATCTCAACTAGCGACCATTTCGTGATAGGACAGCCACTTAACGCGCTGCCCGAGCACCCTTCGAGGAAGTGAAATTGTATCGGTTGTCAAGATCATGCTGCAGCAGTTAACTCAGTATTTGTGGAAGCGTTCGTCGGTCGAGTATCTGCACATCTTGCAATAGCGCCTTAAGTGGACTGTCAAACTAGTCCCCCTAGTATGGGTAACCTCGTGATGGTTAAGGATGCTATCCTAACACCACCGCGTTGGCGCAGGGGGCGCATTGTTAATTTGTTCCTTAGAAAGTATGGGATCCCCCGGTCTGCAGAGGTTCTAGTCGGGACTAAGTATTCAAGCGAGTGGTAGCCGCGTTGTATCACCTGCCCGTAGATTGTGGGACAGGTTGGGGACCTGACCGGCGGGTGACTGTTTAGAACTAAACGGGTCTATTTGCGGGTCTGTGATGAATTTAAAATGTAACTTCGGTTTCAGAATATGAACTAGAAGACAGATTTGTTTGTCAAGAATCAGAAAAGAATCCTTTCAGAAACATTCAGCACCTCCCGCTTGTAAAACTTAACATTTATTTGAAGAATACCAATGCCTTTGTACAATTATCTGACTTAGAATGTTTATCTAGGTCAATACTAACCCTGTGGACGATATAGAACAAATTCTTACAGAACTTAAGTTTGGTTACAAAAATGTCCGAGTAGGTAACAAAGTGTCCGAGTTTTGGTTAAAAAGTTTCCGAATTGTAGAAATCGTTGAATAAACATTCCAAGCTAAAATCAATAAAACAGATAAACATCGTCGAGAAACTGTTGGTTACATCGTCACTTCTCTTTTTAAGTAATTTCTGGTAACTAAAATTTCCAATGGCGCCCTCTTTTAAGTAAGAATACTTATTTCCCTTGAATAATCGACCTGTAAACCCGTCGGCACACAAACTTCACACCTACCACGCCGAGCCGGTCAGAAAATATTAATTAACGAGTTATATCGTGTCATTGAAATTAAAAATATTAATTGCCGAGTTATCTCGTTACACCATTCATATTCATATTCTTTATTGCACATAAATCTTTATAGTAAGGTAACAAAACATTTTCTGAGCAAAGGCGAGCTTATCTCTAAAGAGAGATTTCTACCAGCAAACCTAGGCAGGACAGGAAAAAATTGTGCAACAGGAGAGTCCTAGTGCACAATAAAACTGTACACATCTAATTCATTACAGCTAAAACATAATAATGTAATAAATGCTATATACTAAATCAAATACAAAAGCACAGAAATAAAATATATATCAAACATATACTACTTATATATACATATATAAAATTACCTATCACTAAAGAGAAAGGAAATGCTCTTTCAATCTTGTCTTAAAAGTGAAAATTGAGGGACTATCTCTAATAGCTCAGGGAAGTGCGTTCTACAGTCGGATCGCCGTTAACCTAAACGAGTGTTTGTAAGCGGCAGTGTTATGCCGAGGAGTAGAATGGAGAGACATCGTATGGGATCTCCGGGTGCTATGCCTGGAGGAAATAAACTCGAAACTTTCTCGAAGATATGAGGGGTAGCGGAGATTTCGTAAAATGTTGAACAGATAGGGGAGAATGTGCATATCACGACGAAGGCGGATCGGAAGCCACCCCAACTCCTTGCGATACTGTGAGACATGGTCATACTTGCACTACAGTTCGTATGTCAATTTATTTAAAACTCTCTCATCATGTGGTCTGTGCGTTTTAAATTATAAATTGCTCGAATAGCTCTTTTCTGTTTGAATATCCTAACTATGAAACTGTTTGACACTAAACTGGTCTAAACTTGCCTCCATTAACATCATCAATAGCTATCTTTTCAACAGACTTATCCCATATTTTTATGAAAATTGATTAAGCGCTTATTGAAAAAAAAACAAATACAAAAAAATACACAGATGACGTTTCGGTTTGTGGTTCCATGCAGCAAAATTTTTGGTATGGACTTTTCATGTACACATACTTCATTCGCATACCGACCGGGTAGGATGAAATATTGCTTGAACATGAAGTCGGTTTGGTGAATCGTTGTTAAAAAAAATATGTTAAAATTTTGAAGACCTGTGAATTATCATCAGCAAACAACACTATGTCAGTCAATTTCTCCACCATAAAGGGCCTAATATGGAACCTTGTGGAATGCCAATTTTTACACCCAATCCATCAATTTAATGCCGTTGACTTCTGCTTTTTGAATTATATTGCTCTAGTGTGATCTTAGTAGATTGCTTTATTGAATGCTTTATTTTTACAGATCTCAAAAAACGCCGATAGCAACTGTGCGGTCTCCTATGCAGAATAAATTTGAGATATAAGGGTAATACCTGCATCCAGAGTCGATTTACCCTTAGTGAAACAGTAATGTTTTGTGCGGTTGAAGTGTGAGAGCATTTTATTGAGTATAGTCCTTTAAACAGGACATATATTGGATTGAAATTTGAAGGATCACCCTTGTCTCTCGACTTGAACAGAGGTATCAGTTTACTGTGTTTCATGAGGTCTGGGAAAGCTCCATTTATTAAATATGTAAGCTAAGTGTGTGGGGCCTATTACTAGAATTACTGAACCAATCAATGACTTGAACTGATATACCCATTTGCAGTACCACTTTAGTATATTGTAGATTTGGGTTCATTGATGTAGTCAGAACCCCTTACATCTTATTTATGATAGTGTTTTTAGGACTATTATAGCGCCTTAGTTAGCTACTTGTTCCATTTTCCCCACTTGTAGCATTGTCACACATGCTATGTTTCCTCATGTGTTGTTTATCCTTTAATCCACGCCGAGGTCGTCGTGAGTTAAGGGATACAGTTAACTTCTTAACCAGTTTAGTTTGGACCATTATGAGTGGTTAACCCATCGAAAAACACTTTTCTTTTATAAGGGCTTGGAACCGGTATGCCACCGAAACAGGTACTGGTAGACTTATGAACTCTCCTCTCTTATCCGAGTTTGGCACTGGCAGAATTAAATAGCATAAAATATTTGATGTTCTAAATTTTTTGATATTCTAAATTACCTTATCATAATAATATAATTTAAATTCGTTCTGATACAGGTGGCCCACTTCGGTGGTCCGAAAATTATTTTACTTATAATATTTCAGTCTAGACATTTTATGGTCATCTTTTTCTAAGACATACTTTTAAGTTTAAAAGTTAGATTTGTACTAAGTTATTGATATGTAATTATTAGTTTTTTTTTAATGAAAAATATAAATAAAATAAACTAAAGACAAAAAAACCGGTCAAATGCGAGCCGAACTTTCCTACGTACGCGTTTCGTACCACCACACAGTGTTAGAGATGGTGTGGAGTGAATAGTTTGAATTGTTGTTTACAAAGTTGCAGCTTCTTTTATACTCCATGTACGTAACCAGGTGCATTTATAAGTTTGCAGATAAATGAAATTCCTTGGCTCATATTTTGAATTTTTTTCATAATTTTAAACTACGTAGTTTCAGAGATAGCTAGGGGGAATGGTATTTTATGCACTTTTTTGATCATATGTTCTAAAGTTATCAATATTAAAAAAACAAAAATATATTTTTGAAAAGTTCCTTAAGAGCCCTTTTCAAAGATACCCTATATGACTTATTATGGTGTTAACTTTACCCCCTCCACTTTTTTGTAGGCAATAATTCTTCATATTAGACTTGAATTTAGTCGCGGGTATCAGGATAAGTATATTTGTAGAAAATTTTAAAACTTTATCTCTTATAGTTGCTGAGAAAAGTGCCTGTGACAGAAGGACGGAAGGACACGGGTGATCCTATAAGAGTTCCTTTTTCACCTTTTGAAGTACGGAACCACAAAAATGACCTTGAATCTCAAAAAAAAAAAACTCAAAACGTTTATTCTGTAAATAGGCCGCAAGGGCACTTTCACATGTCATTTCATTTCATTTTTTACAGAACATTTGGTATTATTATCATATTATCAGAAAAAAAAGTTTTTAATTATTGTTTCTGAGAGATGTAAAGAGTCTCAAATGTCATAATAAAATAATTAAAATATAAATAACAGAGATGTATAGTCTCTTTAGTCAATAATACAATGATAATAGGAGATGTAAATGGTCCCCACAGTCAAGAGTTGTATAATTAAATTAATCTTTGGAGGTGTAAAAGGCCTCCAAGTGTCCAGTAAAAGAAACTCTGGCAGTGAGGATGCTCACAATTAATTAGAACAATTCAGTCCCAAGCATTTTTATCGTCTATGTACTCTTTAATACTGTAGTAAGCTTTAGAAATAAGCCTTTGCTTGATGTATTTCTTGAACTTATTAATTGATAGATCTGTCAAAGTGCTTGGGAGTTTATTGTAAAATCTTACACAATTACCCTTGAACGAGTTTTTTATTTTATGGAGCCGAGTAGTGGGCACTGCAAGTTTGTCCTTGTTTCTAGTATTAAAGTTATGTATATCACAGTTTCTTCGAAAGTTAACAATGTTCTTATGGACATACATAATATTCTCGTAAATATATTGACTATGGACTGTCAATATATTTACTTCTTTAAACTTATTTCTAAGAGAATCTCTATTATTCATTTTATAAATCGCACGAACAGCCCGCTTTTGCAGCACAAAAATAGTATTTATGTCAGCAGCACTGCCCCAGAGCAGAATACCGTAGGACATAATACTATGAAAATAACTAAAATAAACTAATCTGGCTGTTTTTAAATCTGTCAAGTGACGGATTTTCCTGCATGCAAAAGCTGCAGAGCTCAGTCTGTTCGATAGCTTATCAATATGTGGACCCCATTGGAGTTTGGAATCCAACGTTATACCTAGAAACACTGTGCTGGTTACCAATTCCAATTCCTCATTTTTAATTGTTATACATGTCTGATTATTTTTAACGTTAGTAGTAAGAAACTTAACACATTTAGTCTTTTTCTCATTTAATAGCAAATTATTAACATTAAACCAATTTACCACTCTTGATATGGTATTGTTCACGTGATCATCAGTAGCGTGTTGGTTTCGCTTTGTTTTAAAAATAAGTGAGGTGTCATCAGCAAACAGTACCATATCATGACAGTCCCTTCCTAGATAGGGTAAGTCGTTTATATAGATGAGGAATAGGAAGGGTCCCAATATTGAGCCCTGTGGCACGCCCAAAGAAACCAATGATCCTGGTGATCGTTCTCCGTTTACGTCTACCCTTTGTATTCTTCCGTTCAGATAAGATTTTAACAAATTCAATGACGTGTCTCTAACTCCATAATGATGTAATTTCCTGATCAATGTTTCATGACAAACGCAATCAAAAGCCTTAGATAAGTCACAAAAAATGTCTAGGGCATCTTGTGACTCTTCCCAGGCATCAAAAATACTTTCAATGAACTGAATTCCGGCATCTGTTGTTGAACGACCGCGAGTGAATCCAAACTGTTTGTTATGCATTAGCTTATTTGATTCAAAATGATGTAATAACTGTGATAAGATTAATTTCTCAAAAATTTTACTAAAAGTTGGTAGTATTGATATAGGTCTGAAATTGGTGGGGTCTTGAGTACTACCTGCTTTGAAGAGGGGAATTATCTTACTTTGTTTCATTAAATCAGGAAATTCACCGCAGTCTACACAATTGTTGAAAATGACCGCTAGGTCAGGTGCAATTAATTCGATCAGGGATTTAACGACGTGAACAGAGAGTCCCGAAAGATCATTCGTTTTCTTAACATTTATCAATTTAAATGCCTTTACGACATCTGAACTTGTGACGTGCTTAAAATTCAAGTATGAAGCACACTCTGAGACATTATCTTTTAATATTGCAACAGCAGACAAAGGTGACGAATTTAAATACTTAGTCGTGGAAGCCGGTGCATTAGTAAAAAACGATTCAAATTCAGTTGCAACTTCTTAGCTAGAACTCGTAAGCTGTCCATTGATTTTTAGTTCGTAATCGTGACTCGCTTTTTTACTACGACCGGCCTCCTCATTAATTATTTTCCAAGTCGTTTTTATAACATCGGAACTATTCTTAATTTTACTACTCAGAAAATTACGTTTAGCTGTATGACAGTCTAATTTAAATTGTTTGGAGAACTGTTTGACTTGTTCTTTAAATTCGTCACTCATGTTGAACCGTCGTTCCTCATACAATGCATACAATGCTTGCCTGCGTTTATGCAACTCTGCAGTAGCCCACGTACTAAAGTCGTTTGAACCACTAACCACAACCGATTTTGAAGTGAATATCGCGCTGTACTGTTTCATAAAGGTTTCAAAGAATAAGTTATACATTATATTAGGAGACTGTTCAGCAGCCAAAAACGGTAGTTCCTGGGCTAAAGAGTATCTCATTCTTTCTAACCGGTCAGCAGTTACTGGCACAAACGAAATTTTCTTTTTAATGACAGGTTCTCTAATAGAATCAAATTGAAATAATTGACCTAAATGATCTGAATCCAATTCACTGACAACACTTTTACTGATTGGAATAACATCAGTAAAAATGTTGTCAATGCATGTAGCACTAGTAGCAGTCACTCTTGTTGGCTCCATAAATAAATGGCTAAGCCTAAATGATGAGAAAAGATTTATTAATCTAACGCTGAGAGTAGTTCTTTCTAACAGATTAACATTAAAGTCACCACATATAATTAATCGTTTCGTACTGTGTGATGAAATAGTTAGGACGGATTCCATTATTTTCTCGAACATTTCAAAGTCGCTCAAGGGTGGCCTATAGACACATATAACGATGAACTGTTCTAATTCCACAGCTGCAAGTTCTATAGTTCGTTCAACAGATAAGGAAACAATGTCCTTACGTTCCTTGAATTTCATATGATTGTTTAGTATGATTAATGCCCCACCATGTATTGAATTAAGTCTGGTGAACGAACTACCAAACTGGTGATCTTTAAAGCTAAACATAATTTCATTAATAGTTAACCAGTGCTCTGTTATGCACAAAATGTCAATTTTATTACAATTTAAAAATAACTCTATTTGTAGATCTTTGCCTCTAATACATTGAATATTCTGATGAACCAGGCTTATATACTTAGCATGTGAGCTTCCCTTATTCTTAGGGTTTTCTAATATACTAGAACATATGTTGCCAGAGCCTGGGTCCTCTGTTGTCCTATGAACTAATTTAAATGCATCCTGTTATTCTGGTCTGATACCAGATTCATATTAGGCTGCTCAGTAAAAGCAGAGTTAGAAGCCAAATTTTTGGCTGTAATGTCATATAAATATAATAGTGACATAGCTATTTGTCGTTTACAATAATTTGAAAGGTAAAATGTACCTTTAGTCATAGTAAAATAATTACTAACATAATTGTTAGTGTCAATAATATCAAACTTATTATTATATGTACATAAATTGTACATAGTTATATTCATATTATGTCTATATACATTTTCATTTTGTGTCAATTGGTTGCAGTAGGGAAATGTGAACAATATAATTTTTTTCACACTAAGACCATTCAATGTTTCATAAAATTTTATTAAATTTTTTTTGTTCACATCTCCCCTATTGCCCATGAAAATTATCAGTGTGGCACTGGCTGTGATAGTGCTGTCATTCAAAATTTGATTTATAATATTATCTACAGTGCTAAAAGGTGAGCAATTACTAATAACACTATGTCCCTTAGAGTATGAGTGGAGTGCTGAGCCCATGCCACTTCCAATCTCATCACAGTACATTATAATATCAGGTGTTGTCATCCGCACTGAAGCAATTTAAGCAAAATTATCTAATTAATAGACCACCGAAGTCGGGTCACCCTATATTGCGTTAGGCGTATGAATGAATCAAGTGGATTAAAGAAAATAAAGTCAAAGGGCGGCACCAACCGGCGACGACCGGCACTGTTCCCAATAAAAAATAAGTTCGTAAGACTGTCTAGGGAACTTAGCTAATACACAGTTTTTCTCTCCTAATCCTGTTTTAGGTCAGCATATGAAGCTTTGCAACCAATGAGCTACCTTTTAAACACCGAAAGTTGCTTTAGGTTCTTATAATAAATATGGATGTAAATTTAAATTGGTATGGTAACAATTGATAGTCTGTTGCTGTGTAGTTATGTACCTATATAACTGTCAAATCAGTAATGTTGGCTCTCGAGACATGAAAGTATATAGACTCTACTGAAATATAACATGACCATGAACAGCGAAAGCAGTAAAGCATAGAAGTACACATCACTATATATATCTTTCCCTTTGCATCAATGGTTTTCTAGAAGAAATCTCGTGTTAGATAATAAATACGCCATGTACCGAATAGGCGATAAAGACATAGAAAACTTTACTATGTCTTTTTTGTATAGCACAATAAAAAAAATATGAATTACGAATCACATCAGTAGTTACGAAATATGTTTGTATATTATTTTTGAACGTTAAGCTAGTACTTGCTGCGCAAAAAATAATTACGACCGATGTCTATCTACGGGTATCTATGTAGTATTCTATGGAGATTCTAACTTACTTTTATGGGTATAAAACTCATTTAATAAGAGTAATTTCACCATTAGGATATTTCATATCATTAATGGGATTGATCGATATGTCACCGTAAGATTGTCAAAACCGTTAGTTGATAAACTAACGTTTTTTTCTCGTTATTCGGCCAACTATCGACAGATATAACTGTAGCGTACTGCTTACTATATGACGCGTTAGTTGATAAACTAACCGTTAAAACCGTTAAATAGTAAACTGGTTTTAACTCGAATCGCAAACGAAATACCATGGCAAACACTGCGATAGCTTAGGTGAAGACTAGAGGGGGCGAGCGCAGCAAAGAGCCTGAATAGTCTTCGTGTTATGTAAGAACAAAATAAACCTTGTAAAGAAAGAATAGAAAAATTCTAAACCCTGTCGATCTGGTTTACTATCTGTCGATAGTTGATCTACTAACGCGTTAGTTTATCAAATAACGGTTTTGACTTTCTTACGGTGACAGATACACTACGCAAAGGCGATTTTACTTACCTATTCGAGATTCCTCACACATCAACAGTTCACCGCATTCGTTTTCATTCCACACAGTCGATATTTCAAGAGTGTAACTGAAGAACACACAATGGGTAAAAACATAAATTATGCAAATTGGCACTATTCCAGCAATCATCAGATATAGCAAAAGGTTTCCAGTGTATTACTGAAGCGATGCCTAAAAATATCGACCATGTGAATATCGTTATTACGAATGCGGTGAACTGCTGATACCTGGAACTAAAATTGAGTATTGATTGAATATATAATCGCCAATAAGAAGAATCGCGTTTGCGTAAAATAAAGGAATGACGAATGTGGCGTAATGCTGTTATGTGGAACTCATATTGAGTGAAATTGCAAATAGGTAGAATCGCGTTTCTGTGGTGGTTTGTTCAATCCCATTAATGTACCTACCTATTGCACAGGCTATTTAAAGTTTTACCTTGGAATGGGAGATGAAAAGTTAAAAACTTACATAAACCCTTTATTTGGGCATCCTTAATGTTGTCCCAAGAGTCACTATAATTCACGTGTCAAAGTGTCAAAAACGATTTAAGCAAATAATCTCCCTTCTTATGATTTCAATGATAATTGAATCTTCATGACAATTGCAGGGCATACCATTCTAAATATTGTCTCAAAAGTCAAAATAAATTACGTATCCGCGTCTTAAAATATTCAAGCTCAAAGGCAACAAAAACGATTTTTGGCTAATATCTTTGTAATAAGATAAAAACCATCATTGAAACCATAGCAAGGGAGATATTTTAGAAAAACCGATTCTTGACCCTTTTGACCTTGAATCATTTAAAACGCCAACACGTCATTTATTTTGAAATTTGAGGCAATGTTAAGGATACCCAAATAAAGGCTTTATGCAAGTTTCCAGCTTATAATCCAGGCCTTATTAGATGCATGCGACAAAGTTACAGACTGCATAAAAATCGATTCATGCTCCAGATAGCCAAGCTAAATATAAGATATATAGGAATTTCTGCAATAATCTTCTTAAAAAGATAAGAACCCATGACAAGCTTGAAATTACAAAAGCTGGAAACAACTCAAAGGAGCTATGGAAGATTATAAAGGGGATCACACACACTTCCAAATCAAAGAGTACTGCGACCGAGTTACTAGGACCTATAGAAAACCCAAACACTACTGACAATGTAAATAAATTCTTCGCAACTGTTGGTAAGGATCTCATTGAGAAAATAAATGGAGCTTTGGGTGCTACACAACTTCAAACAATTGCACCAACCAATACACAATATTTTGTCTTGCTAGGGACGGATGAGGGCGAAATTGAGAGATTGGTGGTCTAAAGTACGTGTGCGCGATTGGCTGGGACAAAATCTCAAACCGAGTTCTTAAGAAGTATAGAGACTTTTTATTTCTCCTCTCACATTTATATTCAATATGTGTCTCAATACAGGTTTCTTCCCTAAATCCCTCAAGCGGTCGATGGTGCTCCCCATTCATAAGGCCGGTGACAGAGATCGTGTCAATAACTACAGGCCCATTTTAATCCTCCCCTCAATATCTAAATTACTAGAACGAATTATAAACTCTCGACTAATAAGTTATCTTGAATCAAATAAACTGCTGTCTAAATGCCAATATGGCTTTCGGACTGCCATCTCTACTACTGATGCTGTACATCAGCTTACCGACTATGTAGTTAATAATCTAGATGCTGGGCAGAAGGTTTTAGGCATTTTTCTCGACCTGGCTAAGGCATTTGACACGGTCTCTGTCCCCATCCTCCTGAAAAGGCTGGACCAACTAGGCATACGAGGAGTGCAATTAAAGCTGTTTGAGGATTACCTTACTTCTCGTACTCAATTTGTGAGGATTGGTGATCACTGTAGCGGTGACTTACCAATTACTGTCGGTGTGCCTCAGGGAAGCGTCTTGGGCCCTACACTTTTCTTAGTGTATATAAATGAACTGTGTGATTTAAATCCCACTCAAGGAAAAGTTATTACATATGCTGATGACACTGTAATCTTATTCGCAGCTAGGACTTGGGAGGAGACTTATGAAGTTGCTAAGCACAGCTTCAATAATGCCACCCAATGGCTTCAAAGCAACTTACTAACCCTGAACTCTGATAAGAGCAAATATGTTTCTCTCTCTATCAGAAACACTGGGAGTACCGATGGTATTGTTTTTGCCCATAACTGCCCTGATCCAAACAGTGGAACTTGCTCTTGCCCGGCCCTGAATAAAACCTCCTCTATTAAATACCTCGGTGTTATTGTGGACCAAAACTTTACTTTAGGTCCCCATATACACGTGATCACAGGCAGAATTCGGAAACTCATTTATATTTTTAAGACACTCCGCCATGTTGCTGATGCTGTATCGATAAAAAGAGTTTATATGGCACTCTGTCAATCGATACTAACCTACTGCATCGCATCGTGGGGAGGCACACATAAAAACGCAATCCTTCAATTAAAACGTGCCCAAAGAGCCGTACTCAAGGTGTCGACTTTCCGTCCCCTCCTATTCCAAACTGATAACTGATATATGATTCTTGTAATGTACTCACGGTAAGACAACTATTTATCTATAATATTGTTTTGAAACAGCATTCTTTATTGATTTATAATCCAGATCTACTCAACAGATGGCGTAAGAATAGAGTATGCCTGGAAACACTACTTTTCCGTACGTCCTTCGCCCAAAAATTCTTCTCTTTCCTTGATCCTTTCTTATACAATAAAATAAATAAATCTGATGATATTTATTCCCTTAACACCCATAATAAGAAAAATGCTCTTTTCAAGACTCTACATTAACTCAATTATGACAAAACCGAGGATCTTCTGAAGATAAACATATGACTTTTTACACTCTTTATGCAAACCCCCTATTTTTTAATTTATTTATTTATTTATTCTACGGCATACATGACAAGACATAGCATTCGTATTATCTCACACACCCTCTCACATACACTCACTCATACTCCTTCTACACAAAAAGAAGGTGGCCTTCACACCCTTACATTTCACAATTATTCTGACTAAATTTAAGTTTTTTTTTTAGTCTTATTTTGTAGCCTAATCTTAGCTTAATCTTTTTTTTTTTTTCGGTTCGGGTCCTACCAAAGATCTGTGTAATTATTTATTAGCTAAAATTATTTTTTAAGGGAAGAGCACTGCAGCCTGAAATACAGGTTCTTACCTAGCTCAGGCTCAGATGTCCCAAGTATTCATGCGAATATCCTAAACCAATAACCACCTTAAATCTTGTATCTATTTCTGTTTTTATTACCTGAATAAACGATTATTATTATTAAATCTTACTTACAGATTAGATTTGTCAAAAATGGAAAATCAACGTTAAGTAACTTACTTGAGTCACCTATCAATATTTTAGTGAGGCACCGCAGTAAACTAAATAAATATGAGTAGTAAATGCGATTACTACGGCACACAAGGTGGCTTTATACCTAAATTCACATGTGGTTTTGGCTGAAGTCGCGTAATCAGGGTAAAGCTTAGGGGCTTCGCCGAGCGACAACTTTAATTTATTGCCTTTGTGCTTTGCCCGAGTAAGTGGAGCTAAACTTAGAAAAGCTTATGTCTCAGTTGAAAGCGCGCTATAGCCACAAGATTATATTCTGCGGATGTAAAAGATCTTCGTCATGCGAGTGCAGATGTAGAATGTTGGAAAAATATGTAACAGTGTAGACGTTAAGCAGATACATAAAACACTGACGAACTTTATCTCAATTGTAATGGTATATGTTGTTTAATTAATGGTGAATGTGACTGTCCTTGTCCTGATAAAAAACTGAACTGACTGTGTCCACATATTTTATGTACATCAATGTATTATAATTATATTATATTTTTATATAGGTATCTACTTCTTCGATTCTAAGCCCGCCTCCGTGAAAGATGAAGAGTCTTTCACATTCGTCAGGATCAAAGAGCGACACTTAGGAAATACGAGAAGGCTATAACTTCCGTAAATGAAGGAGGGATGCATCATACATAACGATCACCCTCGCCAAGGGACGTAATGGAAGTGACGAGGGTTGCTAGAAATGATGGAAGGAATTCCGTGGATCTTGCGTCGGAGGCGCGTTTTACGACTTCGCTTAAGAGAATATCTTGCCCCTTTGCACTCACTACATATATTTTAGGAGATATTAAGTCAACAAAATGTTGATTAAGAAGAATTGTCAAGCACCAAATTTTTGTGCGTACTCTAAAAGCCGGTTAGTAGCAAGCTATTAAATATATTCACTGAATTCCAGATTATCTAGCAACCCCTAAATTAAAACCGCAAATATACATCTACCTAATTTCCTGTTTGTTTTTCCCATTTAATTCCTACTGCACGAGCGGGGAATAATTGTTTCGTCGTGTTCACCCGTTAATCCAACGGTCGTAGTTTTGCGTCTACGCCTAAGGGAAGGAATAAATGAGCCCATTGTCCCAGCTCGAGCCCAACCTATTTAAAGAGAGACAATACCCATTGTCGTACAGTCAAATAATCCTAAATTTGTCAGGATTCGTCTTTCTTCGTTTTTAACTTTAGAAATGGATAGCGGTATGAACGATAGGATTGGGTAAATCAAAGTATTTATCTATGGTTTTACTGTCTATTTATGTTTTTCATATATTCTAAAGTATCAGGATTCAGCGACAGAACGAGATCAATAAGTTTTGGAATTTGAAATGGGTCTATGGAAGTTGAAAGTAATATATTTGGTAATATGAGTATAATATTACACCTTAGCATAACTAAATTCATCTTTGAACGTCACACTAACGAAACATTGAACTGCTTTCCATTCTCACCAGTTAATATCCTATAAACAATGAAAGACATATGAACTGTAAATTGTCTGAGATTGCAGTAACTGTAGAAACTTCCTCGTAAAGTCCATTTTATTACAACGCTAAAACTACGCCTCGTAAACTTGAAAAGATGTGCAAAGAAAACCTTGTAACCGAGTGTGTTAGTAAACTTGCGCATTATACTTCAAAAACATCAAGCAACGGGAAAATCAAACGACAAAGGAAAACTTCGCTTGTTTTGAATTGTAAATATTTGGAATTAGTTTCAGCGGAGAGAAAAGACACATCGGATATCCAGCAGCTAGATAGTTTCGTGCCCATCTTAAGGCCGAGTACGTTTTCATTTCTGAAAGTAGGCACAGATTGGACGTCAACTTGTCCCCTTTTTCCTTTCGTGACAGAGATAGTACACAAAGCACTCACATCTTTCGATGCAGACAACTTTTCTCATCCACCTGCTGGTTTCACTAGGTCGCATCATATAAAGCGCACTTTTTAATACAGGATACAGCTATTCGTACAATAGCAATTGCTTGTTGGTTGAGATTTTCTTTCAAATTGTTCCGTATTGTTCTTAGAATTTTAGAAGCTATTCAAATATGGCATTACGTAATTAGGCATTTAGGTTTTTGGTTGAAATGTGTTAGAGAAATATGAAGGTTTAGTCTGTGGCTCCAAATAGCGTGTGTTAAACATAATTAGCGCAGGATATTTATTTAAACAGGTCCATTAAACTCTGATAAGTAAATAAGGTTAAATTTGTGAATTCAAACAACCATTTATTTGACCCTTCGGAAGAAATCGTGCAAGTAAATGGAGTAACCGGAGTTTAAATATTTGAGTTGCGGCTCTAGCTTGAAGCGAAGATAATAAGATGATATTAAAGCTTGATGAGAGGCTGTGGTCTGTGATGCTCGTTTTGTGATATTTCCTGTTAAAATTGCTTTCTTGCCAAGTACCTACTTGAAATTGCGTTTCGTGGACATTCGGGTCGTTCGCTATAACTATGCTATGACTTAGCATTTTGTTTGGGCGATTAATATGTTTATGTTTGTCCTTAAATGAGATTGTAAGATTTGTCAAAACATCACAGTAAGAACTTAATTTAATGCCGCATATAGTGAGCTTTGCAAAGAGTGTGAACCTTTGGAATATATTTTCAATAACCATAGAAACAGTGAGACTAACCTGACCAAAAGAGATTATTGGCAGGCTCAAGATACATTTATTAATCACAGGGTCGTGAGTCGAATATTGGTGATATAGTTGAAACGCTGGATAGGGACTCGCCGGGAATTTGTAGATTTCAGCTCCTTGGTAGACGCAATCCAACTGGTCCACTTCTCCAGACGTCAACAAGTGATTATGCGGTAGCGCCAGGAGGATATTATTCCTCGGCGTGGAACCGATTCAGAGCTCCGTTAGCGCCAGGAGGATATTACTCCTCAGCGTGGAACCGATTCAGAGCTCCGTTAGCGCCAGGAGGATATTACTCCTCAGCGTGGAACCGATTCAGAGCTCCGTTAGCGCCAGGAGGATATTACTCCTCAGCGTGGAACCCTGGAAAGAGACCAGTGTGAATGATAGGAATACAAAAGCGCTACAGCGCCCAGCTATCAGGCGACGGCTCCCCACACGGAGACTTCCGACGAGGGCCCTGGGGTAATTAGGATCTAAGAGTGCCGCAGTCCAATAGACACTGTATAGAAAAGGGAAATACATAGAGAGTATAAAATACACGAGAATAAGAAAGACTAACTACGAACCAATGCTTACCCATGGATTGGGGATAGTAGGGAAGTTTCATAATTATCAACTACTGCACTTTACAGCAACTAAACATTCAGCTCCATTACAGTACTAAAGGGACTAGCCCATCGCCGCAACTAAAGGCGTGACTTAAAAATTATTGATGCAGAAGATACAACCTCACGTTTCAGAGCTCAAACAATGTCTGCCAAAAAAAAACAATCAGCTGCCAGACGAGATTCCAGACCCGAATTTTCGAATTTTTATAGTTTTAGTTTTTAACTGGCTAATCCGCCAGTAGCCAATATGGTCAAGGAGGTAGTACGTTAAATACCCGTCTTGTTTGGGTAGGATTTTACCTGATAAAATCCGCTAAGATACTAACTAAACTAAACTAACTTACCAAATTAACTACTAAAGATAAAATTCTCTAAAGCTCGCCATCTACAATGTCAGAGAAATATATAACTAACAGTCTAGCTCAACTACATACCAACATCACACATTCGTACCAACAATCAGACATCAGAATTCATACTAAGTTCATACTAGAGTTCACACTAACATCGTGTAAACACAGCCTTACACACAGGGTGCCATTATTATAGCCAAATGCACACCCAGACTAACTGTCAGAAGTTGAAAAATAAGCAAGATCCCTTGAACTAAAATAAGAACCTTAGTACATAAACGCCCCGATAGCTTAGCTACTATCGTAACGCAGAATAACACCATGAGGGGCAGCTCCCTCAAGTGTTCAAGACTTCCTGCACCGTTAGTGGGTACAGAAAATAATAATAGAGTAGAATATCTATTCTACAACAAAGAGTAAAAAAGTAGAGAATTATAGTTCAAGAGGCCATAAGCTAAAGTAACAGACATTGCAGAGTAACGTTACACAATAAAGAACTTTTACATAGCTGTAGATATAGATGGTTTTTAGAATACAAGGGTCAAAATACTTATTACATACATAAAGCAATCGTTAACTACTATTGAATAAGACAGAACGCTGTCGCAGCCTATCTTCAGACAGAAGGTGCTCTCAGACAGACACAGATCGCTCGGCACAAGTACAAGCGCTAAAGAGTTAGTATTTAGTTAAAAACTAACAAACAGACCGACCCTTAAAGATTAGAAATAGCAATGTTATTATTTAGAATAAAATAAATAGAATAACGCTCACAAGATCAACTAGTAAGTCTGACAATATAGAGTAGTTATGTAATAATTAAATAAAAGAAAAAAAAAATCAACCTAACTTTAAATCTTTTATGTGCCAAGAGCCCAAAAAATTACCGAAGATGGCTTCAAGTTCATAAACTAATGACGACTTCTTGTTAATTATCTTACATTTTAAAAACTTAGGAGCTAACTTCTTAGAGAACCGATTAGCCTTATCGCTGAGATAATAAGTTCTCTTCCAAACAAAATCGCCTACGTTGAACTCTGCATGCTTACGACGCAAGTTATACGGTCCACAATTCCTCTCGTAGGCCCGTAGTATACAAAATTGAACCTTGTCAAAGATTTTTCGTAGAGAACCAAGATTCTCTGCATACACATCTCTAGGGGCGAAAAGAACATCATCGTTATTATCAATTTCGACGTAATGAGTACCGCATGGAACAAGCTCTCGACCATAGACTAGGAATGACGGCGAATATCCAGTAACCTCGCTAACAGAACTGTTTAACGCGAACTGTATTTTACAAATATTAGTATCCCACGATCTGTGATCATCTTCGATGAAGGTCGAAACTGCAATCATAATCGTCTTATTATAACGCTCTACGCTATTCACCTGTGGAGTATACCTCGGCGTAAAACGAACTTTAGGTATATTATAATCGCTAAACAGTTTACGCAGAGTATTGCTACAAAATTGTTTTCCATTATCCATCAAAACGCAGCTCGGAACACCATGTACAAGAAACACCTGTTCTTCAACTATCCTAGTAATAATTTCTGCAGTAGCTCGACGAATCGGAAATAAAAGACAGTATTTGGAAAAGCAACACGTAATGACGAGGAGAAAAGTGTTTTGTTTTTTAGACGGTGGTAGTGGACCGACTAAATCCATACTAATCATCTGAAAAGGCCTAGAGCAATGTTTTGGACGACCCATAAGACCTAGTGGTGCATGCGTTGGATGTTTGTAAGCTTTACATGTATGACAGCTGGTGACAAAATTGGCAACATCGCTCAGCATTTTAGGCCAATAAAACTTTAGACAAAGACGTTTATATGTCTTGAAGATACCTAAATGTGCAGAAGTGGGTTCCGAATGATTGCTACCTATAACTTCTGAACGTAGCTCAGCGGGAACAACCTCTTTCCATTCGAACTCACGACTTAAGGGATTGAGACTTTTTACAAAGCGATATAGTTTATTGTTAGAAACTATATAGTTGGAATATGAAGTAGGAAAATTCTGACAACCGTTATAGATGTTTAGATACCACCCATCAGTAGTGCTTGGTGAAGAATTCGCACTCGTGATGGGAACAACGTCGTTGATCGCGCCGACAGGAATCGACCTAGATAGAGAATCAGGCACGACGTTATCAACACCACGACGGTGTTTAATTTCGAAGTTATAAGCAGAAAGTCTTACTCCCCAGCGAGCGAGACGACCTGTAGGGTTATTGAGATTTAGGAACCACTTCAAAGCAGAATGATCAGTATAGACAACAAATTTTTGACCGTTCTCTAGATAACAACGCCAGTGTTCGATCGCAGATAGAACAGCGAGAGCCTCACGCTCAGTCGCGCTATAATTACGTTCCTGGTTATTCAAAGACTTGCTCATGTAGGCTATCACCTTTTCTTCGCCATCAATGTTCTGGGTTAAAACAGCGCCTACACCCACATTACTAGCATCTGCATGGACTTCAAACGACTTAGTGTAGTCAGGACACGAAAGAATCGGCGTAGAGACCAAACAATCCTTCAATTTAGTAAACGCTTCGTTAGCTTCGTTCGACCAAAAGAACGCCGGTGCATTCTTGCCTTGTGAAGTCAGCTTACTCAGTGGAGTGGCTAAAGAGCTGAAATTAGGAATAAATCGACGATACCAAGATGCTGTTCTTAAAAAACGACGGACCTCCTTGCGGTTAGTAGGGGTAGGATAATTTACTATCGCCTCGACCTTCTCCGGACCTGCATGCAGGCCAGAATAATCCACAACGTAGCCAAGGTACTTCAATTTTTGCCTGAAAAATTGACATTTCTTGTAGTTTACCGTAAGGTTTGCCGACTTTAATTTTTCTAATACACGTAGCAATAGAGAGATGTGTTTCTCGAAGTTAGGAGAGACAATAATAATATCATCGATGAAGACAAAGACCATATGCTCAAATTCAGGGTCATAGAACAAAAAATCGACCAATCGCTGTTGCGTAGCTGGAGCGTTGGTTAAACCGAAGGCCATGGACTTAAATTGATAGGTTCCGCGCGAAGGAATATAGAAAGCCTGTAACGGGCCCAGGCTAAAGGTCGTAGCCGCCGCTAACAGTAGCTATGATCGTCTATTCTTTCTATCCCAAAATGAGAGGACCCGATTCAGCTGTAAGATTTGTAAGTAAGAATGATAAGTCTGAATTTCTCGTTCGTTGAGAAATTCGTCAGGCGTACAATAGTCGAACGAAGATTGGTTCAGGAATTTACAGTTTCAAGTTAGACAGAGAAAGCATATATGTCCGCGAGCCGGTAATTCGCATCAGTCAGCGGTGTATTGCGCCAAAACGATCGTTGTTATATTTTATGTGATGGCACCATCTGGTTTTTGTATATATGAGCGCCTTGGAACATCTTTTGTTTTAGTTTTAGTTTTAGTGATCGATCACAGTTATAGTATAGATATCCGTCGCAGTTTTACGACGTGAGTACTCAATGATATTTCATGTGCTCGCTAGTAGCGGCTTGTGGTGGTTCCAATTATATATTTGATTCACGGCAATAACGATCCGAAAAGACCGGTTTACACAATTGCGATTTGAGTTCCGAAATGGGTTCTGAACTAGCGGTTACCTCAAAAGGTCCGTAACGTTTTGAAACCTTCAACTCTGCGCAATTTGAGCTGGATGTTATCGAAACGCAAGCATTATTGTTTTAGGATATCTAACCCACACCATAGCGAAGTGCATAATTCGATAAATACCGAACTATGAATTCCACTAGCCGCAGCACGTCCTGGGCTGAGCCAAATCATATATACCGACTCAACTTACACATTAGATATCCAGCGAAATTTACATTTAATTTAAAAATGCAACTTGAATCCAATCTGACCCAAGGCAATGCAAAACACCTACCCGGACCTAAACAATGAACTTTAGACTGTAAATTGATCTCTTCGCGCGTCCCCGACAACACTCAAATGTCAAAATATCAACAGTACATGTTAACTGTGTTGACACCGGTTTAACTTTGTTCTGAATTTGTTATTTCCATCCGCGGAACCTCATCGATCAAACAGTCTCCCTATGCCCTAACAACCTAGGTTTAGCCGCAACTAAACTCCTGTCTAGCCTAGTCTAAAAACCTAGTGTTATACCACGTCCATTATCGACACCACTCGAAAATGGTTGAGTTTGATTTGAATGTGCTTGAATGTTTAACGACTGTGTGTGTGGGAATTTCAAAGCTCGCTAATCGAAAGGAATGAGGAGAGGATTAGCCCGCGAATATCCTAAGAGCCAATCCAGGAACCCTATGGTGAAGGAAAAAGGAATTTAGGGTCGCTCCAAGCCCAGACTCAGACTCAGATACATTGACTTAAAAGTTCTTTCCTAACGACCCAAGGATAGTTTTGGAATTAGGGGTAGGTTGATATAAAGGTTAGGAACCGAGGTAAATCTCGGCGCTTCAGACACTCACGAAAACCCACTGAAACTTCGCAATCACCAATTCGTATAGTTCTGACGCGTAACACGGCAGCCAAAACTGTTTAGAACTCGTGAGGGGACTGTCACAGTAGCTAGACGCTGAGACTGAATGAACTCCCCTCCCACGCTCTGGTATTTATATGCCCCACATGCGTCCTTTGCAAATACGCTCTGCCCAAGCGAAGCTTCTTATCACTAACTACACAGGGTCCAATTTCAACCATGCCATGCAGATCCGCCGTTCTACAAATTGTGTGTACGCATATTCACTATGATCAACCGTAGGTTATCACTCAAATCATTTGGTACTGCCGATACACAGAATCTGTTGATCGCTGACCAATAAAAGCTTGTTGCGATTAATTAAGCATTTCCCGACCGCTAGACGCGCGTGGCAAAGACCTCTAGAATGATATTCAAAATAGAGGTGTCAGACCCTCCATCTCATACCTCAATCGCAATTGTATATTTGCAATCAACATAATAGCTTTCTCCGTTCCATAATAACCTTTCATTATTTAGTTATTCATAATTTTATTCAACGCGCAGCCAAATCGGCTCTGATTTCTACACATCTCGCAGGAATGCGACAAAAAAAACTTGGCCTGAAAACTTCCACGAATCAACCCACGCGTCTTTTTTGCGAACTTTGCCAGTAAGCTATGCAAAACCCTCAAACGTTATCTGAACCGATTCTCGTATTCAAAACAGCGCGGCGTTGGGCTAGCCCTCTATCACGCAGAATGAAGTATCTAATGTACCGACTCTCGTGTACCATTACAAGCCGTCTTACACCTATCTTCTTCTTTAATCAAAATCTGCCAAAAACTTTTAGATAAATCAAGACTAGATAGATAGAGAGATACTTGGCGTCTCGAAGGTTATCCAGAATCTCAGAAATATAAGGTAGATTGTAAGCGTCTTTTCGGGTAACGGAATTCAGTTTTCTGCTGTCCAGACAGAATTTGAGTTCTCCGTTCTTTTTCGGGGTTAGTAAAACAGGAGAGGACCAGGGGCTTTCGCACTTTTCAACGACGTCTTCCTCCAGCATCTCGTCCAGCTGTTTGACCAACACATTCTGTTTCTCAGGAGACATTCTGTAATATCTTTGACGAATGGGGGCAGCATCCCCAGTGTCAATAGCGTGAGAAATCACGGAAGTTCGACCTAAACCGCACTTCTCATAGGAAATGTCTTGAAACTGTGACATAATGTTATCGGCAGTAATCCGTTGTGTATCGGACAAGTTTTCATAAGCATGGAGATGTTTCGATTCATGAAAAGCAACCTCAGCTAACCTAGCGTCAGATTCGCTAAAGAATAACACGGAACTTAAGTGTTTAGGAAATAAACCAAAACTACGCCAAAAATCCATACCGAGTATAAGGTTATTTTGAATTTGGGGAACCACATAAGCAGTAATTATGTGAAGTTGACTCTCAAATGTAATAGGAAGATAGATCACACCTATCGATGATAGTTTCTGACCACCTGCAGCTACAAAGTTCACCCTATCACAAACTTGCAGCTTCAAGCCGTTGTCTAGAAAACTTTTGTGCGCACCATTACCAAGAATAGTGACACAAGATCCAGAATCCAGTAATCCCGTGACAGTTTTATCAGCTACCTTTATATTTACATAAGGACGAGCGTATTCCGTGGTAGAAGAATGATCGCGGATTGAAGCGACATTATAGCATGAAAAAAACTTAGAAATAGTATCAAGCCAGCTCTTCCAGTCAGCGATGTTAAAATGAGATATCTTTTCACCCTTATTGTCACCACAATCCGAGCCACTTAGTTTTTTTGCTGATATCTAGAACGACAGTCCGGACAGTCAGGTGTACGAACACCTCCCTTACCACATTTAAAACAGATAGGAAAATGTGGTGCTCTACATTCACCCAATGAATGTTTATCAGTCCTACATCTAGGACAGTATGCATGACGTTGGTAGTTAGAGTCTACGGCTGAGACTGGATATTGCCTACTGTTGACAAAGTTCCTATTATTTTGGTAATTATTTTCGTAACCAACGTTGACGTTATTCGCAGGCCTATTATACGTCGCGTAACCTGATTTAGCGGTGGGCTGAGCTTTTTTAAAAGCTAAGTCTGGTGCTAACGTACTAGCAGTCGCACAGAGTGGCTCATGAAAATGCGAAACACGCGCTTTGAAAATCTCACTATTTCTACAAATAGTTATCAAGGATTCAATCTACTTGACAGCAGGCGATGCAGCTAACGATGTTGCATAGAATGGACGAATGTTGTGCAGCAGTATCTCCAGCTTATCATCCTCCGAGAGAGCCTTTGACAATCTCGAAAATATTCCTTCCATAATTGACACGTAAATAGTAATGTTTTCAGTAACAGCCTGTGTACGCGCCCTAATTTCATCTAATAGTCTATAATCATAGTCTGATACGCTAAAATCTCGTTTTAACGCCTCTACAATGTCAGACCACGAGCTAACAGAGTCCTTAATACGCCTGTACCAGTGCAGAGCATCATCAGTGAAAATCTCGTACGCTAAATTGACCAACATATCAGACGAGACACCTCTAGCAATCACATACTCATCAACTCTCTGAATAAAAGCACGCACGCACGTCTTGCCAGCGTATTTCAGCTTAGCTAGATCAGACGTGAGGCTTTTTTCACATTTCACTGTGATGTTAGGAATCGCAATGGCTTTCTCAGCAACAGTGTGAGATCTAGTTTGATGAGACAGTTTTTTTAAACTATCTGGAGAAATCGCAAGGTTGCTACGGCAGACTTGGAAGACGTCAGATTGAGCTTCCTCAGGACATATTCGATCCAACCTATGGGATACGTGATGCAGTATCGCCTCAGTTCTGTAATATAGACCGCGGTCATATTCTGAGTTCAGCGAGGTAATATTAGCAAGGGCTTTGAGTAAGCTCTCCTTGGCTCCCAGAAGATCTACTTCCGCGCTCAAATGCGATACCGAGATATCATCAGCTGGTAATTTTTCTGCCAGGGGAACTATTTGTTTCCTGAGGTCCAGAACAGTACCCGGTGTACCTCCTCGAAGCTCAACCTCATACTCCAATTCAGCCTTATTTAGCGACAGATATTTTATAGGAAACGTCATGTTTACTACCTATCTAGTAAACTGTACAAATTTACATGAAAGTAAGCAGAGTACACGACTAACGCCCGGTTTCTGGTACAAAATCAAGCCATTGATCTACCGTTTTGACAGCTGAAATTGATAAAGGACTGTCAACAACAGATTAAATGTACGAGAAATCGGCCGTTAAACACTAACCTTATTTATTATTTAATAGTCCGAAAAGTTTCCCTACTAAAATCTTCACAATTTATTAATTTATTTTTCGTACTGAGAATTTGGAGGAAAATATTTATCAACTATTATAATATGACAACGGCCGTCAGACTGCGACCATAAATAATGTAGAAATGAGGTAGGTACCCAGATAAACGATCAAATATACTCCTGTCAGACAAAAATAAACACAACAAAATATACAAGCTACGAAAGAAATCTAGCGTTCTACGGCGCTCTTATGGCCTAACTACTCTGACCAGACATAAAACTCTATCACCAATATTCCCTTAATCCGGGCGCCATTGTAACAGTGGACTCTAACCTGACCAAAAGAGATTGTTGGCAGGCTCAAGATACATTTATTAATCACAGGGTCGTGAGTCGAATATTGGTGATATAGTTGAAACGCTGGATAGGGACTCGCCGGGAATTTGTAGATTTCAGCTCCTTGGTAAACTCAATCCGACTGGTCCACTTCTCCAGACGTCAACAAGTGATTATGCGGTTAGCGCCAGGAGGATATTATTCCTCGGCGTGGAACCCCATGGATTGGGGATAGTAGGGAAGTTTCATAATTATCAACTACTGCACTTTACAGCAACTAAACATTCAGCTCCATTACAGTACTAAAGGGACTAGCCCATCGCCGCAACTAAAGGCGTGACTTAAAAATTATTGATGCAGAAGATACAACCTCACGTTTCAGAGCTCAAACAATGTCTGCCAAAAAAAAACAATCAGCTGCCAGACGAGATTCCAGACCCGAATTTTCGAATTTTTATAGTTTTAGTTTTTAACTGGCTAATCCGCCAGTAGCCAATATGGTCAAGGAGGTAGTACGTTACACCATCAATCCACATTCATCAGTCTTCTCTATGCCATGCAGTGAAAGAAACACATTTATCGATAAGACGTATAGACGTTGTATTATAGAAGGTGACATAAGCACATTGAAGAAGAGATAATTCAGTGCGCTCATCTTATATTATGTCACAAGTCGCAGCGGTTGCGGGGCCTGCGGGGAGGGCGCGTGCCGCGGCATAATCCGTTCAAGCGGCAACGCCGAGGAGAGCGTCTTTAGACACTCGACTCAACGTGAGATCTACGTGACCACGCAGACAGCTCATCTAATCTCAGTCAACTAAGATGGACCCACCACTTCCCCGCAGATACGTCAATGTGGGTAACAACCACATATTTTACACTGCGATGTCGTCCCACTTTCCCCTACCCCTTTAAATAATTCGTTGAAAAGGAAGTGTTTGTCTGATACACAAGTCACGCGCTGAATACACTACTTTTGGACTCGGGAAGTTTTTCTTAACAACCCTTCTATCGATCTCACCGTCACACTAGCGACACAAAGCGAGTAACGAATGGTGTCGAAGTATCGATGCGTACTGTTTTCCATTAAAACTTTGCTAGTAAATCAAAAATACTTCATAACTTGTAAATCAAAAATACTTCATAACTTGTTTTATACATAATGTTCTGATTTTGCTATGTATATTATCGTGAGAGTTTGAAGCTTGTATTGTCTCCATCCCCGCATGTAATAAAAGGATATATTTTCGGTATACCTATAAATAAAACTTTTATGGCATCGTTGAGCGTGGCTTGTGGGTGATATTAACATCACTATCTGTTTAAGGTTTATGAAGGCGGTCGGGATGTGAGTAAGATAATGCCACGATGCCGTGGCTTTGTCCGATGTCATCAAGGAGTGGACGCTCAGTCGCTCACTCAACCCTCGACTTATTGCAAAATCAGCCCTTTGGGTATAAATGACATACCATCCAAATCTATACTTAGTGAGCCTAACGATGTTTGTCTTGATAACTAAGTTTCTACCACAATTCAACTGTCAGTGAAAGTAAGCGACGAGACGGCCTTCCAAGTTTATGGGTAAACTTATTTGAATAGTCGATATCTTCCCCTACAGGTAGGTAGGTCCAGATAAAGAGGGGTCAATTGACCCACGGAATTAAAATAATATATTACGATACTTTGGTTATTTTGATAACCCTCTGATTGAAATCCAATCCAGATCATTTATTCATAACAAAGGTAGACTCTTTCTCAGAAGTTCTTCTCTGCAATTCAAAAAGCTTTGAGCAATCACCGCTGAGGATCCAACGAACGAGTTAAATTTCAACTTGAAAGAAAAAATAATATCTATGTGGAACGGAATGTGAAATATTTGCATTGAAACTTGAGGTGAGAGAGAGCCTCATCAGTATTTACTCTATCTCTATCTCTAAAGGGGGCATTGTGCGGCGCTCACCTGTGATTGACATCCTCCGATTTCTTTATGAGTTTTCTGATTGAACTAGAATAAATTATCCAAGCTTGGATTACGTAACGTCGACCAAAAAAACAAGTTGAAATTTTTAACAGATAAGACATTCTGTTAGATATTTTGATATTGATATGGCAATTTTGTTATGTCCCCCTTTAGCGTTATTTAATGCTACGAATTTCGTAGCAACTGGTTGCTATGAAATCCTTCAGGTAGCGGCGCTGGTTCACTCTTGCATTGCATTGTATGAAATGGCATAATATTGTTTGACACTCCTTATAACCGAATTTTTGCAAACCCTCAACGTATCATTAACGCCTTCGTCAGGACACCCTCACCTCAGTAAAATAGATTTCATTTTAACATGCAATTTTCACGGCATAAGGTTGAAATTCGTGATGCATTTTTCAGGGTCTATGAACGCTTTCGCTAGGTAAGTGAAATCATAAACATAGGAAGCATAACAGTAGTTTTTGTGACTGATACATAATGGAGGGCATTAAAACTGGACAGTGGGTTCATGAAACGAGCCGAAGGCGAGTTACATAATAATATCACTCGAGAGTTTTAATGCCTAATTATATACAGTTACATACACTAGTTTATCTACCCGCAAATCATAAGTCGCACACACATCGAGTTCAGGAACCGCAAGTTCGACCGGCATTGTGGCATTGATCATTGCTCTGCACTTATTTAGCTTGTTCAGTAGTACCAACTTTACAGAAAAACTAGGGGCGGCACGCAGTCGAGCGGTGGCGTTCGAAATTTGAATGTCATAATATGTCGAAATATTCAAACATTATGGTCATAATGTATATATTAAGACAAGAAATGAGTTTTTACGAAGTAGTATATAATGATGCTGGTCGAAACGTGCGGTTTTTGGACGCAGTAAGAGGGTTTACGATACGTGTGTAGATAAACATATTAAATACTACAATTTGTATAGCGTAAACATAAAAAGATATAACAATAATTACAACATAACAAACAAATAATTAGAGAAAGACATAAAAAGGAAACTCCTAAAAAATATTGTTAAATTCGGAACAAAAAAGTTTCGATTTTCGATAAAAAACGTGGGTGTGGCTTTGCACCAAGAGATCCGCTCCTCGCTCCGCTCCGCTTCGCTCGGCTCCAGGTTGTACAAAAGTTTTGACCTCACACAACCTAACTTTAGTATTCGGACAGAAAGTGACCAACCAACCAAGTATACCGACTTGTTGTACCTATACCAACCTGTAGATGTATTCCTAATATAATTTCCAGAGCTGCCGATGACAATAAGCCTTACCGTCAGACTAACCGAGCCCGTATGATTAACACTTCAACCGCTACTAAGCCCACTGAAAAATATATTTGGATATTAGGCCTGTTCCCTGAAACAATGTTCAGCTAAAGAGACAGCTCAGAAATTCGATCACTTCAACTCTCACCTAGAAATTCCAAAATTCGTTGTTAGTGACCAAGGTTGAAAGGAAACTTATTTGCTGAGGTTTTCAAACAATTAGAGAAACTGTGCGTTGTTCAACTCATCTACGCTTCTCTTTATCACCCGCAAACGTGTGACGCTTTCGAACAACGACATTCAACTCTAAAAAAATATCTCAGATCCTACGTTCACGAATATAATCACACCTGGGACCTTTATGTAAACACAGCAATGTTTACATACAATTCTAATGTACTTAAACATACAACTACAGGGTTATCCCCACTTAGACTTCTCTTTGGTTATAAGAATTATCTTCCAAATTGTATCGAATCCTTAGAAAATAATTTCTACCATGCTCTAAAAGATAGGTTATCCACTCGTCTGTGGGTAGATCAAAAAAAGCCCCGTGATGTTGAACCTTATTGCTTGGTTATAAAGTTCAAAATCTATGAAACACAGATGAGTGGGTATACTGCAGCAGACAAACAGCGCTTCAAAATATTGCAAGGTCAAAAAAGGTCACTTTACTACGATAACCTTTATAATCAAAAGTAGTTGATAGGGTCTATGTCAGAGGCCATCATAAACAAAATAAAGCTCTGACTCTCCAGCCAGAAAAAGCTATTTTCACACTCTTATTAAATAGGAAGCATGTAATAGTACTAACAGACGATCGGATTTGGTCCGGTCCGGGTCACCGGACTGTGCGGTACGCTCTGCGCAACAACGGTCTGTTGACCATCGGACAACTTATCGATCGGACTGTCCAGTTCTAGAAGACGGCCATCCGACATGCCTCCGATTAAAAAAGAAGGTCAAGTGCGAGTCTAACTCGCGCACGAAGGGTTCCGTACCACCGTACAATGGTAGGGATGGTGTGGAGTGAATAGTTTGGATTTTACTTACGGCTACTTTCATTCTCCATGTACTTAACCAGGTGCATTCATAAGTTTGTATGTGGTATTGAAATGATTTTTGTGTGGGAGCCCCGTTAAGTATTTAATTTATTCTGTTTTTTAGTACTTGTTGTTAAAGCGCCATCAGAAATACATCATCTATGAAAATTTCATCTGTCTTACTATCACGGTTCATGAAATACAGCCTGGTTACAGACGAACGGACAGACGGACAGCGGAGGCTTAGTAATAGGGACCGTTTAGCATCCTTTGGGTACGGAACCATCTGATATCGCGTTAGTTGTGGCTGCCACCGCTAGCATATCACCGCTACTAATAAAAAGGAAAAAAGAAAAGAATTGGCAAAATTCTACTTTGAAAACAGACAAGAGTACAGCCATATGAGACTTACTAAATAATTCGATTATAAAGACTTTAAAATGTACCTTCGAATAACACTTGATTGCAGGCGTCTTTGATGTTATATAGGTTGTGACCCGTATCCGATAAACACGGGAATTTTTTATATAATTCTAAAACTTGTACAGTTAATCTCTTTTCCGTAATATTTACGGCTTCAGAGTCGGACTCCATTATGAGAGACGACGATACGTGTTGCGCGCTCGGAGGTGGATTTATGACTAAACCACCGAACGGTACGGTGCGTCGTCCACACGACCAGACTTGGTCCGGAGCGCACCAAGTTCGATGTGCAAACCACCGGAAAACCGATATGAACAAAATGAATATGATTCAATAAAGAAATACATGGACAGTCAGAACAAAGAAATTAAGATCCTGCGGAACGGCAATAATAACCTAAAATAATCTATGAAGGTGCTGCAGGCAAGAGTTGAGTTCCTGGAAGAAGATGGCTTAAAGAGTGACCAGTGGTCGAGGATACAAAATGCTGAGCTAGTTGGTATTCCAGAGTGTGACAACGAGTCCTTACCTGAAGTTATCATGAAGCTTGCTAAGTACGTCGGATCCCCGCTGCAGCCGAGCGACGTGGAGTTTGTTCATCGTGTCCAAACCAAGCGTCAAGTTAAAGGAAAACCCCGTAACATCGTTGCTCATCTCCGTGAACGGTCGACCAAGGACTACCTGGTGAACGCGGCTCGCAAATTTTGTGGGATTACTACTAAGCACCTAGGACTAGATGGCGAACCCTCGAAAATTCATCTAATTAACACCTGCCGATCGCAAAAAAGAATCTACTTAGCAAAACTAGAAACTTGCAAGCGAGAAAGGATATACCTTTGTCTGAACAAAAACTGTCGCATATATATCCGCCACAGCGAAAACAAGCCATACATCCAACATACATACATCCAAGTTACAAGGGAACCCGACCTAGAAAATATTATTTAATTAAGATGTTCCATAATTTCATACTACCTGTATATACCTCTGTAGTTTACTTTACGTTTTGCTTTTGTTTGTGTACACACATTCATGCCTCAGTCACTCTCACTCATACACATACACTTACAATGAAAATTATACTCCCTCTCAAACATACCACTCACAAATTTGGAATTAAACCATTTATTACCAACACAATCGATGCTAGAACACGACTTATAGACTGCATCTTTGTAATCGTGCAAGCGCAACCTATACTATGTGCGCTACCAAAGTGCGTGCTACCACAATCACATTACTCGCATCTCGCACTCGTTACAAGCCCGTAAAGTGGGCTCAATATGAATAATGAATATTATCAAAAATGGCTTCTTATAATTTGCGTATTTACTACCAAAATTTTCGTGGCCTTAACACGAAAACCTTAGAATTTTAAAGCGTTGTTACTTAAACTTATAGCGTATTCTTATAACAGAGACATGGATGCAGGACGGTGTACTCGATTCGTAGTTGACTTATAACAGATATAGCGTTTTTAGATGTGATCGCGAATCTAGGGCTAGATGTATTTTCATGCTATGCGCCGCGCACCTCAACGCTCGCTTACATACTGACTGGCAGTGCGACGATCACTACGTTGAATGTATGTTGGTAATTGTCGACGGCCGCATCTTTGGCTCACAGCGTGATCTTCATATTGGGCTGGTTAACATACCACCAGATTAACAGAAACATAAAAAACATGCTCAACGTATAATTGGGTTTTACAATGTGGATGACTAAATTTATTACTGCGTACCCTGACGACTACCACTTATTAGCAGGTGACATTAATCTTAGTATGATTCAGTGGGAAACCGGTGAGCCACTACATATGAGGCGTGGAACTGTTGAGCTACAAAACTCGGCACTGGAATTTATACATTACACAAATCTACTAGGTCTGCGTCAATACAAATACTTCACTATACTTACGGTAATATCATTGACCTTATTTTCTCCAACTTTACTTTAGTGGTTACTAAGTGTAAGGCATTATTTTCTTTTGTTATATTTAATAATTTTTTAGGTATTTTCCCTCTGGTTAAAGAGGATTTAGCTCACACAACCTTGAGTGGTAACGCGAATGACATCACCGTACCTCCACTGTCCAAGGTTACCCGGCGCAAGTACTTATTCAGGAAAGCCGATTACACAAACATATAAATACACTCCAGAGTAAACTCACTGATCCTCAATCATGAAACTGTAGATTTTGCAGTCTCAATCTTATATGACAAATTAGATAGCGTGATTGAGGAGAATGTGCCCACAGTCATCACTAACACGTCCAACCGTTATAGTACAGGCGAGCACTCATCTGCGTCATTAAGGAAAAAAGCAAACACTCTCACTGGAAACGAAACAAAACTCCTACCGTCTTACCACAAAAAACTTTAACCATTGTTTAACGCATGGTTATAAAAATCGTTACCACAAAACTGCTTTTAGCGTTGTAGCAGGGATAGGCATGGCTTATATTATGTGATCAATTTAGACAACCGAGGAAGGTTGTTTAGTGAGTGTCTTGTTTGTCAAGATGGCGGAATTATTGACCAGCTGTTCTGCTGTGTTGGTTTTGTATACGAAAAAGCGGTTTTTACTCCATTAAAGTCCAAGTTTTATCGTGAGGAAACCTTCATATCTCCATAGGACATCATGGGGAAACATCCTTAGTGGCCGCGATGGGCTATCCCCCTGTCATGAAAAATGGACTTAATTATCTAAAAGTGGGCACAACTGTGCCTCTGGCACACCGTATCGAAAATGCATAAAGCTACATATCATCCAATGATGAAATTTATGGTAGGCTACTGGGAGACAGTCGTCGCGCCACACGTTACGAGCGGTGGCAGTAATTCCTGCTAACGTCGCCCAGCGCTCTTAATTTGTTGCGCGACTTATACCATGAGGTGAAATTTGTACATCTGCTACCGGTGTGCCCATCCACCATACTAGCCGCAAGCCACAGCAATCTTGGGAGAAGTTTCATCTGTCTGAGATCTACTCAACCATCCAGGGTGGTCGCTCAAGCTGGAGTTGGTGCAGGAGTTAAGCCAGTTTGTGAAGGAGATAAGCTGGCTTTTCACTATGGGATGTGATGAATTATGTATTAAGATGCAGGCAGATACACGAAGACAGTGGAGCTGGTGCCAGTGAGACTGGTAGCCAGTACTGGCCTCAGCTAGACGGTTCTCTATTCACTCCAGCACTCGCAGACGGCACTGGATTGGTTTGAGTTTATAAGGCCAATACAAGGTTTTTACAAGGCCAACACCAAGCCAGCCAGAACTGGCCTCGGGTAAACCCAGCTTAACATCTCAAGTTGTGAAATAAATATTGCTTGCCAGTCTTTCTAGTGCCCGTTCAGCAATATTTATTTTACATCTTGAGATGTAATTTATACTTATATACTTATATTAGATTACATCTCATAGTGAAAAGCTGGCTTTATTCATTAAGGACCCCTGGAATGAAACGAAATAAAGCGAAGCAGTAATAACACCACATTTCGATATCAACATTTTTAATTTGTTTATTAACAATTTCATTAATATCGCCAATTCCAAGAATTGAAAGATTTTCTATCTCCATTATTAATGTTTCTATCTGAGGGATTAATGTTTACACCACAATTCATGTTCATCTTCTATCACATCTGTGGGTTTTTATTTCCATATTTGATTCAAGTATGTTTGGCGGCTTTGCTGGTGCTGAAAAGACAAGATTTCAATTAAATTATACCAAAATGCTAAGGTAGAGGTGGACGAAACACTTGGTTAATTAGTGTTGTTTTGTTGATCGTCATCACTACCCAGGGTAAGTGCAGGGCGGGCAGTAAGGTCCAAGAATTTCCTTTCCCGAGCAAGCGATAAATAATAATATCCCGAACCAAAACAAACAAATTGTCTGACAAACTTTCAGTGACAGTTCCGTGTGTCGTTCCTGTTGTATTTGACTTTATTTAATGAAGTGACATTAAGACATCATGTGGAATACAATATGTAGTAAAAGAAATATAAATTCAAAATTTTGATTAGCCAGTATTACAACATACTCCCCCGTAATCAAAATAAGATTATAAACATAAACCTATTCCTTTTACACAATTCTGATGCTTAATGCGAGCTAAAGGCTTAGTGAGCACATCAGCCCACATCTCCAAAGTAGGAGTATATACAACACTAATAACATTGTTGGTTAATAAATCGCGTATAAAATGAAATCTTGTGTCTATGTGCTTGGTTCTGTTGTGGTGGACCGGATTCAGTGCCAATTTTTGGGCAGACTGCGAATCATTACAAATAGTGACAACAGTTGACTCACCTGTTAATTCAAACATCAACCGCTTTAGAAACACAGCATCCTTAGCCGCACTCGCCAAGCTCATATATTCGCTCTCACTGGAAGATAAGGCAGTGGTAGTTTGCTTTTTACTTTCCCACGAAATTGCTCCACCAGCCAGGGAGAAGTAAAATCCAGTGTATGAGCGACGATCAATAGGACAGTTGGCCCAATCTGCGTCCGCATAACCACATAAACGTCCTCCGCCTTTCCTGTAAGTAATGCCCAAATCGATAGTTCCTTTTAAATACTGTAATACGCGCTTCGCTGCAATCCAATGACTTTTATCATATTTAGTGTTAAACTGGCTCAAATATGATACAGCAAAAGCGATATCAGGTCGCGTATTAACGGCGAGAAACATCAGGCAGCCGATTAACTTCTGATATGGGTATAATGAAGAATCATCATTACCTTTTTCACACGGCAACAACCTTTTAGTTTCCAGTGGCGTAGTCACAGCCTTACAATCGGACATTTGAAACTTTTCGAGCAAATCACGAATATAAGTTTCCTGCGACATTTTAATCACATTAGGTTTCCAATTAATATTTAAACCTAAATAATAGTTCAACGGGCCGATGACTTTCAGGCTAAAATAATTCTGTAAGTCAGATATGACAGTGTCAAGCGTTTTATTTTCCTTGTAAAATATGACAATGTCATCAACATGGAAGGCGAGTATTATTAACTCGGTACCAAACTTCTTAGTGTAAATACACGCTTCGGAAGGAGTTTGGTTAAAACCTATGCAGTGCAAAATTTCCGTTAACTTTTTATACCATGCCCTTGAAGCTTGCTTGAGGCCATAAAGCGAACGCTTTAGTAAGCATACTTTGTCTTCTTGGCCAGGTTTAGCAAATCCTTCTGGCTGACTCATGTAAACTTCTTCCTCCAAATTTCCATTTAAAAATGCTGTGTCCACATCTAAATGATGCATTTTCATTCCTGTTTCTGCAGCCAACGCAAACAGCATGCGCAGAGAAGAGTTCCGGACGACTGGAGAGAAAGTTTCCGAGTAATCAATGCCATACAATTGATTAAATCCTTTTGCGACAAGTCGCGCCTTATATTTCATAACGTCACCATGCGCATTTTTCTTCAATTTATATACCCATTTGCAAGGTATGACCTTTTTATCTGGTCTATTAACGAGAACCCAAGTTTTCTTCTCTAGCAGCGACTGATATTCATCTTGCATAGCTTGATACCACTTATCTCCATCTTCTGCATTCATAGCCTGTGAATATCTTATAGGTTCATCCATATGCTGAGGGGATGAAGTCTGCATGCTTACACAATTGGCAGAAGAATTAGGTTTTCTTGGTCTCAAATTGTAACTTGATTCTGCAACCTCAATATCAGAATTTATTTCTTCTGATGAATGTGAAATAGCAGGTTGAACTGACTCATCTTCAGTCACAGTATTATGCAATTGCTCTGCATTATTAGTACCCGTCTCGATCTGTTCCGATATGGGTGCAATATCAGGTTGAACCTGCGTTTGAACTACTGAACGTTTTGAACTACTCGACGAGTTCTCTTGTGAACTTAACAGGAGAGGTATAAATGCTGGTTCAGGTAAATTATCACCAGACTTACATGTGTTACCTTTACCTTTCAAATTTTGAAAATTACTTTCAAAGAAGGTAATATCTCTGCTTTTCACAAATCTTCTTGGATACGTAGCGTCCCTAAAGTAATAACTTCTCGGATCTTCTGAATATCCGACGAAAATGTGTTCAGATGCTTTTATGTCCAATTTCTTCCGATTACAGTCGGGGACGAGGATCAAAGCTCTACATCCAAAAACACGTAGATGCGATAAATTCGGTATCTTACCATACCATTTCTCGTACGCTGTCTTGCCTTCAAGAGCACGATGAGGAGATCTGTTCTTGAGATATACAGCCATTTCTGCTGCATCTTGCCAATAGGCTGGAGACAGAAAACTGCCAGACAGCATTGACCTCACTTTCTCCATAATTGACCTATTGGTCCGTTCAGCGACACCGTTCTGATTTGGACTATAGGGAACCGTAGTTTGGTGTTGAATGCCTTCACTTTGTAAATACCTCGAAAGTTCAGCATTAACGTACTCCTTCCCGTTGTCGCTCTTCAGTGTCTTAATCTTGGCTCCCGTTTCCCGTTCTACTGAGGACTGGAAAACACAAAACTTATTCTTTACTTCAGCTTTTGAAGAAATAAAGAAAACAAAAGTCATACGAGAAAAATCATCTATAAAGAATAAAAGATATCTATTGCCTTGAAATGACGTTTCAGGCAGGGGACCACAAACATCTGAATGAATAAGATCCAGAACTGAAGTTGATCTCTTATGCGAAACTTTCTTAAAGGGTTTCCTATTCTGTTTACCTTCAATGCATGGGATGCATGGTTCCTTATCGACATCTGAGTAGTCGACGCCTACCGCGTGTCCTTTCTTTAGTTGATCCATTCCAATGCGGCATAAGTGACCTAATCGTCGATGCCAAAGCTTGAAGCTAGAAACATCGGAGTGTGTCTCAAAAGCGGATAATTGACGCGTGTTTGGGTCAACTGTACAGTCTAATGAATACAGTCCACCACAATTAGAACCATGTAAAAGTACATCACCTTTACAAGAAAAAGCATCAGAATCATAAAAGTTACAACCAGTTTTATCAAAAACTACACTAAAACCTTTATCTACTGCCTTCTTCACTGAAATAAGATTAGAATTCAAGTTCGGTACGTGAACAACATCGGTAATTTTCTTAACATCAGTATTGTGACCGCAACTGGTAATAGAGATATCTCCAACACCTTGGCTCGGCAATAAATCACCATTGGCAATGGTCACAGTCCCTGTATGTGAACCTCTCACGTTTTCCATCCAATCAGCTCGTGACGTCATATGAGCCGACGCACCAGAATCAATATAAAACTTATCACGCTCTAGTCTGTCGTTGACATTTAATGCGCATAAAGAATTCTTGTGATTCACCGGTTTCTTCTTCTTGTCCTTCTTATATGGACAATCTGGACGCTTATGTCCTGGCTCCATGCACTCATAACAAACGACAGGTTTCTTAGGTTTGGATGTGGAAGGTCTAGTGTGGTTCATTCGGGTACGAAGAGCAGTATCAGGGTTATCTAAAGCTGGCTTATTAAGTTCATTCAATAGTTTGGTCTTAATCAAATCCACAGTAATGTCTATGTTGGAGTTTTCCAAAGCCATTACTAAAGGTGCATACTGAGGACTCAAACCTCCTAGAAGAATTGCAGCTATTGAAGCATCTTCCATAATCTTGCCTATATCGGCTAAATCTTGCACAGTTGACATGACAGCGTCTAAATACGTCTCTATGTTGGAGTCAAAATCATCAAGGCAGTACCTGTACAGTTTCCGTTCGAGGCTTATACGTCGTCCTAAGCCTTTGTCCTCGTAAGCGGACGAAAGAGTAACCCAAGCCTCCTTGGCTGTCTTGCAGGACCTTACATGGGTGATCGCCATACCATCTACCGTAAGACATATTTTTGATAACGCCTTTTGATCGTTACGCAATTTCTTTTCAGCAGATATATCGTTACCTTCAGGATATCCGATGATGGTCTCCCATAGTTCTTCATGCATGAGGTACATACGGATTTTGAATTTCCATACGGAATAACCGTCTCTATTAACAAGCGGTTTTATACCAGAAATAGTATTATTTGACATGTTTACATACGCTCAGCTGTTCGATGTCACAACAAAAAATATCTCATGAAAATAAATATGTTCGTGAACTATTAAAAAATTTCACGGATTTTCACAAATCATACACGTACACATTGGAAAAACTTGCCTATTCACTTTTTACTAAATAAAATGCAGTTTTATTAGTGTATACTCAGTTAAATAGAGATCTCGTGCTGATAACGTATGTTGTATTTGACTTTATTTAATGAAGTGACATTAAGACATCATGTGGAATACAATATGTAGTAAAAGAAATATAAATTCAAAATTTTGATTAGCCAGTATTACAACAGTTCCGTTCCGTTTCGCTGCTTATTTTTTAGTCGTGTTTGATAAAAGTACTAACGGTTAACGGTTAACTAATAAAAGTTAACGGTTTTTCTACACAAAAATAAGGATATACCACTACTTTACCTAACCATGTTCTATTACTAAGTTAGGAATTACATTAAGCATAAAATGTTCCATCAAATTATGTATTCATTCTTATGTTATTCGCGTAAAATGAAACTATGAACGTTTTTTTAAATATTTTTTCATATTGTGTTGTACGGCCCTGGAAATTCAGTCCTTTGAGGCTAGTTGATAATTTGGGTTAATTAGGAATTCTTATAACATTCTTAATTTTTTAGTACACCTAATGTTAATTAATTCGGCCTTTTGCTGAATCTATTAGGAAGGACAATTCAATATGGGCCCTTTCCTACCCTTGACTATATTTATATATAGATAATTTGATAAACGAATCATCTACGAAGACATATATTGACTACGCGAATGTCTACGATAGCACTGGGTCGTAGCCTACGCCGTAGCTTAAGTCGTAAACGATGCCGTCGTTACAGTAAGTAACGAGTTACGATATAGCTATGTGCATATATTTATATAACATAGTATTTAAATATATGTTCATAATACAGTACTATTAACGTAACAGTACCTGTTATCCATAACAGGCTGAGTAGCAAGATAGGTTGATTGAATATATGTATGATATGTATCCTATGTAAGAACAAAATTTAGTTATAGGTATTCCTATATATAATGTACATAATAGAATGCTCGACAATTATATGTATTTCTAAAGAAAATTATTTTTACGGTATTCCCCATTTTTGATGCACAAAGACAAATTACAAGTCAGCAACAATCGACGCAAGTTACTACTAAATTAATGGGTGAATATTCCAACAAGAATTCTAACCAGCTTAAGATGTGTCCAATTTTCAACGCAACCACATTTGCACATTAATGATTTACTGATATTCAAAATTGTTAAATACTAGTGGCCCTGTGGGCAGTAGACCTCGCTAACCAATTTATAGGTAGGTATTTTAGATTCAATCATAATCAAGTAGTAAAGTAGCCGCACCAATAACCTTGTTAACTACATTTAGCGATTTAAAATACAATCTATTGACTTTTCACTCACTCTCATGGTCTGTAAAGATCCTCTTTACTAATACGTCTCCTACTTTGAGGAGTCCAGTTGGTATGTTTTGAAAATATTTCTTCGATTTTTAGAAAACAGGCGGCCGAAAGATGCACCAGTAATAAAATGATTTCAATATTCTAAATCTGTATTATACTCGTGCAACATTGTGATATCTTGGATTTCAGACTAACGGACATGATAATACTACTATAATTGACCGAGCGAGCGAAGCGAGCGAAGGGCTCCATTTCGACAAGATAGGAGGCCGATTTTTCTTTCGTCTGTCTCTACTCTCTATGTATCTATGTGTGTCTGTCAGCTCCGGTCTAGAGGCAACAGTTTTCAAGTGATCCACACAAAACGTGGAAGACGTGTTCCTTGAATTTAAATATTTTTTAGTCGAGAGATTTCCTTGATTTTCCCCTTGGGGGAGTTACGACGTTATTAATTTTTTGTATGGTATTTTTTTTTTCTGAAACCATCAAAAAGGGTATCAAATTAAAGGGCTTCTTGAGCCGGTTCTAAAAATATACTACACCATTACGTTTCGGCCGACTGTTTTCCAAAAATACAAGAAATATTTTCAAAACATACCTAGTTTGGACTCCTCGAAGTAAGAGACGGATTAGTAAAAAGGATCTATACAGACCATGAGAGTGAGTGAAATAGACTATAACCAATTTCGTGACATCTAAATTGCTCTTTAAGAACTAAGTTTTAAAAGTGCTCAAGCTGGTTTTTTGTAGGCTTAATCTACGTGTGTTTGTGTACAACACCAAATATATAACATGGCCCCGGACATCCCGGTTCTCCGGAAAACGAAGCTGAACTAAAGAACTTTTGGCGATATAACCCACTACACTGATAATGTTGAATTTACTCTATAATTATTAATAAATGAAGCATTATTACTTCTTTTTTCTAGTCGTTTGCTCATGGCTGAGTATTGACATATTAATAGAAATAGACAGAATGTATTAATAATATTCATTACATCTGATCATGACTGTCATAGTTGTTGGTACGGGGCTCGACCAAGGATCTTTATTTTATTCTGTCCTAGGCGCGTGTATTTTCTCGTGTCAAGCTGCAGGTATTTTTGCGTGTGACTATACCATCGGGCAGATGGTGTTCCCCTGTTCTTGCACCTACTATTTTTCTTTCACTAACATACAAGTTCCATATACGTGCTATAAAGGAATTCCAGCATTCGAATGCCCAGGATTCAGTACCATATAGATATATGGACCATTATTACAAAAGGGAAATATTAAGCTGCACATCAAAAATACTGATTTGAACAGCAAATATTAGGGCAAAATGCTGCGGAAGCTAAGGCAAAGCGAAGCTCCCTTTATCCTACGTGTTAGGTTGAACATGCAAGAACAACAAAAAATACTTAAAACATAAACTTGAGTATACATAAAATATTTAAAACATAGTATTTTTGCTAATCTTTTTTTTCTGTGCTAATCATTATTTTTGATGTGCAATTAATACAATACACATATACATGCCATTACAAAATATTTTTTTCTTCTTCATATATTTCTGACACTTCGCCTGCTTCCTGCGATAACAACTCCCAGCCCCGAGGAGTTGTCTGTCAATTCCCAGGCTTACATACACGTTGCGTACGGCTCCGATGTGGCTTTGTAGGGAGGAATCCACTGAGTATGGTAACGTACTGAAGACCTTATTAGAGTCGATTATTAATATCTAAATGACCTCCACTCAGTGGAGCCAAGCAGCTTTGCCCATCAGGCATTCGACAGTTGCGCGACACCGAGCTGCCTGGGGTGCAAGACTTTGTCACTCTTATTTTAAATATCCATGGTCAACATATCATTACAAACATGTCATTTAAACGTAAACATACCTTCAACAATAAATCCTTAGCAAACACTATTGGTTTTTCACAAAATAACTCATGATACCCTTTCAATCAATGAGAATGGGCAAAAATGTATGGAGCTTGGTCCAAAGGGTTGACACTACCGCCGTTTGGTACATTACGTTCCCTGATCTCGGTGTGTTGAACCTCATTTAATTCTAATCTTTAGTTGCTGAATTATAATACAGTTAATAAAATTATAGAAATTATAAAATTAAGTTCTGCGGCTTACGCTGTTAGGAACATCAGACAAAGCACGGATGTGGCTACATCTAGGCTAGTATATTTTATTTACTTTCATAGTGTGATGTCCTATGGTATCTTGTTGTGGGGGAAAGCAGCGGATATTCAAACTATTTTTATTTTACAGAAAAGAGCTATTCGAGCAATTTATAATTTAAAACGAACAGACTCCTTAAGAGAGCTTTTTAAAGAAATTGACATACTAACAGTAGCTAGTCAATTTATTTTCGAAAATATAATGTATGTACGCAAGAACCTTACAACATTTTCCAAACTTAGCGACAGCTGTAATGTTAACCTAAGAATTAATCACAGACTATGTGCGCCCCGTTTTAGACTCGCGAAGGTTAGCAATTCTTTCAAGGGTCAGTGCATTCTCTACTACAATAAGATACCTCTGGAGATTTTGAAATTGCCATTTGAGCAATTTAAAAAGCATGTTAAAGCGACTTTGTCGAAAAAGGGATATTACAATGTTCAAGGTTACTTAAATGACAGGACTGTATGGGGTTAATATGGCTTAATACAGACTTTGCTGTTAATAATTTTGTAATTATTTATTCCTGCTTATTAATCATAACAATAAAATTGTTCATATTTGTATTAGTTAAGCACAACCTATTTTTAAAAGAGATCTAAAAATAAATCTGTGGGAGTTTCTACGCCCTTCTTCTCCCACAGTGGTCCAATGTAGAGAAGAGGCAAAAAATTACGTTTGCTAAGTATATGTAAATATCTACAGTAATAAAGTAAAAAAAAAAAAAAAAGGCATAAATAAAACATAAAATAATTATTTATCATAAAAAAACGACCGCCACGCCAGCCGCGCCGCACCACGACGGGTCCGCTTCCCGGCGCGCCGCTGTCGGCCTTCTTGACACCTTTGCAAGTGACGAGAATTAATTAAATACAAAATCATAACACTCACCCTTTTACCTGTCATTACTTCATGACAACCTCACTTTGACACAAAAAATTCTTGGAAATGGTCCCTCTGGGGGTTTGCTAATGACATGTGACCACTAATTCTTGGAAATTATGAGGTGACTTATGTCCAGCTAGCATGTTCTAGACGAATCAGTGTGCGGCGGCCGGTCTCTAACGGTCAGCTGGTCCGTGATCGATTATTTTATCAGCATTACAATTCTGACCGCATTTAACACTGGCACACTCTTAGTAAACACACTATCAACACATTTCACACAATATTGTCACGAATAGACGAATTTAAACTAATTAATTTAGCTAAAATACAGCACTGTTTTTTGACGTGTTGCCACGAGTGCAGTCCGAATCCATCCATGTGAAATGGTTAAATGGCCGGCTAAACGATGTTTGTAATAAATGAATGAGAACACTATTGGCTGAAGGAAGGCTTCTTTAGAGGTAGCCGTGAATGTTAAGAGAAATATTGTATTTAATTAATAACGGCTAAGAGAGAAGAACAAACAAAAGGAAAGCGTTGACTTATTGTAAGTGCAGTTGGTTTTGTTCCTAGAAGCATTACTTATATTGTAGGGTTTTCGCTACACTAACCGTTGTACCCTGAAATCACTCACCAAATACGGTCAGAGTTTTAAAATTTGGTGGGACACTCTCTTCTCGTTTTATAGGACCTAAGCCTTGCACTCCAGTATTGTCGTCTGATAAATAGTCCAACCTTTCTATTTACTCATGTAATGGACTTGATTTTCAGCTTTCTCCGTAGGAATAACTATGAAAATTGTTATTGTTTACATTTTAGACACAATAAGATTTTTCAACTTGCTGTTTGTCTATATTTTTATACGCTTTAAATAATGGCTCTCAGTGGCAACTTGGGTGAAGAAACGTGAAAATTCAAACGAAAAACATGTTTTGAAGTTTCGAAATTTGGGAGGAAAAACAGTTTTCCTGAGAATTTAAAAACAAATGAAATCCATCGCTGCTGCTGCGGTGCTAGGGTGGGCCAACTAGTTTACCACGGTCTCTCCTGCCAACGCAGCGTCAGTCGGTGGTCCCGTCATGCCAATCTTAATGACGTCGTCCGTCGGGCCCTTGCCAGCTGTGGCATACCAGCAATACTTGAACCCAATGGACTGGCTCGCAACGATGGCAGGAGGCCGGACGGAATGACGCTCATTCCCTGGCAGAGCGGGAGTTCTCTGGTATGGGACGCGAGGTGCCTAGATACGCTGGCACCCTGTCACCTACCGGCAACCTCAGCCACAGCCGGCGCTGCGGCGGCAGCAGCAAAGTGCCTCAAAAGTCGCTTTGAGACCCTCGAGCCGTGGGGCCCTGACGCTCGAAGAGTCTTCAAAGATATCTCAAAGCGGCTCGTCGAAGCGTCAGGAGACCGCAGAGCTGGCACCTACCTCGCTCAACGCATCAGCATTGCGATACAGCGAGGTAACAGTGCCAGCGTCTTGGGCACCCTCCCGCCCGGCAGCGAATTCTGGGTATTTTTTTATTTAGTTAAGTGTAGTTTAGTTTTAGTTTTTAACATATAATGATTATATAGTGATGATAATAATAATAATGTGATAATAATTAAAGTTAATGAAAAATTTGTTAGTAAAAAAAAACAGAGGCTGTGGTCTTTCATCTGAAAACCTCGAATAAAAGAGGAACTAAGAAGCCAATTACTTTGGCTCAACTTGCCCGGGTAACTTTGAAGAATGAAGAAGTCTACCTCTCAAAAAGTATACTGTGGTTCCACGTGAAGTACTCTTCCTCTCAATAGTATACGGTGGTTCCATGTGAAGTGCTCTCCCTATCAAAACCTGGACCCGGATATCCACATCACCACACAGCACACAGTCTGGACCCGGATAACCGCATTTCTCAAAATCTGGTCCCGGATAATCACATTTCTACACAGCTTGGATCCAGATTATAGTTCGACGCCGACTTACGCCAAACGACACCCAGGGGTCAGTCATTAGATTTTTATGTCACTAGGTAGGTACGATAACTTTTTACGTATAGGAAAACTTGTTTGAAATATATTCGGACTCTAATTTTTTTCTATAATTTAATTTTAGGACCTACTCTCGAAATTTTCTTAATTAAGCTTCCGTTATGGGGGGTTATTCACACCAACCCCTCGTAACGTGATAATATTTGGAGAGCACAACAACATATAGGACTACCATTCTGAAATGTACTCACATAATTACACCAAATGGTTAACGGAAAAACTCAGTCCAAGTCTGCATAAACCGTCGATCATACTGATGAATAATGATAGAGCATTAAATGATCGATGGTTCATTTAAATTAGAAATGAGTTTTCATTACAGTGTCGTAGTTAACAAAGCACCATCATCCGCAAACCGAGTCTCCGGATTTAAACTTTTATTAGTTAGTTTAGTTAGTATTATTAGTGGTTATTAGAAAACAAAATCCCATTTGATCCTAAATTCAGAAAACCATAATTATTAATGGTCGTTAATAAACATAAGCCCGATCGAGTTGACGAGGTCAATGAGCTGCTAGGAGCGCGTGGTCACGCAATGGTAAATCTCCCTACTCACCAAAGTGACCTGAACCTAATAGAGCTGATCTGGGTATAGCAAAAAAGTGTGGCCGATGGTAACTTGGGCACAATTGATATTAAATCAGCTGGCGAAAAAGAGCATCGGTGCCGGGACCTGGAAATATTGTGTCGAACACGTTAAAAAATATGGGTAAACATACTTTGAGCGAGTTACCACTCTCTATAAAGATAGATTTGTGATTTTTGTAGCAGGAAAGTAGCTCACAGTCTGATACTGAAAGTGAGCAATGTGTTGGTTAAGAATATTTGGATTTCGATAATCTTAGTTAAGGTACCGGTACCATGTATGAAGACAAACCATGATGAGCCTGTTTGTGGGAGTTCGAGACATTTTTTCCCGATTCAATTGTTTGTGACTGTTATAATTTAATCGAAAAGATAAATTTCAGAAAAAAATGGTCTTCAATCAAACCTCATTTGATTAGCATTTATCAGTGGCACTTCACGAAGTCATACTTTCCAAGAACTGCAGCTATCAAATGCACGAATTACTAAAAAAATACACAAATACCGCTATGCCCTTATTATTAGAAGATTTCCCCCGATTCCTCCATGATCCAATCATCAGCTCCTGACCGACGTTGTTCGTTGAGAAGCTCTCCTGGTACATCATCGTCACATCACCTTCACCATATGCATTATGACAAGAAGTTATATCACATCCAACCTGTTGGATACCTAGCATTGAGCAGTTCCGATGACCATCTGTGGTCTTCATCATCAGTTCCACTTTACAAAATGATACTTCCCTTAATCATAATCATAATCATAACTGAAAAATCAATATTATATAATATTTGAAGAGTTTTTTTTTTTGATTTATTTATTTATACAGGCACGCCAACAACATAAACTTATAACATTAAGAAAAACATTACAAACAAACGTATACCTAACCTACTACACATAATATACACTTCAATTCAATTCAGTCAATAAATATATACAATAATATATATTACCTATTAATATATTATTATATTACCTATATATATATATATAGGTAATATAATAATAGGTAATATATATAGCAGCGAATTCTGGGTATTTTTTTATTTAGTTAAGTGTAGTTTAGTTTTAGTTTTTAATATATAATGATTATCTAGTGATGATAATAATAATAATGTGATAATAATTAAAGTAAATGAAAAATTTGTTAGTAAAAAAAACAGAGGCTGTGGTCTTTCAACTGAAAACCTGGAATAAAAGAGGAACTAAGAAGCCAATTACTTTGGCTCATTTTGCCCGGGTAACTTTGAAGAATGAAAAAGTCTACCTCTCAAAAAGTATACTGTGGTTCCACGTGAAGTACTCTTCCTCTCAATAGTATATATATATATATATATATATATATATATATATATATATATATATATATATATATATATAATAGGTACCACTTTCATATCAAATTTATATAATATATAAATACGAGTATAAGACATATAGGTATCATTTTGGCTGTAGTTTCATTGGCCAGCTTATGTTTGAAGGAATGATTTCTCACTTTCGTGGAGTGTTTTGAGTAGTTCTGTGTGCTTAGTGGGAGTTGCACAGAGCCAATCGAATGACTTTACAACCGCGTTCATCGAGCATTCACTGTGAAAAGTGACAATCGAGTATTTGCGAGTGTGAGTCCGAGTGAGTCGCATTCGATTATCACTATTCGATTGACGTTTACTTACCGTGAGTTGCGTTATTCTTTATGGCAAGTTGGTAGCGCTGTAGTGACAAAATGAACAACCAGCCAAAACACAAATACCTTTTTGACCGTATTTGCCGATTAAAAAGGTGTCTATTTATGATTTTGACGGGCTTTAATAATACGCGATTTTGACATGTTTGTAAACAGTCTCTCTCTCTTGCATATTCACATAGTTATTTTGATCTTGCTTAGGTTCGTGATACATGCGACTTTGACTGCCGGATTTTCAAAATCCCGAAAGTCCACGATGAAAACGAGTGCGCAACAATTTGAAATGCTAGTAACATATATGGAACAATAAGTGTACCTAATGTGCTGAATTATTTAGTGTATCTCTATATCGTGATCTTTCTCTTCTTCATCAGCATGATGGTCTCCACTGTTGGACCGCTAATTCGTGCGATCTGCAGCCATTCTCGTCCATGTCGGGCCGGTTGAACCGTAGCAGTTGATTAATATGTGGCTTAATTTTTTCAGACACGGTGATCTGACTAAACCCACAAGCAATGCAAAGGGAATTTTTCATATAACAGATTGAGGCCTTGACTGCTTTATTAAATAGTGCTGGAAGTGGTGATGAAAAATCCCGTTTTACAGTGGACAACATGTTATTGTTTCGTTCTTCTGATTGATTGGTTCCGCAATGCCCTTCCACGAATTAGATCTGTGGTGGCACTTCGTTCAGTAACCTCGTTGCCTCCAGCCGTATAAAAAAAAACAAGTTTAAAATAAATCCAAAATGTAGAAAAATCTAAGTATATTTAATAATAATTTGATTTGCTTTATTTGGTTTTATACATACCCCTCATGGTTTCTTCGGTTAGAACTCGAACTGGGCCTTGGTAAAGCGATATATTTTTTTATTCGTTCTCCGTTACATCTGCCAGAGGGTCGCTGGCAGCACGAGCTTTGGAACGATCGTGATTCCTCACGTGGATTGTTTGAAGCTCATCTTGGGCTCGAGATGTCTCCAGCATCCTCCAAGCAAAAAATCGACGCGCTGATATGTGATTTTACAGTTTACACTATTCGTTATAGGTTATTTTAGTCGCTCTCACCTTCAAATCCAAAGTGAGTACTTTACTTTGCGAACGTGAGCGATTCACCATTCGAACAGTTAAATGATGACATATTTCTAACTCGCACTCGCAAAATCAGCGTAAACGCGTTCACTTCTCGATCGTCACCGATAAATCGAACGCATTCGATCGTGACAAAAGGTGACGGTGAAGGTGCTTTGTAAACTCGCACTCAGAATTTTAATTTCTAATCGTTGCCGCTAGGAGGCGCTGGCTCAATGCTATACAAAACTGAGTTCGCGTAAACGCGTTCGATGAGAGAGAAAAACTCCCACTAAGCACACTGACAATTAGTAAAGTGACAAGTGACAAGAATGTGTATCGTAAACGAAGTTGACAAATTTATTTAACAAAAGGTTAGCTCAATTTATACTATTAACTATGTACACCTGCAATCATGTAATTAATGCATGTGTGAATGCGTGTTAAATTTCATTGAGTAAGTGTATACGTATTATTTACAAAAATGATTCGGAAAGGATTTCGTCATTAAAATATTAAAATTAATTACATGGAGAATTCAAAAAAACTAAATTTACATATTTTGTCATAAATTTGAATTCAGCAGCTATGGTATGATCAGAATGAACAAATAAATGAACTTCGAACTGATGTGCGTGCATATAAGAAACAAAAATAAGTCGTTTTAGTTACTAAAATATAAAACAAAATGGCAGATATTTGTTGGTTGCACAACCAGCTGTACAATTATCTTTAGAAGCATAAGTTTACTTTTCTAAGCTGCTCAGCAACCTTTAGCTCGACAAAAGCCACACTTAGGTGGATATAATTGCCGTGGGCGCCGGAGCAGTGAATTTGTTGACCATACAATTTATATTTAGGGTTTCATTGGATATTGGGAAAACCATCGATAAAAGCGCCACAGATGTAGGTAGCCCGGATAATGGCCGCTGGAGTTCATCGCGCGCCAGTTGTTTACACCCAATATCACCTTTATTGTTCTAAAGGCGTTGACGTCATCGGGGTGACGTGCAAATGAAAATGTTTTTAAATCCATCTTATGTCCTAGTTACAGCATGGCTCTGACTCTACTATTTCATTCATGAGATTGACAATCACTATCCTGCCGATTCCTGCCCGAACGAACTTGAACTGATATAAATCAAATCGCAACCTGAATAACAATTTTTGTATTCAAGTTTGAAAATTATAAAGTACCTAAATGTAGCCAATTAAACTGAAAAGCGTCAATTTTAGGTCGAGATATAATATAATTTTCTTGTTATTATTCCACAGCAACCCAAGACATCTCGCTCATCTAGATCTAGAATTCAAACATCGAAGAGAAAACGCATTTGAGAAGCATTACTTGTATTGTAGGGTTTTCGCTACACTAACCGCTGTACCCTGAAATCACTCACCAAATACGGTCAGGGTTTGAAAATTTGGTGGGACACTCTCTTCTCGTTTTATAGGACCTAAGCCTTGCACTCCAGTATTGTCCTCTGATAAATAGTCCAACCTTTCTATTTACTCATGTAATGGACTTGATTTCCAGCTTTCTCCGTAGGAATAACTATGAAAATTGTTATTGTTTACATTTTAGACAGAATAAGATTTTTCAACTTGCTGATCGTCTACGCTTTATATAATCTTTATCTATGGCTCTCACTGGCAACTTGGGTGAAGAAACGTGAAAATTCAAACGAAAAACATGTTTTGAAGTTTCGAAATTTGGGAGGAAAAACAGTTTTCCTGAGAATTTAAAACGTACGAAATCCATCGCTGCTGCTGCGGTGCTAGGGTGGGCCAACTAGTTTACCACGGCCTCTCCTGCCAACGCAGCGTCAGTCGGTGGTCCCGTCATGTCAATCTTAATGACGTCGTCCGTCGGGCCCTTGCCAGCTGTGGCGTGCAAGCAATACTTGAACCCAATGGACTGGCACGCTACGATGGCAAGAGGTCGGACGGAATGACGCTCATTCCCTGGCAGAGCGGGAGTTCTCTGGTATGGGACGCGAGGTGCGTAGATACGCTGGCACCGTGTCACCTACCGGCAACCTTAGCCATAGCCAGCGCTGCGGCGGCAGCAGAAAAGTGCCTCAAAAGTCGCTTTGAGACCCTCGAGCCGTGGGGCCCTGACGCTCGAAGAGTCCACAAAGATATCTCTAAGCGGCTCGTCGAAGCGTCAGGAGACCGCAGAGCTGGCACCTACCTCGCTCAACGCATCAGCATTGCGATACAGCGAGGTAACAGTGCCAGCGTCTCGGGCACCCTCCCGCCCGACAGCGAGTTCTGGGATTTTTTTTATTTAAATTAGTTTTAGTTTTTAATATATAATCATTATATAGTGATGATAATAATAATAATGTGATAATAATAAAAGTTAATGAAAAATTTGTTAGTAAAAAAAACAGAGGATGTGGTCTTTCATCTGAAAAACCTCGAATAAAAGAGGAACTAAGGAGCCAATTACTTTGGCTCAACTTGCCTGGGTAACGTTGAAGAATGAAGAAGTCTACCTCTCAAAAAGTATACTGTGGTTCCACGTGAAGTACTCTTCCTGTCAATAGTATACGGTGGTTCCATGTGAAGTGCTCTCCCTATCAAAACCTGGACCCGGATATCCACATCACCACACAGTCTGGACCCGGAGAACCGCATTTCTACATAGCTTGGATCCAGATTATAGTTCGACGCTGACTTACGCCAAACGACACCCAGGGGTCAGTCATTAGATTTTTATGTCACTAGGTAGGTACGATAACTTTTCAAATATAGGAAAACTTGTTTGAAATATATTCGGACTCTAATTTCTTTCTTTAATTTAATTTTAGGAGCTACTCTCGAAATTTTCTTAATTAAGCTTCCGTTATGGGGGGTTATTCACACCAACCCCTCGTAACGTGACAATATTTGGAGGGCACAACAACATATAGGACTACCATTCCGAAATGTACTCACATAATTACACCAAATGGGTAACGGAAAAACTCATTCCAAGTCTGCAAAAACCGTCGATCATACTAATGAATAATGATAGAGCATTAAATGATCGATGGGTCTTTTAAATTAGAAATGAGTTTTCATTACAGTGTCGTAGTTAACAAAGCACCATCATCCGCAAACCGAGTCTCCGGATTTAAACTTTTATTAGTTAGTTAAGTTAGTATTATTAGTGGTTATTATAAAACAAAATCCCATTTGATCCTAAATTCAGAAAACCATAATTATTAATGGTCGTTAATAAACATAAGCCCGATCGAGTTGACGAGGTCAATGAGCTGCTAGGAGCGCGTGGTCACGCAATGGTAAATCTCCCTACTCACCAAAGTGACCTGAACCTAATAGAGCTGATCTGGGTATAGCAAAAAAGTGTGGCCGATGGTAACTGTTTAATATTTATGCGTCGGAAACGCACCGGTTTTTTGTTGCGCGAATCGATCGCGAGTAATCGAGACATCACTAGCGAAAACGGCACTAGCAGCTGTCACTCGTACCGGAACGAGATGTAAAATTGGAGGTTAATCTTTCTCTTGGTCTGGTCTCATCGGGAGAATAACATGGCGGCTCGGGCCCGGTGGCATTGATTGTTTCGGTGTAACAATTGTAATACTGGCATCGGGCCTGGTCAGAGTGTAAATCTACCTCATAGCGTCGGGCTATTGATTGTAATTAGATTCGCGTCAGCGGTCAAGTGATTTGTGTTGTGACGCACATAGTCGTATTCGGACGGCGACTCCACGTCAGCAGGCAGCACGACAGCGAAACGACGGCAAGGATTCAATCCATATCCTATCCCAACTGTGCCCCCTTTCCCGAATTCCTGTCTCGAATCGAGCCTTCGATCTCCTGTCTACGGTGACAAGGTAAGTAAAAATTCATCACTTCTTTTCTCTCACGTGGCAAAGGCACATCCCCCTCAGGATTCCACGCCCTGTCGGTTGAGGCGTGGAATTAAACATTTTGGTAGCAGAAGCGCGGTTTCCTAGTGGGAAATCATCGATTCACGGTAGGGTTGCCTTTGTCACATTGTAGTTGGGAGAAAAGAATATCCCAGATTGGCTCAAGTCGGCAATGAGTCTGTGGTCGGTATACCACGATTAAAGTTCATTTTCGGTAAGTGAAAGTATAAGTGCCAATTTAGTTAACAGTTGTTATAAAATTGTAGTCGGAAACTACTGTTGTTGAGCATAAAAGATTGAACAGTCATTCTGCGAAGCCTAGATTGTATTACTTGCGATAGAACGTCGGGTTCTATAGTCCTACAGTGTTATTTCGGATTACACAACAGGGTCGGGCTATTTAAGGGGTATTAAGCTGATTTTGCTGACCTCAAAGGAAGTGTGGTTCCTATCGGAGGAGCCACTGCTAGAAAAATAGTTGTTTTTTTTTATAATAACCTTTTGTGTGTTATTTGTATTGTACCACATGGTGGCATTCTCTAATTGATTTAGAGTGTATATTTTATAAGGTGTATGTCCACAGGGCGACCATATTAAATATTGTTTATGATTTAATTGTTTAGTGGTTGCCTTGGGTTTTACAACTTAGTTTTAATTTCTGTGCCCAGCGCTGACGGGAAAGTGCTGGTATCTGGCTTTGCTTAGTTCGGCAGTGAAGCATAGGACCAGGAACAAATAAATCGGTAACCATGGCACCTTCGCCCTTGACGGTACTGCGATATGGTGTCCGTGAGGAGATGAGATGGCTCGCCCATACTCACAAGTATGTGGAGCGACCCGACATGGACGATGTCCTGCTCAAGCGTGTGGAGGACGCAATGACACGCGTCGGGAAGGTGTGTCGGCTGGCTGCCGAGGCTGAAGCCCTCGGGCTTACGGATGAGGCCTCGGTGGCTGCAGTGAGGCAGCTCTGCGCGGATGCTGACCAAGCGATGGAGTGCTTGGGCGACATCGAGCGTCGCGCCGAAAAAATTAAGCGGTCGCGTCGGGATGACCGCGGGGAGGGTAGCGGAGACCCCCCCCCCCCCCCCCCCTTAGGGTGTGGTTGGACGGCTTCCACACCTGGAGATTCCGGCCTTCGGTGGGGCAATTGATGAGTGGCCGGCATTCATCAATTTGTTCGATAGCCTGGTCCACGGTCGGGACGACCTGGACAGCGCCTACAAGTTGGCCCAGCTATTGATGGCACTGCGGGGTGAACCGAAGGAGTTGGTCGGTCACCTAACGGTTACGGCGGGCAATTATGAGATTGCCCGGGTCATATTGTTTGACCGCTACCAACACAAAAGGCGGTTGGTTGATGCGCAGCTGGGGAAGCTGTTCAGCATCCCAAGAGTAACCCGGGATGTTGACATCCGGGTACAGGTGCTCAACCCTGTGCTGGTGGCCACTAAGGCCCTTCAGAACCTTGGTCTGCCGGTAGACCAATGGTCATATATTGTGTTATATATGGTTTTGTCACGGTTGCCTGCAGCTGTTCAAAGTCGGTTTGAACAGCTGCATGGGGGCAGTAGCTCGGAACTGCCCACGCTCGTCCAATCAACGGAGTTTTTGGAGGGTGAATGCAGGCGATGCGACACCATGGATTCGGAGGCCAGTGTGCAGCGCCAACCCGCGCGGATGCGGGAGGGGCCGCGCCCCCCACCCCCACGGGGGGGTGGTCGGTCAAAACAATTTGGCGTTTTGAGTGCCGCGCCGTCGGGTGACGGCTGTGTGCACTGCGACAGTGCCGGTCATGAGGTGACCAGTTGCGCCAACTTTAAGGCGCTCGGTGTGGCTGCCCGCAGGAAGGTGGTCTTCCGCCACCGATTGTGTTTCGGTTGTTTGGGGCCGCACCCGCTGAGCGAGTGCTCACGGGCGTCCCCCTGTGAGGGCTGCGGTGGCAGGCACCACGTCGTGTTGTGCCTGAACCGGTCAGGCCCATCGGACGGTCACCAGGGCCGGGCTCAGGTTGGTCGGTCACAGGGCCCAACCAGGGCCGGACCCAGTCCCCCTCCGGGTAACGGGAGTCACCAACGGGGTGACTGGGGTACCCGCGGACGGGACCCCCCCCGAGGGGAAGGGGGCAGCGCGGGGGGGTAACAGGCGGGATAGCCGGGGTTCAGTCGCCGCTGTCCAGGGCCAGCGAGGACTTCGGGCCGCTGGCTCACCGCGTGTTACGGGCGGGTGTCAGATGGCACCTATGAGTGGCGCGAAGGTTGGGAGTCCACCACCTTCTGCGCCACCCTGCCCGTCGCTCTGGGAGGCGAACAGGGAGGCGAACAGTCGGATGTCGCCCCCATTCCTAGAGCGCCCCAGGTTGGATCCGCTCTCCCCCCTCCATCCACGGTGGCCACCGGGCACACCGTTCACAGTCCGGTATGGTCGGGTACCGGGACAGCGAGGGGCCTATTATGCGGGTTGGGACCCCCTGATGTACATGCGGTCTGATATGCCACCGGTGGCATATCAGCAGCCGAGTTACCAGGCCGACGGGGGTCCCAGCGGGTTCGGATCCCGCGGAGGTTCCCGCTAGGGACACGCCGCCCACTTACAGGGTGCCGCTACTCCACAGACGGTCATGCTCCCCACCGCCTCGGTGATAGCGTGGAGTTCGGACGGCAAATCATGTATGGCACGAGCACTATTGGACTCGGGGGCCCAGGGGTGCTTAGTCTCGTGCAACCTTGTAAGACGGTTGGGCATTTCGGTAAGGGAGTATCCACATTCCATTCGGGGAATTGGGAACACGGAAGTCGGTTCCGTTAAGGGAGTATGTCGGATTACTCTCTCGTCACGGGTGGATTCATCGGTGAATCTGACGGTTACGGCATTAGTCATGCCTAATGTGATGGGCTCACACCCTCACGTACGGTTGTCGCCCTCGGTGCGACAGTTGGTCGTTGGGTTGTCACTGGCTGACCCGGAGTTCGACATTCCGGGCCCAGTAGACATTTTATTGGGTGTCGATGCCTTAGGATACCTGTTAGTGCCAGGTGTCCACGTGTTGCAGGCGACTGGTCTGGTTTCGGTCAACACCAGACTGGGCCATGCGGTAATGGGTCCGGTCATGCCGGCTGCCCCACGCCTAGCGACTCGTACGTAGTCCCTTATTCGGTTCTGTACTCTCGGAGGTGATACAGAAGTTTTGGGAGGTGGAGGAACCACCTACGGTACGCCGGTTAGACCCGGTTGAAGAAGAGTGTGAACAGTTTTATCGGAACAATACTGGTCGCCTTCGGTCAGGTCGATTTCTCACACGTCTTCCATTTCGGAGTGATCGCCCACCGCTGGGCAGTTCACACCATGCAGCCGAGACGCGGCTTCTGTCGATGGAACGACGCATGAAGCGTGACGGGATTTTCCGGCAGAAGTACGTCGACTTCATGCGGGAATACGAGTCGCTCGGCCACATGTCGGTTTCGGGTATCGACTGGAAGCGTGAAGACCACTGCTTCCTGCCTCATCATGCGGTCTTGAGGACCCCGGAGGGCAAAATACGGGTAGTGTTCGATGGATCGGCATCAACATCTAACGGCATGAACCTGAACCAGTGTTTGCATTCAGGGCCGAAGTTGAATCATGACATCGCGGATGTTATCACACGGTTCCGTCGACACAATGTTGTGTTTGTAGCTGACATCCGGATGATGTTTAGACAGACGGTCATTCACCCTGACGATAGACGGTATCAGCTGATACTGTGGCGAGAGAGCCCAGATCAGCCCATCAGGGTGTACGAGTTGAACACCAACACGTACGGGCTACGGTCTAGTCCTTATTTGGCGATTCGCACTCTTCGAGAGTTAGCGGATCGAGAACGGTTAAATTTCCCTAGAGGAGCAGCGATCCTGGAGCAGGACCTCTACGTGGACGATATCTGTACCGGTGCAGATTCCGTGGAGGAGGCGCTCGCTCGACGGGACGAGCTAGTTGAGCTCTTACGGGGTGGAGGTTACGAGCTCCGGAAATGGATGTCGAACTCTCCAGAGTTACTGACTGGTCTTCCGGATGACTACCAGCAGGATCCCCACATTTTTGAAAATTTGGAAAATCCAAATATGTTGTCGGTATTAGGCATCCAGTACCAGCCGGTGTCAGACATGTTCTCGTATCGGGTCTAGTTGGACTCCCCGAAGGTCTGGACGAAACGGAACGTCCTCTCAACGGTGGCTAGGACATTTGATCCAAACGGGTGGATCACCCCGGTAACATTTCAGCTCAAGTGTTTTATGCAGCAATTGTGGTCTGCTGAGCTGAAATGGGACGACCCGATCGGCGGGTCATTGAGCTCGGAGTGGGACTCGATCTTTTCGACCCTCCCTGGCATTAATCGGATTTCACTGCCACGGAGGTTGGTCCCCACCAAACGATACACCGCCACCCTGCATGGGTTTTGCGATGCCTCGGAGAAGGGCTACGGAGCTGCGGTGTATCTGCGTACGGTCGACTCCTCGGGGGAGGTTGATGTGCGGTTGGTCATGGCCAAGAGCAAGGTTGCGCCGTTGCGCACTCGCCTGACAATTCCCAAGTTAGAGCTTTCGGGAGCGGCTCTCCTGACTCGTCTGCTCAACCACACGATGACGGTTCTTCGTGGGTCAATAGCGTTCGAAGATACGGTCTACGCTTGGACGGACAGACAGATCGTGTTATGCTGGCTGAAGGCTTCAGTTCACAAGCTGGAGATTTTTGTGGCGAATCGGGTTTCGCAGATTTTGACTTCGGAGGTTCCCTTAATCTGGAGACATGTTCCAGGGGAAATGAACCCAGCAGACTGTGCGTCTCGTGGGTGTCATGCTCCGGAGTTGGTTGGACATCCCTTGTGGTGGGGTCCAAAATGGTTGACTCAAGCCGAATCGGATTGGCCAATGAGTCCACGCATTACCACGGCGAACGGCGCCTTGACAGTCGGTGTTTGTACGACGCAGCCAGAGCCGGAAGAGGAGTTCAGCCTGCTGGAACGGTACAGCTCGCTCGACAAGCTGGTCAATGTGACCGCCTGGATCTGCCGATTTGCGCGGAATTGTCGGAATTCTGAGGCGCAACGAGTGCGGACACAGGTCCTGACACCATGGGAACGGAACCATGCGTTGTTCGCATTGGTACGGAATGTGCAGACGGTGCACTTTAAGTCCGAATTGGACATTCTGAGACGCGGACGCGTCCAACTGAAGGGAGCTGTGGGTCGGCTCAACCCGTTCATTGACGCTCAAGGATTGCTGAGGGTAGGAGGTCGGCTGCGGAATGCCAACCTGGCTTATGCGGCTCGCCACCCGTTGTTACTCCCTAGGAAAGGGAAGTTGGTCGAACTGTTGATACAGGATCGACACATTCGGAATGGCCATATCGGATGCCACGCCTTGATGGCGTTTCTCCAGCGCGAGTTCTGGATTCTATCGGGAAGACGCTTAGTGCGTAGCGTCGTATTTCGGTGCCTGCCTTGTTATCGGGCCAAGGCGGCTACGATGCAGCCCCAGATGGGCGATTTGCCCTCGGATAGGGTTAACGAAATCCGGCCCTTTGCGGGTGTCGGAACGGATTTCGCGGGACCATTCATGGTCAAGTCTTCACAGCTACGGAACGCCAGATTAGTGAAGGCATACCTGTGCATCTTCGTGTGCTTGGCCACGAAGGCAGTCCACTTGGAGGTGGTCAGTGACCTCACTACGGAGGCATTAATGCATGTCTGGATCGGTTCGTCTCACGAAGGGGCCTCCCGACATTAATCCGTTCGGACAACGGCACAAATTTTGTCGGAGCCCGGCGATATCTGCAGGAGGTCACTCAATTCCTGAACGGTAACCAGGACGACATCGGTGCGGCTTGCTCCCGACGAGGGATTGAATGGGTTTTCAGTCCGCCGGGATGTCCTCATTGGGGAGGAATTTTTGAGGCTGCGGTTAAATCGGCTAAGTCACACCTGACGAGGATCATCGGTGAGACCTCTCTACGCTTTGAAGAGCTTGCGACGCTGTTCTGTAAAATTGAAAGGACACTGAACTCGCGTCCGTTGTGCCCGCTCAGTTCGGATCCAAATGATTTGGAAGCGTTGACGCCGGGTCACTTCCTGATAGGTCAGCCCCTTAACGCCCTGCCAGAATACCCATTCGGTGATGTTAAGTTAAGTCGGTTAACTAGGTGGCAGATGTTGCAGCAGATGGCTCAAGATTTTTGGAAACGGTGGTCCCTTGAGTACTTGCACATCTTGCAGCAGCGCCTTAAGTGGACTGACCGGACGAGCCCCCCTCAAGTCGGTGATTTGGTGCTGATTAAGGATGCGAACCTGCCATCATTGAGATGGAGACGAGGACGGATCGTCAATTTGTACACGGGTCAGGATGGCACGCCTCGATCAGCAGAAGTCAGGGTGGGGGACTCGGTCCTCAAGAGAGCGGTCGCAACACTTTCTCGCCTTCCTATTGATTAGGGACAGGTTCGGGCCTGTCCGGGCGGGTGACTGTTTAATATTTATGCGTCGGAAACGCACCGGTTTTTTGTTGCGCGAATCGATCGCGAGTAATCGAGACATCACTAGCGAAAACGGCACTAGCAGCTGTCACTCGTACCGGAACGAGATGTAAAATTGGAGGTTAATCTTTCTCTTGGTCTGGTCTCATCGGGAGAATAACATGGCAGCTCGGGCCCCGTGGCATTGATTGTTTCGGTGTAACAATTGTAGTACAGGCATCGGGCCTGGTCAGAGTGTAAATCTACCTCATAGCGTCGGGCTATTGATTGTAATTAGATTCGCGTCAGCGGTCAAGTGATTTGTATTGTGACGCACATAGTCGTATTCGGACGGCAACTCCACGTCAGCAGGCAGCACGACAGCGAAACGACGGCAAGGATTCAATCCATATCCTATCCCAACTGTGCCCCCTTTCCCGAATTCCTGTCTCGAATCGAGCCTTCGATCTCCTGTCTACGGTGACAAGGTGAGTAAAAATTCATCACGTCTTTTCTCTCACGTGGCAAAGGCACATCCCCCTCAGGATTCCACGCCCTGTCGGTTGAGGCGTGGAATTAAACAGTAACTTGGGCACAATTGATATTAAATCAGCTGGCGAAAAAGAGCATCGCTGCCGGGACCTGGAAATATTGTGTCGAACACGTTAAAAAATATGGGTAAACATACTTTGAGCGAGTTACCACTCTCTATAAAGATAGATTTGTGATTTTTGTAGCAGGAAAGTAGCTCACAGTCTGATACTGAAAGTGAGCAATGTGTTGGTTAAGAATATTTGGATTTCGATAATCTCAGTTAAGGTACCGGTACCATGTATGAAGACAAACCATGATGAGCCTGTTTGTGGGAGTTCGAGACATTTTTTCCTGATTCAATTGTTTGTGACTGTTATAATTTAATCGAAAAGATAAATTTCAGAAAAAAATGGTCTTCAATCAAACCTCATTTGATTAGCATTTATCAGTGGCACTTCACGAAGTCATACTTCCCAAGAACTGCAGCTATCAAATGCACGAATTACTAAAAAAATACACAAATACCGCTATGAAGGTATGCCCTTATTATTAGAAGATTTCCCCCGATTCCTCCATGATCCAATCATCAGCTCCTGACCGACGTTGTTCGTTGAGAAGCTCTCCTGGTACATCATCGTCACATCACCTTCACCATATGTATTATGACAAGAAGTTATATCACATCCAACCTGTTGGATACCTAGCATTGAGCAGTTCCGATGACCATCTGTCTTCATCATCAGTTCCACTTTACAAAATGATACTTCCCTAATCATAATCATAATCATAACTGAAAAATCAATATTATATAATATTTGAAGAGTTTTTTTTTTTGATTTATTTATTTATACAGGCACGCCAACAACATTAACTCATAACATTAAGAAAAACATTACAAACAAACGTATACCTAACCCTACCACACATAATAAACACTTCAATTCAATTCAGTCAATAAATATATACAATAATATATATTACCTATTATTATATTATTATATTACCTATATATATATAATAGGTACCACTTTCATATCAAATTTATATAATATATAAATACGAGTATAAGACATATAGGTATCATTTTGGCTATAGTTTCATTGGCCAGCTTATGTTTGAAGAAACCAATACTGTCTACAACTCATTATAGCTGAAGAGCATTCTAGCTAATGGTGCATGCCCAACTGGCACGCAGGCTCCATTACAGTTATACAAGAGCGGCATAGTAGGGAAATTAGCAGCTAAGAGTGATACAAGAGTGGTACAAATTGGAGTTATAGCATGCTATAACCACCTTATACCCCTTATTTAGGCATAAATTATGCAGCTTCGAGTGGTTTAGGAGAGCCACAGTGGCTCTACAAAAAAATTTAGCGATACATAGGAGGTAGTGGCAGTTGTAAGCTGCATTAGGGTGTAATTTGTCTCTTGTATCGCTTCCAACGCCAGTACGGGGATTGCGTTCACTTCGTTACCACTTTAAGATATACAAAAGAGTTATACCGATGATTAATGTAGCTGATAAATATTGTAAAGAGTAATATCGAAGATAATGGAGCTGTTGGATATTGTAGAGATACATAATAGTGGCTTGTAGCGCTTCTTGTGTTTTGTACGGTAAATGATTTCTCACTTTCGTGGAGTGTTTTGAGTAGTTCTGTGTGCTTAGTGGGAGTTGCACAGAGCCAATCGAATGACTTTACAATCGCGTTAATCGAGCATTCACTGTGACAAGTGACAATCGAGTATTTGCGAGTGTGAGTCCGAGTGAGTCGCATTCGATTATCACTATTCGATTGACGTTTACTCACCGTGAGTTGCGTTATTCTTTATGGCAAGTTGGTGGCGCTGTAGTGACAAAATGAACAACCAGCCAAAACACAAATACTTTTTTGACCGTATTTGCCGATTAAAAAGGAGTCTATTTATGATTTTGACGGGCTTTAATAATACGCGATTTTGACATGTTTGTAAACAGTCTCTCTCTCTTGCATATTCACATAGTTATTTTGATCTTGCTTAGGTTCGTGATATATGCGACTTTGAATGCCGGATTTTCAAAATCCCGAAAGTCCACGATGAAAACGAGTGCGCAACAATTTGAAATGCTAGTAACATATATGAAACAGTAAGTGTACCTAATGTGCTGTATTAGTTAGTGTATCTCGATATCGTGATCTTTCTCTTCTTCATCAGCATGATGGTCTCCACTGTTGGACCGCTAATTCATTGCGCTAATTCAAAACCGCAGCCATTCTCGTCCATGTCGGGCCGGTTGAACCGTAGCAGTTGATTAATATGTGGCTTTATTTTTTCAGACACGGTGATCTGACTAAACCCACAAGCAATGCAAAGGGAATTTTTCGTATAACAGATTGAGGCCTTGACTGTTTTATTAAATAGTGATGGAAGTGGTGATGAAAAATCCCGTTTTACAGTGGACAACATGTTATTGTTGCGTTCTTCTGATTGATTGGTTCCGCAATGCCCTTCCACGAATTAGATCTGTGGTGGCACTTCGTTCAGTAACCTCGTTGCCTCCAGCCCTATAAAAGAAAACAAGTTTAAAATAAATCTAAAATGTAGAAAAATCTAAGTATATTTAATAATAATTTGATTTGCTTTATTTGGTTTTATACATACCCCTCATGGTTTCTTCGGTTAGAACTCGAACTGGGCCTTGGTAAAGCGATATTTTTTTTATTCGTTCTCCGTTACATCTGCCAGAGGGTCGCTGGCAGCACGAGCTTTGGAACGATCGTGACTCCTCACATGGATTGTTTAAAGCTCATCTTGGGCTCGAGATGTTTCCAGCATCATCCAAGCAAAAAATCGACGCGCTGATATGTGATTTTACAGTTTACACTATTCGTTATAAGTAATTTTAGTCGCTCTCACCTTCAAATCCAAAGTGAGTACTTTACTTTGCGAACGTGAACGATTCACCATTCGAACTGTTAAATGATGACGTATTTCTAACTCGCACTCGCAAAATCAGCGTAAACGCTTTCACTTCTCGACCGTCACCGATAAATCGAACGCATTCGATCGTGACAAAAGGTGAATTTCAGAGTTTTAATTTCAAATCGTTGCCGCTAATCAAAATCAAATCAAAAATCATTTATTTCCATAGGATGTTGTTACATCACTTAGATCCGTCATTACATTTTTAGCTAGGAGGCGCTGGCTCAATGCTATACAAAACTGAGTTCGCGTAAACGCGTTCGATGAGAGAGAAAAACTCCCACTAAGCAAACTGACAATTAGTAAAGTGACAAGTGACAAGAATGTGTATCGTAAACGAAGTTGACAGATTTATTTAACAATAAGGTTAGCTCAATTTATACTATTAACTATGTACACCTGCAATCATGTAATTAATGCATGTGTGAATGCGTGTTAAATTTCATTGAGTAAGTGTATACGTATTATTTACAAAAATGATTCGGAAAGGATTTCGTCATTAAAATATTAAATTTAATTACATGGAGAATTCCAAAAAACTAAATTTACATATTTTGTCATAAATTTGAATTCAGCAGCTATGGTATGATCAGAATGAACAAATAAATGAACTTCGAACTGATGTGCGTGCATATAAGAAACAAAAATAAGTCGTTTTAGTTACTAAAATATAAAACAAAATGGCAGATATTTGTTGATTGCACAACCAGCTGTACAATTATCTTTAGAAGCATAAGTTTACTTTTCCAAGCTGCTCAGCAGCTAAAGCTCGACAAAAGCCACACTTAGGTGGATATAATTGCCGTGGGCGCCGGAGCAGTGAATTTGTTGACCATACAATTTATATTTAGGGTTTCATTGGATATTGGGAAAACCATCGATAAAAGCGCCACAGATGTAGATAGCCCGGATAATGGCCGCTGGAGTTCATCGCGCGCCAGTTGTTTACACCCAATATCACCTTTATTGTTCTAAAGGCGTTGACGTCATCGGGGTGACGTGCAAATGAAAATGTTTTTAAATCCATCTTATGTCCTAGTTACAGCATGGCTCTGACTCTACTATTTCATTCATGAGATTGACAATCACTATCCTGCCGAATCCTGCCCGAACGAACTTGAACTGATATAAATCAAATCGCAGCCTGAATAACAATTTTTGTATTCAAGTTTGAAAATTATAAAGTGCCTAAATGTAAAAATGTAAAACTGAAAAGCGTCAATTTTAGGTCGAGATATAATATAATTTTCTTGTTATTATCCCACAGCAACCCAAGACATCTCGCTCATCTAGATCTAGAATTCAAACATCGAAGAGAAAACGCATTTGAAGATCCGACAAGATTCGAACCCCACTAAGCGCTAAACGTGTAGGAGAGTCTGTTGAAGAGATTCGAACCCCACTAAGCACTATACGCGCAGAAGAGTGCTTCGAAGAGATTCGAATCCCACTAAGCTCTACACGCGTCGAAGAGTCTGTCGAAAACCGCAGTGAAGAGAGTGAATAGTATCAGAATGCTAAAATACCTGTGTCAACATGTTGAAGTTTGTTTTTATTACTTTTATTTTGTTTTTGCTTATACTTATAAACATAAGCAAAAACAAAATACAAGTTATTAACGTCCTGTATAACATACAGGACGTTGAAGAGACCGAAGTCGCAGTTTTTTAAATCGGTGTAAACCTGCTCGATTTCTTCCAGCGATTGTGCAAGCTCGCTCACAAAACTAATCGAGCATTTTCACGCCCTTCGAAAACAATTTTGAATCCGGCCTCTGTATGACCTGTTCTGTCTTTTGGTATTCTTATTATGACAGACTTCCAGCCGCCACCTTATTGTTTTATAAATTGTTGTCGCTAATAGAGTTTAACTAGTATTAAATTGTTTGCATCATGTTGATTTCTGATGGACACGATTACAAACGCCGTAGGTAAAGCAAAGCCTGGCCCAATGTTGCGAAAATCGAAGCAAACAAAGCAAAAGCAAAGAAACCTGTAAACAATTGCTTTTTTTGCATTGATTTTGAATTTTTTATTGGGAGTTTTGTCGTACTTTCTTAAAATAAGTGCTTATGAGGGCTGTCATAATAACAGTAATATTATTATATGTATGTATACTTTGAACTACTGTACCCTGTGAACATTTGAATTGGTTCCACCTGTCACCTTAAGCCAACACATTAACATTTTCTAACGTCTGATTCTTTAGGTTATTCACAGACCATCACACTTTGCATTCTTAAAGGTTATTTATTTCATTAAGTTCATTTGAAGTCTATACAAAAAAAAAACTTACTATTTCCTTTTTTATTTTTTATTTTATGATTTAAACAAATTTTATTGTACTTAGAAGAAAGCTTGGATGTATAGTTCCATATCTATATACTTAATACAATGATATCCAGATATTGAAGAGCGGGGCTTCCTGGCACAGGTATTTTTTACTTAAAAGGAAGCTTCAATCAATTTGTAAACTAAAATTAAGTTTGTTTATGAAATAAAGTTTTTTGGATTTTGGATTTTTTTTTGCCCTTATTACTTTGAAATGTGTAGGTAAAAAAGGTATGGCAATGTGTGGTGAGTTGCGAACGAGGAATTCATTACAAACCGTAACCTTGCATCGCAATCTGTAATTTTAATACAAATTATTTGATTTTTTTGTGATTTTCTGTAGCCCATTTTCTAATCTTATCACTAAAATCTTTGTTTGCCTTAAATTTCGAACAAGGTTCCTCTTCATACTTAGAAGATCAAAGATCTGCAGTTTTTTCATCAGTGTCTTTGTCTTTTGAATGGGGAACTTTTTCTGACGGGAAATCTACGGAACCCTGCGGCGCAACCTCGATAGGCACACTTGGCCTGGATGTGCTCGCTACAGATGAAGTAGTATCCGGAAGTACACTGTTTACCACCTGTGTGTTGGTTTTGGTTATGAGTTCCAATTCCTGTTTTATATTTCTTCGTATTCCGCCTTTTCTTTTAAGATGCTGCTAATCGCCCATTTTATTATGAATTTTAAAACACGTTACTTAAGTCAAACTCAAACACTCTTTAGTGATTGACGTGCGACGTTTATCACTTTGGGTGGCAGAATAATAAAAAATGACACCCTATAAACCTAAGAGATAAAATATCGCATATTCTTGACCTTTCGTGCAGCCGATACCTGCATTAAATGGCTATTTAAACCCACTGTACTACCAGTAGCGATTGACTGCGCTATTCTAGCACCGATAGCATAGTATAAATACCCATAGTAACATTAGATAGCAATTTTATACCTCTACATATCTTAGAGTTGCACAAGGGTAACATTATTTTCTACTGTGCCACTGTATTTATCAAGCTGCACAGTACCGTTTAAATCCGCTATTATAGTACCTATAGTAATATAAAACAGCAGTTTTTTTTACCACTGTACCTCTTAGAGCTGCACAAGGGCAAAGGTATTTTCTACTGTGCCGCTGTATATTTGAATCTGCACAGTAGCATTTGACTCCCCTATTATAGCACCCATACTTTTATTAAGTAGTAATTTTATACTGCTATATCTCTTGAAGCTGCACACGAGTAATAATATTGCCTACTATGCCACTTTGTACATGAGCTGCACAGTAGCGATTGACTTTGCCATTATGGCACCAATAGTAACATAAGACAGCAGTTTTTATACCACTGTACCTCTTAGAGCTGCAAGGGTAACAGTATTTTCTACTGTGCCGCTGTGTATTTGAAGCTGAACAGTAGTGTTTGACTCAGCTATTATAGCACCCATAGTAATAGTTTTACACTGCTATGTCTCTTGAAGCTGCACAAGAGAAATAATATTATCTACTATGCCACCTTGTACAATAGCACCCATAGTAATATTAAGTATGAACTTTATACTGCTTTGTCTCTTGAAGCTGCACACGAGTAAAAACATTACCTACTATCCCACTTTATACATGAGCTGCACAGTAGCAATTGACTCTGCTATTATGGCACCCATAGTAACATAAGACAGCAGTTTTTAAACCACTGTACCTCTTAGAGCTGCACAAGGTCAACAGTATTTTCTACTGTGCCGCTGAGTATTTGAAGCTGCACAGTAGCGTTTTTGGTAATTCCATTACCGTATTGATTTGGTCACGACGAGGGGACGAATTAATTTAGAATTCGTCTCCTCGTGTTGACGAAATCAATAAGGTTATGGGGTTATGGGTATTTTTTTGTGTATGAAAAAGAAACTCCCATAAGCTTCTACTTCTAAAAACTAATTATAAAAGAAAATATGTTTTTTTACCATTGGTGGTGCTGGCAAGTAAACAACAAAAAATATTATATTGAAAATGATCGCCAGTGCTTTGTAGCTTCTAAAGTAGTGTTCAGTTTCTTTGCTGAAATATTGTCTAAGTTCATTATCAGTCATCATAGATTGAAAAAGTGAAATAAAAATGCAACGATGTATTTCTTAGCAACGATGTATTAACATTCACAAAAGCCCATGCTACTTATCTATGACATATAAGACGCTATTCATTTGCAATGACATAACGTTCATTTTCATTCGCCATTTTGGGCAGGCGACCGGCCGCAGACTTACATTTTATGTTTGTCTATATTTATTTATTGTGAAGTAATTACTGTGTTTTGTAAGAAAATAATACAAATCAAATCAAATCAAATCAAATCAAATCAAATCATTTATTTGTGAAACATAGGTAGATAGGTAGTAGGATATGTACATTCAGGTGTTATAAAAATATTATGTATCTCTATGTCTAGCCATCGGGCATACAAATATTTCATGCAAATGTAGGTAAGTACATATTAATAGTTTTAACAGAAAAATCAATTGGATTCATATTACATTAAATTTGTCAAATATTACCATAAACTTACAAGTTATTATCAAAAAGGTATTCTGATATGGAGTAATATATTTTGTTGATTAGAAGCTTACGTAATTCCCTTTTAAATTGCAATATATTGTCGACATTACGTATATTATCAGGTAATCTATTAAATATTTTTGGTACCATACCAAAAATACTGTTTTTAAATAATGATGTATGGTGTTGGGGCATACTAATTTTGTTAAGGTGTCTTTTGCTATTAATTTTAGTGTATAGATGCATGTTCGTCTTGACAAACATAGCTACCTCAAGAATATATAGGGATGGCACTATCAGAATATTGAGCCTCTTAAAATGTTGTTTAGCGCTATCTCTACGGCAAAGACCACATACGGCCCTGACACATTTTTTTTGTGCAATTAATACAGATTCTTTACCTACTGAGTTACCCCAAAAAATTATTCCAAATCTTAGTGTAGAGTCCACATAGCCATTATATGCCATCAGTACAGCTTCTTCACATACAGTTTTTGATAGTTTGTATAGGGCATATGCAAATGTATGCAATTTTTTACAAACTTTATCCATCTGTGTTTTTCATTTGAGATTTCGGTCAATGTAAATTCCCAGAAACTTTGTTACCTCCGTTTGTTCAACACTTTGTCCTGAGTAAGTTATGTCCAGATTATTAATTTTATTATTATTATTATTTTGAAAATTTATTATTTTGGTTTTACCAATGTTAACTACAAGATTATTTTGCTCAAGCCAGTAAATAATTTTATGTAGAGAATTATTAATTTCATCTTCAAATTTATTTGGATCGTCGCACGGTATAATAACCGTGCTGTCGTCTGCAAATAGCACCATAGGATGCTCTACAACATTGGGTAGATCTTTGATGTAAGCTAAGAAGAGCAATGGGCCCATCACACTGCCTTGTGGTACTCCTTGCTCTATGTCTCTAGGTTTTGATGTGTAGGTTTGTTCCATTTTTGACATAGTACATATCTTATTTATCTGTGTCATTTGCTGTCTTTTATTTAGGTATGATTTTATAAGTTCTATCGCGTTCCCCCTTATTCCATAATTCTGTAATTTACTTATAAGGATGTCATGTCTTACAAAATCAAAGGCCTTGCTCATGTCCATGAATATAGTCACTACTGGATTTCTTTTGTCTATGTTAGTAAAAATCTTAATAAGAAAATCATAGATAGCCATGTTTATGGTCTTATTTTTTCTGAACCCTTTTTGTTCCGGTGCAAATAGATTCTGTTTTTCAAAGTAACCGTATATATTTCTATAGATCACCTTTTCAAATATTTTTGCAAGAATGGGGATTAATGCTATAGGCCCATAGAAATTCATATTGTATTTGTCTTCCTTTTTAAATAATGGCTTGACAACTGCAATTTTCAGTTCATTTGGGAACTTCCCGTGTTCCATACATTTATTTATTATATGACACAGGACTGGGGAGATAATGAGAACAACATATTTTAAAACCTTAGTTGTTATTTCATCATAACCAGCGCTGTTCGTGTTCTTTAATGATTTAATGATTTGGAAAATGTCAAAGGATGTCACTGGGTTTAAAAATATTGAATTACAGGAATTGATTGAGTATAAATTATTATTGTTATTAGGAGATGTCAAGATAGATTCATTATTATTATTAGATGTCAAGTGAGGTTCACTTTTATTATTATTACATGTTAAAATTGCATTATAGTTATTCGTCCTCTTGTCAATTGATTTATTATTATTCGATATGTCAATAAAAAAGTTGTTAAATGCTTCTGCTATTTCCATTGGATTTGTGATATTTTTACCATCTTTAGTGATTTTTTCAATATATTCCTTTGGCAAGTTTGTTTGAGATTTTTTTATTACGTTCCAGGTTTCTTTACATTTATTATCAGCGTTTAGAATTCTATAGTTGTTTTGAGCTTTTTGTGTCAGTTTAATAATATTTTTTAGCTTTTTTGTATATACTTGAAAAACTTCTTTGTTTGCCAAATTTCGGTGTCGTCGATATTTCCACAGCAGTTCTCTTTTCCGCTTGCAGCATAGCCGAATTCCCTTGGACATCCATTTCTGTTTGCGCATTAAGGAAATTCTTACCTTTATTATAGGAAAACATAATGTATAGAGTAGGACGAACATATCATAAAATTCCCTAAACGCATAAATAGGATCGTCGGATTCGAATACTTGATGAAAAGATAAGGAATTGAGGTGTTTCGCAAATTTCAACATATTCTCTTCACTATAGTCACGTTTCAGTACATGCCATTGTTTAAGAGAGTAATTTTTCTTTACTGGGCATTCTAACAGTTGAGCGGAATGATCTGAAAGAGCGAATTCTATTACCTCACTCTTGCATCCACGAATATTGTGCATTATATTATCTAGACATGTCTTGCTGGCATATCTAGTAGGCTGATTGATTTCGATTTTGAGGTTGTAACTCATAGTTAACTGTTTGAACCGAGTGCTATTTTTATTAATTTTCAGTAAGTCTATGTTAAAATCACCACATAATATAATTTTTCTATCGTTTTTGTACACAAAATCATGTAGAATATCGTTTAAAGCACAGAAGAAGGTTTCAAAAGACTTATTATCATATAAAGGGACTCTGTAGATACATATTATAATAATTTTATGTTCAGTTAGTTCAATAGCACTGGCTTCGAATATATTACTGATATTGAATTTATCAATGCTTTTAATTTCTTTAAATTTATGAGGATTTTTAATGAGTATGCATGATCCACCATGTCGGTTTTTTCTACAAAAACATGAAGCCAATGTATGGTTAGGAAACGTCAATTGATTCTGGTCACTATCTATCATATTATGTTCTGTAATACATATTACATCTGTATTTCTGCCCTCAAGTTCGTTTAAATGTATCATTAGCTCGTCTGACTTCGTAATTAGACCATCTATATTTTGATGTATTAGATTTAACTTTTTATACACGAAAAAGCTGCCTACTATTGGTATTTCTGTCAATGTTTATTTCTTCTCTACATTTGATATCTTCAACTTCCACTAGTTCAGGATGGCACTCTTTGTTCTCCTCAATCTTATTGACATTGTGGTCCGGTTCTGTCTGGGTATATTGGTCGATTTGCTTGCTGTGGGTCATGTTGATAATGTTGCTTGTGGAATTAACTTTATGGTCTAGAAGTGATATTTCTCTTAAAATTAATGTACATAGTTGCATGTCATACATTCTCGGAGTCGGTCTAAATCGGTTGCTGTCCATTTCGATGAATGATAGGTTTATGTGCTGGCTGCATATAAACTTCAATTCGTAGTTAAGCTTCATTTTGTTTAGGTATTTGTTGTAAGGGATGTTGCAGACTATGACATTTGTTTTAGTTACCGTGTTGATCCAGCATTGGAAATCGAACTGAAATCTGTACGGATTAGTATCGTTGGTTCCTCCAAGCATTACTACATAATCTTTTTCTGTCATTGTTGAAATCTCCTGACTTCCCGATTTGACGACTTCTGTCATTGATGCACCTGGTTTACTATAGCATATTACTATGTATTTTTCTCCAACTAATTCTTGTATGATATTACGAATATTTCTCCCTTGTTGATCAGCTATAATCATTATTCTACGTTTTTTCGGCTTAGTCTCTACATTGGTTTTCGTCAGTGGTGGCGTTCGCAACTCCACATTAGCCTTTTGTATTTGAGCTGTCGGCAGTACTTCAGATTCGTTTGTGAGTTCCATAAATGATTTCTCCAGCTCTCGACATACGGAATGTGAGTATTGCTTGTGTAAGCCTCTTGTAAGACTTAATGGTACCTGTCGGGACATTGTTCTATACGCCGGTTTGAAGGGAAATGGCATTGAGGATCTTCTTGGTGTTTTAGTGGCATTAAGTATGTCTGTGCTTGTGACTTTCTTGTACAATTCGATATTTTTTTGTATGTTTCATTTTCACATTTTAGGTCAAATACCTCTCTCAAAAGTTTGGCAATTTCTTCGTTTGCACTCTCCAGGTTGGTCTTTAATTCATCCGCTTGATTTTTAAGATCTAATATCTGTGATCTGTCACATATTGAGAAGTCTGGTAGGCTAGTGGACAATGCGTTGTCAAAGAGTGTAGAGTTCAGGAACATATCATTTTCACTTAAGTTCTCGTTACTTGCACTCTTAGGTCTGTTAAGTCTTCTGATCGTCACATTTTCGTTGTTAGATTGCATCGTTATTGTTAAAAGTTAAACAAAAAGTTGATACTTAAAATTCACGAACTCGGGAATCGAACCCGAGTCGATTGGGTTTGAAGCACTGGTGTTGCACTTTACGCCATGGAAGCAATACCAATCGCGGCGAAAGTAGGTATTATAATCTCGCACAGCACAGGTGACCTCTGTTGGCAATTGGTGGTATCACGTAGTGTATTTTTTCCAGCAGGATGTGTTGCAGAAGTACTTTGGTCGGAGTTGCTTCTTTTGGTGTTAGGTGTCGCTACTGATGTGTCGTGATGGCAATGACGGTCAGGGTACCGTTATCTTGATGTTATGTGAATGTGAGAATTGTTAATTTATTCACTATTTATGTATGACACTGGTTACTTTGGTCACTTTTATCTTTTGTGCAGATATGATAATGTTATGGTCGTCAAATTTACTAGGGTTTGCTAGATTTTACTGTCACTTTGCACTCACTTATAACCACTCTGTTATTTTATTGTTTGTACTGTTTTTTATCACTGGATAACAACTCCACGTCTGAATCGGTTTGTTATTTATCAAAAAAATCTGATTTTATATAATTTTAAGTAGATTTAGTTATAATAATAATTTTTTAACACGGAGCTCAATGTTTACGGCTATACTAGCGCCCTCTCTTAGACAGCCTCCTTAACCATTCGGCTAACGAGTGCTGTAGGTGATTATAAAGTGAAAAATGAAAAATATTAGACTCATGGTGGGACTCGAACTATGTCCACCTTGCACAGTTTAGACAGCCTCCTTAACCATTCGGCTAACGAGTGCTGTAGGTGATCAGTTGAATATGGTCTTTGCATCCAATGTAGTTGAAGGTCGGAAGAGGTGGTTCTGTGCGTTATGTCGTTGGTGGACTTTGTACTGGCACGATATTGTCACTAGATTTACACAATTATCTAAGCACGTTATGCCAATATTCACTGAGTTTTATGATATTTGTCTTGATATGACATTGCTTATCAATGCTTTTGTGTCCATGTACTCTTGTAACTGTTCACTGTTTCATTGTTTGTTGTTGTCTGGTAATATTATCTTTCTTCACTTAAATCACTGGTTTAGTCCGGTTTATATAGTTGATTTTATATTGTCTATACTTAATTAATATTATAACACAAAAAATAATAATTGATTAAGCTTAATTGTGCCACTAATTATTTTTTAACACGGAGGAGCGTTTAAAGCGGTGTTAACTTAGTAGCGCCCCCTGGCGGATGACCGTTCTAGCTCACGTATGAATAAGGACTAGTCTACATCTTATCTAGACTACATCTTATCGCTGGAGACATTAATAGTGGTGATGTGAAAAATGGAAAATAATGTAAGTTTTGTGTTTGGCCCGAGTAAGAACGAAATATAAATAGAGGTGTCGGTGTCAAATAATGGATTCTGCAAACAATCGATGAAAAGCCATATCAACTTTATTATCACATGTGAGTACTATACATCACAATATAGGTAATTTCATAAATTTTATCATGGTACATAACATGTTAGGAAACTAATAAAATAACCTAACAAACTTATCAAATTCCTAACGCAAGTCGATTGAAAGTTTATTTTCGCCAGTACCTTGGACGCGTTAGGGTCCACCAGATTCGCTGTACAGGGACATTCCAGAGGTTAATAAGACTAATGCATCAGGAAGCGACGGCCTAACTACGAACGTATTAAAAAACTTTGTTTTGTGCTAACGCATCTAATCAATCTATCTCTAGAGTCAGGATGTTTTCCACTGAAACTGAAACAATCTGTAGTTAAACCACTGCATAAAAAAGGCAGCAGAGATGATGTTGATAACTGTAGACCAATAACTTTGATCTCAATACTGTCAAAAATATTTGAGAAAGCCATGCAAATTAGATTAAACAACTTTTTCACTGCAAATCAAATATTAAAACCCGAACAATATGGATTCCAAAAAAAAAACAGCCTTTAACTTGGTCAGCAGTGTAAGCTATCGGGTAGACCAAAGACAATTTACGACTCTTTTATTTTTTGATATGTCAAAAGCATTCGACATTGTCGACCATGAAGTATTGCTGATAAAACTTGAGCAATGCGGAATAAGAGGCCCAACACTGGCCTGGATAAAAACGTACTTAGAGGACCGATCTCAATATGTAGAAACCACAAGATTAGAAGATAATGTCTTAAAAACATATAGATCACAAGCTAGGTTTAATAAATACGGAGTGCCTCAAGGCAGTGTACTTGGTCCTCTCTTATTCCTTGTTTATATAAATGATCTCCCAGACCACATCAAACATAAATCTATATTATTCGCTGATGACATTTCAATAATAGTGACACAAAAAAATAACAATTTAAGTAATCATATCTCGGACATTATTGAAACTGTGACAACCGTAGTAAAATATTTAATCAATTCCAATTTAAAAGTAAATTTAACAAAAAATAATGTAATTCATTTTAATAATAATATAAATAAGAAACTAATGTGTATTAATCACCAAGGACAACAATTAGAACATGTAGACCATGCAACATTCTTAGGTATAATAGTTGATAAGAATCTAAATTGGAAGGAACATACCAAGAAAGTGTGCAGCAAATTAAATAGATTTTTATTTGTCTTGAGAAGGCTAAGTAAAATTGCATCAAGACAAACAGCGATATCGGCCTACTACGGATGTATAGAATCAATACTCAGATATGCCTTGATCATCTGAGGGAACGGTACTGTAACGGAAATGTAAAGATCTGAGACACATTTTTTATTTGCTATAAAAAGTTGGCAGGCGTTGGCAGGTTTGGGCAACGTGATTTAATGATTCAACTATGAACTGCAAAAAAGAGAAGCCAAATATTCTTAAACCAAACAAATAACGGTGATGTAAGATTGGTGTTGACCAATGCTCAATTAAGCGGCAAGATAAATTTTGTATAAACATAACTATGGAGATTAGTGGTTATCGAAGGCATCGCAAATTTCACAAGGCCTCATATAAGCTCAAGTGGCTCATCGCGTTGTTACCAGACTTGAAATATTAAGGTTCGAGGTTCGATTCTCCGTTGTCATCTTTTCTTTTTCTATTTTACCTTTGGTTTTGGGTTATTAATTTGTGGGTCCTTTCTGAATAGCTATTCGGGAGTGTCGGGTTGTGCTAATTACATTTAAGTCCTAGAAGTTAATTGCTTATTATGCATCTTTGTAAATGTTTTCCACCTTGTTTAAACTACTGAATATGTCGTCACAGTAATTGCCTATTACTTCTATAATCGTCATTATTTATCTAGTCTAGAAATCTATACGTAGAATGCGCCAGATTAATTATGAAATAAAAAAGCGACATCTTTGAATGGATGGTGTGACGAAATAAACATTTGGTTTATTTCTCAGTAGGTAGATATTTTTTTTTTTTAAAAGTCTTCAAAATGTGTATCAACTTTAAGAGCTATGAAATAAGTTGTGAATCATAAATTTAAAATGAATATGGTTTAACTTCACCGTTGCTTTCAGTGGTTGTCGAATTATGTTCATTTTACACATTTGTGATGTTGTTTTGAAGTGTCGCATTTGCCATGGCTCATTCAATCGAAACTCATACGTAAGGGTGTTTAGTTACGATATAGTTTGGGGGGTCAAACAGATGCGTAGTTAGTTCAATGATGGAGGTACAGATGGCGGTCGATCGCCTTTAAATTCCAGATGGCTTAACTCAAATAAGAACTTTATTCACTATAACTGCAATAAGATGTTTTATATAGAAAAAAATGAGTATTATTTTATTTAGATTATTTTATGATGTTATAGAGTCTATTTCTTGTTGAACTGTGTGATCTAAAATATAAAGTGTGTATACGGTGAAGACCAGTAACCAATCAGAGCACTGAGTTTCGAAAGGAAACGAAACGAACCAATGAGAATGACTCGCGGAGTTTGAGATGGTGTTTTGGCGAGCATGTCTGGGGTAGGACGTTTTGGTGGGAAGAGGAAATATAAAAGGGATGGGTCGAGATGAGAGGGGGCTTTTTGTTGCTGGTCGTCGAGTGAAGTGTGAGTTAAGACTCAGAGGGGGAGCCATTCAGTCTCCGCGTCAAACTACTGTGACACACGTCTTTCGGGAATTCTATACAGTTCGATTCGCCGTTTTACGCGTCTTGAACTGGGAGAGTTGTGATTGCGTGTTGCAGTCGATTTTCGTGAGTGTCTGAAGCGCCGAGATATACCTCGGTTCCTATTCTTTAAATCAACCTACCCCAAATTCCAAAACTATCCTTGGGTCGTTAGATAAGAACTTGTAGGTAAGGCTTGGAGCGACCCTAATTTCCTTTTTCCTTCACCATAGGGTTCCTGGATTGGCTCTTAGGATATTCGCGGGCTAATCCTCTCCTCATTCCTTTCGTGTAGTGAGTTTTGAAATTCCCACACACACAGTCATTAAACATACAAACACATTCAAATCAAACTCAACCATTTTCGAGTGGTGTCGATGATGGACGTGGTATAACACTAGGATTTTAGACTAGGCTAGACAGGAGTTTAGTTGCGGCTAAACCTAGGTTGTCGAGGTTATGTAGTTAGGGAGACAAACACGATTATTTAGGTTTATGTAACAAACAAGTATCTGAAATTCGTATGATTACAAATAATTACGTTATTTCCTTCTCACTCTTGAAATACCTAAATACTATCGAAAGATAACGCCAAAAGCGTACTAATGAACACATAGTTAACCCTATGTTTACTTATAAATTGTGTTTACAATTTTGAGTGGTTGTAAACATTATTTTATAAGATTTAAGCTTATTTTGCTTCGCTAAATCTAACTTCGTCTGTCTTGGGTCCGTAGAACTCGGTTAACCTCCACTGGCGTCGGGCGGGGGTTAAAGGGACCGACCTTAGAGCCCGTGTCCCTTCTGGACGTGAGCTCTAGCACAAACCCTCCTTTATAAACACATGTAATCGAAATGCCTTTTAAAAATGCTTATTTACTTGGAATTTATTCTAATAAGCACGGACTCGATAATTATCAATATGTTTATGTCATTTATATTCATCACTGGCTGGGGAACCTCATGACGATACTGTTTAACCAAAACCACTCTAAAAAGAACTTTAGGTTATTGCTATCACAGCGTCTGCAATCCTACCCATAGACGATTACACACTACTTTGGCCAAATCATCTAAATAAGATACTCGCAATCGTTGTTTATAGAATCTTTCCAATTGGAGAAATATTCCAATTAAAATGCGTGAGGGTTAAATTCCGTCTGACATTAAATTAATGGTTAGCTGGTTATATCGTTAAATTTACTATTCATAGAATCGTTCGGTTAACTCGTAGGGTTTATTCATATTATTTCAAAACTGTTGAATCCACTAGTTACCTATAATTATCACAAACGGAAAGTCAGAGGATCAACAGGTTATTTCAATAGCAGTACCTAGCTAGGTACTTACATATTTTATAATGTTAATTATATACAAGCCGCGCCACGAATAGAGTACGTTGGGCGACGTTTTGGCGGGAATTACTGCGCGTATGTACAGATATTGAAAGGTGACTACTGCGCATTCAAGGTGACCGCTCACAACGAGTGGCGCTACGGATATATACCTATGGGTCGGCAGAAACCCTACCTACGAAGCCAGGGTTCGAGTCCCGGTGGGGACAAGTGTTTGTCCGGTGAGTGCGGATGTTTGTACTCCGGTCATGGTTGTTTGTCTATCTGGGTTTAATATTTGTCTATATATTTACGTGTTGTCTGGTGCCCAGGATGCGGGGAGTCCTGGTTTGGGGCTGGAGCAATGGGTGTGGATAGTGTCCAAAGTATTATTATGTATCTGGGAAACCAAAAGATAGATAATGATTCGAAGAATTCTTATAAGATACTTAGGTACCTACCTTAGTTAAAAGAATAAGGTGTTGTGGTTGTGATTCTGCCTACAATACGAGTGATCACGAGTTCGATTCCCGGCCGAGGACAATAGGATCAGAGTATGTGCCTATGTATAAACGCAATGTATGTATAGTTTGTGTATTCTTTATGAGGGGAAGTAATGCGATGTTTTAATTAGGAAGTTTAATAGGAAATTCGTTTAATTAAATACCTATCTTTGTGAAATACTTTCGTTAGCAAGTAGGTACCTAAATATATGTTTGGTAGGACACGAATTAACATTAGCATATTACGTCATAGGGGTATGACGAAATGAATGTAGGTATTAAATACGATTATGGAATTAACAATTCCTCGATAGATATCACGGGTTGTTGATTGAGCAGTTATAGGCATTGAACTACTAGCTCAATGGATATAGGTACCTATCTATAGGTACATGGTTAGATAGAACGTTAAATTGAGGTTTCTAATTACCTATGTAGAATAAGTACCCATACTTACTTATGTGTGGAAAGGAAGATATATTTTTATTGTGTTTAAACCATGTTTCCGGGAGTACCTACCTATAATATAACGTGGGATATTCGATTTAAATATATATATATACATAGTCAGGTCATAAGTTCTGTCACATGTGCAATATGAAATAATTTAGACATGTTTATTATTTATGTAAACATTTATATAGCAAAATGAACTTAATAAAACATAGATTCTTATGGTAATAAAGTTTATTCAAAATGACCCCCGCGATTTTGAATACAGGCCTTTATTCTGCGCGGCCAGTCGTCTATCGCAGCACGAACGAGGTCCATGTCAATTTCGGCGGCTGCCTTAATCAAGGATGCCTTGAGTGACTCCAAATCAGGATGAGGCTTTGAGCAGGCCTTTTCCTCCAAGTGTTGCAAGATATTGTAATCTAACGGACTCAAATCTGGACTGGAGGAGGGCCAGTCGTCGTGCCGGATGAAGTCGATTTCACGCGCCGCCAGCCAGTCTTGTGTGCTTTTCGAGCATAACAGAGCGAGGGCGACCACTTCTTGACCAGTCATCTACACTAGAGTCTTCATTGTATCGTTTTATGGTACGATAAACGAATCTTTTGGTTATATTCAAATTTTTCAGTAAGTCGAAAATCTGAATTGGCGCGTAACCGCAACGATGCAACGCTATAACTGCGACACGTTCTTCTTTAAGTGTCCACTCCATATTTAAAAATGAGGAAAATTCTAAAAAGTACACAATTTTATTTTCATGAAAAATTCGAAATTCGAATTCAATAAACTTTTTTGTGGCCAGCGTTCTTAATTCAAAAGTTTTTATTGTGTGACAGAACTTATGACCTGACTGTGTATATATTTATATATAAATAACTAAGTAATAAAATAATAGAATATTATGGGGTTCTCAATAGGGTATACTTATGTTTTACTAACATTTTATTCCTTATTTATTTACTCCTATCCCTCTCCCTGTTAATGTCTGTTATTTAAAGGAATTTATTTACTTCTCGTATTAAGTAATATCTGTCCTTATATACTCCTTTTTTACCTGAATCCTAGATAAAGTCAGTCAACTGTCACATTATTCATAATTATGTTGAATGAAATTGAGAGTTTGAATGAATATTCAATTTGTGGTTATTCCAGCGACGTGGAATGAAGTTTGGAATATTAATAAAGCACTACATTGTAGTATTTGGAGTCAATGAGACTATAAACTTATTGAAAGTAGTTACTGAGTTGACTAATTTCTGCAACAACGTTTTCAATTCGATATGTTCGACTCGATGTCGAGAATTCAGAGTTTAAATAAACAAACCTGCAATTCTCGTCTTAACTGAATGATGATAAACGTTCAATTTCCCTAGACCTTGTATTGCAATCATGGAAGGCGGTCGTGGTTAATATTATTAATACAATAGTTATTAATTAATTACCTTTGATCAAATTATGGAATAAGCCGTCGCAAACGCCAGAATGAAGCAATAGAAGTACGGAAATTCACAGTTATGCTCTATTCAGATGTGCATATTTATATTACTATACGGATACATATACTGATTAATTCCACGCCTCAACCGAACGGGCGTGGAATCTTGGTAGGGTTGGTTTTCACCAGGGGTATCACAAGTGGTACCTTTGACGCCGTGGACCGGAACTCGAAAGCTCAATTCGAGGCAGGAATGCGGGATAAGGAGCACAATGGGTGGGGGGAGAGGAGTCGAATCTTACTCTCGTCGTAGCCCGATGCTGTCGCCGTCGTGTTGCTTGCCGACACGAGGAGTCGCTGTCCGAATGCGACGAATTGGGGACCGAACAACTTTAACCTTTCACAACACGAAGCACTCACTCCGATGACTTGAATCTACTTATTTCCCGACGATTGTTCCGTGCTTATTATAATTAACATTCCGACCAGGCCCGACACCTGTGTTAGACAATTATTACTACTAAAATACAGCCAAGGCCCGAACGCCATGCGCCGACATTTTCCACGTCAAAAAAAAAAGTAACCTCTAACTCGTCATCTCGTTTCTAAACAAGTGACAGCTGCTAGTTCCGTTTCCGATCACTCGCGGTCCGAGTCGCGCAACAAAAAGAGGTGCGTTCCGAAGCATAAATATTAAACAGTCACCCGCCTGGACAGGCCCGAACCTGTCGCTAATCAATAGGAAGGCGAGAAAGTGTTGCGACCGCTCTCTTGAGGACCGAGTCCCCCACCTTGACTTCTGCTGATCGAGGCGTGCCATCCCGACCCGTGTACAATTTGACGATCCGTCCTCGTCTCCATCTCAATGATGGCAGGTTCGCATCCTTAATCAGCACCTAATCACCGACTTGAGGGGGGCTCGTCCGGTCAGTCCACTTAAGGCGCTGCTGCAAGATGTGCAAGTACTCAAGGGACCACCGTTTCCAAAAATCTTGAGCCATCTGCTGCAACATCTGCCACCTAGTTAACCGACTTAACTTAACATCACCGAATGGGTATTCTGGCAGGGCGTTAAGGGGCTGACCTATCAGGAAGTGACCCGGCGTCAACGCTTCCAAATCATTTGGATCCGAACTGAGCGGGCACAACGGACACTAGTTCAGTGTCATCTCAATTTTACAGAACAACGTCGCAAGCTCTTCAAAGCGTAGAGAGGTCTCACCGATGATCCTCGTCAGGTGCGACTTAGCCGATTTAACCGCAGCCTCAAAAATTCCTCCCCAATGAGGACATCCCGGCGGACTGAAAACCCATTCAATCCCTCGTCGGGAGCAAGCCGTACCGATGGCGTCCTGGTTACCGTTCAGGAATTGAGTAACCTCCTGCAGATATCGCCTGGCTCCGACAAAATTTGTGCCGTTGTCCGAACGGATTAATGTCGGGAGGCCCCTTCGTGAGACGAACCGATCCAGACATGCATTAATGCCTCCGTAGTGAGGTCACGACCACCTCCAAGTGGACTGCTTTCGTGGCCAAGCACACGAAGACGCACAGGTATGTCTTCACTAATCTGGCGTTCCGTAGCTGTGAAGACTTGACCATGAATGGTCCCGCGAAATCCGCTCCGACACCCGCAAAGGGCCGGATTTCGTTAACCCTATCCGAGGGCAAATCGCCCATCTGGGGCTGCATCGTAGCCGCCTTAGCCCGATAACAAGGCAGGCACCGAAATACGACGCTACGCACTAAGCGTCTTCCCGATAGAATCCAGAACTCGCGCTGGAGAAACGCCATCAAGGCATGGCATTCGATATGCCCATTCCGAATGTGTCGATCCTGTATCAACATATCGCCACCCGTTGTTACTCCCTAGGAAAGGGAATCCTAGGGAGTAACAACGGGTGGCGAGCCGCATAAGGCAGGTTGGCATTCCGCAGCCGACCTCCTACCCTCAACAATCCTTGAGGGTCAATAAACGGGTAGAGCCGAGCCACAGCTCCTGCGATCCTCCTGAATTGCGACAATTCCGCGCAAATCGGAAGATCCAGGCGGTCACATTGACCAGCTTGTCGAGCGAGCTGTACCGTTCCAGCAGGCTGAACTCCTCTTCCGGCTCTGGTTGCGTCATACAGACACCGACTGTCAAGGCGCCGTTCGCCGAGGCAACGCGTGGACTCATTGGCCAATCCGATTCGGCTTGAGTCAACCATTTTGGACCCCACCACAAGGGATCTCCAACCAACTCCGGAGCGTGACACCCACGAGACGCACAGTCTGCTGGGTTCATTTCCCCTGGAACATGTCTCCAGATTAAGGGAACCTCCGAATTCAAAATCTGCGAAACCCGATTCGCCACAAAAATCTCCAGCTTGTGAACTGAAGCCTTCAGCCAGCATAACACGATCTGGCTGTCCGTCCAAGCGTAGACCGTATCTTCTAACGCTATTGACCCACGAAGAACCGTCATCGTGTGGTTGAGCAGACGAGTCAGGAGAGCCGCTCCCGAAAGCTCTAACTTGGGAATCAATCAAAATCAAAATCAAAAATCATTTATTTCCATAGGATGTTGTTACATCACTTAGATCCGTCATTACATTTTTTTGGGTGAGTTCACTAACACAATGGCGAAATCTGTGGAGAAGAGCTCACCGAAGAAACTTCACAGTCGTCGCATCTTTTGCGTTTCCTTTTTTAAATAAAATATTGTCAAATTACAAAATGAATGCTAATTATATATCGAAACAGCCTGTTACTCAAACAATCTATTCCCATGGACATCTGTCCTCTAAATAATCAGATATCCTATAGTAACCTTTTTTATACAATTTCTGTTTTATTATTATTTTAAACTTGTCTAAAGGTAAGTTTTTAATATCAGTAGGGACCTTATTGTGATAGCGTATACAATTGCCTTTAAAAGAATTACTAATTTTATGTAGTCGGCTTACATAAGCAACCAACTTGTCTTTATTTCTAGTATTAAAATTGTGTATATCACTGTTCTTCTGAAAATTAGTTATATTTCTTTTTACATACACAAGATTGTCATAGATATATTGAGACACAAATGTCAGAATATTGATTTCTTTAAACTTTTCCCTCAGTAACACTCTAGGCCCTAATCTATAAATTGCACAAACAGCCCGTTTCTGCAGAATAAATATACTATTAGCATTCGCAGCGTGACCCCACAATAAAATACTATAGGTCATTAGACTATGAAAGTAACTAAAGTAGACTAGTCTAGCGGTGTCTACGTCGGTAAGAGCTCTAATTTTTTTAACTGCGAACGCTGCCGAACTAAGTCTGTTCGACAATTTATTTATATGAGGATCCCATTGTAGTTTGGCGTCTAAAGTAATGCCCAAAAAGACAGTCGACTGCACAAGGTCCAATCTCGGTCCTTTTATAAATATGTCTGTAGTTACCGGGTTCACATTGGGTAACACGAATTTAATACATTTAGTTTTCTTTTCATTAAGTAATAAATTGTTAACAGTAAACCAGTTCACTATACTAGAGATAGCATTGTTTACCTCGTCATAATTTGATTGCTGTCTTTTAACTTCAAATATCAAAGAAGTATCATCGGCAAACAATACTAATCCATGTTTTGCTTTGACAAGGTAAGGTAAATCATTAATATATACTAAAACAAGAAAGGACCAAGAATTGAACCTTGCGGTACGCCCATACTTATTGAAGACCCAGGTGATCTTTTCCCATTAACATCGACCATCTGAACCCTATCTGTTAGATATGACTCCAGAAGGCCAAGTGCCTGTTCTTTTACACCATAATGGCGTAACTTCCTGACAAGAGTGTCATGATGGACGCAATCAAAAGCCTTGGATAGATCGCAGAAGACACCTATTGCATCCATTGCGTCTTCCCAGGCATCAAAAATATTGTCGATTAGTTCAACACCAGCATCGGCTGTTGAACGACCCTTTGTGAAACCAAACTGAGCAATATGAATTAAATTATTGAGATAAAAATGACTTTGCAATTGATTAAGTATGAGTTTTTCAAATATTTTGCTAAGCGTTGGTAGTATCGATATGGGTCTAAAATTGGTGGGGTCTGATGTACTACCAGCTTTGAATAAAGGTATAACTTTACTTAGTTTCATCAAGTCAGGAAACACACCATTATCTATACATTGATTAAATATACAACAAAGGTGAGGTGCAATACAATCTACAATGGAACTTATATTTTTTACTGATAGACCATGGGCGTCAGCCGTCTTTTTCATTTCCAGGGATTTAAACGCTTTTACAACGTCTTCATTATTTACGTGCCTAAATTTAAAATCTGTTTTACAATCCTCAAAGTTTTGTTTAAGTATAGATTCAGCAGCAGCGGGAGATGAATTTAAAGACTTGGTTGTTGAAACTGGAATGTCCGTAAAGAAATTTTCGAAAGCTTTTGCTACTTCTAGGTCTGTACTTAGCAATTGATTATCTATCTTAAGCTTGAAGTTATTATGTGTAGCTTTGACCTTTCCAGTCTCTCTGTTTATAATTTGCCAAGTCGTTTTCATTACATTGCTACTAGATTCAATTTTGTTTTTAATGAAATTAGATTTAGCTACGGCACAAACGCGTTTAAACATTTTTGAATAACTACGAACATAATCTAGAAAGGCCGTATTTTTGTTATATGATTTCTCTTCATAGAGTTCATATAATCTTCGTCTGCTCCTATGAATTCCAACTCTCGCCCAATCACTAAACAAAGCTTTGTTATTAACTTTTATAGTTTTTGATTTAAATACCGTATCATATTCATTTTTGACAAGGTTAAATACTGAGTTGTACAAAAAATTTGGATCGTCACTGTATGGTATTTCCCATAGTTTATCTAAAATATTATTCCTGTAGTGTTCAAGCCGAGTGTCACTAACGGGCACACATGTAATATCCTCTTTTTAGTCCTTTTTTATTTTAAAATTGAATACACCTATCTGACCAGAGTGATCAGAGGTTAATTTATTGATGACCGATTTGAAAATGGGCGTAATGTTAGTAAATATATTGTCAATGCAGGTAGCAGATGTTGCAGTAATTCTAGTAGGCTCCAAAAACAGATAGTTCATGTTGTGACATGAAAATAAAGATTTTAATCTAGTACAAATATTATTATCCTCTAACAGATTAACATTAAAATCACCACAAATTATAAAAAAATTGTTTTTATCGCTGATTTTAATCAACACTTCATCCATTTTCTGTTCGAATAAATCAAAGGATGAATCTGGTGGTCTGTATACGCTCATTACAATAAGTTGTTCAAGTTCAATACAGGCTATTTCCATGGTACGCTCAACAGACAGGCTCACTATGTCAACTCGTTCCTTATATATAAAACTATTATTTACAAGTATTAAGGAGCCACCGCTATCAGCTGTTTTTCTGTTGAATGAACTAGCAACGTGGTGGTTATTAAAGTTGAACATGAACTGATAACTATTTAAAAAGTGCTCTGTTATACATAAAATATCAATATTATTACAGTTCATGAATAACTCAATTTCCAGTTCTTTACTTAACATGCCCTGTATATTTTGATGAACCACGTTTAAAATATTCTTACTTTTACATTTTTCATTACTAGTAACTTGATTTAATGGGCAAGATGAAGGTATATTTATACAAATATTAATATTACTGCCAGAGTTACTCTCTGTTGTCCTATGGGTTAATTTAAAGAGCTTGGAACAGATTCCAAGGAGTACATGTCATTATTATTACACTGCTCAATAGAAGCAGGCGTTTCATTAGTCAAAAACTTGACTGAGTTCAAAATAAAATAAGATAGTGACTGTGCTATCTGTTTTCTATAAAACCTAGATAGGTAATACCTATCCTTAGTCAAATAAAATATTTTCCAATACAAATATTGGTGTCTATGAAATGAAATTTTTCAGTATGACGACATGTCAATGTGTGTATAAATGTATTATAATCATGTCTTATATGATTTTCATATTGTGACAAAGATTGAATGGTCAGGCGAGTGCGCAACGGCGCAACCTTGCTCTTGGCCATGACCAACCGCACATCAACCTCCCCCGAGGAGTCGACCGTACGCAGATACACCGCAGCTCCGTAGCCCTTCTCCGAGGCATCGCAAAACCCATGCAGGGTGGCGGTATATCGTTTGGTGGGGACCAACCTCCGTGGCAGTGAAATCCGATTGATGCCAGGGAGGGTCGAAAAGAACGAGTCCCACTCTGAGCTCAATGACCCGCCGATCGGGTCGTCCCATTTCAGCTCAGCAGACCACAATTGCTGCATAAAACACTTGAGCTGAAATGTTACCGGGGTGATCCACCCGTTTGGATCAAATGTCCTAGCCACCGTTGAAAGGACGTTCCGTTTCGTCCAGACCTTCAGGGAGTCCAACTCGACCCGATACGAAAACATGTCTGACACCGGCTGGTACTGGACGCCTAATACCGACAACATATTTGGATTTTCCAAATTTTCAAAAATGTGGGGATCCTGCTGGTAGTCATCCGGAAGACCAGACAGTAACTCTGGAGAGTTCGACATCCATTTCCGGAGCTCGTAACCTCCACCCCGTAAGAGCTCAACTAGGTCGTCCCGACGAGCGAGCGCCTCCTCTACGGAATCTGCACCGGTACAGATATCGTCCACGTAGAGATCCTGCTCCAGGATTGCTGCTCCTCTAGGGAAATTTAACCGTTCTCGATCCGCTAACTCCCGCAGAGTGCGAATCGCCAAATAAGGACTAGACCGTAGCCCGTACGTGTTGGTGTTCAGCTCGTACACCCTGATGGGCTGATCTGGGCTCTCTCGCCACAGTATCAGCTGATACCGTCTATCGTCAGGGTGAATGACCGTCTGCCTAAACATCATCCGGATGTCAGCTAAAAACACAACATTGTGTCGACGGAACCGTGTGATAACATCCGCGATGTCATGGTTCAACTTCGGCCCTGAATGCAAACACTGGTTCAGGTTCATGCCGTTAGATGTTGATGACGATCCATCGAAAACTACCCGTATTTTGCCCTCCGGGGTCCTCAAGACCGCGTGATGAGGCAGGAAGCAGTGGTCTTCACGCTTCCAGTCGATATCCGAAACCGACATGTGGCCGAGCGACTCGTATTCCCGCATGAAGTCGACGTACTTCTGCCGGAAAATCCCGTCACGCTTCATGCGTCGTTTCATCGACAGAAGCCGCGTCTCGGCTGCATGGTGTGAACTGCCCAGCGGTGGGCGATCACTCCGGAATGGAAGACGTGTGAGAAATCGACCTGACCGAAGGCCAGTATTGTTCCGATAAAACTGTTCACACTCTTCTTCAACCGGGTCCAACCGGCGGACCGTAGGTGGTTCCTCCACCTCCCAAAACTTCTGTATCACCTCCGAGAGTACAGAACCAAATAAGGGATTACGAGTCGCTAGGCGTGGGCCAGCCGGCATGACCGGACCCATTACCGCATGGCCCAGTCTGGTGTTGACCGAAACCAGACCAGTCGCCTGCAACACGTGGACACCTGGCACTAACAGGTATCCCAAGGCATCGACACCCAATAAAATGTCTACTGGGCCCGGAATATCGAACTCCGGGTCAGCCAGTGACAACCCAGCGACCAACTGTCGCACCGAGGGCGACAACCGTACGTGAGGGTGTGAGCCCATCACATTAGGCATGACTAATGCCGTGACCGTCAGATTCACCGATGAATCCACCCGTGACGAGAGAGTAATCCGACATACTCCCTTAACGGAACCGACTTCCGTGTTCCCAATTCCCCGAATGGAATGTGGATACTCCCTTACCGAAATGCCCAACCGTCTTACAAGGTTGCACGAGACTAAGCACCCCTGGGCCCCCGAGTCCAATAGTGCTCGTGCCACACAAGATTTGCCGTCCGAACTCCACGCTATCACAGAGGCGGTGGGGAGCATGACCGTCTGTGGAGTGGCGGCACCCTGTAAGTGGGCGGCGTGTCCCTAGCGGGAACCTCCGCGGGATCCGAACCCGCTCAGACCTCCGTCGGCCTTGGAGTAACTCGGCTGCTGATATGCAACCGGCATATCAGACCGTATGTGCATCAAGGGGTCCCAACCCGTATAATAGGCCCCTCGCTGTCCTGGTATCCGATCATACCGGACGGTGTACGGTGTGCCCGGTGCGCACCGTGGATGAATGGGGGAGAGCGGATCCAACCTGGGGCGCTCTAGGAATAGGGGCGACATCCGACTGTTCGCCTCCCTGTTCGCCTCCCAGAGCGACGGGCAGGGTGGCGCAGAAGGTGGTGGACTCCCAGCCTTCGCGCTACTCATAGGTGCCATCTGACACCCGCCCGTAACACGCAGTGAGCCAGCGGCCCGAAGTCCTCGCTGAGCGTGGACAGCGGCGACCGAACCCCTGCTATCCCGCATGTTACCCCCCGCGCTGCCCCTTTCTCCTCGGGGGGGGGTCCCGTCCGCGGGTACCCCAGTCACCCCGTTGGTGACTCCCGTTGCCCGGAGGGGGACTGGGTCCGGCCCTGGTTGGGCCCTGTGGCCGACCAACCTGAGTCCGGCCCTGGTGACCGTCCGAAGGGCCTGACCGATTCAGGCACAACACGATGTGGTGCTTACCACCACAGCACTCACAGGGGAACGTGCGCGAGCACTCGCTCAGCGGGTGCGGCCCCAAACAACCGAAACACAATCGGTGGCGGAAGACTATCTTCCTGCGGGCAGCTACCCCGAGCGCCTTAAAGTTGGCGCAACTGGTCACTTCATGACCGGCACTGTCGCAGTACACACAGCCGTCACCCGACGGCGCGGCATTCAAAACGCCAAATTGTTTCGACCGCCCACCCCCCCGCGGGGGCGGGGGGCGCGGCCCCTCCCGCATCAGCGCGGGTTGGCGCTGCACACTGGCCTCCGTATCCAGTGTGTCACATCGCCTGCATTCACCCTCCAAAAAATCCGTCAATTGGACGAGCGTGGGCAGTTCCGTGCTACTGCCCCCATGCAGCTGTTCAAACCGACTTTGAACAGCTGCAGGCAACCGTGACAAAACCATATACAAAACAATGTATGACCATTGGTCTACCGGAAGACCAAGGTTCTGAAGGGCCTTAGTGGCCACCAGCACAGGGTTGAGCACCTGTACTCGGATGTCAACATCCCGGGTTACTTTAGGGATGCTAAACAACTTCAACCAACCGCCGTTTGTGTTGGTAGCAGTCAAACAATATGGACCTGGCTATCTCATAATTGCCCGCCGTGCCCGTTACGTGACCGACCAACTCCTTCGGTTCACCCCGCAGAGCCATCAATAGTTGGGCCAACTTGTAGGCGTTGTCCAGGTCGTCCCAACCGTGGACCAAACTATCAAATAAATTAATGAATGCCGGCCACTCATCAATTGCCCCACTGAAGGCCGGAATCTCCAGGTGTGGCAGCCGTCCAACAACACCCTTCGGGGGTGGGTCTCCGTTACCCTCCCCGCTGTCATTCCTTCGCGACCGCTTAATTTTCTCCGCGCGACGCTCTATGTTGCCCAAGCATTCCATCGCTTGGTCAGCATCCGCGCAGAGCTGTTTCACTGCAGCCACCGAGGCTTCATCAGTAAGCCCGAGAGCTTCAGCCTCCGCAGCCAGCCGACACACCTTCCCGACGCGTTTCATTGCGTCCTCCACACGCTTGAGCAGGACATCATCCATATCTGGTCGCTCCACATACTTATGAGTATGGGCGAGCCATCTCATTTCCTCACGGACACCATGCCGCAGTACCGTCAAGGGCGAAGGTGCCATGTTTACCGATTTAATAGATTCTGGTCTTATACTTCACTACCGAACTAAGTATAGCCAGAGACCAGCACTTGCCCGTCAGCGCTGGGCACAGAAATTAAAACTAAGTTTTCAAAACTAAGGCAACCACTAAAACAATTAAATCCTAAAAAATATTTAATATGGTCGCCCTGTGGACATACACCTTATAACTATACACTCTAAATCAATTAGAGAATGCCACCATAAGGCACAATAAAAAATAACACACAAAAATTTATTATAAGAAAAAAGGCTATTTTTAATATAATGAAGGTAGCTGTGAACCTTCTAGAAGTGGCCCCTCCGATATGACCCACACTTCTACTGAGGTCAGCAAAATCAGCTTAATACCCCTTAAATAGCCTGACCCTGCTCTGTAATCCGAAATAACACTGCAATGCTATGGAACCCGACTGCAATACTATAGTCCGACCGAATGACTGTTTCTTATGCACACCGAGTAGTTTCCGACTACAAATTTATAATAATTGTTAACTAAATCGTCAATTATACGTTCACTAACCGAAAATGAACCTAAATTGTGGCATACCGACCACTCGACTCACTCACAAACTGATTGCCGACCAATCCGAGATACCCTTTTCTCCCAACTACAATGTGGCAAAAAAACAACCCTACAACCGTCCGTGAATCGATTTCCTACTAGGAAACCGCGCCTGCTACCAAAATGATTAATTCCACGCCTCAACCGAACGGGCGTGGAATCTTGGTAGGGTTGGTTTTCACCAGGGGTATCACAAGTGGTACTGAACTTTAACGCCGTGGACCGGAACTCGAAAGCTCAATTCTAGGCAGGAATGCGGGATAAGGAGCACAATGGGTGGGGGGAGAGGAGTCGAATCTTACTCTCGTCGTAGCCCGATGCCGTCGCCGTCGTGTTGCTTGCCGACACGAGGAGTCGCTGTCCGAATGCGACGATTTGGGGACTGAACAACTTTAACCTTTCACAACACGAAGCACTCCCTCCGATGACTTGAATCTACTTATTTCCCGACGATTGTTCCGTGCTTATTATAATTAACATTCCGACCAGGCCCGAGACCTGTGTTAGACAATTATTACTACTAAAATACAGCCAAGGCCCGAACGCCATGTGCCGACATTTTCCACGTCAAAAAAAAAAGTAACCTCTAACTCGTCATCTCGTTTCTATACAAGTGACAGCTGCTAGTTCCGTTTCCGATCACTCGCGGTCCGAGTCGCGCAACAAAAAGAGGTGCGTTCCGAAGCATAAATATTAAACATATACTTATATCTTCGCACTTTACGAAGTAACAATATCATGTTTGGATCTGCTGATGGTAGATTGAAGGTCAATTCATTAACCTTAAAATGAATCATGCTACTTACGCACTTCTATGGATGTGCAGAAATAATTTATACTTCATGCTATGCTATTGTGCATTACTAAAAGACAAATAAGTCTTTATTGAAACACATAACGTGTAACATAAACAACCAGTGAAACTTCATTGTGTATGTTTATAGTTTTCTATATGTGGAAGAATATTTAATATAATCTTACTACATAAATATCAGATATTGACTGATGAGACAGTTGAATGTCTCATCAGTCAATATCTGATATTTATGTAGTAAGTCGCCACACACTCAGTACGCTGTGAAGTCTGGGATCGCAAGAAGGAGCTCAAGGGCTCAGGCATTTTGGTGTCTGAGTTTTTGACAAAATCCCGGCACGATGTTTTCTTGGCGGCGCGGAAACACTTAGGCATCAGCAGCAGTTGGACGTCGGACGGCAAGATACACGTGTTGCTGCCTGACAAGTCGCGGCAGAGGCTGGAGTGCTGGGCAGATTTGCGGCCACTCATGGCGAAGTACCCGAGCAAGGAGACCCCCTCGCCAGCCGGCAAAGGGAATAAACCTGCTGAGGGCGCCGCCGCATCTGCCTCCGGCGTAGTGACCAGGAAACAGGCCACTCAGTCGCAGGGCAAGAAGAAGCAAGGTTAGACCCTCTTCGTCTGTCTCTAAACCAATCAGATTCAGCGTTCCGTTCCCCCGGTGGGACAGTGCTCATGTAGTGATCCTTTTCTCTACTAGTAATGTTTTGCGAGGTAGTAGCAACTATTTTTATTTTAAATTTCAAGTCCACTCGATTTATTTGCAACTATTGACAGCATATTGACACATTTTTTTTTTTTGGTTCATTTGCCTTGTCAGGCAGGCAAAGGTTTCTAGACCATACAGCCTTGCATATTGACACAGTATGATAGTTTTTTTTTTTTTTTTAAGTGCCATTGTGCGGCTTTTGAAGTCGCGGTCCCTCTTGCGCTTACCTTTTTGCTGTGGATTTTATTCTATTGTTAGCGCTATAGTTTATTGCTTTCTTATTGTGTAAAGTGTGTGTGTGTGTGTGTGTGATGTTTATTTAAAATGTAATAGTAGGTTTTCTGATTTCCTACAACAATCCATGCCTGGTGAGGGTTTAGGTCACCCCATTGGTTTATATTAGTCTTTTTTTTTTCTTTTGATTCCTTAATCATTATATATTTTCTGCTAGGTATATTCCTATACCTAGTTATATATTTATATTATATTATAGTATATTATTTTATCTACATATTATGAATCTCAATAACGATAGCTTCTTGTCGTGTGCGTCTAGCGATGAATTTGTAAGTGCAGAAAGTGACATTTCCAGTGTGGAAGAACCACTTTCTGGCAAACTCAGAACTGTCTTTGGTGGGTCTGGGAAGAATCTGAACATTGTGCACATCAATGCTCAGAGCATTCACACGAGCTACACCGATCTTATCGAGGCTTTTAGTGACCAACATGTGGACGCTATCCTTGTCTCCGAGTCATTCCTGAAGCCTTCACTCTCCTCATCTATGTACTCTCTTCCAGGCTTCAGGCTCTACAGGAATGACAGAGTCGGGAAAGCGGATGGAGGTTTTGCTGTTTACCTGCGTGCGGATATTCCGTGCAAGGTGATCAGCGCATCCCCTAGCCAGTACTCCGAGTCTGCCGAATATCTCTTCCTCGAAATTCTTCTTTATCACAATAAGGTGCTTCTTGGTGTTGTTTATAGCCCCTCTCTCCGTGTTGATTATTTCGACACCTTTGAATCTATTCTTAATGATTTGACCCCACTTTACGATGACACTCTCATTCTTGGGGATTTCAACACTTGTCTCCTCAAAAATGATTCTCGTTCAGCCAAGCTTAGGTCAATAGTAGATTCATACAATCTGCACATTTTGCCGCTTGCGGCCACCCATTCCCAGCCACATTGCTCGCTCTCTCTTCTTGACATCATAATCATTTCCAACCTGGATAAGGTGGCCACTCATGGTCAACTTAACTCACCTTTTTCTTTTCACGACCTCATTTACGTGTCATATAAAATTAGGTCCCCTAAGTGCAGAACCAAATTTATTGAAACTCGCAGCTTCAAAGCCATCAACCTGGATTCCCTCAAGTCTGATGTTTCACTGGTCGATTGGTCCCCTGTCATCTTGAGCGAGAGCGTTGATGACAAAATTCACAGCTTCAATACAATTGTCCTGGGACTTTATGACAAACATGCTCCCATTAAAAAAGTTAGAGTGAAGCACCTGCCTGCTCCCTGGCTAAACGATGATATCAAGCGACTTATGACCAAGAGAGATCGGGCTAAGTGCAGGTACAAAAAGGATCCGACAGATGACAATTTTCTCACCTACAAATCGCTTCGAAATCGTTGCAATCGTCTCTGTCGCGACGCCAAACGCCGCCACATCTTTGAGTGTATCGAAAGGTACACTCCTGCTCAGGTGTGGAAATTTCTCAGGACACTTGGTATTGGCAAGTCCCAGGCCCAGGACACGCATTCAGGTAATGTCGATCTCAACGCTCTTAATCAATTTCTCTCCGCACCGCCCGTTGTGATGGACTCTACCGTCAAGCAAGCCACTCTTCGGAGCCTGCGTTCTAGGTCACTTCCCAACACCACTCCCTTCAACATGAGATATGTCGGAGTTGACACAGTTAAAAGGGCATTGTTGGCGATTAGCTCCAAAGCAGTCGGACATGACAACATCTGCCTAAAAATGATCTTCACTATCCTAGATGACCTGCTTCCGCCCATAACGCACATTTTAAATTTTTCCCTTTCAAACTGCTCCTTCCCTACTGCTTGGAAACATGCACTAGTTATCCCTCTCCCTAAATCATCCAATCCCACCTGCTTCAAAGAATATCGCCCGATTTCCATCTTGCCGATCCTATCAAAAGTCCTCGAATCCATTGTCCATACCCAGCTCTCCCAATATCTATCCTCTAACAACCTATTAAATCCTTTTCAATCAGGCTTCAGACCGGGTCACAGCACAGTTACGGCTCTACTTAAAGTGATGGATGATATTCAGGTTGCCATGGATCAGAAGCAGCTTTCGTTGCTTACCCTGCTCGACTTCAGCAGAGCCTTTAACTGTGTTGACTTTGACATTCTCGTTGAACTTCTCAAATCTCTTAATCTCTCTTACCATTCTATCAGCTGGTTCGACTCATACCTTCGTGACCGTAAACAGCGTATCAAATCGGAGACGACTTGCACGGATTGGTGTGACCTCACCTCCGGTGTCCCCCAAGGTGGCATTCTCTCTCCTCTTCTATTTTCTATATTTATTAACTCCATCTCCGATGCCCTCTCATCTTCTTATCATCTTTACGCGGATGACTTACAAATCTATCGCCACTTCTCTCCCGATAATGTAAACTCCGCTGTGGAGGCGTTAAACGCTGACTTAGAGGGTATTAGAGGATGGGCCTCGTCATTTGGGCTACTGGTTAACCCAAACAAGTCCCAGGCCATGATTATAGGTACCAGACACTCACTATGTTTGTTGAAGCAACAGTCTGTCCCTCCTGTATCTTATAACGGTACCGTAATCATGTATAGCGACACAGCGAAAAACCTGGGTGTTGTTTTCGATAACCAGTTAACCTGGTCAACGCATATCAGTGAGGTCAGCAGGCGAGTTTACGCTACCTTTCACTCTCTCAGGAGACTTCAGAACTTTCTTCCTCGTCAGACCAAAATTATTCTCGCCCAGTCTCTTTTACTTCCCCTCATTGACTATGCTGATGTTTGCTGGGTAAGCGCAAATGAAGAGCAACTGAACAAACTCGAACGACTTCAAAACCTCGGGATTCGGTTCATCTTCGGACTGCGAAAATATGATCACGTTTCTCAACATCGCAGGGAGTTGAATTGGCTTCCGATTCGTCTTCGACGGGACTCTCATATCCTATGCCTGCTCTACAATATTTTGTGGAACCCTCGGTACCCTAACTTCCTGCGTGATCGCTTCGAATTTCTTTCTTCATGCAGGCCTCGGAGAACTCACATGGCTACTATGCTTAAAGCCCCACAACGCTCCACTGCAACCTTCGAGCACGGGTTTAGAATCCGCGCTATACGGCTGTGGAATGAACTTCCCTGCACCATCAGGGACAGTCCATCACTGAATATCTTTAAGAACCGACTAAAGAAGCACTTTCTATCTTTCACTTTCTATTTAGCTATATAATGTATTAGTATTAGTATATTTGTAAGATATTTATTGATATGCTGTATTTATGTAACTGTGTATGTAGTCTATATTTCTTAGCAATAGGGTTTTATGTATGTGTAATATGTATTATATTAGAATATAGTCTTAATTGTACGCGCAATTCTTTCCCTTACCTATCATCTCCGTCTCCTATCCAACATGGTTTGCTGGAAGAAATCTCTTTTTAGAGATAAGCTCGCCTTTGTACAAGTTTTTTCTATCATAAGTTATCTGTACCTATGTCTGTTTTGTTTAGTACAATAAAGAAATTACGAAATTACGAATGTCATTCACAAACTACAATGCCATCCTGATCGGTCATACCCCATCCCAATCCGGTGAATCTATGACTAAATCCAATTCAGAATACTTATACGCTACTCTTTTTATAAACGAGTATCAGAACTACAAATTAATTGGTTTCGTAGAATTATCTGGGTAGGAGACCGAATCAAGTGGTAGGGGTTTCTTCCCCAAAATTTTATGAATACCTATAAAATTTTCCTTTTATTATTTTAATATTTATCATTTTTTATTTCATTTTAGTCAATACTCAAAATATACTATGACATTTTATTATATGAATCTGCTTTATAAAGTTATTAATCATTTGATGGATATTAATCTGTATCATTCTTGTTAGTGGGGACATATTTAAGTATAAATATTTTATTGAAACTTAAAATTACTAAATATTCAATTTAAAACATTCCTTGTTTAAAATCTATTTTCAAAGTCGACAGCACTTCTTACTTATACCTCTAGAATTAGGGTTACTGCTTTCACAAGTAGTAGGAGTTCTAATTTACTAGACGATCTATTTTATTTGGCCATCACAATTAATAAGAGACTGCGTTTAAAAGAAGGGTGGACGAGATATAAAGGGGGGATGTTACAGTACCGACAAGCAAGCTGTTTTTATCGCTCAAAAAAAATGCATCCAGTCAATAGTTGGAGTACCGCAGCACGTATCATGCAAGCCATTGTTTCATGAGTTGAAAATACTACCATTTTCCTGTCTATATATCATGGAAGTGGCTAAATTTGTTAAACTTAACACTAATCTATTTGCCAAAGCAAGTGATCTATATCCCAGAAATACCAGAAATCCTGATAGGCTTGTCTTAAAACACTGCCCCAGAACAGCACTGTACAAAAATAATTGTAACGCAATGTGTTCAACAGTGTACAATGGGATACCTCAAGATATTAAAAACCTTCCTGTTAACTTATTTACATCTAAACTACGAAAATGGCTCTTAGACAATTGTTTTTATTCACTGCAGGAGTTTTTAATTTTTAAAAATGATTAATACCAGTCAACTAAATATTTGCATGCTATTGACTAGCTGTATAAGGAGTTCAATTAATGTACTAAAACTAATAACTGTACAATACCCTTGACATAGCAAATAAATTTCTTATTTCTTATTTCTTATTTCAAGATGCGTTGAAGGACGAGCAAAACTGCGTAAGAAACTTGCACCGTAAGAGTATTGAATTCGTGCCTATCTGTTGACGAGACTATATGGTTACGGCGATTATTATGCTGACTGACCGTATTGATTTTATCAACACTATAGGAGACAAAATCGATACGCTCGCGGGGCATTAATAAATTTCCATAACCGTATTGATTTGGTCACGATGAGAGGACGAACTCAAGACGGATAAGGAAATACGTGACCGGATGTTCTCTAGATGGCGCATTTCTCAACTGATACTCGTGAATTTTTGTAAGCAGATTCGATTATTAAATTGTTTTTGTAATCTTTTCAAAGTGGTGAAGATGTGGGGGTTTTGAAATTTCAAAAGACCGCTACAGTCACAGCTTGACGGATTTTACCAAATGTGGTGTCGTTAGATTTGTAGAGATCGTGAGAGTAGCATGCTATATAACTTTAATAAAAAGTCAATAGGCCCTACCAATTGACTTTTCAACAAAATTATATAGGACCAGAATTATACAGAATTATTAAGGACCGCAAAATGTAATTTACCAAGTTATTGGTGCGGCTACTTTCATACTCGATGTCCCTTACCAGGTGCATTCTTAATTTTGTATTTGTTTAAGAAAGTTTCACTCGTGAGTTCTATAGCTCACAGAGCCACTTGTTATTATATTGACGCACAGACATATGAACTCGTTTCGCGTTATACCTGCTGCGTACGATATTTCGAACCAAGACACGTGTGCACTCATTGCATAGTATTTTTTTATATAATATCTTTTATAACTAGGAAGCGAGTTTGCGAAGATATCCTTCTTTTACTATAAATATCGAAGGAGCGAACACTATCCTGAATAATATTTGTCATTGCCTAAACAAAACAGGTATGCTATAGTCAGTTTATAATTGAATGAAGCGTGGGAGTGGTAAGAAGTTATTTTGGCAAGGTAAGTATTAATAAAACATTAATATTGTGACAGTATATTTCTTTCATAAAAATGAAACGTGTTAAGATAGATTTTTCAGTCAACCTCTCAACAACAACAAGCTAAAATATCAATTTCTCATTGACGTCATTAGCAACAGGAACATGTCTGCATAGCGCCGATAGCGGATAATTCAACAACAAGCATTAGCGTATCTCATCGCAAAACGCTGAGGACATTAAGCAAGTGTTAATGCTGTTGGCGCGTCGTACCAAATTGCGTACCTTCGCTCTAATTTACGTCTCAACTTCGGTAACACGTGTGTTATATTAGTTTAACATTATCATGAGAGTAGCGCCTAACAAACTTTTCAATTTACAACTCCGGTACAAGCAATTGATTACACGAAGACATTGCTGGGGGTGAACATGTTGCTCCGTTGTGATATTGGTGAGTTCGTTTATTAATATTACAAGTAAGGTATGGTGGAGGTAGGAATTATACTGACAATGTAATGCCAACTTCAAAGCTGGGAAGTTGACAATTCAATTGATGGGTGCAACAATTTGTAATGAAAAATAAACAAAGCCATAGGGGATATCCCTATGGATTTTAGTTGAACATTAAATTATTCTTCACCGGATGGGAGAGCACAGTTCTGGCGCCACCGATGCCTGGCTGCCTGGTTGCCTGCCTGCATTTGCATTTATTTGCTCAAAATTAAGATTCCCGCTGCAAGGCATACAGGCTTGCTCTAGCCCCGCGCGGCCCGCGCCCCGCTTTGCACCAACGTCACGCAATTTCCATTACAGACTACAGATAAGCAACACGATATTTTACATTAAACATGACGCCATTTCAGAGATATATCCCAGTGCTCACGGCGCAGACCTTGTATGTTATGTTTATAACTGTAAAATGGGGGCGTTGCATATTTATTGTTTGGTCTTCCACTTGCTGTTCGTCGAGTTTTCTTGGACAAACTTTTGTTTTACTTGATACGTTGTGTCAGTTCACTTCTTGACGGCAAGCGTTTTAAGGATATGTATATTGTGTTGCCGAGCGGAAACGTAGCGATGGCGGCAATGCAGCGGTGGTGGAGGTATATGTTCAATTTACTATTTATAGCCCAGGCAATTTAGTGTTTCACCTTGAAATGTGAGATTATAAGCCGGAAATGTGCTTTTCTCCATTTATTTTGGCATTTTTAACATTATCCCAAAAACTCACAATAAATGTGACGACCTCTGTGGTGCTGCGGTTGTGGCCCGGCCTACCATGCGAGAGGTCCCGTGTTCGATCCCCGACTGGGGATAGGGAAAAATAAACCAGCACCATTAGGGGGGTCGCGAAAGGTGTTGGTCAGAGCTTTATATAGCGCATAGCTCTGTCCCTCATTTTCCCACGTCAACGCACCCGCGGGGTCGGCAGGCTACGGATACAGGTCTTGGATGTTAATAAGTATATGTGTGATGTCGCTGTTTCTGGTTCCCAAGACACAGGGTATCCTAGTGTGCGGTCAAAAGCATTGTATGTGCCTGTATATAAATGTTATTGTTTATGTTTATATTTATCACGTGTCCGCGTGTTATTATACTAGGTCAAAAATGACAAAAATCGGTTTTTCGCTAATATCTCGCTCTTCTGGTTTCAATTAAGTATAATGACATCTCACTAACTATTCTCACTAACAATCGTAAAGCCTGCAATTTTCTACAAATTGCTTTTTACCGACGCAAGTTGTTTATGATTTTCTAAAAAACTTTTACTCTAGATTTTTCCTCCTTAGCGGGGGACTTTCGTAAAATCCCTTTATAGGGCTCTCATACGATATATAAGGGACCTACCTCCATACAAGCTTTCATGCTTAACACTTTTTATTCTGATGCCATCATCTTTGAAACTATAGAGGCGAAATATTTTTTATAGATTGTTTTTTGGTACTTCTATATAACTTATAACGCGGACGTGGTTTATCGTTTCTTTTGAGACAACATTAAGAATGCCAAAATAAAGGTTTGTACATGCTTCTAACTTATTATCTCACATTCAATGGTTGACCCTCTTGACATTATTTATTTTATCTATACACGTATCTTAAACCCTCTTTACTACGTCTAAAAACCGCACGTTAAGACCAGCATAATGTAAAACTATTTGGTAAAAACTCATTTCTTATCTGAAAACTTGTACATTATGACCATAATCTGTAAATTTTCTACATATTATGACATTCAAATTTCGAACGCCGACGTCTGCCTGCGTGCCGCCCCTAGTT